>KI915040.1:12001258-12285053 GCA_000473445.2 Anopheles farauti | reverse complement strand
GCCCCCTTTTCCCCTTCCACTGCACTGACATGACACACCTGACGCCGGCGGCAGACGTTCGTTGTCGGGCAATCGTCGGCGATCGGGTTTCTGGATCGGTTTCACAACGTGCACGATCGTGCCATTGCACGCTACCCGCAGAAGCGGCTCGTCATCATCGGTGCCGACGGTGATTCGGACGAACAGGCCGCCGCCATCTTGCGGCACAACGCAACCCGGGATGTGATGGACGTTCTGCTGGTGAGTGCCCGGGCGCGTGAGAACCGTGTGGATCTGCTTACGAGTGTGTACGAGACGGACGAAGCCGGTGTTTGGATGCTGCTCGATAGTTTCAACGTTCCGCTGGCGTCGTCCTCCGGCCTGAGTGCCGTGAACCTGTTCCCGGATAAACGCACCAATCTGCGCGGTCGCTACCTGCGGCTTGCGATATTCAACTACGAACCGTACACACTGTGGCAGAGCGTGAACGTTTCCAGGGAGGCAAACGCCTACTACGACCACGAACGAGCGCTTCAAATCGACGGTACGGAATCGCGACTGTTCGTGGAGTTCTGCGCTCGGTTGAACTGTACGCTGGAGATTTCGCTCGACGAGGCGGGCGAGTGGGGCCAGATTTTTGACAACCGCACCGGGGACGGGATCATCGGTGCGATCGTCGAACGGCGGGCGGATGTCGGTGTCGGTGCGCTGTACTCGTGGTACCACGAGTTCCAGTACCTTGCCCTGTCGAAGCCCATCTCGCGAACCGGCGTGACGTGCATCGCACCGAAACCGTTGCCACTTTCGTCCTGGCTGACGGCGATCCTACCGTTCTCGACGCCATTGTGGCTTGCCGTGATCGCCACGTTTCTGGTGTCCACCGTGTTCGAGGTGCTGGTGAGCGTGGTCACGAGCAAGTACGATCCGCGCAAGGTACGTTACGAGAAATGGGAGCTTCTTCGAGTTCAGAACATTGTTTTATGTTTTTTCTCTCCAGCGCCGTCGGGTGGATGTTTGCTCGTCCGTGATGGAGGTCATGTCCATCTTCATCCTGCAAGCGGTGCTGATGCGCACCAACCGAAATCCGTTCACCTCGCAGATGATCCTGATCGGTTCACTACTCACCGTGGGTCTGATGGTCGGAAACGCCTATAGTGGAGGACTTGCCAGCGTGATGACGGTCCCACGGTTCGAGAAACCGATCGACACCGTACAGGACCTAGCCGATCGGAATCTACACTGGGGTTCGACTCACGACGCTTGGATCTTCTCCATTCAGCTCGCGACACAGGTAGATTCTTGAAGGGAATGTGTGGCTTTCCCTTTCCCTCACTCACTGGCCTGACCCTCGCCACAGCCGACGATTGTGAAACTGCTCGCGAACTTCGTCACCTACCCGAAGGATGTGCTGCACGAGCACGCGAAACGTCGCAGCCTGGCGTACAGCATCGAGCGGCTTCCGTACGGTCACTACGCCATCGGCGAGTACATCACGGACGAGCTGGCGGCCCAGTACGAGATCATGCTGGAGGACATCTACTGGGAGAACTGCGTGGCGATGGCCACCAAAACTTGGCCCCTGATGCACGAGCTGGACGAGCTGACGCTGGTCATCTTTCAGAGTGGCATCCAGCGGTACTGGGAGTGGCAGGTGAGAGCGGCGAGCGGATTCTAGCGTCCGGCGATGGGCGTCTTATGTACGCGCTGCTTGCTCGCACTGGAGCTGTGCGCTGTGAGCGACAGAGACGGATAGTGGTGCGAACCCGGGTGTGACAAGTGCGCATGGTTACCACCTGGTTCCTAGGACCACCCTCCAACATGGACGACATCCTCTGAAGTAAACACATGCACAAGCACACGCACACTCACACCAAAGCACAACAACGCTTCGGCACCTGTCGAACTAATTCATCTTCGACCACTTTTCCTTCCTGTCCCGGTTCCCGGATTTTCTCCAGGTGGTGTCCAAGTTCTCCGATAACAAGGTCCAGCACGCCATCTCGACGTCGCGCCGTTTCGACAACCCCGGCCCAATCGCGCTCGAACCGTCGCACCTGATCGGTGCCTTCTTTCTGCTCGCCGTCGGGCTCGCCCTTGCCTTCGGGTGCTTTCTGCTGGAGCTACTGTGGGTCCAGATTGTTCAACGGGGGTAGATGAATCAGCAGAATGACGACTACGGGCGATTACTACGGGCTGGCTCAAGTAGGGGACGAAATGAAAGCAAACAACTCCACCCCACTAGAAGGGATTTTGTAGCAAAACCCGGGCACCCTAGTGCGGTAGATAAGACAGCCGATGCCGATCGCGTGCAGCGCGCGCGTATTTCCCATGCAACACCTGCAAGGACCCCTTCACCATTCGCATAAAGCGATTTAGTCACCCCATACGAAATTCAACCCCTCGAGCAGCATGCAAAGTACGTGTGAAGTGTTGGTAATAGCAGTAGGCGCAGATACATTTTTATTGGTGGTGTCAATTGTTCGCCGCGAAAGGGACGAGTAGATGGCACCCTCGGGCACGACGGAAAGGGAGGGTTCTACAGGAGATGGTGGTGGCTGTCAGTGATGACCTTCGGGAATTTCAAAGATTGCGTTTTAATTGCTCTATCAATTTATACTTCATTTATTGTGCAACTTGGTTTTGAATTTCGAAGGAAATTAGACAACAATAAAGCTGTGGAAGAAAAACTTATATTTATTATTTTATATTAAAAATAATGTATCGAACTATGGAGATCCACAGAACTATCTTCTTGGAAGCTATTTTAACGTTGACGTGAGAATTTCATAATAAAATAAATCTAAAACACTATTTACTTCAAGGCACATTCACTGCGACATGGTTGCTTTGTTCCTTTTAGTTGAGTTTTAGTACTCTTTTCCGACTGTTTTTATGTCGTAATGCAATGAGATTATTAAATTCGGATTCTATTGCCCATTTCGATTCCATTTTTTGGGAACCGCAGCTTGTCATGTTTTGTTCAATTATCCAGTTTTCAACATTTTTGGGAATATTATTTACGATGTAGAAATCTTTGGATTTGGAAAATAGCATCTGCTTCGAACAGTATGGTTGATTTGTATATTATTTTTATTCAAAAGTGTTAGAATGGTACTTCGATTCCTTAAGCGAAAAAATTCTTAAAAACAACCCGCAAAGTATTAATAGCAAATTTGTAAACTATACTTTATATGCGTGTAAGTGCAGCTGCATAGTCTGCTTCCATCTCCACCGAGTGTTGCTCTGGACATGCACAGCTGGCCCACGCCGTTAACCATCGAACCGAGGATTCCGCTCGTCATCTGCCATCGGATCGATCCACTGCACCGCCTGGCTTCACCTACCCACCTTCCTTCCTCTTTTATGCGCTCGTTTCGCTTCACCGCACCTGCCACGCATAAGGATGCGACGCGTGACCAAGTACGGAAATCGTAGGCCGATGTCCTCCGCGAGGTCCGCTGTGGTCGATGGAACTAAACCAGTAGCTGTGTGCGTCTTGGTGGCATTCTGGGGAATGGAATCAACCTCTCCCTTCTCCCCATGCTGGAGCGCAAAACCCACGCAGCACGTGTCCGCTGAGGTCAAAGGCTGCTACGTTCTTAAAAAAAAACTTTACCGTACAGCAAAAACCCGGCGAGGGAAAGAAAAGCAGGTTATGTTAATGACAAATTTTTCGTTCGCTATCGCTCGCGCAACGTCTGGGAGTCCAACGCACGAAAACCCGAAGCGGTCGGTGACGTCACAGTGTCCTGCTTTTGCGTCTCCATCCAGACCGGATGTGGCCTTATGTACCTCGAAACGGAAAGCCAGCCCCTTCTCTCTCTCTCACACACACACATTGTTCTGCTTCTTGTTTTGGGGTCGTTCCTGGGCCTTTCAGATTCCTTTCATTCCCATTCCCCCACCCGACTCGATCGAGCCTTTCCAATTTCCAAGAGCAACGCGCTCGTTCTCTTTCATTCTCGTTCCGTTCGTAACGGCCGGTGAGGTCCTGGTACATACTTTATTCATTACCAACCGGTTCGACCCGAAGTCAGTCAATGGAACGAAATGGGAAAAAGAGAGCGAAGGGGGTAAGGGAAGAAAAAACAGGATACCCCCCCGTGTCCCTTCCACGTTCGCTTCCCGTTGGCGAGTGAGCTTTGCTCAAGCGTTACAAAAATTTTAACATATGCGTCCTAGCTACTAGGGCTGTTTAAAAGGCACCCGAATCCACCACCACACATGATGCAATCGTTCGAGGGAACATACATACACAAACGTAGCCCTCGAGTGGAAATTATGTCCACCCGATGTATTGTGTGTCCGCAGAGCAGCGACACGTTTTGGGTCCTTGCGTTCATTGTCATTAGAGCGGGAGGGACATCTTACCCCAATCAAGTACATCGGAAAAGGACACGCGCCGCCAGGAGAACGATCGAACCCCGGAGGTTCATTTCCTCTCCACACACACACACACACTCGCACACACCACCATCACATCCCATCAGAGGGTCAGAGACTGGTGTGGAGTCGGAGTAGTAGCGTACCATTCATCGGCCCAGGACGAAGTGCGTCTTCAGGCGAAACGGACCTTCGAACGGGCGCCAGAACGAGACCAACGGTTGGCTCCACGTTTCCACGGTGCGACTGACCACGGGCTGACCGAGCGACCATTTGGACCGAAACCCCCCTACCACCAGTGAACGAGCAGCCTTTGTCCGGTCCGGGCTGACGGTTCGAAGTTGCTGACGTTACCGTCCAACATCACGGCTCTGGCTAAAGGACGCGCTTCTTTTTTTTTTCTAGAACCCCAACGCATAACGCATCCCCCCTCCATCCCTATAAATTCCCCTTCCCCACCCAACACTCTTCTGGCCGTGCACAAAATGGGAAATCCGCCGGAATCGAGATCGAAACCGCAGCGAAATAATCGATGAACAAAGCGGGCCGTGATCAAGTGCGCTCGCAGGTGAAAGAAGAACGCAAGCGAAAAAAAACAAAAAAAAAACGCTCTACCAGGAAAGCAGCGCCTACCTGGATGCGCGTGCTTGTCGCCGTTGAAAAACTCTACCGTCGCCATCGATTATTGCGCGGTTCGACGGGCTGTCGTGCAAATGTCGCTGGAAAAGTGTTTCAAAAAACTGTTCGAATCTGGTGATTATTCCTAGTGCATGGGGCTATGAAGCGCCCGTAGGGAAGTACGCAGTGTGGTGAAGCTTTTTGGAGGTGAATAATTTAGAAGCGTTCGGTGCGAGCGTGAGAATTCGGTGAGAGCAGACGGTTGGTGCATCGAATGCTCACAGCGGCCATGGTCGGTTTGGTTCGTCCGGTGCTTACACGGTCGGATTAATGGGCCGTCCGGGCCACGTACGCAGTGCGCATTTTCTTCACCCGCCCTGGACCCTGTGAAGGTGTGTTGTGAAACGTGTCGCGTATCCGTTTTGTCGGCAGCACCATGACGCAACTGGAGGACGACGAGCTGCTGAACAATTTGCTCAAGCTGCCGGGCACCATCATCATCTACAACAATGACATGAGCTGTAAGTGTGTGGAGTTAGCGAAAGCATCTTTTTTTTCTTTGTTTGTTACATCCCTCCAACGGGTTTTTGTGGAGCATTGTAATTCTTTGCTCGACGGGAAGTCCTTTCTTGGCGGGCGGTGGCTCTCCCTGCTCCCTTACTTCCAACGAGTGCAATTTGCAATCCTTTTGCCATTTCCAGCGTACGACTATGTGCTGAACGCGCACAACGTAACGCTCCCCCTGACGCCGGCCACCTCGACGGCCGCCTCCGAGCAGTCCGTCGACGACCTGAACAGTAGCGCATCGATCGATGCGGACCTGACGGAATCGCCGGTACCGGGTCCGGTGGAATTTCAGTGCCCGGCTGGACAGGCACAGCTTCCACCGGGTCCGTTTCCTCCCGCCACCGATGGGCGATTGGAGGGAGTCGGTGGCTCATGTGCCGATGACACCGTGCTGGAAGATATGGACGAAGAGGAGCAGGAGCCGGCGGAGGAGGAGGAGGAGGAGGAGATCGAGTTCGAGGAACTGGAAACCGGTGGTCCCGGTGCGGACGCACCGGACGAGGACGACTCCGAACCGGAGCTGACCAACCTGTCCTGGTTGACGGAGCTGAAAAACATCACCAACCTAACGCCGTCGGACGTGCCGCTCACGGATTTGCCAACGGCGCGTTTCAACAAATTTATCGCCCAAGTTCGACGGTATGTTTTGCCGTGTTGTGTCGTGAGTTGTAGTAGTAACAGCGATTACCTTACCCTACCATCCCGCTTCCTCTTTTGCCGCCCTTCCTTATCTCGCAGGAGCCGCGAAACGTACGACAAGCGCAAGGAGCAGTACACGTCGCCGGCGAGCGCGCAGGAAAAGCCACCCTTCAACTATGCACAAATCATCGCGATGGCCATGCTGGAGGAGGGCCGCATGACGCTGAAGCAGATATGCAAATGGATACAGGAAAAGTTTTCCTACTACAAGGTGCACAAAAACTGGAACGTAAGTAGGAGCGCCCTTCTCTTTCCGTTTTGTTGCTGGTTTATTGTATGGCAATCTCTCCCGCTAAAACCCACCCAGAACTCGATCCGGCACAACCTGTCGTTGAGTTTTTTCTTCACCAAAGTACAACGGGCCAAAGACGAAAAGGGTAAGGGCGGCTACTGGGAGCTGTCGATGGATGTGTCAAAAAGCGAACGCCGGCGGGTTCGGGTGCGACAGCGAAACAAGTCGGCCACCAGTGCCGCCAGCCGACGGGCAACGGCGGTGCCGGCGCCGGCGAAAGGATCGCCTGGATCGGCCAACAACAACAACAACAACAACGAGCAGACCGTCAACCACAATCTTCCCACGGTGCAACTAACCGCCATCGCCTCTCATGTTGAAAACGAAGCCATATTGGGTGAAGAACCGCATGGTTCCACGATGCTGACCACACTCGACACCAACAACAACTGTTCCCTACAGCAACAACAACAACCACCACCACCACCACAGCAACACTGTCCCACTGAGCCGCTGCAGGTGCAGAACGTCATGATCGACATCATCGACAACTACAGCAAGCGAGCGCTGGACAACACCACCACCAGCACCGTGCTCCCGATGGCACAGAGCGAACTGCAACCTGCAGCCGCCCTGCAACCAGCTCCCCATCCGCTGCCCGTCAACGACGAGCAGCTGCTGCGTGCCAGCTCGATGGTGGAAGGCTGCGCCATCAACTTCGACTCCATCATGAACGGTGACGGTGGTGCGAACATTTTCAGCAACCTAAACGAGGTGAGTTTGGCGTTTGCGCTACTCTCCGCTAGGTGGCGCTACCATCGCCGCTAGCCGTAGCACCGTGTCGACACCGTTTGTTTATTGTGTGTTGCTGTCTCTTCTATTGGACAGATTTTCTCCGACAACGAGATACCGCAGCCAGCGAACGACGATATCATTGTGCCATTCTTCAGCAACGTCCAGCAGGTGCAGGCCGGCCCGAACGTGGTGGTCGAAACCATACCGTACTATCTGCCCGACATGGGCAACTTCGACGAGAGCGATTTCGGCAACCTGATCAACATCAACGAGCAGGAGATCAGCGACGAGTTCCTCACCGAGCACGGTTTTCTGTAGCGAGCGCGTCGCGGTTTTGTGGTGTTTGTGTTTTCCTTTTTTTTCTCTCTCTCTCTCTCTATGTTTGTTATACCATTGGTGGGCGAAATCAAGCGACTGTTCCGTCCAGCTCCGTCCGCGCAGGACATCTAGTCCCGTGACCGTGTAGGGTTGCGAATTAGTGTAAGCCATTACGCGTAACGATGTACTCGGCGTTCGAGGCGCTCCTAGCTTGCATGTACTCCTAGCGCAGTCGAAGTTCAATTTGTACAAACCGGTTAAGTGCATGGAAAAATGGTGAAAAAGTAAGCAAATAAAATAGTTTTCACTTTCAAAACACACGGGGTGTATTTGGCGCTGCCGACTGAAATGTTCAAAATGTTATCTTAATGCCACCAATTTCGGAAACGCCGTGGTATTTTGGGTGTATTTTACTTAAAAATAGTAGATCTTTTTATTCATAAAATGATGCAACTCATTTACAATTCTTTATAGGGATAAATCTATGTCTGTATATATTTGTTTCTTATATACTCAAATTGTTCAATTCTGCCAACTTGTCCGTTACTTTCCATTGTTTTTTTTTCTCTCCGTAGTTCACTCGCTAGTTTTGCTAGTATTGTGCCAGGTCTCGTTACAAACGTTGCTTTGTTTTTTTTCAAAAGCCTCTTCCCATTTCCATGTTTCAGGGGGGAAGGAAGGTATGCAGCTGAAATTGTCTTTCTTTTTTCGATAATGCTCACTGTTCCTAACTAAACTGCACCATCGCTAACGGTGGCTCCGGTTACGGCAACAAACAAAGCATCACAAGAAAAGCCGTAACGAGAAAGAAAAAGCAAACTCAAAAAGCGCACAAAATAACTAAAAAAAACACACCCCGTTTCCGTGTGTGTGATAACGTAATCGAATGTCAAACGATTTCGGGGGAACGAAAGTCATTTTGTCACAGCCAACAAAAAGTAAAAATCAAAGAGGCGAAATCTTTTCAAAATAAGAATACATATCTTTCCTCCGTTGAAAAAGCAACAAAAAAAAAGCAATGAAAATATATGTTGCATTTTGCAGGACTTTTTCGTTTCCGAAGATCATTTCCAGAATGATGGAATCCAAAGGGAGAAGAAGGCACAAGCGGTTTATGATTTTCGGTGAGACCCAAATGCTGATGCCCACCATATCCCACACCGGCGTGTGGCGCTTTGTGCCGCGAGTCGCTTGAAGAGTGAGTTTTGTTTGTTTGTAAAAGTAACACGAAAGCACAAATCACGAATATTGTTGGACCAAATCTTGCACGCCATTTTCTCATACAGTTCTCTTTATCTGTGTTCTCCTTATAATGTTTTGTTTTTTACAACTATTTTTTACGCTTTCGTAAGGTTGAGTTCATTGCACTTGTGATTTCCGAATGACGATTGTTGTTTTTATTTTAATAACTATTTCTTTTCTTATAACTTTTAATTTTGCGTTTGTATGTTTTTTCTGCTTTCAACGAAATTGTGAAACACACACACACAGGTTTCTCGATTCATGACAACAACATGGTTTCAACATGATGTCGCTCCTCGTATATCTCGATTGTTTGTCCGGTTTGTTTTTTTTCCGTAGCAAACACTATTCATTTCTTTTTTTTTGTTACAGGCACGAAGAAAGCAAACATTTTGGCAGCGATACAGCATCTTGACAAAACACAAAACACAAAACATTACAGAATTGTAACACTCGCTTGCAAAAAAAAAAAAAACTAGTCGTCACCTAGTGGTGTCGAAAGAAGCGACCGGAAGTACATAAAACAGCACACAAATGGCACAAAACGGGAAAATTTTTGTCGCTGACTTGGTACGCGTTTGATACCGATCGTGGCTCTCCTGTACAACGAGCATTTGCCAGTTTGGGCTTTTTGCAATTATTTGTGTGTATTCGCTTTCAAACGGCACAAACGAATGGGTTGCGAATGTGATGTGAAATGAGAACCGTGTTTTTTTTTATTCGATCGAAACAAAAAAGTAACGCTATAACATCATCAAAGGCCAATTCCGGAGACCTTAACCTCCTAACGGGGGCAAGCAATCCGGTAACGCAGGGGTAAGAAGCATAGTTTGCATGGCTAGGTACAAATGCATTTTCAAATAACGTGTTTGTTTCGGTTTGCGCCAGTCAATCATTTTTTAACACTTTCGTTTTGTTAGAGCCAACGAAAGCCCATTAGCTCAGCCCAAGGGGGATCGATGTCCCGCTCGAGTTTCAAACCGGAGTGCAATGTTTGCATACCCTTTCGTGTTGCAATTAGAGGTAGAACTTTTTTGTAGGTTGTTTGCTGTTTTTTTGTTTTGTTTTTGTTTCATTAAGCTTGATGTTGACAATTGTACACTCTCTCCTATCTCTCTCCGGGTTTTTTTGCGTTATTGAATCATGATTAATTGTTTGCAAATATTTTCGCACACTTTTCATCTTCTGTTATAGTTCAATCTTGTCGCGCCACTGAGTACTGTCGCGTTACACTACCGCTACTACTAAATATTTTGCGCTCGCGTTCTTCACTTCTGGCGAGATTGTATGTCTCTAGTCTGCACCCACCTTGCTATTAGGGAGGATTTAACACTCTCCTCACAAACACAAACGCTATCCTCTGACCGGAGACGGTACAGCAGCGATGGGTAGGAGGAATAGTTTTGTTTTTTAGTATGTCAACCGAGCTTTAGTATACATGAGAACGTTTGAATATTGTGTTGCATCACTTTCATGCCCTAATTTATTTGCATTATTTTGTTGTTTTAGTTAGGATCTATCGCCAGCGTGCAAGTGTGTGTGTATGTGTGTGTTTGTCTATGTGCCCAGTGCTGCATCTTCTCAATATGCCTTATGCCATCTTCTTATCAAACTAAATCTTTGTCATATTAGAATCACACATCTTGTACATCGCTACGAAAATCTCCATTCTGTCACACTACCCACCCACCCACCCCCTTTCGATTCGGACCATACGCCAACCGGTCCAACAACGTTCCTATATATATGTACATGCGCTATTAACTCTACTAGCTTTCATTCTACCGTCTACCGTCGCACGCTTGTCCAGTTTGTCCCGTGGCGATACGATTTCGAAAATCGTACCAGGAGCTAATCCTACCTGATGCAGTCACACATTGAAAGGCTACACTACGTATGCTATTTGCTCACCTGCCACAACAACCTGCCGTGCAAAAACCTTTCTTTCTTTGCTTTTTCTCCGCGTCTCCGTGTTCCATTACTCAATGCCACGGGGCCCATCGATCGGCATCTGGTGCAGCACCTCGTCGAGCAGCTGAAGCGCTCGGTGCAGGTGGACCTCCACCCAGCAAGGCGTTTCTTTGATCGATTGCCGTGGGTAGTCGGGACCCCAGCCCTTGACGAACGACAGCCGCAGAATGCAGAGCCTCCGCAGATCATCGACACCGATGCCGGCAGCAGCGGAAAGACCTGTTGGGGACGGAGAGAGAGAGAGAGAGAGATGGATGATGGAGCAACGTTCTATGCGTCTCATGCATCAATACATACTTCGTGTAGCACCGACGGCCGACACGCCCGCTACAACGGCCGCCTGCATTTGGGCCGCCTTTTGGGCGCAGTTTGCGAGCGATTGCATCTGCAGATGGCACTGCCGCAGATCGAATACCTGGCGAAGAGTTTAAAATGAGTATTAGTTTCAGTAGGAGCTGAGCTGCTATGTTAGCTTGAGACACCAAGATGGAGTTTTTTTTACCACAGCTTTACACTTTAAAAGCGTTACGGTTTGTGGTAGGTTCGAAAAGGCTAATTTTGATTTACAAATTTGCCTTCATAATTTGTTAGCATATCCATATTTTGACGCATCACCGACACGTTTCTCGCATTTTCAATCGATTTGAGATACGTTGCATAGCAACCGCGCTTTTGTACAAAAAAAAAAAAAATAAACAGCCAAGACACGAACCGTAAGGCTCTGAAAATGTAACACCGTGACATTTACCCTATTTTCGCAACTCTGTTTCATGCAGTATCATAATCGTAAAATAATGCGGAAGGGGTGGGATATGAACACTTCGAACATACCTTTATGCACGCTGCGGGGTAGATTTTGTGTACGGCATCGCCTGGTGTTCGGCCCGCCTCCCGATCGAGGTAGTAGCTCTGTACGAATACTGAATGATCACTGAGACACCGCAGCCAGACGTCCCCTTCGCCGCGCAAATCCAGCTGTACCCCTTTGCCAATGTGTAACCTGCGTTTGCAATGACCGTTCGCATTAGTAAAATGGTAACCCAACTCACGTTACACCTGTGCTTTAGTTGACCACTTACCGCGCCTTTTCGCTCTGCTCCGTTCGATGCACGTTGCTGAGCGCCCCGAGACAGAACCGATTGCCACCGGATGGATCGACGTACCCGTCGATTGTAACGTTCGGCCGGTTCGATGGTACCTTAAACATTTCGCCCACCTGCGTGTCCAGCTCGAAGTAGGCGACCGAACACCAGTACTCGGGTGCCGGCTGGCGGGACAGCAGCCGCTGCTGTCCGGGTAGTTCGGCCATCTGTCCACCAGCGGTCGCACTGCCAACCACGCTCGGGCCGGCACCGGCACCACCACCAACACCACCGGGCGCACCGGCACCACCGGAACCGTGCGACCAGTACTGGGACTGCTGTTGTTGTGCCGAGCCCTGCTGCTGGAGGGATCCACCGGGATGGGCCGGCGGTTGTATGGATTGGGTGTAGTTTAGCGTATTCGAACCGGACCACGTTGCGGAACCACCCTGCTGTGATTGTTGCTGTTGTTGTTGTTGCTGCTGCTGCTGCTGTTGTTGGTACTGTGATGTGCCCGGTTGGCTTGCCTGCGCCTGGGGACCACCGGAAGCTTGCGCCGATTGGCCATTGCTTGCCGAGACGTACCCATTCTGCTGTAGGTGAGGTGAGACGGGCGAGGTAGCGGAAAGGCCGGATGCGGACGTCATGCTGGCGGGAACCATTCCACCCGTCTGTGGATCGTTACCCATTGACGAATCGACACCGGTCGCGTTCGTATAGTACTGGGAACCGTCGGGACCGACCAAAGCGGCGCCACCGCCACCACCGGTTCCCGCTCCACCGCCTGCTTGGGAAGCGGATCCAAGCAGACCGCTGTTTCCGCCACCGTTTGTGAGCTGTGCGGTCGATTGTGATGAAGGCTGTGGCTGTTGTTGTGATGGTTGTGGCTGTTGCTGCTGGGAGCTCTGCGGTGCACGCATACCATTATTCGTTAACCCAGCGGGGCCACCAATGACGGAAGCTGGCGAATAGATGAAAAAAAGACAACAATGAGGAAAATAAATAATTTGTCACGAGCGAATATTTGACGTCTTACAAAAAATTTAGAAAAATGCATAATTAAAAAAAGAAAACAAATACAAAAAAAAGCTTACAAAGCGGTAAGGACGAGGATAGGCGAGCGTGCTGCTGTTGGCCGCCAGACGAGGTCGCTGCCGACAACATGGCAGCGGAAGATGGACCCCCGACACTGCCCGCACCGCTCATCCAACTGCCGGGGCCTCCGCCTCCGTTTCTCGACGGATCGGCCGATTCGAGCTTCGGTATTGGCCGTGGGCCACTGCTCGCACCGTACAGACTACTCAACTGCGATGGGTCTAACGAACGAAAGCGAACGAATAAGAAAGTAAAATAAAATGATACAAAAAAAGGAAACATACAAAATATGCAAAAAATCATAACCAACGAACTGAAGGGAATGATAAGTTACGAACTGCTCCCTATCTTACCTGGCACTTGAGGATGCATGGACATGGCACCGTACGCACCACCCGCCACCATCGACGGGTGATGTTGAATCGTGCCGATTTCATTGCCATCTATATCCATGCCTCCACCGACGACCGAACCCGGTGTGTACTCGTCCTTTATCAGTCGGCTCGGGCCGGACTGGAGCGTTAATCCCGATAGATCTGAAGAAAAAAAATGGAACACCATCATCGTCCGGTCCGGGTAATGGTGGCCCAAAAATAGTGTGCCCTCCCATACTCACCGATACCGGGTGAAACGACACGTTCGTAGTGGTACGGATTAACGCACACCGAGTCACACTTGAGATCGAACGCAAACTGGCAGAATTTGACGTGCTTCAGCTCGTTTTTGTGCAGATCGGGCCACCGCCAGATGCGTGCGTAGATCACGTGCGGGAATCCTTTGCGGCCGGCCACCTACGAGCAGAGGGTAGGAACATTAGTACGATATACGGGCCCGGGTGCGGCAGTTCCAGCAATCGGTCGGACTCACCTGCAGGCGACCGTCGAGTGTACGCTGTATCGTGACGCACTTGCTCGGGTGCGCACCGTTGGTGGTGATGGCCGTGATCAGCGAATCCAGCTCGTCCCGCTTCTCCTTCAGCTTCTTCACCAGCGACTCGATCGCGCGCTTGGAGAAGCCTTCGCTTTCACCGCCCTGCCGGTGGCACATCAGCGAGTGGACGATGCTGAGGCAAGCGTCCGCGCTGGTCGGCGCCGTCGTCGGCATGGCGGCCATATCGCGAACGACTGGTGGGAAAAAGAAGGTAATAAACACGATTAAAACATTGCTGTCGACGTGTGTGTACTTAAAGGCGCGTGTACATACTTTCCTGTGCAGCCGCCGGTATTCCAGCCGCATAGAGATGCGAACCACCCGTCAACCCGACCATCCTCTCGAAATCCTGGGAAAGTCCCAGGTTGCCCTTAGTATCCACTTTGCTGTACAATGACGGTGCCAGGTGCCGGGTATATTTCACAAACACACGTAGCACGGGATCGTAGTAGCCGCCGATCTGTTGGGGGTTTCCCCCTTACATGCAGGGCTGCAGTACTTGCCGTTCACGGTCCAAAACTGCACTGACGCCGGTCGCTAGAAAATCGCCTACTATAGGCTTTCGCCCAAGCGTGGCTTATTTGTTTCGCTTCTCTAACGCTTCAGTGCTAACACCGCATCCAAACAGGAAGTGCATCAAAACCAAACCGAAACAGACACAGCACACTGCGATTGCTTCACCCGGCGTTTGTTTAGCAGCCTTTTTTTCTGGAGAAAGTTCTTTGTCACCAACTTACTGACAGCACGATGCACCAAGAAGCGAAAAATGCCGAGGGTTACTGACGATGATCGTTATGCACTTTATGCTGACCGGTGTCCGCGCCGTGAACGGGATGGAGAAAGGGGCAAGGGTGCCGGGAAACAAAAACACCAACAAATGTCTGTCAAAACGGCGAGGTTTGACATTCGTCTACCCCGTCGAACCCAAACACGCACGCACACACATACACACACAGTGAAGACGATGCGCGCAACAAGAACGCATACCCGTTACACACCCCCTCCTATCGTACAGCACACACACACACGCACCAACACAAGCGCACTCCTCTTTCGTTAAGAGAAGCAAATTTTCCACTTTCTCTTCCGACCGGCACTTCAAGCACTAATTGCAATTGCAGTTCTGCATCTCCACAGCAAGAAACTATTTCGTGTGTGTGTGTGTTCTGTTGCTGCAACTTTTTGCCACCACAAGGAAAACCAGTACGGCACCAACGTACGTTTAACCACCCCAACCACCGTGGGGGTCGTGGACGCACTTCTTCGGGAAAACGTTGTCTTCCCCTCCGGCCGCGGGTGGTGGCACTGGTGTTCCTCGTTCTCGCGTGGGTTATCGGTTTCCTTTTTGTGCTGCTCCGATGCTTTCTTTCAGCCTTCTGGTGTAAAAACACAAATGCGTCAAGATAGACACGACGATGACGCTTGCACACGCATACACGCTCGCACCACACGAGATTCACATCACACACCGCAGTAGGCACGCATCACACACGCTTTCGCACTAGGGATTGATGTAATTTGCACACACTGCGAAAAAAGAAGAAATAAAAGAAACGCACAATCAGGATGAGGGGTGGGGGGGAGGAGGTTTACGTTTAATTTTTCCAGGTGAAGCTTCGGAGCTGGGTTTGAATCACTGCCGGATGTGAGGTAATTAGTTGCTGCTTTGTTGTTGTTTTTGTTGTTTTTTTTTCTCACATCATTCGCAGTCGCACCGCAGGATTTATGTAAACCACACATCCATGCTATCATTTTCCACCCGTACCACAATGTGTTGCAACAGATCGGGAACATGTAGGATGCTAACGGTGCGCTTAATACACACGTTCCGCTGGATTCGTTTCCGCGTTCGAACCTACACTTTCCTGAATGCGAAAAAGTAATAAAGCGATGGTAGCTACGAGAGGGGAGACGTTCGGTAACGGGAGGTTAACAATTGCATCAACAAACGCGCACATGACCACATACACACGCACACACTCGCGCTTAGATCCCTCCGCGAAGCTGGCCTTAGAGGATCCTGGGTTGCCACAATACGATCATCAGCTCCTTTGGTGGAGATTGCAAACGGGAAATGCGAATGCACCTACGTACACTGACACACCCGTTCCACCAACCTCTGACGTCGAATCACCACCGCCACCAACTAGTACGTGGAGAAGGGCAGGTCGATGCAACTTTTGCCCGCACGACTCTAGGCGAACAGCCGCCGTCCCTCGGTACTTGCTCCAGCATCCATACCTCCTGCCCTGTTCACGAGAGGAGCCTACCGTGGTTACACCATGTTGCGGAAGCACAATTGTGTTCGTAGCGGTAATAGAAAACATCCGGGGTTGCCAGGCTCCCTCTGTCCACGCACACTTTACTCACCCTCCGACTGCTTTTCTTTTCGGGTGGATCTCCTGTAAAAAAGGAGCAATAGCAGCGCGGAGTGTTTCTTCGCTACACCGAGACCTTTTTAAAATGGCGAATTTCTTTTTTTGTCCCTGCTCAATACGAAACTGTTTGCAGACTGGTCAAGCTCGTCTTTGACGTCGCCATGTTGATTTCGTTACAAAGGCAATCAACTGTCAAAACGATAAGTTGAATCACTATTATACTTTCATAACTGCGAAAATTATTGAGTTCTTTTATGAATATTGTTAAAAAATATACTCAGATGTGGATTATACTTCAAACATGTGAAATTGTGCGACAAAATATGCATTCTAGATGACATTCTATTTTATTTCCAACTGTCATAATTATGTCTTTAAACGAACCATACGTCCTCTGCAGCTTTGCAAGAGAACAGCCCAATGAACCATAACGAGACCAAAAATCACATTTCTAGTCCAAAACTTGTAATATATCGTAGTACGAAAAAACGGTTGGTATATCGTTAATTAGCAATCCCGTATCCCGTAGTGTGTCCAATGAAAATCAACCAAAATTGTTTCAAATTCCGATGGTTTTTTTCATATTGTTTGAAAATGTACATGATTCTCATTTAAATGAATCAATTTTATTCCGTCTGATCAAATTTTATAGCAATTTGCAGATGAAAATATTTGCAATTGCAGATATTTTAGAATTAGTTTAAAATGTTTAGAAAAGGAAAATAAAATGTTATTATGCGGAAATATTGTTAATAAAAATGCCTATAGCGTATAGTGGTGGATGGATTGTCTGTGCCATTACTCGAACAATTCTTATAATGAAGTACGAATGTTGTTTTAATTTAACGTTTTTATTGCTCAACAGCCAGCTTACATGCGTTTGAAAATACACGCACTTTATAAGACTCGATAATGATAGTAGTACATCAGCGAAACGCTTAGGTTCCATCCAATAATGAGCGTCATGATGTAGAACAAACACAGCAGCGGTAGGGTCACGAGAATAATTCGCGTGTTTTTCAGTGACGGGACAACTGGAAGTAAAACCAAAGAAACAATTTTGCTGAATAGCGGTATTCGAGACGGTGCATTCAGTACGTACCATTAAATCCCAGGAAAGTAATGTAGATATAGTACGCCAGCGCCAGCAACCAAATCGTGTTGCCGATCAAGGTCGATATGAACCAATCTCTGCTGATCAACGGGTGGTAGAAGAACAGCTGTATGAAGTGGAGCAATATAAGCGGCGGGAAAAATGCATTCAAATGTACGTCGAACGCGTAGCCCCACTCCATGTCGAAATCACTGTTACGATCGCGAAAGTAGCGGTTCGCTATCAACCACAGCACGGTGGCCACGATCATGCCACAAAATATGCAATCGACAAACACGACGTACAGTGTGAACAGGATCGTCTGCACGAACCCTAAGCTTAACACCCACGCGAAGCCTATCGATGTGACTGGAAGCAAAAGGGGTATAAAAATATTATACTGAGATCGACTGGTTCGAAAAGGATGAGCTAGGATCCAGTTTACCACAAAGGCAGCCCACAAGCAGCACCAGAAAGGCGGGATCATCGCGGGCGAACTGTGATTTGGTTTCTGGAAGCAAATGTACAGGCTTTCATTAGTTCTTAAATCCCCGTGAAGAGTGGGATGAGGCACTGGCTTACGTTTTCGGTAATTAAAGTTACGATAGACTTTCTTCGGCGCTATAAACAGGTAGACCATCTGCCACATGGCGTACTCAAAGTCCATTTGGTCAAATTTGATGAAACGTCGCAAATATTTGTAGCTTTTTGTGGTGGCGCTCATGCAGTCGCGATAGTTGGCCGGCGCGGGTAGTGGTGATGCAGTTCTCGAAGACATTCCCAGCAGCGAGCTATTGCTGCGGGATGGCGTAGGTGACGTTGCGTATTTCATGCCGCCGCACAATAGTAATGTGCCGTCTAAGTCAAAGGTATCCAATCACTGTAATCACTTTTCGCGTAAGATTTCGTACCGGAGATGAAATACTCGGATTTACTTTTCGCTACCCACCGTCTTGGGCGGTGCAGAGGGAAATTTTTGTAAACAGTAAATACTCGAGGGTGAGCTGTCCCGTCACAACCTGTCAGGGCTGGAAGAGAAGGTACTGTTGGTGGTAAAGCAGGGTCGAGCTGCAGGCTCGATGCAGGGCAAAAAAATATGTTTGATGAATAAAATAAAATGTTAAAATTATTTTTAAGTTTGTATCTTACACATTTATTTTTGATTTATTTCGTACAATGTAAAGAATAAAGCTTATTTTTACTTTTAACGTATCAAAGAGTGAATAATCTCGTTTCCGAAAGTTTCACGCCACAGTAGAAACTACCCTTTGTGTCATTGTTATTTTGACAGTAGTTTTCGCTATTATCATTGAAAACAGTCCGAATCATTTGTAAGGTGCGATCAAAAACACAAAATTTTTGTTATCAAATTTGGGTGTATGCTGTTTGTTCCAGATTCCACTAGAACTCAAGGCTAACCACCGGCCAAGCCGGTATAGGGTGTAGTTAACCTGAACAAGCATCACGCGTCACATCCTGCAAGGGCGGCGCACCCCGGCATCGATGCGTTTTGGGGCGGATTGTAAGCGTATTATGCAAAAACGGCCCCAACAATGAGCTACCCAAAGCAGCTACATCTGGGCGAAAACTTGGCCGACCTGGAGAAGCTGTACATGAAGCTGCCGCCCGACATAAAGGATCGCGAGCTGGACATCATCTGCAAGTCTGCCCGGAAGCTGATCGAGCAGAGCGAACGGCACTACATCAACCGCGACGAAGAGCTGGCGTACGTCGGCTACATGAAGCTGATGAACCTGGTGCAGGTGATTCGCAAGAACAAGGATTACGCTCGGAAGAAGGAAGCGGTGGCGCGGCTGCTCGGCACGCAGTCGGACTTTGTCAGGATCTTTGAGAAGCTCGAGAAGCTGAAGGACAGCCTAGAGGCGCGGTACCAGGAACGGGCGCGTCAGAAATGCCCGACCGCCGGAGGTATGAACCGCGTCGCAATCGTGGACGCCGGGCGGGACCACCGAAGCGGGCAGGATACTCCGCCGACGTTCGAACCGACGGTGGCGGGTGAACGGCAAACCGTCAGTGCGACGGAACTGCACACGATGATGAACGATTGCCGGGTGAGCATGTTGATCATGGACTGCCGGCCGGGTAAGGACTTCGAGGCGTCCCATTTGCGCTACAGCTTTCTCGTGAACGTGCCGGAGCATCTGCTGGTGCCGGGCATGACCGCGGGTAAAATCAACCACGCGTTGCCCCCCGAATCGCGCACGCTCTGGTCGAACCGGATGGTGAAGGATCAGGTGGTGCTGATGGATTGGGATACGAGCGGGGCGCCCGTCAAAGACACTTCGATCTACATCCTAAATCACATCCTGTGCAATGTAGGTGCAAATGTGGCCTTTGGTCGTGTTTTTTTTATTAAAGAAATATTTTCCCTACTCCCTGCCACAGTACGATCAGGATATTGAGGATACGAAGATCGTTCGATTGGATGGCGGGTACGAGAGCTTCCTGCTGCACTATCCGGCAAGCTGTACGAATCCTTCGTATCGCCCCCCGGTAACGCTAAACGGCACGGGTGATAATATAGGTGAGAAAAATGTGTACTACTTTCCCCACGTAACCGTAACCGATCGGTTTCCCATCTTCCCCCTTACAGACGATATCGAGTATCCGAACATCAGCGATATTCCGATGAAGGAGGAAAGTTTCACGAAGCCCGGATTTAAGCCAACGATCGATCGGAACAGCAAGGTGGCGGCGGTCACGCTGTACGAGGCGCGCAAAAAACCGCTCGAAGACATACTGGTCGAGCACGAGCAGATACTGGATAAGTCGAAGCAGAACGCGCTCGACATCATCAACACGGAGACGGAGCTGCAGAACCTGAACCAGCAGCAACCGCTCGAACACGGCACGGTGGACGAAACGCAAGAGTCGCTGCTGTTCGAGGTGATGCAGCTAAAGGATCGGCAGCGCGATTACGTACGTACTTGGAGGTCTTTTGGTGGTAATCCCTCGAAATGAGCTAACCATTCCCATACCTCGCAGGAGGCGGAAAAGGCGCGCATCCTCGAGGAGGAAGAAAAGTATAAGGAGCTCGAGCAGGAGCAGAGGGAACGCGGTGAGCAAATTTCCACCGAACGGGCGGAACAGCTGGAGCGTCAGGCTTACGAGCGACGGTGAGGCGTTTGGGGAAGACGTGCCCCATATTCGTTGGCCTCCGGTGTTACTAGCCCACTCTAAAACGCCATGTTAATCCCTCTACCGACAGGTTGCGCGACAAGGAGCGCGAACAGCGCGAGCTGGAGGAAAAGTGTCAACGGTTGGCGCGCGAACGTGAGGCGAAGCTTGCGCTGGCCCGTGAGCAGAAGCGCCACCTGAAGGAGAACGTACCGGGGCCGGCGAAACGCTTCTACCCGGAAAACGATCCGGAACAGCGGACCGCAGCACCGGCCAGCACCGGTACCGGTTTGCCACTGTTCGACCGTTCCGCCAAACCGCTGGCCGATCACAATCAAAACCTACGCTCGCTGCGCGACCTCGACGTGGTGCAGCGCGATTTTGCCCCGGTGTACGGGAGTGTGGTAAGTACGCGTGCCGGGGGAGGGAAGGTGGGCCGAGTGGTTTATGGCCGTATTGGCTTTTGTACGAGTTCCAGCATGCGGCAAGCCGGGCTGGTTTGTGAACGTGACCGGTGAGGGATTATGATGTGACGCGTAACGCAGTGTGCGTTGCGTTGGGAAGGAACGAAAAGCGGGTGAGAGTGAAAGAAAGAGAAAGACGACTACACAGTCTGACATTTGTTATTGAGGGACCTCAACCAATCTCTTTCAGAATCAACAATTGAAACCTAAAACAATTTTTTTAAATTTATTTCAATTCCGCTTGGTTCTTTCTGAATTTTTTTCAACGCAATTACTATTGAAACTTTCACGCGTATCGTAAGAGGGTACAAAATGGTTCGATTTAAGTAAAAACTATTCTATACTTTACCATCTTATCCACGGATTACAAAAGTATGCTAGGTAGGCTATGAAAAACAAATATTTATCCAGTCCTTTTCCAGTCTATTTAAAAAAATCTTTTTTTAAGGACTTTAAATGTTGACTTTGATTATATTTGTAAGAAAATTAAATTATCGATATTAAAATAGTCTACACTATTTTTAAACCGTACAAGGTTAAAAAAATATGAAAAGATACAGAGCATTGATTTGTCCTATTCAAAAGCTCAAAAACAAACACCATCTAGCACAGAACTTTGCAAACTTCCAACCCTGCCTCCTAGTTGGACGGCTTTTTTCAATTTCTATAAAGCCGGTACTCCAAAACCAATAACAACCACATTCGAAGAGCGCACGAGCAGCAATCACCAGCACCGTTTGCTCTCGAAATTTGTCTATCAGCCCAACGCTGGCAGTAGTAGTAATGGGGAACATGATTGTTCCGAGACGCCCGATCGACGAGAGACACCCGTTCGGGTTCGTACCGCACGGGTTAACCCCCACCCGAGCGTACGAGCAATCATAATTCGAGGCTGCAATGGTGGGTTGAGGTGATGCATTGCAGATGTAGACGAAATTGTCGCGAAACTGGCGTGCGCCAACCCACCCAAACCCACAGCTTCCCACGCCATCCTCCCGGCGTCCTTGACAGTGGGAATCGTAGCCCTTTCGAGTGGCTAAGGTTCTTTCGCTTATTTTTCGATCACACTGCTTCCCCTCCTCGGTTCGGGTGGACAAAAATGTATCCAAAACAATAACCATCGAAAGCAGCAGCAATCTAATTTGCAGTGCGAGGTGGAGACGCTCCGTTCGAGAGCATTATTTTTATTGCCTACTGCGACCGTCGTGGTAAACCGTACCACGTTTTATTTCGAAATGAAATTACTCCGCCACACGTTGCCAATGGAGACGCCTGGTTGTTGATGATGGTTGGCAACGGTGTGGAAAGTCGAATCTCCGGTGAAGTCTGGGATAGTTTTTTTTTATTTTTAATAATCCGTCGAGCTTCTTTTTTCGGCGAACATCATTCAGGCGTATTTGCTTGGTAGAAAGTATATTAAGAAAAGAAAAATGTGCCACTTATTTCACATCTTACGAACAAGTGAATTCTAATGTGGTTTTAATTTTTGCAATCATATTGCTTAGAAATGTACTGGGAAAGTTGAAACTGATTTTTGAAGCATTGGTAGTATACTTCATAATGTCACTAATATGCTCACAGTTTTGACAATGTGTAATATTTTAAAAACCAATTCTTCATTTCACATTAAGGACTATCACTTTTAAACATTCTTTAAAAAACACTTATTTTTCAAACAGTAAATATTTTACTGAGCAAAACATGAAATTAACAAACAAAACTATTTAGTATATTTTTTTAGTCACATTCAGTTTTTGTTTAATACGTCATTCCTGCACAGAACCAGGGGTAACGTGTCGCCGTACAATGTGGTGGGAATTAGGCACACGCGCTTTCCGGGCACGGCCACGTGTATCCGAGGCAACTGACGGACCTCCCAGGCCGCTTTTGCGACTGTAGTGCAATTCAAATGCTCCTCACATACACACACATATTCACACTAGTCGGCAACCCCCGGAAATGTTGGTGGCTCACGTCGTCAAAAAAAAAAAGGCCGAAGACACGTTGCAGCACCGTATGTTTTGGGAAGTGGTAGAAACGTTCCTTTTCCAGCGCTCTGTCGCCGGCTTACGGTCCCGTCGTTCTTGCCGTGCTCGGACACGTACAGACGGGACACGGAATTTCGTGGTCGCCTTCCGCCAACTGGTGTTATTGTTTTGCGTTGAAGCGTAAAAGAGCGAGCGAACGAGAGAGAGAGAGCGAGAGAGATGAAAGCAGTAGTGAGTCAATTAGTGGCTGGAATGCCGTCGGCATCCGCGCCGGTGAGAGAATCGCGTGAGAGTTCCTGCCATCCTGCAGCGGCTCTCCCCGAAAGGCGGGCGAATTTTTGGGCTCTCGGACACGACTCTACACTGAGTGAGGCTCCTTTTTTGCGGGCATGTTTCTCGTGGCAGTCCCCAGTTCGTTCCCGTACGCCGGTGGATGGTGGTGAAACAAACGCTTTTCCAGCGCCAGCGCCCGTACCATTGTTTGCGTTCATTTCGGCGGTTCGGGTTGTTCGTGTGCGTGTGCGTGAATTGTTATTGCTATCGCCACCGGGTCGCCCTTTCCGGTGGTCGGAGCGCTGAACTGTGCGCTGGGTGGCGGTTTTTTTTCTTCATCCTTTCTTTTGTGTGCTTCGTGACCGGGTAGAGAACGAAAAGAAACGAGCCCTTTCTCGCCGGTGGTTTTGCTTTTTTTTCCTCTAGCCGTACCGTGTTTTCATTAACGCCGTGCATGGTGACCGAGGTTTGCTTTCGGAATCGATCAATAAGTGTGGTTTGTGTTTTATTATAAGAAAATTGCGGATGAGTACGAGGAAAACAGGCTCTTAAAGTGCGACCACCAAACACTTGGACTGACGGACGCAACTATGACGACGCGAAGGTTGTTATTGAATTAGCCTACTACGATCGAGGTGCTATTACGCCTTCGAGAACAAAACGCGAGCAAAAAAAAGGAACAAACAATCGCTCAACGGTTCGGTTTTAAAATCGGTTTCCGCGGTAGGTGAGGATCGCGTCCGGCGAAGTTTTCCACCGACAGACAGACTGGCCGTCCCGCGTACAGCAACTGCAATGAGAACGGGTGCGGGTGTTGCTGCTTGTGGTTTGAGTTTATTGGCGCGTTACCCGAACGCACCAGCGGCTGCTGGACTGTCGTCGGCATCGAAGCGACTGGCGATCGGCATCATTGGAAAGTGGACGCCGGAGAAGAACGCGCTGGTCGGCCGAGAAGCAACGAGACTCCACAAGCCCCACCGATTCCTACCGTTCTGAGGTAGCACCGCATCGGCAGCGAATTAGGCTCACGTGGAGCAGGATAGTTGTAAACAAAAACACACACAAACGAAGAAAACAGAAACAAATATCCCTCCAATCATCTGGTCGAGTCGGAGAGGAACAAGCCGCATCTTCCGGTTTTTATCACCACCGTGAACAATACACACACACCCACGTGCACGAACGCTCCCTCGCCAAGATGGTCGTTGTCGCGGGCTATAAAATAAAGCTTCCACACTACCACCAGCTAATCCCGTACAAAAAGGTATGCCACGGATCGACACTATGCGTCACTTTGTTCGCAAATTAAACAGAGTGGTCCAAAAATTTATCACACCCTTTGGGAGGCTTCCATCTGCCCCATCCCCCTCCGCGACTGTCCCTGGTTTTGTAAGGGAGAGCGAAACCTAGCCGAACCTTTCCCGTAGCGTGACATCAGCACGTGAAGGGTTGGGGTTAGCATTTGTGTCCGTTCCATCCGGTGCTGTGGTGGCTTCGGCGGCACGATTCGGTATGGTAGATATGATACGAGCTTTTCTTTTAGTTAGCATTGTGCCCGGGGGCGAAGAGCCCGTAGAATTTACTATTTTTCATCACCACACTTTCGTGGGGCGTAAGTTCTTTTAGAGAGCTTTAGCGGTCCTGGTTCGTTCGTGGTCCGCAAGAAAAAAGGCCACCACAAATCGAGGGTTTTGGGTGCCAAAACGATGTCGAATTTCGCTCTGCAAAATTGTTTATTTTAACTTTGTTTCGGTAAGTAAATCGAGAAATCAATTTTTGAAGCTTTTCCACACAAAAACAAAATTCCCCGCCACCGAAAGGTCGTCCTTTTGAGTAATTGCGCCACAACCCTTGCTCACCTGTAACAGTTACCAATCGAGCCAATAGAAACTACACCGCCCTGGGAGAGTGGGGGGGGGGGGGGGGTAAGGCAGACAACAAAGGAAACACCACAGACGCGAACCGGAAAAGCGAACATCTGTCAGCGGAGACGTCGGCTTCCCGTTCGCTTCCCGCGTTTCGGGTTGGCTTTGTTTGTTTGCTAGTCGGTTCTGGCTGTCGTTTCCATCCGCTGCCGCTGATTTGACGATCCACACAAGACCGAAGCCTGACGCAGTACGGCGGGTGCCGTCTTGAGCAGCAGCACCCCGCCACCTCCTGGGGAGTTTAATTATTCACCAAACCGTATGCTATTTTTAATAAAGGCAAAACCCCGTACGTACCTTGCTGTGTCGGGCCGTTTCCGAACGGCAGGACTATTAGCATCAGGTGGGGTAGATGGGAGGTGGACGGGAGGCATAAATGTATGTAGATCGGTAAGATGAAGGATACAACCCGCATGGGTGGGAGGAGAGTGGCCACGGGGTGGGCACATTTG
Organism: Anopheles farauti; assembly: GCA_000473445.2. Classification (NCBI taxonomy): domain Eukaryota; kingdom Metazoa; phylum Arthropoda; class Insecta; order Diptera; family Culicidae; genus Anopheles; species Anopheles farauti. The sequence continues at coordinate 12,259,431 of KI915040.1, read as the reverse complement.
TTGTTGACGGTTTTGCAAACCCCGTTCGGGAACGTCCCGACCCGGGGGTGGTTTTGGAAAATATTTTTGATTCGTTTCGTGGCCATCGAGCGGACGAACCACCGGACGAACGCGCATAGTGATGACCGGCGGTGGGAAATAAAGAAAAGCTTCCGTACTGGACCGGTGGATCTGGTGGGGTTGTTTTCCACGAAGGCGAAAGTTTCGTTTTCCTCCACCGCCAGAGCCAATGTTATTCGATAAGCGCACGGTTTGGAAATTCCATGCGACGACCCAGAGGCGACCAGGCTGGGCGAGCCTACTACGATCTGGGTTTGCATTTCGCGAAGGGGTTCACAAGTTCGGGCGCAAAAAGTTAATGGCAGTAATTGATTCTTTCTTCGCCCATTAGTCGTCCGTCTCTGTTGCTGCGTCTCAGTGTGCGGGGTGTTTTATCGGTGCTTTATCCGTCCGCATCCATCCATCCCCGCGAGGAATGGGTGAATGTCCTGCTGTGGTGTTGTTTTGCCCGCTTGCTTTCGTACCGATGCTTCCTTCCGCGAACGGTACAATGTTGCGATAAAGTTGCGCTTTCTATCGCGGTGAACGATTTATAACAGCTTCGTGCAATTATTTACTAGTGCTGGTTGGATTTTGTCGGTCAGACTGTTTGCTCCATGTAATATGTTTTTTTTTTGGAAACTTTGGAAATTTTCCACTGTACACACGGTGAGCGAATGTTGATAGACCGCTCATTTTTACCACAAATTTTTGGCTCCTGTTTCAGGTTTTGTGAAGAAAAACTACTCTGTCTCAAACTACAAATTTCTCCGCCAGTCTCTACTGAGTGTTAAAATTTTAAAATACTATCTTAAATAGAAGAACAGAAATACTCAACACCGACCAGCTTCTATTGGACAAACTGGTTAAATTTATTTAGAAAAATGCGCTCGTATTATTCTCACCAGTTTCCAATGAACAATCTAATAGACTATTTTTGGGTTTTAGTAGAAGAACGTCCGTAACACGTTTGTATTAGTTTTTTTTTTCTTGGCCTACTACGCCGCCTTTGACTATGTGCTGGCATCACTATGGGAATTGGTTCGGTTTGTCTTCTTTTTTTATTTGCTGGAATAGATTTGTTTTTATTTTTATGTGAACCGAAAAATGCTCAACCCATTTATCCTTCCTAACTCGAATTACGAATCGTATCTTGGCTCTACTTTTTTTCCCAATCACCGTTTGCATCAACGTTAAAACAGTGTGTTTATCTCTCCATTCCACCCCAGAAGGACGCTGGCATCGCCCGCCCCAAAGTGGGACGAGCGCCAAGAAAGTATCTGCGCTGGGCTTTTGTTTTTTTTCCCGTGCCCGTGTTACTTAAGATCGGCGAAAACGGGTGGCGAACCGCATCGAGAGCAGCAGCTCCTCGATCGATTATTATTACCCAACGGTCGCGCGAGCTTTTCCTCCAGCTCACGGGCTGGTTCGGGTGGTGGCTGAAAAGTTCCGCTTTTTAAAACTAAGAAACTTGTTCCTTTCGTTTCTAATAGTTTAATTTAATTACCCGTGCGCGCATTACCCTAGCACACGGGCAAGCGAAACGAGCGGATTACACGTCTTTTTCTCATCCAGCCGTCGTCTGGTCGTTCCGACGCTCGATGACCACCGGTCGTTCCGGCGTTCCCCTTTTCGGCCACGCAATTTACATACGCTCCTTGTAGGAGGGGAAGGGAGAGGGAACTGTGCGGGGTGGCTTCTGCACTAAAAATGGAATCTCAACGTAAAAATGGCAAAATGTCGTGCATGCAAAGCATAACTTTTTCCTTCCCGGCGCCCACGCTCACCCACTACACCTTTCGGTTTTCTTTTCCTCCCCACACAGGGCCGCGGTCTGACCGGGTTGAAGAATCTAGGTAATACGTGCTACATGAACAGCATACTGCAGTGCCTCAGCAATACGTACTTTCTCAATGAATTCTTCCACGATCCGTCGTTCAAGATGCACCTCAATCGGTGAGTATGGGGTAATGACATGCTGTCGTGCGGTAACCGGTTCGGTTATGTATATCTTTTGCCTCCTCCTTCTCCTTCTCCTCCACAGGAACAACAAAACGCAGGGCAAAATCGGCGAAGAGGTGGCCGCCGTCATCAAGGCCCTCTGGACCGGCCAGTACAAGTGCATCGCGAGCAAGAATTTAAGGGTAAGGCTTTTCCTGCGTTCCATCCTGCCGTGTGTGGGTGCGTGTAAATAATCCAAAGCCGACAGGTGCGATGGTTCGTGTTTTGCTTATTTTATGATGTAAATTGTACCGTCGGAGAAAGGGGCCCTTCTGCCACGGTACCCTCGTCGCGGGAACGGAAAGGGTTCGTCTTATAGAGAAAAGGGTAAATTTAGCGAACGAAATAGGCAGTGGCACAAGCAAATTACAAATTAGCTTACGTGGAGGGCTCGTCTTAGCGAAGCTCATATTAAACGAGGCTAGCTCATAATTTGGGAGGATATTGTATTGTGGAATACATTATTCATGGAAGGTAAAAATGAGCTTTAAATGAGGGAGAGTAATTTTTATACGCTCACACAAACAGCTCGTAAAACAATAATTTTACCCGATGGTCCATTGTTCTATAAAATAATAGAATAGTAGGCTTTGCTTTACGATGGTCGATGGGTCAATAGTGAAAATGTTATTTATTAGGTCCATCCATTTACAACCAGAAGCAGAAAGGCCGATATTTAAATAGTACAGTAGAATTAAAATACAAATCATGTTCAAGGATCGATTATCGTGTCGAATACGTTTAGGTGTAAAAAACGTAACATTTACACCGATGGTGCTATAATTGCGTTACGCACTGTGCAAAAAAGAAAGCGACAGAGAAAGGTAGCTGTAGTGTGAAGGGATTAGTTCGCGAAAACATAATTAATCGGGTGATTATCCACCGTCCTACACGATGTTGTCATAATACTGTCGGATTTTCAATCCCATTTGTCGGTATAAAATGCGCTCACACAACTTTTACCCCACCTGCAGTACGTCGTGGGACAGTACGAGCGTCAGTTCGGTGGAATCGAGCAGCAGGACTCGCACGAGTTTCTCACCATACTGATGGACTGGTTGCATTCCGATCTGCAGACGAAACAGATGCAGGTAAGGCTTCGCTGGTGGTGATGGGAGTTTGATGGAGAGAAAATGATCATTTTGTTTGTTTTACTTTACACACATCCCGCAGATTTCTACGAGCCTCGATCAGCTGCCACCGTCGGAGAAGGCGTGGATAGAGCATTTCAAGGGCAAGGGCAGCTACATCTCCGAGCTGTTCTACGGGCAAATCAAGAGCACGGTCAAGTGCACCCGGTGCCACAAGGAAAGCGCTACCTATGAATCCTTCTCGAATCTCAGCCTGGAGTTGCCACAGGATTCAAACATCTGCTACCTGGAGGTGTGTGTGTGGTTTAAGTGGTCTTTTGCGTTTGGTTGCAAGTACTAAAACCCGCCTCATTCTTCCAGAACTGTCTCGATATGTACTTCAACGGTGAGGAGGTGCGCGGTTGGCACTGTCCAAAGTGCAAGAGCAACCAGGACGCGATCAAAAAGCTCGACATCTCCCGGCTGCCGTCGATACTGGTGGTGCACTTCAAGCGCTTCTACGCCGACCCGGACACGATGGCGACCGTGTACCGGAAGAAGCAGACGCTGGTGAAGTTTCCGCTGAGCGAGCTGAACATGTCGCGCTATCTGGCCCGCACGGAGGTGAACCGCAACAAGCGGCTAACGACGTTCCGCTACCACCTGTACGGTGTCTCGAACCACTACGGCTCGATGGAAAGTGGCCACTACACGGCCTTTTGTTTGAACAACATCCATCAAAAGTAAGTCCGAGCCGGGAATGGACGTCGCGAGATAAAGCTCGTGCTAATAATCGTTCCCCTTCGTTTGCAGATGGTTCAAGTTCGATGACTACAACGTTTCAAGCATCGACGCGTCCGACGTTCAGGCCAGTGCGGCATACATACTGTTCTACTCCTGCTTACCCGATCGGCCCCAGTCGGATGTGCGATAGACTTTAGGGAGTATTACCAAAAAACACGTTTAGCCTTTCGCCGGAGGGATAAACAGCGTGAAAGCGGGCTACCAACACTACCACTTGGGAGGGATTCTGTTAAGCGTAAAGCAGTGTTTGAGATGGGGAAAAAAAACCGTGCAACAAGGCTGCTATAACACGGTGCATACATGAATGTACCGCTAACACTACTGTACTACACCTGTGATTGCCAATCAAAAGTAGAACGAACAAAACCTGTGAGATCGTCGTGTGTGTGCGAAAGCTGAGAAAGAGCAAACCCGGGATGGATGTAATATAAAAGCATAGCTGTAGGGATTTTTTTTCTTTCGATAATGTCACCTCCGCCGCATGTTCCCATGAGGTGGCATTTGGAACAGGAAGAGTAACGCATTTGTTGTGTCTTACTAGAGATTCAGTGAAGCAAGTCAGTGGTAGAGACAGACAGTACGAGAGAGTGTATGAGCGTGAGAGAGATAGAAAGCTAGACAAGAAAGAGAAATATAATATTAAATACGATGGTTAACAATGTGTGGTGAACACTACAACCATATTTTTGCAAAACAAATATACTAACGAGCGCGCATCCCCGTGGGGTGGACACAAATTCTAACCCGAGGTGTAAGTTGTACAAAAAAAAAAACAAGAAAGAATTTTATTTTCAATTTCATTTGTTCACATTATTATAATGCGGCTGTGTGTACGCGTACGTCACCTGCCAATTGATATATGGCTGCCTGTCTCGGTAAGCTCCGGGCACCGGTAAGTGCCGCCGGTAAAGTCTTGTTTTGATTTTCGCCCCCTCATATTAAATACTCGATCCCAGTAGGCACCGATGTCGAGTTGAGCAATGCAGTCTCTAGCGGTTGCATTCGGTATAGCATGTTCGTTTGTTTGTTTTTTTTTTCACTCAAACATTCATTCCAATGTAAGATATTATCGATAGAGTGATGAGTTTGCGTTCGCTAAACGAAACGAGTACGTCTAAAAGGGAAGCAAGAGAAGTCATCTTCCTGTTTCCAGTAAGCTATGCCAGTCGTAAGAGTAAGAGCAAGCGGAACACATACGGCAGTTGCTAACTAATCGGTAAACTTATGGCTAGAAGTCTGCGTTGACGTGGCGGGTAGATGTATTGGTCCCTCGCACCTTCTTGGTCTACCGGTATCTCGGACTAAAGGGTTGAGGGAAATTCCTACTTCCTATGCTGCTCACGGTCACGTGGAAGAATCATTCGAGAAGAGAATACGTTTGAATAAGTGAGTAGATCAATCGCATGCAGAGAACAAACCGTAGCTGGAACGCCAAGTTGGCTTTTTGGTTTCTATGAAAACCGGCCTACTATTCGTACTAATGCTCGGGAGCAATACTTGCGAAAGCTCAATGGCTAACCGTGAGAGATGAGTTGGAGAGTTGTGGAGAGTTTTTAAAGTACAGATAATGTTGTTTCTGTTATAAAAAAATCTCCGTCGGTTCCTATAGAATTAGTAAATATTGATAAATTAAAAGTATAAGCAAAATATTTGCATGAAAATTAAAAAAAATCCCCGACAATACACCTTACGAATTTCTCCAACGCTTCAAGATGATTGAAGTCTCCAAATCTCCAAATCTCATTTCGTACTGATACGCCATTTTTTAGCCACAACTTCCCGCTAGTAGCACGCAAGTCAAACACGTTCCGAATGCAGAGGACTAATGCTTATTTTGCATGCGGTATGGAAGATATTGCGTCCTAAATTGCTAATGATTTTGTGCGTACACTGTTGATTGCAAATTTAACGCACTTTTTTCAACTCTGCTCGGCTGATTATGCCAGAGTGGAAAACGCTTCTCAAACCTACTTCCGTACAAACATCGTACATACAAAACGGGGGTAAAGAAAGTTTCCATATTGCCTAGTTTATGGTTCCCTTCAAACCGATAACTCCTCAGTGGAAGAATTGATTTGCGTCGATTCACCCTGCAGTCGCCCGTCCACCGGAAGCACCCTGACACGGCCGTCTCCAGCTGCGGCCGGATCGCCCGTCGAACTATTCACCGGACAGATGTCGGTCAGTATGACGACCTCGTACGGGCTGCAGTCGGATAGATGTAGCACCGAGCAGAGCCAACCGTAGAAACCCTTCTCGATGTCGGCCACCTCGTTTAGCCACGATCGAAAGTGGAAGCTAATCTGCCGGATACCGGCGTACAGGGCGAGCCCGACCGTACACATCACGATACCGAGCGGGTAGGCCAGTATGAGCAGCGGGGACATCAGCAGCTTGTGGCAGTACGACCGTTCCTCGTTGAAGTACGTGAACATGTTGTACCAGGTGACGGTGCCCATGTAGAACGAGTAGATGCCGGTCGTTAGCGTCACGAACGGCAGGCAAACAAGCGATAGTAGCAGAATGTGTACGCCGGTGCGCAGCGTACAGCAACGCTTTTCGCTTCGATCCAACTCACCGTGTACGGCCAACGCTTGCTTACTGATCTGTTCTAGCTCCTCACGGGAAATGTTTAGCTGTACATCGATCGATTGACCCTTCTTGCGGCCCCGCTTGATCGTACCCGTCATCGTTAGGTAGTTGTCCACGGAGGCTGATCCGTACGAACGGGTCGTATTGTAGCGTTCGAGACTTTGCTGATCGAGCTCTGCATTCAGGACACTCGTTTCGCCCGACTCGAGATCCTCGTAGTTGCAGATGGCGGACGGCGACCGACGGCGCCCAATTTCGTCCAGATCGGTGCGGATATTAACACGCTTTTTCGACCGTTTGCTGCCACTTCCGCCGCTGGTGAGCAGTTCGGCCGACTTGCTCGACTTTCGGTCGAGGCTGCTCTCGGAGATACTGCTAGGTGTGACGGTGGAGCTATCCTTCAGCGGGTGGAAATGCTGCAGTTCGTTCAGATCATCCTCGTCCTCGTTGGGGGCGGTCGTGGGCGTTCCCTTACTGTTACTCTCGATCAGTTCCTCACTGTTCCACCGTTTGTTCCTCCGACAGTCTTCACGTTCCGGCGTTAGATCCCATTCTTTGCGCGTTCCCTAAAGAAAAAGGCAATTATTCGTTAAAGGACTTTTTCCACGGTTTTTTCATTACTGAATTTTCGTTAAATTCGAAAAGGATCTTCCGAAGATGATCAAAATCGCTCCATTTACGTTACAGACCCACTTCCCTACAAGGAATTTAGAGTTTTAAAAAGGAAAATTTTAAAAACCTGGTTGGCACTTTTGGAGCAAAATGTTGCCGACACACCGGAACAAAACAAACGCTCTTTTTCCGCGAATTACACACGCACACACCGACATACCGTAGTCTGGCCTAGCGTCAAAACATTCGCACCAATACATCGCCACACGGAAAAGGAAGGATTCGGTGTACTAACAAAAGCAACAAGATATGACCCACCCAAAACACCAGCGCGGAAGGATTCTGATCGCGCCAAATTCGCCTTATGCCTACAGTAATTCTGTACTCTATTTTCCTACCTGTAGGTTTACGATGTGATCGATATGATTACCATGGTAGGCTTTCTTTCCCGTCTGCCGTTTTCTCGGTGGGATGAACACGGGAAACTCACTCTGGCCACCGCCTAACTGACGGTTCGGCGACGGTTGCTGTTGCGTCCGGACGACCATATCGTCCGTGGTTAGGCCTACCATCGTATCACTACTGACGGCAAATGATTCCTTGTTTCTTTACGATCAAAACTAACATTTCATATCTGGCACGGGATCTGGCACGATATGGGGTGGGACAGAAAGACATCACTGCACCGAACACAATGGATCCTTGCCGAATGTCCCTGCGAATGATTCGCTTCCTGTCAAATGCATCGGCCGGGGTGTGAAGCCAGCATGGACCGCGCTAGAGACAGGCGCACTGAGGCGCCAATTTGGAATTCGGTAAACGGGCAAAAAATAATTGTTATTTGAATGCTAAAACCGGCAAGTGTTAAACAACTGTTTGAACGTAATTCTGTAAGGAAACCGCTGGTTTAAACTACAAATGAACAGAGAAACAGGACAAAGTTTGCCATACTTCCGTTGCCATGGTTATACTTGCTTATTGAGTATGGAATATTGCTTTGATTTCATATAAAGCATGCAACTAAGTTTAAATTATGTCTGATATATGGCTTTATAAATTTATTTGCAGTACAATGAAAATTCTTTGTTTCGTTCCACAAAAAAAAATTCGAATTATTTTCTTAAAGTTTTCCTAAGTTTTCCTATTCAAACATCAAATGGTTTGGCAACACTGCACTGCAAGCTGTGCACTTGTCAAAAATCCATCCGGTTTTGTTTACATTTATCTGCAAAAAATGTTGAAACGACGCAGTTCGGGAATGTTTTACTTAACTTAAAAATAATTATCCTCGCGTTGATTATGGAGAATACCTCTTTGGAATATTCATCATTGATCAAGGAACAACGACAGCTGAGAAAAGCCGAGACGATACTCAAGTCGATGATTGATAAAATCAATCATGAACTGAACCAGTTGGTGGTAAGCATGCATCGTGAAATCTTAGCACTGAATGTCGAGTAAATTATCACTTTCTTTCAGGTTGAAGAACTTCAGATCAAATCACGCGATGTACAACTGAGCGTGGCAGGATCGACTCCGAAAGTGGAAAAGTCGGTTCCGGCGGTGGATATTGCAACCTGCAGCACGGCAGAAATTAATCGGCAAGTGCTGGATCTAGACGTGCACGGCAGTGGGTTGTTGAAATCAATAGAAGAATCGGAAGATGAGTTGTAAATTTTTCTCACGAAAGCTACGTAATGAAAAACCTTGTTTCATTCGTAGTTGAACTATATAAACGTATTTACTTATTAATTTAACCATAATTCTCTCAGGCAACACATCGCTTACATTCGAAAAGGTAGCCTTAGTGCTTGTTGTTTGATCACTGTGCTTTCCCCGTGCCGGTATCCGTTTTCTCGCCTTCCGGTGGTTTTGCCTCCTTCAGCTCCTGCTCTATTCGCTCTTTCGCACGGAACACTTTCGATTGCAAGTAAAACGATCCGCCTTTCGCTTTATCGTTCACACTAAACAAATGGTCGTAGTTTTTCTGCACCTCTTCGGGGTCGAGTTTCGTTACGTTCAGAATTTGTTGTGCCTCTTCCAGCGTCATGCCTGTCGAGTAGGATAAAATGCAGGTGATATTGTGAAGATATGCTAGGTTTTTAAAAGCTTATACTTTACCTGTCCGAAGGTTGGCTGCGGCACGATTTTGTCCCTGCTGACCACCACCAGCGCGCTTGGCTGCCTCTTGGGAGGCGGCTATCTCCTGCTTCAGTGCTCTCGTGAACGCTTTTCCAATGATTTGTCCACCGAGCACAATAATCTGGGCGATGTACTTTGCCATGATGCCACTGACCGGATTGTCGGTGCTGGTACGTGTTTAATTAACGCCCACTAACTTTTAAATTATTTCTGTGAGGTATGTGATAACGGTTTGGTTCGTATTTTAACACTATTTCATCATTTTTAGCCGGTTTCTAGAGTAATTTCGAAACAATCTTTTGTTACACAACGAGTCTCAACCATATGACAGCATTGCGCATGTTGATATTTTTCAACAAAGAGGTTGGTTCACTCAAATCTCTTTGACAGCTGTCAAATTCGAATTAAAATCACGTGCTTCTAAAATTCGGTTGAAAGAACGTGATTGATTTTGGATGCAAGCATTATTTGAATTATGAGCTTGATTTTCGAACTGGTACGCAAAATTCTTTAAATTGTTGTTTCTTATTTACATTGAAAACATTGAAGAATGACAAGTAATTATGGCTTAGGTTTGACCCGGAAAAATAAGCAATGAATTTTTAAATGTTCAATGTTCTAAAGAACGTGTTTTATCAAACAATCATTTCAACGTCAGAAAATTAAGAAAACACAGTAGCAGTACATTTTATTAAATAAATATCGTATATTTCTTTATTTTTACATAAATAAAATAAGATTTCTTTAGGGTAAAATAAACAAAATTTTGTCACTAAATTTCTTCCATATCCAACAATAAAAACCGGATTTCGATAAAATGCTGCGTACTTTCTATTCACACACCTTGCGTTCGTTTCAGTCGGTCGGGGCCAGTATGTCAGTTATGTACAAAAGAGCATTCGTCCGATGTGTTTTTAAAACTCTTTTCAGAAGAAACGTGTCTCGTCTTAGTCGGTAGTTCTTTTTTCACGTGTACGAAAATGAAATGATACCTCAATCAACATCTTGGTCCTATTATTAGACCGAGGCAGTCGAAAGCATCCTTTGTATGTTCGTTTTTTTTGGCAGCAAGGATAGTATTTTTGAGCTTTACCGAGTACATACGTCTAAAAACAACAAACTATCCGTATCCTAACTAAAAGCTTTGTTACAAACGTCCTATTTATCGAAATAAAATTATCTAACAACCTGTTCACTAAATGCTTGCGTGCGCAGCTAACAAAATCCAGGGTTTGTGTGCTCGATGATGCACCGCTTGCAGTACTTCTTCACCGCTCGGTAACCCTCGATCGAGATCTGGCAGTCCTGGATGTTTAGCTGCTGCAACCCGCGGCAGTAGTACGCGATGCACTGTATCCCCCGGTCCGTGATCATATCACAGTTGCGCAGGCTTAGCTTCTTCAGGTTGGGGCAGCTTTCGGCGAGTGCCCGCAGGCCAGCATCGCTCACGTCACACTTGCCGATGTCCAGTGCCCGCAGCCGTGGACAGGACCGGGCGAGCACGTTGATCGAGTCATCGCTGACTGCCTCACAACCACGGGCATTCAGATAGCGTAGCTTGTAGCACCGACGGGCAATCACCTTCAGGCCTGCATCGGACACCTGATCACATTTGGCGACCGAGAGGTAGCGCAGAGTAGCACCGAGCTTTGCCAGCTCGTAAAGCCCAAAGTCCGTAACGCTCGTGCAGTCCGACACGCTAAGCTCGCGCAACGCGATACAGAAATTGGGGATGAATTTCAATCCGGCATCTGAAAAGGATAATGCAAAAAAACAATTGCGTGACCGGTAAATTAAATGAGCTCGGTCATAGATTGCTTTGATGAAAGCTTGTTCGGTTTATAACCGTCCTACCTGTTACTTGTATACACCGACGAAGGTACAGATACACCAGCAGGGGACAGTTCCGAGCGATCACTTTAATGCCGGCGTCACAAATCGATGCACAGTCGGTTAGGTCCAGGTACTGTAACAGCAGCCGCCTCGGTGGCTCCAATCCCGGGTTGACGTTAATGCACGTGATTTGGGCACATCCTGAAGGTGAGGCGAGGAGTAAAAAAAATTTAATTTTTCTTTTCTCTTTAGCGCAAATGCCTTCCCCTGCACGTACCGGTTATGTCCAGATGCTGCAGATTTGTACACTTTGTCACCAGATCCGACAGCGCCTGGTTCGTGATGGTAACGCTGTTCTGGATCTGCAGGTGTGTAATTTCCGGACAGCGTCGGGATAGAAGCTGCAGTCCACGGTCCGTCAACCGACAGCCGTCCGCTAGTAGCACCCGCTCCACGCCCGGACACGCACCGTTCCGTGTCTGACCGCATAGCCTTCGGAGGATGGTCTTGATGGCACGGTCGCCACTGTTTTCTTCGCCTGCGCGCGTAAGTACAACACGGTTAGTTGCTTCGTCACCATGGAAACCGTTCCGCCTGCCGTTCAACCTACCTTTGATTTTGATGATCTTCCACAACGCCGGATTCCAGATGACCGACTCGAACCGCCGGCAGACCCGAGCAATATTGCACAGCTCGCTACTGTCCAGCCACTCGAAGATGCGCACCATCAGCTCGTCCGGTATCCGATCGAACAGTGGACCGGCACGGTACAAGCTGGTGCCGTGTCCGTTGCCAAGGCTGGTCAGGATGGTCGTGCCGTCGGGTCTGCCGGTACCACTGCCGACCACCGTGCCGCCACCGGGGGTGGTCGTTTGCGACGGGCTTCCGTGGCTAGATGGCGTCGAGTTGGTACCGGCACCGGTCGTTGTCCAGGACGCCGGTATCGAGGATTGCTGCTGTCCGGACGGTGAGGGTGACACCAGCGTGTGGTAGCCCTGATCTAGATTCGGCGAAAACCGACCGTACCGCGAGAGACCGTCGGTGTAGTGTTGCGTTTTGGTGAGTGGAATTCTGAGTGGGAGGGAAAAAAAGGAGAACCGAAGAATAAAGTAAGTTAACTAAGTCGGGGAGTCGCTTGCCGTCGCTTTGCCGTACCTGCCATCGATGAAATCTGCCGATCCGACGGCCTTCAGGTGTGTTCCCCGCGGACTGTGAAATGCCGGTGAGCCACGTATCCGATCGAGCAGGTACCGGTCGGATCCGCTCGTCTCCGGGCTGGACGCGCGGCGGAGTAGATGCGGCGAGCTGGAATCATGACAGTCGACCGTTTGCGATTGCGCCTGGGAGGACGCCTTCGAGGAGGAGGTGTTGTTGTTATGGGCGGCCACCGCACCCGACCCACCGCCGGTAACGTTCCGCCGGCAGAAGTTGTAGATCGCGTCGATGTTTTCGTTCTCGAGGTAGTAGCGCTCGGTGTTGTTGCTGCTGCTGGACTGGTTGCGCGTCAGGCTGGACGGTGTCGCGTTGGCATTGCGTCGGATGGCACCTTGAATGTAGAGCGCGTCCATCTTTTCCTCCAGGAAGTACCGATCGGCTTCGGAGAGGCCACCGAGCGCGGACGGGTGGGGCAGTTCGGTCGGATGGTGGTAACCGCCCTGGGAGGCGCGTAGTACCGGTGAGAGACGTTGGTGGTGTTGCTGGTAGGTGTTGGTGAGGAGCGCATCGATCGGGGTGTAGGTGCGTGGCCGCACCGGCCGATAGTCCCTCCGGTGGCCGTGCCCGTTGACGGTCGGTGGTGGGTGTGGTGGCAGCGGAAGCGCCTGATGCAGGAAGGAACCGGTTTGATCGAGCGAGGAGGAAGAGCTGCGGGACAGGCGGGATCCTCCGCCACCATCGGGTGCGACCCCGTCCGGTGGGTGGTGTGACGTTTGCTCCGCTTTGTCGGGCGGGTAGAGATCGGAGTCGAGCGTCAGTATGGGCGAACTCCGGGACATCTGGTAGGCTTGCGGATCGAGCGGGCTGGAGCTGAGCGGATGATGATACTGACGGGTGTCCATCGAGGGAGTGTTGCGGCCCAGCGATGCCAACGGACACTCGACCGGTGCAACGCGTCGTTGCTGGTGCGTCATTGTGGTGTTCCGGATCGGCTGTCACTCACAAACCCAGCTCCACTTTGTTTGTAAACAAATCAAGCCAGTGCTAGTGCAGCGAAACTGGCAACACTGACATTCGAACAGGGTTGCGCTTATCTGTTTGAATCGAGGGGAAGAAACAAAAGGAAAGGGTGAGCTTAGATCATGGGTTCCGTAACTTAAAGCGGAGGGCTTAAATGCGGCAGTTTATCAAATCAAACCAACAACATCAACCACCTGCTGCCCAGCAAGGCAGGATGCAGTTTTATAACGCCGTCCAGTTTACCGCCTTCTCTCCTGACGGCAATGCCCTGCAACGTAATCCCGAAATCCTTCGCACCCAGCAACGCTAATCGCCGACAGGCGCATCACTTATGCACCGTCCTCCGAACGCACGATTTACGATCGGCACTTTGGCAAACAACGCTAATTAAATTCAAATTATCCACCACGACCATCGTTACATTCGCCAAGGGCAGTAGTAGCACCGGGGCGCTTAATCTTGATCATGATCATGACCGTATGGCTGCGTTCGGGTGCATGTGTGTGCGGAAAAGGGCTCGGTCGTTGATAAACGAAAAGCTCGATTGACGAGGAAACTCGTTTGGCCACGCCGGGAGACAAATGGGTCGAAAATGAGTGAGCATAAAACCGAAATTACATTTAATTTTTATATAACTCCCCTTTCTGCGTGCCCTGTACCGTCGCTAACGAGGACGAAATGAAGCGTTCCTGCGCTTAACAAGGGATAGTGCGCTAAATTCATGAATTAATGGAGTGTGCAATCAGAGCCGACGATCTCGCTTTGTCTACTTTAACCTCGGTTCATAGCGAAACGATGTATGTACGTAGGCCACCGTCAACTGTGACTGGGTTCGTTTGGCAACCACTGCCTTCGGTCTTAGTAGGCGCTGCGCTGAATTTCTGACGTGTCGTTGCGCGGGCACATTTGACATTTCTCCCGAGCGCTGCAAACACAGCGCCATATTGCGAGAACTCTCTCACGGCCGTAAATCATCGCATCGCACGGCGGCCCGGACACGGATCGTCGAGATCATCGAACGCGACAAAAAAAAATACAAAAAAAAACTGTGTCGGTGCTCCGATTCTGCCCGCATGCTGCGGGATGATCGGCCAGCCTCGGGGGCTCGTTTGTCAGGCGGAAACATACACGCCGGCTGTGGCGTGCTGGGAACCGTCGGAGCATTCGCTTGGCTGTACGCTTTTACGATGTGTCGCCGTCCATCATCGCCGGCCATGATCGATCAAAAACGGCCGGGATGGGAGCGGCAAACTCACCCGGCACCCGGCTTCCATTGTACAGCCCCGGCTGGATCCGATTTCGATAAGTGCAGCCTTCCGACGCGTCCGACAGTAAGGTCCGGTGCGGTGCAATCTTGGAGCCGTATCTACTGAGCCCTCGGGCAAACGGTGTACGAACTGCTGCACCGTGCTGAATGATGAAGATGATGATCATCATACGGGAGGAGGGGGGGGGGGGGTATTATTTTCCACTCCCAAGCCCAGCTGCAAGGTGCAATCGGGCAAGTCATTTTCAATCCAATCTATCGATCTATCTATCGATCGAACAACGGCTGCCCTGGTACGCCGAATGAGTTGCCGTAACCCCGTGGCGTGGTTGGCGCAAATGCTGCGAAGCGGACCATTGAAATTCGCTCCGTTGCATACAAATGGCCTGATTTGTGGTCGCTGCCGGAGTGCATTTGTTCGGCAAAGTTAATTGAATTTTCGCAGCCAATAATTGCTGGAAATGATCCATTTGAATGCACGGGTTTTTTTTTCAATTTGCGTAAAAGTTTATCGGATCTTTGTTGCGCTTACAGCAGGTCAAAGGATTGTTCGACTGTTCGCTGCTTGTAGTTGGATGCAATCTTCCAGCGAGCGAAATAGCTAGCTTATAGGTATTTTTAAAGGCAGGTTGCATTGCGTGTTCAATTGGAATGTAAAATTAAAGATTGCTCTTTTGATTTTTGTTGCGATCCCAATTTGAAGCCTTCAAAGAGCACCTTTGTGGTTAGGAACACGGATGGAGTTGTATTTTTTTTCCCTTTCGTTTTCGGTTTATATTTGTCGTATAGAAGAAATTTTGTTCTGGCTATGAAATAAAATCATGAAATCTTTGTAATCTATCTAACCAGCCTGGAGTAAGTAAAAAACAGCTTTTTTCATTTATCTCATGTTTGTTCGAGACATTGATGTCCAACATTTCTAGAAGAATGATCGAAGAGATTCCACTGGTTGATACCGATAAACAATTAGCAATATCAAATCACTTCGAATAGAACATGTTCCCAAGTCGAATGTAAGACCACGTTCGAGCAGAGATTTTGTAAACAAATTCATCAAATGTAATCAAATTAACAGTTTGTGGAAACGTAAAACCTTCATCGTCGTCTGTATTGACGTCTGAAAAAAACGTTTCTCGTAGTAGGCCGGGAAAGAGACATTTCAAAATTTCAAAATGTCCGCGGTCAGGGCACGTAAACATAACCTCTCTTTTTGCGCCAGTGACAATTCCTCGACTCGCAACCGTTACAATTAAAACATGGTGAAACACGGGGAAGAAAAAGCGTAGCCTACTGCAATGTCTCAACCCCGTCTCGGCTCTGCTAGCTCATCCCGATTCCGGCAAAAGCACGGCGCTAAATTCGCTCATAAATACCACACGCTTACGCCCGGAGGGACACATCCGAAGTAAGCGTCGCTTACTTTTCTTCATTTTTCGTTGCGCCCCCCGCAGGACCAGATTCGAAGCACTTTATTAGTGGCTTCCCGCAGCGAGGTCGCACGTTGCACGACGTTTGACAAGAGTGGTAGATTTTAATCTGTAATGTAAAGCGCATCGGCAGCCAGACGGGTGGGCGGGTGGGCGTCCGCGAAGGGGGTATTGAATATTCAACGAACTCCCGCTACCACTCTTGTCTCTGGGCCAAACCATCATCCCACCGTGGACGGGTTACGGGGCCCATCGATCGGTAGTGCATTCCGATATGCATTTTTCCGCGCCACCTCGCTAACAAATCAGTGCAAGCAGGCACGTGCAGCGGTGTGGCTTGTGTGCTGGCGTAGGCGTCGGGTTGTCAGTTTGATATAAGCGCGTCACCGTTGTGGGCCATCGCAGGACGCCCGGGAGGCGTCGTGGAGTTTTACCAGTGCGCGAACATTCTTCGCCACGAACGATGCGCTACATTTTTGTGCTACATTGTAGCGTCGTGGTGAAGGATTAAGGAGGCACATCTGCACCATTAATCCGCACGGTACCAAAACACGGGCGGAGGCAGGGGCAAACGGTGCCTGCCTCATAACTCATGCCCTCCCGGTGGTTGAAGCAACAGTGGATACATTACATCAGCGTTGCAATAATAGAACGAACACACCTGGTCCCGGGATACGCGGTTGACCACACGGCGAGGAGCTCGGGGAGATTGGAGAGAAGAGAACACACCGTGGACAAAGATGCCCGAAAGCGGCTACCGTGGCTGTCTCGATGTGCTCGATGTGCATCGATCGAAAAGGTGTATGCGTCGTGGTTAACGCGTCCGGTAACGCATCGGTAGCAATCGGGCGTGGCTCAGGATCAATCGTGGGCAAACTTCCTAGCTGCATCAACCGTGCCGTGCCGCCAGATCAAGCCCGTACCTTTTTACCCTTGCCCAAAGCCAACGGATCCATTCGGCAGGAGTCAGCGCTGATTAATGCCCGTTTATTAGAACCGATCGATGGGCCACAATTTATCATCGCGGTAGCGGCAGGAATGTTTCGTCCTTCCGGGCTTGAATTACTTCTCGGCTCGGTAGCGGAACCGTTTCCATAGCGACCCGCGCACTCAATCCCCGGTTGCACGGAAGACCATTTATTTCTCGACTCTTCAATCCCCCGTCTCGATCGGTTGCGCTTTGATTGATCGCATGCAGCAGATAGGCAGCCGATGGTTCGTTCGTTCGTTCGTTCGGTGCGATCGCGATCATGTCTGGCCCCAGCTCGTCGCTTCCAGGCGTCATTCTTAGCGTAGCGATGAGCTTACCGCGGCCCGGGAGCTAATCATACGATGAAAGCCCACCGATATCATCTACCGCGCGCGATGATAGCGAAACGTTGACCGGATATCGGGTGAGATTCGTAGAAGAAACCCACCACAGCTGCCGATCGGCAGCTGCCGTGTCCTGCGGCGTGTCGGAAATGCGGCAGGTAACACAATGGTACATCTTCACGCCCGGAAGCAATGCGGAAAATTGCACACACACACACACACGCGCGCGCGCGCGTACACAAACAGCGGGGAGGGGACATTAGACGTGGACAGGTTGAATGGACGCATTGCCTTTTTCAGTCCGCTTTAGGGGAGGGTTGAGAGTGCGTGCCGACCGCCAAAGCGCTTGTCCGCTTAATTAATGGTACATAAATGTAGCGCAAATAGAGCAGAATGGAGTTGTACCCGTTGAGGGTACGCTGTGATTACTGCGCTCGGTAGTTTAATTAGTTTTTAATCAAGCTAATTGCTATCTAAGAACGACGAACGATTGAAATACAAACCTCCCCGGGGGGAGGGGAGTCGGTGAGGTTTGAATAAAAAAAGCATTTAATTGGAGGTTTTGGTTTCGGAGAATACGGAGCAGAATGATGCCCGGGGGAGATGATTTCGAAAAAATAGAGGATACAATTGTGTTGGAATTCTCAAGTTCAAAAATGAAGGAAACGTCATGGATTGCTTGGAATGTTATTTTTATTCATGCCTTATTCTGAACAAAACTTTCGCTACGACTTTACTGGATATTAAAGATCTGAAGTCCTATATGAATAGCACTGTATCAGGTATAGAACTACGAGTGGATTAAATGGGATCGAAGAATTTTCGAAGTAAATATAGGGCCTAATTTTCTCGGAATTTGGAAATCTTAAAATGAAGGAACGTCATGGCATGCTTGGAGTCTCACTTTTATGTATTCAAGTAATGTTTTGGACACAAGTTCGCTAGGACTTTGTTGGACATTAAAGATCTGAAGTCCTGGAAGAGTAGCAAAGTACTAGTGCTCGTAGAAATATGGACGTTTTAACGGATTAAATAGGATCAAAAAACGTTCGTAGAAATATCTTAGCCAATTTCACGGCACTTGCAAATCCCTAAGTGAAGCAATGTCATGGCCTGTTTGGAGTCTCACTTTTATTCAAGTAATGTTTTGGACACAAGTTCGCTCGGACTTTGTAGGACATTAAAGATCTGAAGTCCTGCATGAATAGCAATGTACTAGTGCTAGTAGAAATATGGACGTTTTAACGGATTAAATAGAATCGAAGAACGTTCGTAGAAATATCTGATCCAATTTCACGGCACTTGCAAGTCCTTAAGTGAAGCAATGTCATGGCCTGCTTGGAGTCTCACTTTTATTCAAGTAATGTTTTGGACACAAGTTCACTAGGACTTTGTAGGACATTAAAGATCTGAAGTCCTGCATGAATAGCAATGTACTAGTCCTCGCAGATATATGGACGTTCGAGCGGATTAAATGGGATCGAAAAACTTTTGAAGATATAATTTTACATACATGGTCCAATTTCACGGAATTGCAAATCCTTAAGTGAAGCAATGTCATGACCTGCTTGGAGTCCCATTTTTAATCAAGCAATGTTTTGCGCCGGATTTCGCTAGTACTTCATTAGATACAAAACTCCTGAAGACTTACACGATGATTTCTATGTCTGCCCTTACAGCTAACATTTGCTACTGAGTAGCAAATTTTTCAAACATCGTACCCATATGTGTGATCTTTTCTCATTTAAGCGACGATACCTAAAGTCAATAGCGGTCACGGTAGCGAACGGTTTGCTGTCTCACACTATCGGCGTCATTGGGCCGGCCAATAGGGCAGGCATCTCCGCCCAGCCCAGCACCGCCCGGCCAGTCGCTCGTCAGGCACAATATTTTATGCAAATGAGCGGAATATTGCGCAACGGTCGCGAAACCCCCGCACATTGAAATGAGTGAGCCCAGCACCGCCCGTCCTCGCGGGAGCACACGGGAGCATTTTCCCAATATGGCAGCGGTCGGCGTAGGGTCCGGTCTCCCCCGTAGTGATACGGGGAGCCGTGAGCTCCGTACCAGATCAAAGGGCTGCGCGTGAAAAATGTGATGTTTCCACCGGAGCGAACGGTTGGCGCAAGTGGTGCTCGCATTTTTTTTTCTCGAATTTTTAGTTCGTGTAAGAAGTGTAAGTTGGCGTGTTTTTTTTGTGTATGTGTATGTATGCGCACCACCTCGGTCCTCGCGTCCTGGCACGTTTTGTGTAACAAATTTTTGATTTATGCCTATAATTCCGCTCCGTTTTCTGGGATGGTGGTGGTGGTGAGGTTGTGCCGATCGTTATGGTGTGGACAGTGCCGCCGAGCGGTGGAATTTGCAAACACCATCACGCTGGAGGGGTAGCACGACTATTTGCCTAAGAGCGCTTAACTCACTCCGACGAACTCACTCCGGGGCATGGAGTGAGTTCGTCCGCGACGATAAAGATCACGGCGATGAAACAAGATCTGCAGGTAGAAGCGGTGCTTCCAAAATAGGAATAAGGCTAGACCACTAGGTTGAATACTTAAAGGTCAGGGGGAGTGAAGAATTTATGTCAATTAGTGGTGCGAAATGTCATTATAGGAATAGTTCGTTTAGTTTCGTAAAACAACTTGTGTTTTTGTGAGGAAGGTTTTACATGAGATCTTCTTGATATTATAGTTGAGGAAGTAGCTTAGAGACTAGCTATATCAGAACGAATGAAACAGCTGTAAGTTTTCTCATATCTGACGTTCTAATGTCTATTCTTGAAATCTTCCTGGGACTCGTGTTAATTTATTGTCCATAACCTAAATTGATTGTTTTTATGAGAAAGGTTTTACGAGAGATCTTCTTGAAATTATAGTTGAGGAACTAACTTAGATACTAGCCATATCCGAACGAGTGAAACAACTGCAATATAGTATTTTCAATATCATTTCGATGAAGCTTTCTCATATGTGCATTAGAACGTCTATTCTTGAAATCTTCCCGGGACTCCTGTTAATTGACTGTCCATAACCCAACCCTCCGATAGCGCTTGAAAACGTAACATCTGCTATGTTTTTAGTACTTTCGTTGTCGCTTCTCTCGCTGACTTCT
Source organism: Anopheles farauti (assembly GCA_000473445.2). Lineage (NCBI taxonomy): Eukaryota > Metazoa > Arthropoda > Insecta > Diptera > Culicidae > Anopheles > Anopheles farauti. The sequence goes on along the minus strand of KI915040.1, from coordinate 12,239,044 downwards.
ACTACTGACCAAGAAGCATGCTCCAGAAACGGTCTAGCCGGTCCGATAGGGCAAAGAAATCACGTCCACCGAGTGCTGCTCCCGATATGCCAATTCTTCCCCACCGGTGCTACCGTTAGTCCACGGCGATAATTGTGTTCTCGCTGGACCATTATTAGATTCTGCTGCTGCGACCACGGGCACCACGGGATCGTATATCGTACGCATCACAATGCTGCTTTGCATGCTTGGCAAGGCAAGATGCATCGATACACTCACTTCTGTACCGGGCTGGCGTCAAATAGCTGTCGGTCGGAAAAGGGCTTACGCAGCCGTTCGTGCTGCCCGCGGTCGGCCTCATTTCTTTCGCTTCCATTTTTCGCTTGGATGCTGGCGATTTAATGCGCCTTGCAACGGACCCGATGAAAACGTTTGAACGATTCGAGAGCCGCCCGAGGGGAGGCTCGCATCGCGAGAGACCCTTTCCGAGGGGACCCTTCGTGCTGTGTGGAAACGAGATAGAGAGTGAGTGAGAAAGAGCGAGAGCAAAGCATGCATACCGTTGCATAGCAACGGCCGCACGCTGGTTCGAAGGGCACGACAGGTGAGCCGGGGCCGGGGTACATGGGGGCTCCATTTTTCGCACGAATTCAATGGGAACACGCGCGAAGCTTGCGTTGCTGGTGTGGACGCGAAAGAAACGCGTCCGGCGCACAGAAGAAGGCATCAGAATGCGTTGGTTTAAGTGCGCAACGCCGGACGGGACTGCGTTGTACTGTGATTACGATAAAAATTGAGACCGTAGCCCGTGAGCCCGAGGCATTTTCCGACCATTTTCCCGTGCAGCGCTCGAATCGTCGGCGCGATTTCTCTCGTTCGTATCCCTGACGACGCCGCGGCCATCGTGGTCGTCACTGGTTTTGCGGAACGAATTGTGACTGATGGGCTCTAATCTACGATAGCGCTGGCTAAACGACACGTTTGCTACCGAAGAAACGGACGAGAACACTCCGCCGGAGATTACCGGAGATTACGCGCTGCTGCCAATAGCCATCCTGGGCGACCGGATCGGGGATCGGGTTCAGTGGTGGTGTTAATTTTCGTTAGTTATCGTGCGTGTCGCGTGGTGCAATTTGAAAGGAATGTTTTGACAGATAGAATCTGCGGCGTTGGATTAGGGCCGTTGATCGCCTATTTTATTGCTGACAACTTTTGATCGCAGTGAGAGTGAACTAACGAGCTGGAAAGGGGGAGAATAGAACGAGCGAGAGAGTGTGTGAGAGAGAGAGAGGAAAACCGGACGAGAGAAATTACGTGCGTTTGCAACACGAACCTAATTGGAGTACGGCTCGCGTCCTCCCGCACCGAACGCAAACACTATGTTCACCCGGGCACCGACTGACAGCTGCCCACTAACTGTCAAAAACGATCACAACAAAGTGTTGTGACGTTCGTGCGTCTCGTCTCGAGTGTCACCCATCCATCCAAGCAACAGGCGACAGGCGGAGTGTCGCGTAATAATTTGCGGAAAATATTACCCAGCTCAGCCGGTGCTCGCTAGCCTTTCGTAGCCCCGGTTTCAACCTTTACACGTTTTTTTTTATCTAAGATCTCCGATCACAGCGAGGAAAGTTGCCGGTCACCGCAAACCGAAACCGCTCCAGGTACCGTGGCCATTTTTTTTTCGCACAAAAAAAAAAAACACCCATCCGGTGGAATTGTTGCGGGCGGAAATCTCGGAAATCTGAGCACCGATGTTCGATGGCGTTTGGGAGGACCCGAGCGGTTGGGCGAGCGTTGTCACGTCGGTAATAATCGTATAATATGTGAATAATTATAGTAACGAACGATGTTTAATGCCTTATGGCGTCGCCTGCCCTTAACCGGCTGGACTTTGCGAATTCTGTGCGGGTTAGAAGCGGCATGTAGATTCACTGTGCGCGATACCACTGTGCGCTGATGGATGTACTTCCGCGTCCACATCCCACAGAGATGCTTCGATCCCATCATCTCCACCTTCGATCCCGGGGGCGATGTCGTCTTCGCCTTCGGATTCCGTTCCATTTCGCATCCAGCTCGAAGGCTCCGATGATGGATCGGATAGGGATCGGCGATCGAGGGTTTGAAATAGCCCCGTGTGCAGTAACTAAAACGCGACTGATATTTGAGCCGATTTGTATGTGTTCCAGCAGCCAGTCAAGCTGACGAGTAACTGACGTAAGTGGGAATAATGTTACGTACCCGGGCCCGGCTAACCTTGGCACTGACTGGGTTGATGACGGAGCCGATAAGGATCTTTGGCGTGTTGTTTCTGTGCTGCTGCGGAAGTTTGGTAAAATATTATTATTTCCTCGCCGCTTCGTTCGTCCATTCATACGCGCTCTTATCCCGACGCCGATGATGGACGATCATTTCGAGAGGTTTTGTAAGCGTTTTTTTTTTGTTGTTGCAATTCTGTTCTCTTTTTCTCGCACGCTTAACAAACGGCATGTCCTGTTTATTCCTTCTCCCGTCAGCACGCAGTTGCGCTCGGGAACGCATTTAACTCCTGCGCCGATGTGATGTGATTTGTCCGATTTTCGTCCGCACGGGAAGGGCGCGAACCGTCCATCGTGATCGCCCGCCGGGCGAAGATTGTACCCGATGGGCCATCTGTCTCGCATTTCTGGCCGCTTACCGTGCCTCTTCCTTGCGGGCAGAGGGAGTCTCTCTCTCTGTCTCTCTCTTGGTTCCCACCGCTGAGCTGATCCTCGCTACCATATCGGGCATGTTCGGAGTGCGGCAACTTGGCGCACGAACCTCCCCGTGTACCGGGCATTAAAGTTAACGACATAAACGCGCACAAGAAAAATGGTTGCAAATCGCAGGAAATTAGGGAAACACAGGTCGTTGTTTCTTTTTTTTGGGTGGTATATTTTTTGGGCGATAATAAAATCTGACTGCTTATCTCTCCAACCGGTGCCATTCGGGAAACGATCATTCCCACCGGCTTTATGGGTAAGTGTGTGAGTGAGTGTGTGAGTGTGTGTAGCATGTTTTACACGCCGGACGTTTATTGCTCCTTTTTTGGAAAGATCGCTCGCTCGTCCCGGCGCTCGCTAATCCCCGTGACGGCGAATCGGATTGATTGTGTCGGGCAACAGCGTCACAAAACAGCATCGGATGGGTGGACTTTGGCGAGCTCTTTGCGCGAAGAAACGAACCCGACCTGGCGAGAACAACAACAAGGCAAGGCGAAACATTCACCATGACAACGACACCACGGCGTGACATTTCCTGCCTAGCGTATTTGCTCCGTTTTTTTTTCGGGTGTCACTTCGGGACGGATTTCCGTCCATCTGTCCGTCGGCACGCAAATCCCCAACGCGCATGTGTCTGCCAAATGCCTCGGGATCTTGTGTACGTCCGCGCTGCCTCGGTTGTACCGAGCGGTTGCGGTATGGTAAATTGCATCCTCCATCTTCCAACGTTCGTAACCGAGGACCCCGGGTTTGCCGCCATTACCGTGCGGAGTTGTTTATGCCTCGGTGTGAGCGATATTTCGCAAAGATTCGGATCAGATGTCAGCCATCGGAACGGGTTCCTGAGGAGGAGCAAACCCGTCAGCAGCAGCATCGCCATCATCATCATCATCACATGCTCGAAGCTGGAGCCATGCATAACGATCAAGTTTGGGCACCGACCACTTCATCTCTCGCCGGTTGACTGTCATTGTTCCCGTACATCCATGCAGCAAGGGCACACACAGCACACACTGCACTGAGCGGTTGATTTTTCGAGACAAAAATGACACGTCTGCGCGAGGAAACGAAAAAAAGCCTCGCGTCGTGTCAAAAAAAAAAAAAAAACGCCTGAAAACAATAATCCACCAACACTAGTCGTTTCCGTTCCAGGGCGGAAACCACCGTCAAACCGCAACCGCGACCGAGGATATTTAACGGAGCATGGTTTACGGGTGAACCGATCCCTTACGACACTCGCCGATCGACAAAGGAACGCACGCGGGCGGCTTTTGTTTCCGAGGGTTCTAACGATTTTCGAATCTTCCCTGCCGCCATGTTTGGAATTGTTTTGACAAATTTGTGAACGTTTTTATTGCGCGCGCTTTCGTTCGGAGTCGCCTCTGGCTTTCCTTCCTTACCAAAAAAAAAAAACCGGATGTTTGAAGATTTTATTTTCTGTTCTTATATATGTTTTGTTGGTAATGCCGCTCTCGGTGGAAAGGAATCCATTCTGGGAACGACACAAAAACATTCGAAGGACCCAAGCCTGCACGACCCGCCAAACGTTGGTCTGTTTGATCAAAGCAACCGGGGGGCGACTGGAGGGGAGGGGAGGAGAGCGAGCGCATCGGCGAGAAACGAGGCCACTTTCGGTGGGCTTTGAGTAAACATTTTTGTTCAAATTTTGGACCACTTTCCTCGGCGGTGCTTTCTCGGTTCTTTCTCGCCGTTCGGATAACACAAACGCACAGACAGAAACACACATAGTTAACGAGATATCGCTGATGCCGGCGGGAAGATTAGACCCGGGGATGCCTTCGGGGTGGAATGTCGCCAATGGTCAGATGGTCAGTTGGACGGGAGAAAATTCAAAACCTGGCTCGCTAACCATCATCATAACCACGTCAAGATCGCGATCGAAATGCCGGTACCATGGTGAAAGGCCGCCCCAAGTGGGAGACCCCGCAGTGTGTGTGTGTGTGTGTGTGTGTGTGGTGGGAAATTATTACTTATCGGAACACACACAAAAACCTCGCCGCTGCCGTCGATGTTACGGTCGCGTGGTGTAGAAACGACACATCATGCCCGGAGGTGTCTTCTGGCGGTGCTTTCGTTCGTGCGCCCGCAGCACTGGGGGTGACTTATGATTTTTGTGCTCTTTTTTTCGACATGGTGGCTTTGGTGGGAACGTCGGCAGGCTGACCCTCCGGGTGTAAACATCTTACGGTCGGTTTATGACGATCCGTTTGCACGACAAAACGATTGTGTACATACTGTAATATATGTGTCTTGTGGCGTGAGCGTAAACATGCAACGTACGTACGGGTAGACACCAGCTATCCATCTTCCGTTCATGGTGTGGAATAATGTTTGAGGTACAAGAGAAACAACATGACGATCAAAACTATTGGTGTGCCAGGTGCATTTCGCTGGATCACTGGATACTAAGTGTGTAAGCTGTGTTGAGGAGAAATGATTTCCCAACTTGAAACTGGAGACAGCATTAAGACCTATAGAAAAATAATAAAAACCCGATCACCGATTAGAATAAAATCAGAAATCCATCAGAGGAAAAGTTTAGTTTGCAGCTCAGAAAAGAAAATATCTTGATATAATGATATTCATCCAATTTTACGATTTAATTCTCAACGTGTTTTATTCTCTTAAGCTCGACATGAAGACGGTGGTAAGAATTGGGGAATCTCTGAATGGATTTTGTTATTTTTTATGAACTCTTCTTCAAAGAGACATAATAGAAAACCAAAGAAAAGTTGAAAGCCACAAAAAATACGCGAGACAAGCACTAATTTACATTCTAAGGATTGAAATTAATGGGAATTTTCATCAAAATAGTTGCTTGTATTCCAAAATTTGTTATTATTTCAGTGACTTGGCTGTCTTGAATAGGATTTTAACCCTCCTTACAGGATACAAAAAAGCCTTAAATTTATTTTTTTATAATCAATATTTTGATGAAAATGATCAAGATTTGGATGACTATTTTTTGTCATTATCATCAATATTGATTGAACACAACGAAATGAAAATAATAAAAGGATAAACTATCATGATCAAGTTCAAACCGATCCAAGCAGTTTATCTCGGGCTTTTTTAGATGGTCATGTATTTTTACCCACCAATGTAAATATTAAAAAAGAAATCGTTAGCATTCGATTGGAAAGCGGTAGGATTTTTGTTGGAAACGCTGCGATTCTTTTTATTTCTCCCGAACCATTCATTCAGCAGCGGTCGAACCACATCTTGTGGTGATAATATTTTGGCATTTGATAATGAACCCGATTTAATTAGAAGCCGCCGGTGGCGACAAACGCATCCACGCAATTACGATTAATGATCGATTTCTAATTGCACCAGCTGCGGTACGCTCGCAAAAGCGTGCTGCTTTTAATTAAATTAATCCCATTTGTTTTTCGCTATATTTCATATTTGAAATAGGACAGGCAAAACAATGCCGCCCGGTGTCCTTCCACGCCGCATGCGACTGCAAAACCGTCGTGGCACGGTATCAATTGCGCTCGCGGTCGCGATCAACTCCAGAAGAGGGAAATGGTAAAGCCCAAAATGGACATCCGGCCGGGCCTCGGCAACGTCCCGGGGAAGCTGACGGGCCGGGAGCTGGAATGCTGGCATTCTGCGCGCTACCTTTCCCGGCCACAATTCCTAGGGTTCCGGTTCTCGGCCTCGGACCCGTGCTGCGGCTGCTGCTGCTGCTGCCGTCCACTACTAATTAGCCCTAGCGCTAGCGCGGGACGTCCGGGATTGCGCTTCGGGCGAACGTGGGAAGGGGGGCCGGGTTCGGCCTCTCGGAAAGATCTCTCCAACCTCGCCCCGCAACTGATAATTGATATGAAATTATTGTTTCGCCCGTCGCTCGGTCCGTCGCTCCCTCATCTCCTCTGTAAGGGCAACATTAACCATCGCATCGAGTGCAGCACGCGGAATGCAACGTAAAGCACTTGCGCGCAAAAAAGAAGCGAAGCGAAGGAAAAGAAATACAGGCAGGGTCGATACTTACGACGCAGAGCCGCTGGCGGTTGACAAAGCTGCACGCATAAAACACTCATACATGCGCTAACAAATGGAACAGTTACGAGATGGGGCGACGGTGGTGGTGATGGTGGTGGGGCAGCTGATGGGTTTGGGTACGAGATCGCCTCCTTTTTCTTGCGAGGTTCGCCCTCTGTGCGGCCCCATTGTCTGGTAAGGGAGGGCACGGACGGACGGACGGACGGACGGACGGACAGGAATGCAGCGCGGTGCTCCCGTGGTGCTCAAGTGCTCTAGCCACACGTCCAAGGTTTCCCGTGTCGTGGTGATGGTCGTGAGGACGCTTGAAGCTATTTTGAAATTCTCTACTCCCCATGCACGGGAATCTGTCAGCTTTTGGTGCAGCCCGGCAAAGGTGGAAAGGGGCGAAGAAAGAGGTAAGGTAATACCATCTCACGAAACGATGCGATCTTTATTATGAGCGCACACTTTTGCACAGCCACAGATTAAAGCGGTGTAATTGTACCCGAAATGAAAAGCGTTCGATTCGGGTCCGGTGCATGGGGAAATATTTTTAAACCGTCGCAAGACTGTTTTGTGTTTCAGCATGAATGGTAAAAAATGTAACACAGTTGTTTAGAGAAAAAAGGGTAATGAATGCATAATGAATGAATTTGCGTACCGAAAATTGAAATGAATTTTTCGGTAAGAGTTCATTTGCAAACTGGATACTATGAAGACTCATAGATCGTCTAAATGTAAAATTTATAAAGACCTCTAATTCATCGAGTCTTAAACACGGACATCTATAAACACAGGTGTATCGTTTTAAATCATAATTTATTCACATAGGAATGAATCGTTGATTGATTCTTTAGCATTCATGATTCATCCTAGCCTCTCGAAGATTCATTCATGAAAATATTTTAGATTTAGATTTAGATTTAGATTTATTTTAGCTTAATTTTATTTTATTTTGGATAGTTTTGGATTTATTTTAGATTTCAATTTCAAGATTGAGCCTTTTTAATCACAAATAAATGTTTATAGCTGATGTGTCAGGGTCTGGAAAATTCTTATACAAGGAACTTTGTATGTAAAGTCTCCTCAAAACGATTCTTAGTGAGTTTGTATGTTTGTAGCTTCCCTAGCCAACCAACATTATCCTGAGCCCATTGGCCGCTCTAGGAGGATACAGATAGCGAACCGATCGATCGGACGATCGCGTAGCAGCATAGTTTACTATTTTACACCGACAAATGTGCGCCCTCGAGCCACGAAAAGCGCGGTGCAGCACAGAAAGAGCAATGCAAAGAAGTAGAAAAAAGGGAGGTAAATAACAACACACCCCATCACGGTCGCGGTCATGCATGGATATCAAAAATTCATTAATAAAAACCCACATTACCTTGCCGGTGCTAATACCTGCGCCTGTTCGGAGGGCCGTAACTCCCCTCCCCCCGTAGGCGTCGGTATGTAGCCCGGCCGCCATCGTCGTCTCGCCCTTGCGGCCCTTGGCGTACACTTGTTGTGTCGCATTCGGAGTTGGGTTTGTGGCATTGTGATGGAATGTGGTCCGTCCGGCGGTCCGTCATCTCGTCCGTCAGTGCGCCGGTAAACGGCGGATAACCATATCAGCGTTTCCGCCATCTTGGGCGGGAAAAGCTTCCCGCTGCCGCAGGCCAGATGAAACGCTAGCCCATGTGTGGTTTTTATTTTTATTTTTTATTTGACCGTGCATAATTTGCATACGAACGAAATGTGTGCAACGGACCCGGACCGTGCCCTAAAGGCGCCGATCTAATGTTTATCCTATATGTTTATCGGTGGAGCGGCGGTGATCGGTGATGTAGCTTTCGGATCGCCGGCAGGAGGAGATGCATTTGTCTAGAGGGAGATCTTGGCGTGGCATCGGGTACGCGGTTTTGTTGTCCGTTCGGGAACGAAGAATAAATATCTACCATCCACGGGCTGGAAAGCCGTACGAGTGTAGGATGTGCCAGAGCACCAATAACAAAGTAGTCATAGGAGTGCATACCTCACTGACAGTTGCTGGATGTTGCGTTCGACTTCGAGCGTCCGTTTAAATCTCATCGTTGAAGTGCTAGCGGGCAGTTGGGGGAGCTGTCGGCATCTTCTACTCCCTCGGCAAGTGACGGCAATCAAACACGCAAATGGAAAAGTTTTGCAAACGAAACACTCTGCGGAATATCCTCGTGCAAGTGCCACTGGTAGACACAAATATGGGCAAATGAAAATGAAGCTAATACTAGCGCAGACGGAGGGATGGAAGCGCGGTGGCTCGAACCACCGCTTGGGAACTTTACTAATCAAGGGGATAGTAAAAGTTTGCTGGCTGTCTTCCCGCACGGACGTAGCGCAAACTTCTGGCGTATAAGACAGGGCCAGCAATAAGGAGAACCCAGGACCCCGGGGGAATGTCTCCAAAATAAAGAACGCGTAAGCGACGTAGCATAACCTCAATCACCGCAAAATCAAGCAACCCAACAAGTTGGTTCAACTTACTTGGTTGTATGCTTACTCCATCACGCACAAAAAAGGACCATGCAACCGCACCGCGAAAGGAATCAGAAGCAGAGATGGAGAACCCCAGGAAGACCCTGAACCCACAGCACGTGTACCTGAACCGGTTCCTGAAGGTGGAAGAGGAAATCTCGAGCGCGACACCGAACCGAACAATCAGATTGGCAATCAAAATCTTCGATATGAGAGATATGAGTCAAGATGAGAAACTCAATCAGCGATGGTGGCAGGTTCGCTCGCTCGTTCGGGCGATGCATGATCGTTCGGACGCACTGGAAACGATTTGGCAAACATGACCAAATCGTGCGGTGCCGGTGGACGCAACCAGACATTACTCCACTTGTTGCGTTCGGGACCGAATGCGGTGCACACGCAAACAAAAAAAAACCGGGTCCAAATGTCCGTCGAAAGGACCGAGTGAGTGGCAGGCAGAGCGAAGGGAAGAATTTTGGCAAATCGTGGAGATATGTGCATCCGTTTGTGGTGCAGTCGGTGCACAAAACCTGACCCAGGTCCAGGCTTAGTCCCGGGATGTGGAAACCAAAACGAAGCGTAAAAGCTTCCGAAGAAATCACTCCAAACGCGTCGCTTCGCGATCCGTGGAGTTATGATGGATTTCTCGGCACATTTTTCGATCAAAGTTTGTGAACGTTTCTCTTGAAAAAAAAAAAATCTAAAAAAAAACAAACATTTGCATTTGCCACTCCGGCCACTCAGGAAATCAGGTTTCGGGAGCGTTGTACCAGATCAATAATTAACAGATCAAACAAACGGTTTTGATTGTTATCTTCCCCGGGAGGCATGGGGGACAAAAGTATCTCGCCTCCATCTCGTCACAGTCTCCCGGGCGCATGTACCGGTTCCGGGGACGGTCAGTCAGCATCCGGGCAGCTGGACCAAAATGTGAATGCCACATTCCACCCCGGTTTCCTGGGCGGACAAAATCTGGACATTGGTTAAAAAAAACACACACACACACACAAACTCGCACGCAAATGTACCCGAAAGGTAAACCGCCAGCTTCTGTACTGGAGCAACACGAAGATAACAAAAAAAAACCAAAAAAAATGCTCCAGATTTCCAGATCCAGCTTCGCTGGATGGATCGATCATCGTTGAACCGGCTTATCCAACAGTTCCGCACGGTGCGGTGTCTCTCCCCGTCTCAGGCGAACAAATCGGTAACATAATCTGACAGATTGACATGCGGCCATCTGTTTCCTCCTTTCCCCTCTTCCCCTCCCCATGCATGCTCGTGTGAATGGGTGGAAAGACCTAGCTCCCGGTTTGGTCCGGTGTAACTCCCGCACCGAACAAATCGCTTCGGTTGGATGGTGAAAAAATGTTCCCCGCGAGCATTTTGCCTCGGTGCCCTTTTTTTCCCCTACCGAACCGAGAGTTTAACAAATCCCGTACTCATTAAAGTATCCGAAATATTTCACATTCCCGTTCGCTCTCTCTCTCTCTTTTTCTCTATATCTCCATAACTCGAAGAATGATTACAGATCGCTTCGGTTTCGGTGGAAGACATTGCGGGCAGTCTAAAACTGGTCCGCTTCTGAGCTTCTTACCTTTTTTTTTTTAGCGATGATCGATACGTTTCCCAGGAAGCTGCTCTCCACTCTCCCTCCACCTCCAGGAACGCAAGAACACCGTGCCGGTCCAAAAACCGTCCCGTCCGATATGAAACATTGCGTGGCGGCCATTTTGAGGGCGACTGTTTCGCATGTGTCCCGTATTCATCGGCTGATACCCGGTGAGTAATTACGATACAATCGGCTAATTAGGAGCAGCGTTGGCTCACATCAGCCGGACGGCCGGAATGTTCGTCCAAAATGTTACGATCAGTGCGTTGAAACGGTCGCTTATCGGTGGTGCAGGCTGACAGTTGTTGCCTCAACGCCCGGCCGCCGGGATAATTGACCGGGTGCATTATTCGGAACTACCGGGAATGACACTCGGGCGCGCGGTGAATGCTGAGTCGGTTTGAAGCGCACGACGATTGGTTCCCATTCGGTTGACCAATCCCGGGATCCGTCGGAAATATGTTGGAACTAATTAAGTTGTTGCTTGATGATGGTTTGCCAGTGTGCCAAACCACGCCTCGCTTTAAAACGTTAGTCGCCTACCGGCTGGGGAGGAACGGTGTGGAAATGGACAACTTTTTAATAGCCGTCACAAGCACAGCGCCTACTAAGCGGTTGGTTTTAATGAATTCACGCGAATCGATTTCGAAATTTGCGCACGGTTTCGACTGGCCGGACTTTGATGTCCCAGCTTCCCTCCCAAATTACTGTCCCCAAAAGATGTCAATTGTCAATTCTGGACCGTGAAGCCAGATCGTCCGGTACGGTACGGAACGGAGCCGGAGGGCAATTACCACACGATGCGACGCCGTCCGACGACGGGACACAAGGACATAATTGCTGTGGATGCTCGGGATGCGCAAGGAGCACACAGGGCTGCCAGGATTTGTCCGATTAATTTGTCGTTTGGCCGCGGACACGTCCGCGAGGCTGACGGGTTGCGGAAATAGTTGCGGATCGTTTTAAAAAGCTTCGTGCATGCCTCGGCCATGCTTAGCGTCGGTTTTCTCAGTATTCGCGCGTTCGCTTCGTAATGGGGCTGCTGGGTGCGTCCCGTTGCGAAAGCGAAAATATTTGCCAAAATATACTGCCACCGCAACATGAGCCAAAAACGAAAAACGGAGTGCATTCCACCGGCATAGATGGCATTACGTAAGAGGATTAAAAACCGGAGGAAAATGCAAAATATTTCGCGACAAGCTGGTAAAAATGTGTGGTTGCTGTGACGATGGGAAGAAAGAGAGAGAAAGAGCGGTAGTGACATAAGTGAAGAATGAAGTACGCATGCACTGACGTACCGCGAAAACCAAGTCGGCTTCGATGAAGTTTTCAAACCGGGTGGTATATTTTGCTGATTTTATCGTGCGTTTTTTTTCGTCTCTCTTTTTTGCCTACCGTGCTCCCCTCCCCCCCGCTTCACCTGCTACCCGCGGGAAGGATCTTTTATGACATTGATTTAGTGTGTGTGTGTGTGTGTGTGAGGGAGAGCTTTTTTTGTTGTTGATTCCTTTTCGGTTCGCCTTTCGCTTCTCCCTTTTTTGTGAGCTTTTGTTCCACCTGACGGTGGAAAGGCAGTTGGAAATCGGCTTGCACAATAGCCTGTTCGGCCCGACGTGTTCTGGTGCAACCTTCTGCGAGATTGATAAAGACTTTACAGGTGCAACTGTGGACCACCACCTTCCGGATGCTGTTTGCCGTAAATATGGATTATTCACGATGGCCACATGACATCATCGCAAAAACACACACACACACACGTTATGAAAGGTGCGCTGGCGCGATTAATGCGGCTCGGGCGCGGATTAACCCGTGGAAGTAGAAGCCGCTAATCTTCGACTTGCGCTGAGAAAGGGTTAAATTTTGGGATTAAGAAATGGACGTGGGTAACGTATGGAGTAGTGGTTTGTAAAACATTTTCCACTCTTAAAATCGTAAGGCGAGTCGTGAAGGAGTTTTTGTTGTGGGCATAAGATATTTTGAATTACATTAACCAAACCATCCAAAGGCGTTCGTTACTGCACATATGTAACCGTATAAAATGTTGAGATTCTTTCAAAATGTTAAAAAAACTAACACCTTCAGGCTCTAAAACGAGTCTTAATTATTTTCCAAGAAAAAATAATCAAAATCTAACGTTAAAGTCTTCGTGTAACAAATCAGACGTTTATCAGACGTCAGACGTTTCTAAATTCGCTCACATCAACAAGATAGATTAAAAGCACTAAATAAATAATTTAAGTGCACTTCTTTGGCCAAATAAGTGAGATTGTGGCTAAATCGATTGGAATGACACCGTCGTGCAAAAACGCCTTTATCAATCTCCTGCTAAAATGCTCTATTGCCCAGTGTTGAATAGCTCTCAAAGGGACAGCCACTACGTCGATAATTGTCCACATGGTTCGTTTCTCACCGTACCCAACCGTAAGTTCTCTCCTCAAACAACTTTCTATTCAAAGCCTTCCCACTAACCCATAAAGAGTAAATCACCTTCCTTGGCTTGTGCCGATAGTCTTAGACCCACTTTGTCTCAGATTGGCAGTGCACAAAAGCATTCGCTCCGGCGTCAACGGGTGATGCCGTTGCGTGTTGCCGCGATCCCAAGTACCCAAGGGTCCTCGTTTTCGTGGCCGTACTATCAGCGCCACGGTCGCGGCAAGGCATCGCGTGGCGTTCGTGATGTAAAGCCATTTTGATTCTATCCATTTTTGCGTACCTCGCACCCATACCGTGCTATGGGGTTTCGGTTGCTTTGTTTTAATGTTTCACGCTCGGCTAGTGACCGAAACGGCCGAATCCCCTTGCAAACCGATTTTTATTCCCCGATAATTGCACTTAATAGTTTAGCACTGCGCTGCCCTGCTCCATCTAACTCCTGTTGTCGTTGCCGCGGTCTTTATTGCAGGAGGTGACCCAGCTATTCCCAAATGGCCTATTGGGGTGCAACGACGAGTTTTGCAACGGAATCGGTACTCACTTTCTCCGTGAACGCCCGCCCTTTTTCGGGGGCACCTTGGGAAGCACCTCCTATTGGTAGGGCTTTTAGAGGTCTTTTTTATATTAAGCTGGTTCAGGAACATTATTCTCTGCCTACAGAATGGCGTGGTGTTTGTTGTTTATCGTGTTTCTTTGTGTGGGATTTGTTTTTTTTTCTCTACCGTCGCATATTTCGTGTGAGTATTTGTGCTGCGACCCTTTCGCAGTAGGCGACGAACCCGCTGGTTTTGCAAATTTCGGAGCGATTTTTACCAGTAAACAAAAAACAAACAGAAACCACATAAATAACTGGAGACTGCTGGAGAAATCTGAACCGCGAAAGTTTGCTCGATCGCCTACACGTCCAGGGCGCACCGTGGGCTGCTTGCCAAACCCCCCCTGTAGGGCGAACCGAAAAATGAGCAATTATCACACGAGGTTAATGTTTTATTTAAGAAGCGTGCTGCTTGAATAAATTTACCACGGCAAGCAGCGCGGATTTAAAATAAACATCACCGGTCTTTAGGCAAACAGCCCGGAAGCCAGTTCGAAGCTTTCTTTGTTGCCTTGGAAGATGAAGCAGTAGAATATGAATTGTCGTTTAAGACTTAAATTGTAGGCCTATTAAAATTGGGAAGGCTTCTTGCCATTCAGACAAGGTTAAATGAAACATTTCAATTGAAAATTCCAATTATTCCGCGTCGTGCTGCTGGGAGCCGGAAAACTGTAACAAAGCAAACGATTGAACGTCAAAAGCTTATAAATTTGTTTGAAATATACTTAAAAGCATGATGCATCAAATATGAGCTGCGTTTGTTTGCATCCTCTTCGGAAAGTAAAAAATCCACTCCAGATAAGAAAAATTCGCGCAATATTGAAATTGATTCCCATTCCCTTTCGGCGGCACTTCAAATAACCACCCGTTTTGAGCTCTCTTCGGAGTCGTAAATTAAAAAACAAGCCCCGATAAAAGCGCCGAAAATAAAAGAAAAGCATTTCTTTCCCCTCGTTACGCTACTTTGCTCGCTGTTTGGTTATGTGTCTTTGCGTGTTTGAGAGTTATGCGTTCATCTGACTTTCAAACCAAGCGTTGTGCAAAACAGAAGAGAAATAAAAGAAATATGAACCGAATCTTCCGAAAACCGAGCAGCGCGGTGTCAGAGGTAAGTCATAATCGTGGGAAACAGGCGCACAAGTTACGGATCATTCGGGCACGATGGCCAAGTCCGGCTGCAAGCGGGGTCAAGCGGTTGAAGTCGGACCATCGCTGCGATGGAAATGGAATCACTTTCACTGTGAGCGTTCGAGTGCGTTTCATCCAAATCAAGGGATTAGCAGCGTGTGGTCAGCATGAAAGTGAACATTTCCTGGTCCAAGAGTGAGCCACTTGGTGGTTGGAAAATTTGGTGGAAAATGGGTAATAAACGAGTGTCGCAACGGTGTACGAAGGTTAGCAGACTGTGAGTCGTTGGGTAGAGTCGTAAACGCTGAACCGTTTTGTCTTTACCGAGCCATTAAGGACGCGTGCAGCAACCAACACGGCGGCTGATAATAATCTTGACCTTGTTTTCGCGTTAGATTCCGCCCGGTGGATTTATCTTGATGAACAATTACATCTTGATTTGACCGATAAATTCAATCGTGGCGTCGTGACCGACCACGATGCACGAACGCAAACAATAGGACAAAAGGTTTTGAAAGAAAATGGCAAAACAAAAAATCCGCTCTTCCGCTAATCGATTGAACATTTGTCAATCTGTAGAAAAAAAAAACAAGGGAGAGAGAAAGAGAAATTGTAGAAGGAAAATAAATTGTAATGACAATCTCCAAAACCTGGGCAATCGTGGCTCG
Source organism: Anopheles farauti (assembly GCA_000473445.2). Classification (NCBI taxonomy): domain Eukaryota; kingdom Metazoa; phylum Arthropoda; class Insecta; order Diptera; family Culicidae; genus Anopheles; species Anopheles farauti. Next base: position 12,223,381 of record KI915040.1, on the reverse strand, counting down.
GCGGTGGTGGCAATTTGATTAAATTACTCATCGTTTTTCCTTTTATTTTTCACCCATCAGAGGGCCCACGGACGGACGGACGGGCAGAAAACAAAGCAAGCCTGTGTTGCGTTTTGTCACGCGTTTTGTTCGCGTCCTTCGTTTGTTGAACCGTGGCGGTGTTGAACGCTTATCGAAGTGTGACACAACCGCCGCTCATCCGATCCAAACCATCACCTAATTCGGGTCAATGCAATTATTATTAATGCCAGCGCCGGGATCCGTTGTTAAGCGGCACCTCTGAATCTTGGAAATTGAAGGCGATTTTGAGCGGTTAAGTTGTTTTGGTCGTACGTTTTTACCCAGACGCCAGATGGTGGCCGTGATTGGGCGCATCTGAAATTGATTTGTTTACGGCTGTCGGTAAATCACTGGTAAGAACGCGCCGAAAAGAAAAGAAAGACAGCACAGTCTCTTAAGCGGGGTGATTAGTAATGGTGTTTTAGATAGTTCGTTTTGATACTTGCGAGATTCACACCATATGCACGTTGAATATGTAAATAGTACAGAAAGGTCGCATAATAACTTTTCTAATTATTTTAAAAAATATAATATTTCTGATAGGGAATTCCGACCTGTATTTTAATATAATAATATTTCAATAATATTATATGAAGTCAAACGCCAGAGGTGTCAGAGGTGTGACAGCAAACGTCAGAGGTGTCAAATGGGATTTTACATATTGAGCTTAAGCAGCTTGAACACGTTGAAATCTTTCAACGTACAATCTTTTTTTTTTTAATCATGTTTTACGCAGGACTTTAAAACTACAAGAACAAAGCATTTATGGTAGAGAATTATTTTTGAAACCTTTTATTACGAACAAAACAACATATAAAGTGTTTATGGTAGAGAGTGATTTTTGGTTGCTTTTATTTCAATTCTCAAATGAATATTTTATTTCAATTCATAACTCAAAATTCAGTTCACGCCGTTGATCCCCGGTTACATGAACACTAGAATTATTAATTTCCTAACAAACACACAAACGATTCGACAGCAGGAAACGCCTCGACACACACAAATCCTAAGCCCATTTTGTAATTACAGTGATCGAAAAATTGCCCAAACAAATGGTGAATGCTTGCCAGCCCGCGAGGGTTGGGCGTCATCTCGAGCACAATTATGATCACCGCTTGTTACCGTTCAATCAAGTCGCCGAGAAATAATCGGCAGCAGTAACGGCAGCGAAACAATGCCATCATTTTCGGTACAGATGCTGCAGATGCTGCGCCGTGTTAATTGACAGTTCGAACATCGAATTTCCATTTCCGCCTAGTGCGGCGAACACGCCCGAATGCAATGCCGTTTTCAAATCGTTTTCTGCAAACGTTTATCAACGATCGGTTTTGCTTTCCTGCCGTTTGTGGCTGCTTTTTCTTTGACAACGTTTAGACTTTGGGCCGGAGACGTGCTGCGCCGATGCCGGAAAATAATACTTAAACCCTGCTGAACCGCGATAATAATTCATCGTAATCCTGTGCCCCGAACCGGGTCGGTATTGTGGTAATTCCACTATCTGGGCTTCCCGTTCGAGGGAGGTCGACGTTGGAAGTCATTAAATCGGATTAAAAACCTATTAGCCAGTGTTGCGGACCGGTCTTAAACGATATGATCGAATTCGGCCGGGGGGGATTTTTTTTTTTGGGTGGAAAACAAACCACCGAAAGGGGCGAAAAATATTCCACACCATAACGACGATCGATTCGTAACGGGGCTTTTGACATTTCCCGATCATCACCGCCCAAAGTTCATCGGTAAGACCACCTCAAGAGCAATTATCCATCCCGGTATGGGCTTTTCCCCCCGGGATGCGCCTTCTGGGCGCATTAATTGCCATCATAATTGCAAGTGGATCCATGCGGATGTGTGAATGTTTGTACGGAGTGCAGTTGTTGCAAAATGTTGAACCCTGTTAGAAATCCGGCGGAAACCGGACGGAGGCGATGAACCCTTTCGCCCAGCAGCGTTCGAAAAGCAGCTCGGATAAATCAATTAAATACCGCATAATCGGCGCATTCCGTTACGATTTTCAGCCAACTTACCGATAGAGGCCGACACTCATCGCGATGAACGACGCTGCCCAGCGAGGCGGAGAATCTATTCGAGAACGAAAACAAAAATGTAAAATTAATGAGTCTGTATTAAGATAGTGAAAATTAGCGTGAAGAATTGGGGCGCATGATTTAGTGGTGACATCTTTCCGTGTTCCGTTTCCTGTGTCCATTTGCCGAGCCCACGGTCACCGGATGGCACCGGATGGGTTATGGATTTTAAGCTGATTTATTGCGCTCCGATCCGGGCCGATCCAGAAGTCGATCGACACAGGAGGCGAAGGACGTTTTTGATATGGAAAACTACTTTATTACGGGCGGGCGAAATGCGGGCGGAAAAATCTACATAAATTAGGCGACCGTGCGTGCGGGCGTCACGGGGCTTTCTTTTCGATCCGTTTCTCTATGGTAGTAAATCACGTTCCATGTTACGTGGATGAGTTGATTATGAGGAGTGAATTAAACATCGTAATAGTGTGGACTACGGAAGAGTTCGCGTTTGCCTCGTGGGACCACCGCACTGAGGGAAGATGGGAGAATGTATATTGATTTATTAAATGATGTTGCTTTATTTGGTTCCAACTAGTCGATTCATCAACTTCCTGGGGTAGATTTTTTTTTGCAAAGAATTATAGAAATTATAGTCAAATAAATTATAGAAATTATAATAATATTAATCCGGATGCAAGGGAAAAAAATAGTGGAATATTTAATAACAATTTATATTTTTTAATACTTTTTATTTCGTTTAAATCTTTAACTGCCGCTGCATATCGTATGAAATAAAGTAAATTGTATGGAAAAATAAATATGCTTATCATCACGGCTACCTTGATCGATTGAAAAATAAAATTTTATTTAAATTTAATATTTTGTCGTTGATAATATTTATGAGCTATTGTTCATCGTGCAAAGTACTTTATGAAAGGGAGCAAAGAATAAAACTGAATTTATTATTTTATTTCCACCGGATATACACTCTAACATTAAAGCAGTTTTTTATCAATTTAAAATAATTTTAACAATTTAAAATTTGTGTAATTTCACAGAAGCAACTTCATCTGTTCTAAAATACTTGCTAAAAAAATCCCAAACCACAAGCATTTGGCTTCCCTGTCTCACCGGACAACCGTTCGACGCATATAAAGCCAACATGAATGGAGCTTTGTGCTCAATAAGGGCGCTGCCGATCAGCGGCCGGATCGTCCCGCCCAAAGGAAGCCCTTTCGTCACCCTCGCTCAAACGGGTGCCGCCGGTGCCGGGGACAACACCGGCGCAATTGAATCGCCGTCTAGTCCCGGACTGGGTGCCTAGAGAAGTGTGCTACCATACCGCTAGTTGGTAGCAGCCACGAGGTAAAAAGAACGCAGAACGTAGGGCTTTCGACTGCTACCACCTTTTACGGTGCCCGAGCGAACAGAGTTTAATTACAAAGATCGCCGGAGCAAAACAGGGCTTCTTCGGTTCGGTTTGTTTGTTTTTTTTTTTTGAGAAGCCGTCAGAAAGAAGGAAAACCTCATCTCCCCCCCCCCCCCACCCTCGCCACCCACCGCGCGAGGACGCAGCGTGCAACGCACCGCGCACGATCGTAAATTATCCTATCAAATTGACAATTTGACAAATGATCGTGAAGGCTGAATGCAGTTCGTCGCTCGGCGTTGGTTGGCGGGCCTCCCGCTTTTTTTTTATTTTCGGCTGGTCGTCGTTATTGTTAGCGCAGCGTGCCCGTCTTCGGCTGCGTCCTGCATCTTTTCGTCCTCGCGGGACACACGCGGACATGCCGGGAAGGCGCGCGCACCCTGTCGCGTTGACAGATTCTGGCCTGGCGCGGCATGCGCTTTTTAGTTTTGCGATCTCGCGTCGCGTTCGCACGCGGTTCGCGTTTCATGTCGCGGCAGGCGCTGCGAAGGACGGAAAGGAAAGGATGCGTTGTGTTGCTTTCTTCTTTGCTCTTCACAGCAACCGGAGGCTGCGATCCGGGTGTGCCAATGCTTTTGTTTTTAGAGCCTCTTTCGCCCGCCCGCACCCGGTGGTTAATGTTGTTCAACTTCCGTCGCCCGGGACGGCTGCCAGCGGATGCCATGAGCCGTAACGTGTCGGGGAGGACAACAAAGCAAACAAAAAAATCGGTTCCGTCCAAACCGATGCGTGCGCCAAAACCCGGGAGGCATGTGTGCGGCAGCATTTTCTGATCGTAATCGCGAGTTTTGCTGCTCGCGCAAGGATGGTGAAAAATGAAAAATATCCCACCGCCGCCGCCGCCGCCGCCGATCGGATCGGATTACGGTGGACCGAACCGGTCGATCGCCATCGCTTTCATCATTCGGGCGAGGTTTTCATACGCGCGGGTGGAGAAACGGCCCGATGGCGTGGACGACACCGCAACTAGCCAGCCATCGAGCCCGGTTCATGGGAAGTGAGAGAAAAAAAATGGAAACATAATTATGCGTTTGCGATTTGAAAATGTCACGCTACTGTCATTATCCTTTTATAGCGTTCATCAACATTCTTTCCATCGGCTGCGACGGACGGTTCGGCGGTTCTCGACTCGGCTTTTTTATAACGCTCGGTGGGCCTCCCTTATTTTCCCGTGGCTTCGGTGGAAGACGAAATTGTTTTCAGTATGGGAGCAAGCAGCAATTGCTGCCGGTTTTGCATACATTATGTGACCTTCTCGGGTTGGTAAGAAGGGAATAGGTAAAATGAAGACACTTGATTTGGCGTCCGGAGGAAAGTTTAAGGTTCTTTATGAAAATTGTACCACGGAATCGTGGTTTAAATATTTGATTACTTAGCCGTAAGTGATATTAATATTAAAATCCAAAATGGGCGAATTTTAGATTTTAAAGAAAATAAAATTCGCTGATATAAAAAAGTGCTTATACCAAAACATGATTCAAAACATTCTCATTCTTCCATCCTCACATTTTTATAAAAATAATTTTAAAAATATATTTTTTAAGACATTCCTTAAAAAAAAACCTTTACCAGCCATACTTCTTACCCACGCTAAAGACGTCACTCGCCCGGATCGACGCTTGCTTTGACCGCGAAATTAATCCAATTATCTCAAATAAATAAACCATTTTGACAGCTCACTGAATGGGACGGTCTGCTTTTGGGCGGGTTTTGATCGTTTCGGGAGGGCTGTTTTGTTTTTTTTTCTGTTAGTTTCCAAGCGGTAGCAAGTGTGCCCGTTCTCAGCTTTCGATCACCGCGATAAGCGCGCAAATCTTTCGAGCGAAGAATAAACTCCCCGTTCCCCTCCCCCGCCATCCAAAGACCCAAACCACAAAAGCCTCCGAAATGCCGCCACCCCGTCAACGTCATCCGGTTGCTTCCGGTGTTTTTTTTTTGCTCCACCTAATTTTTGTTTTGTTTCCCGTGTGTCGGTTACACGGTTTCGGTGGAAGGAGTTTTCCTTTCCCTCCTCTTCCTCAATCTCCCATTGACCGTGCCCGGTCCCCCGCAGGGGGGGTTCGTTAATTTATGGTCGGCAATTTATTATCGGTGAATCATTTGCATTAAGTAAGCAATTTTGGCGTATTTTAGGCGTATGCCTAGCAAGCTGGGGACTCCTACATCGTCCGCTTGTGGCCGCGAGGGCAGGGCAAACAAAACATTCAATGGAAGCGGGGTGGGCTAAGAATGAAGACACACCAGCTCCACCTATCCACCGTGCATCAATTCGGAGACGAAGCAGCAAACGAAACGGAACGGAACTGGCTTCAAACTGGCTGGGTTTTATCCGCGCGAAAGAGCGCTCGAAGAGCAGCGGAGGATTTGGTAAAATATATATGCGACACTCGTGCGTTGTTTAATGTTTTCGTTTGTTTTTGTTTCGGTGTGTTTTTTTTTGTCGTTGAGGAATTCCTGCTGCCTCTTTTGTTTGATAAACACTCGCATCCATCTGAGCGCGCGGGACCAATCCCGGAGGTCGGGGACGGGAAAAAAAACGGTTTGCGCGAAAACTGTTGCGCGTAATGGAAGTTGAAAAGTGCGCCATAACTCAAAACGTCACTGTCAAACGCTGTCGCGGCCGGCTCCCTCGGGTAGGAGGGAGTTCAGTTCAGGCCGGAGGCTATGTGGATATCAAATTTTGTCGCCAGCTGGTGCTTGCTGTTGTAAGTTCCAATCTGCAGACAAAAAAAAAATGGCACAAATATTCTCATGCCTCTAAAGTCTAGCCGTGCGCGTGTCATCCACCCGTCAGAAATGCTGGCCCCATCGGTTTCTCGCAAAATGGTTAGCCAACGGCGCAACGATCCGCGGAGATCACCCGAGGTTCGCGGGGTTTTTTTTTCCTCTTAACGTCTGACCGGACCGCCTTCAACGCGATAACGATCTTCCCGGTGTCGAGCCCGGTGCCGAGTGAGTGGAATGAGAGGATCCCATGGCAGGGAAGGTATGTCGGGCAACGTCCTCGGTGTCAATTTGCGTTCGCGTAAATGTGCGATAAATCATTCCGAAAGTGCTAATGAAATTAATTACCCACCACGTACGCTCCACGTTGGGGAAATTTTGGCCCCAGCATCGAGTGTCACCCGGGTCCGAGGCCGGATGGGTTGCCCTCGCTTGAAGGATTGCGATGGTTGGATGAAAATATTCGGATGATGACCGGGATGTCACCCGGGGGGCGCATAAGCCACATGGGAAAACTTTTCGGAGTCAAACAGATGAGGTTTATCGCTTGGATGATAACCTGAAGACCTTCTGGGATAACTTTCTCATCATTGTTAAACTCGAATGTAACTTCTAACACCAACGTGTTAAAAAATGCGTTATTTCAAAACCTTCCAAACACCGCCGTATGATAACGAATAGCACGAATAAGTTTGGCATTATTTTTGACGCCAAACAAAGATAAGTGGAGTGATTTTTCTTTTCCCACTGGGAATAGCACTGCCCTTATCAAACCGGCTCATCACTAACGCTCATAAAATCCCAAGTGTACCCCTTTTTTTTGGTGGGGGGGGGGGGGGGGCGGAAGGGAGATATAAAAATTAAGCGTGGCGATTTTCTCGTCTACTGCTGCTCGGTGGTGAAACATTTGATTGAATTAATTTAATTACCCAATTGTGTTTTGTTTTGCTTTTTCAAACATGGATTGGAGACCGGCCGGTCGGTGTCGGTTAGAATCTAGCAATTGCAGTAACGCAGATCTTGCCAAGGTTAGACGGGTTAGGCGGTAATTAATGCGTAAAGGTGATTTCCCAGCCAAGATATGTCACTGCTGGGAGAAGATGCTTGATAACGTACGATTAGTGGCGATTGAGAATGGACGTGCAACGGGCCCAAAATAAGGTTTCGAAACTCAGCTGGAATTGCCATTCGTTGGAGCTAGTGTGCGGTTTTCGTGAAAAGCAAGTCTGAAGCAACTGGTGATAAGAAATTGGATGATTTTTTTGATCGCAAGTAGAAAAAGATAGGATGAGAGTAATGTATTTATTAATGTTATTGTTTTTCTTTTAAATTAATTAGTTTAATCTCAATTAACGTGAGACTCTGCGTTAGATGATTAGCAGTGTTTGCAAAAATCACGTAGCCACTTGAAAACAGTTCGGTGAGAAATATGAGGCAAGTGCTTATAGTTTAAACCGAGTGTGAGCAGTCAATATGTTTAAAATTGTGGAAAAGTACTATTATTTCGACGTGGGTGACGATTATGACGAACATAACCTCACTAATAAGCAAGAAGGTCGGGAAATTTCCTAAACATCACTTACATGTAGGTTAAAGTACATTTATATATAGGTGTTCACTACATTTTAGTGTTTTGGGTATAAATACATCAATAATAAGGATCGTGTGTAATATTTAATGTATTTTACATATTTCTTAGAATGCCATAATTGTTTTTTGGGCCAAATCTTAGAATAGGAATGAATTATGGATTGGCAGAATGAACTCATGTATTAACGAAAGAATTATAGTAAATTGAACAGTCAAATATAAGGTCTCCAACGAATAACCACGGGAACTAAGTAGTTATTTTCAATATCACAATTTAATCCTATTTCACGATCAGTGAATTTTATACAGGCTACTTATCCAAATTAATTTTTGAGGATTTGTAAAAATCCCAAATCACCATGGCATACTTGGTGAAATAAAGCCACTTAGTGGATGTAAGATTGACATTTCTGTTGTACAACCGCTTTCAAATACAAGGGTTTTTGCTTAATTATTTTGTTTAACTAACAACGTTTTACCTAATTTTCTGTTTCGTTTTAGCTGGAAGCCACCATCAGGGTCTTCATATTAAACCCGAATGAAAAATGGATGGAAACGCCACTCAAAGGAAAATGGAAGGATTCTTCACCATAACCATTCACATTTAGCGTTACTTTTACCGTGCATATGGCACTCTACATTCTTACGGTAAGCGTGTTGGTATGATTCTAGCCACCGATCCATGGTAGATACAGGAAGATTTAATGCCTTTATTGCCTAGAAAAGAGGTTAAGCCTACTCCTGCATGCATCTTCAAGTCTAGCATTAAAGATTGAATTCCACATACGGCAAGCGTGTTACTTGCCACTACCACTACCATCAGCTAAGTAAATGCTATGCAGTTCGCATTAAAAAAAGGTCACCCGTTCGGATGGTACGAGAAACAGATTGACGATTGGCAATGGCGGTCCTGCTTAAGTGACATTATCTGCTGTGCTGTTCAGAGGCACCCAGAGGCGGGAGAGAAATACGCCACGGAATGCAAAGAATGTCAAACCCGGTTCGAACGCTGGATTAAGCGAAGCGGATCGGTGCGGTGGAAGGAATTGAATGGAAGGAAGGTATTGAATAAGGTCATAATCTGGAAGCGTTTGTTCGAAGCAGAACTCAACAGCTCCCCGGGTTAATGGAAATGTATTTTAGTTTATTGTAGCAAATACAAAGAATCGTACGTTGGAATCTTGCGCGGGTAACTTCAAACTTCCGGAACTCGTTTGCAAACGTCAAACCGCAACGGTTTCTGCTTGGGGCAACTATCGTCGAAATGCGTAAACAATCCGTTTTTGCACAGCAATTGCATGCCAAGCACGGGAAGGGAGAGCACTGAATTGAACTAATGGAATTTCTATCGCCCAACAGCGCGCTACCAGCTGCGTCTATCGCCCGTATCACTAGCCCGGCCCGGGTGCCTTTCATGGTTTTCTGGCGCATGGCACATTCCTTGCCGACACCTTGGAGAGGTTTTTTTTTTCGATCCAAAACGCGCAATACACACACACACACACACACACACCGAAAGCAACACATACGTGCCCGTTACTATGGGAACGAGGTGACAACCGTGGGCTGCCAGATTTGGAGCCCCGATTTGGACGGAACCCTCCCCGGATTCCGTTCGGGAAACTCGAATCGGTGTCAACCCGATGGTGGGACGGAAAATTGGAAACGATTCGAGCTGAAGCTGAAAGTGTTGAAATCCATGTACGCGGTGCACGTATCTTCTGGGAGAAGAAAAAGGCTTCCCGATGTACTTAGCGTGAACGGAACGGTTTGAGGCTTGTGTCCGTTCCAGTTGCCAGACATGTTGTACCACACAATGTGAAGGCAAGCGGTGAAACACATCAGATCGCGATCTATAATTCCGTCTGGCTGTGGCTGCTGCGTCGGTTTTTTCGGAATGCAAAATCTTATTATCGTCAAAATCAGTGGAAGCAAATGACGGCCGGACAGGCTTAAATTTGGAGCGTCTAGAAACGGAGCGGTTACACATACACACCGTTGAGCACTCTCGGCTTCTCCTCGCCAGGAGGCCAAGTTTGGGTTGACGCTGTCCGGAATAGCGTCAAACATGATATAGCGCGGAGGGGGCCCACGCAGACGCGGGCAAAACAGGCGCAGCGAGGAGATTTATGGACCATTGCGCGCAGCGTGAGCTCGTCGTCCGGTCCGAAGCCGATCCGGAGGCCAGCTGGCCAGCTGGTTGGCCGCACCGAAACAGCGAACAGATGGCCGACGATCATGCAGCGCCGCGTGTTAAAAGGGTGTGCGCGCTGAATTGCGGAGCAGTGCAATTGTCCCACCGGGTTTAGGCGGTGGGAGCAGGCCTAAACTACTCATTTGGGTGTTTTTACGACGGGCGCAAAGGGAAAGCAGAACCGTTTCGGCCAGCAGTTTCTCGCTCGGAGTCGGGTTTTTCGAGCAGCTCCTCCCGTTCCAACTCCAGAAACGGAAGCCTTGCGTGTCAATCATGTGCCGTGGCTGTCGGCGCGAGTGCGTTACGTACCGAGTGCAGGAGGCGCTTACGCAAGCCCACGAAGTACGCAGCCCGATAGATGGATGCTGCGTGGTACCGGGCATACCCGGGGCATCGATATGCCGCATTGATAGTGATTGATCTGGGGTCTGCGGGGAACCGCACCCTTCCCCCACGGCACACAGTAATTGACTGAAGTTATGCTAGACTACAGGGACGGGGTGCCTAATGACAGCTCGAACTCCTCGGCGAGGCGAAGTTTTGGGCCCGCGCGAGTGAGTGTGTCATTTGATTCACTTCAATTCATGTACGCTGGCTGACGCACACTCGATTTTGGGCCACGTGACAAGCTGTCCGCTGTGGTGGCTGGCAGTGGATTGACTGACTCGTTTTCGAGCTCCCCGCGGGACATCCGAAGTCATTAGAAGGTTGTTTGCGCTCCGTTTGCGTGACATTTGCGCGCGATTGTGCGGCATAGTTTTCGCATCTGGGAAAAATTCGAAGCGAAGGTCGAAAGGTAGGAGTAGGGAGGGGGAAGGAGGGTTTTTTATGTTGCCATTTGCAATAGGTGAGAACTTGACGCTGATTTAGGAATTCCGAAATGTGCGAAATGTTACGTTAAACAAGCCGAGAGCGGTACAGAGAACTATAAGTCAATTTGTTCCAGAATCCTATTGGTAAGCATAACATCTAAATTCAGAATATATATACATATAAACCTACTGTGGTATACACAAAATAGAGACGATTATTCTAAATAATATTTTAGTGCTCTTCGTTCAAAACGGTAGTGTAGCTCGCTGCAACCGTGGAGGCTGGGTTATTTAAGTTAATTGACAGTTTCGACGTTTTTGGTTTTGTCAATGTTTTTGAGAGATGAAGTGACATCTCTCAAATGAAGTGTTTTTGTCAATGTTTTTGAGTGTTGTTTGTCATTGTGACAGATGTCAAAATTAGATTTCGAAAACCTGGTAACGGATAAATAAAGACCATTACGGTTTGTCAGTGTTCGGTGTCGGTCAGGCTTCAGTGTTATATTTGTGATTTTCTGGCCATTCCTTACATCAATAATCCCGGATCACATTCATCAGTAAGCATTCAAAAGAAACACTTCCTTTTCCACATGCAACCGATTGCTTGGATGTGTTCATCTGTTCGAAGATCTCCGTAAACGAAAAAAAAGCGAACTAATTTCCATTCGAATTGAAACATTACTTTCGGGTCTTGGTTCACTCCGTGGCCTGGAAATGGTGTGGCCGGCAGCAAACGGCCCAAACACACCAAACGCTCTTCACCCCGAAAACACTCTCGCGACTCCACGGATTGATCGATCGAAGCGAACCCGAATCGAATCGGTGGGCCTACTTCGACCGTTTGTGGCGCAAACGACGTTTCGAAACGCTCCGGAATGGTGAACGATGAGGAAACAAATATGTGTTAATTAGCAACCCAATTAGTGTACGGTGTTGCGCTGCCGCTGCGGCCAAGTGTTTTTGCCTGGCTATGTGTGTTTGTGTGCGTATGTTTCGTTCAGCCGGCATAATTGGGAAAATCAAAATAGTAAAACGAAGCGAGAGGAAGATGAGACCATGGTGCTGAATCAGCACCGAAAATGGAAAGGGGCGCGAGAAAGCACAAGCACAAGCGAACGAGAAGCGAAGCGGCTGCTACCGGAGTTGTACGCATGGGGCGCCAAACACCGCCCATCCTCTCCCCCGCCCCCACGGCATCCCGGACCCGTTTGCAAAGTGGCCACATCCGTTCGGAAGAAAATTTCGCCCTCTCATTTGTGCGCGGCGGAGAATCGTTCGGGTGAAAATGAAAAGTCATAGTACGCGGCATAGCAGTCGGACGCGACCGGTTCGAGCTTTTTTTTTGTATGGAAAGTGTGCTGGAGTTTGTGAAGACGGAAGACCTCATTTCGGAGGCGCGCGTGTGATGATGGTGCGTGCCATACCGTTTGCACGGCATTCCACGGGCTGCAAGGTAACGGCTAGGTCGGCTAGGGTACGTAGTGGGAAAGCAAGATGAAAGTGGCTTTGATTTGAGGGAGGACTGAAAGAGCTGACGCAATCTTTGTAAGTGTTGGTTAGGACATTGATACGCGTGAGCTTCGTTAAGCTAGAATTTCAGTGTAGTTTAGGTTAGAAAAAATCTGAAATGATCTTTGTTTTCCGTAGCCTTTATGTTATGGATAGGAAATTCTTCAGTATAAACGTTTTGGTTGAGCAATCTGCAAAAGCAGGCGCACTATGAAGTGAGAGTCTTGTTGAGATTCGATCAAAGATCCCATCGACTGTGCGAAGACCTTGTGCAGTCTACCCTACCACGACCGACTGGTACTGGGAGTTAGATCCTTAAAATTCCCTTATTCATGTGTCGCCTGACTTCACTGCGAAACGCTGCTAATCATCCGAGGAATGTCGTCCCACCGCTCCGGTGCAATTAAATCTTGTCCGTTAGCATGTTTCCAAACATAATATACACGCACACGAGCGACCGAACGGATCCAATTCTTGCTCTGCCTGCGACCGGCTCGAGTTCGCTCGCTCGTACTCGATCGTACAAACCGGTGGCATGCTTCGGTCCTTCCGTCCTACCGCTGCCATGCTCTCGTTTGGTGTAGAAATAATTTTATTAGTTTTATAGCGCACCACCAGCTTGTCGATCGCACGCTGGGCCAGGCTTAACGATCCGCTCGACAATCTGATCATCATCAAACCCGCACCCGTGCTCTCGGCACGACCCCTACCCCAGAACGCCCCGGTGCGATGTAAACAAAGAATCAATGCAACGCAAAAGGCAACCAGTTGCACAAGTGGCTGCGTGTGTTTGTGTGTGAGCTTGTGTTTGAGCGCCTTCAATTTAATCATTAACTCGACCTGTGAAACTGTGCAATTGCAGCACCGGGAGCAGCAAATCCACGGCCTGTCCACGAGTTGCGGTGGAGCGATAATTCGCCATTGTGCGCTCCTTTTCCGGAAACTGGCGAGTGGCGTTCGTTCCCGCGTACTACGATCGTGGCAAAAATGGATGCACTTAGCAGTTGGGATATCTCAGCCTTCCTGGTGACGATTGCCGGTGGGCCGATGTGTGACGTTTTCCGAATGTGTGCGGGGACAGGGTGCTCGGAATAAAGTTCGCTCGGATCATTACCTCGTTGGGAAGCCGCTGGGAAGCCTCATCACCATCCGGCAGCAGAACAAAAACACTGCTCCCCGAGCACGCCGAGGAAGAGTGTGTAATAAAAATATTAAATTTATGAAGTGTGGTAAGTTTCGCACACTCACACACACACACATTCGCCGGTTCCATAAAGACGCCTTATGTCGTTTAAATAAATAGCCTTAATTTTAAGTGCCATGATTAAGGTATTTCTTCGTGCAGCGGGCGGGCAAGGTGCCGCGTAATGGGCAGAACGGACGCTGGAAAACGACGGCGACGATCCCCGGTCTGTGTCGGGGAGGAGGCCGGGGGTGTGTAATAAAGTAAATATTTGCTCACGATGCCACCGTCCCGGGATGGATGCCGTCGGGTCGGGGAGCGTTCGGTGCAATCCTTTCGCCGGCTCGAACCGGGTCCGGGTTTGGGTCGTAAAATTTCATTAACACAACCACCGACGGTCGATCACGTAATTGGGATACGGGGCGGGATGAACGGGCTAGCGTGCGGTGCTGCTGCAAAACGAGCGCGCGCGAGCATAAAACGTGTTACTTTTCCGATCAGTTAACGATATTGTTACGAGTCGCAATGGACAATAAGGGGCGAGTGCAGTCGAGGTACTCTTTTCGTGTGTGTATGTGTGTGAAATGCTCGGAAAAGCTTTTCTTTTCTACACCCTGATCGGCAGTTTGCCGGGTAAGTAAATGAGCTTTAAATAAGCTTATGCTATAATATTCGTTTATGTTCACTTTCAGTGCCTGCTAAATGGTAGAGAGGAGCGTAAATCTCGTACGACTTTAGCTTCGGTGCTGGTGGAGAAAATTTGAGCCAGCTGACTACTACAGCACGAACACCACCTCGAAGAGGAGAACAACTCTCGTCGAATAGCAAAGAAATAATGACATATCAATGGTTGGTCGAAAGAATCGAAGAGTTTTATTCTGCAAAAATAAATTACTAGGGGGAGCTTAAGAAGTCATATCGAAATACAATAGCAAGCTACATAAACGAAGCAAGCTACAAGGGTCTAAGTATAGAAATAGAATAGCTAGAGTATAAAGCAATGAAACGTATATTTGAATCGGTAAACGGTAAACGTAATATTCAAAGTAGTAATTGTCGCATCGAAATTGGCACGATGGAAGTACAGATATTTATGCGAAACTTTAAAATTATATAAAAAAAATCTTTCGTAAAGTTCGAAAAGAATTAACTTATACCACAATTGCCCGGAAGTTTTGGTACCCCTCGTGCAAAAAAAAAACGATTTAAATTAATTTTAATTACTTTTATCTGCGCACGGGAGAGCAGTTTTCCCATAACAATTTCCTCAACGATCCATAATAACAACACTCACATTCCCTGTGTGTCTCCCTTTTTGCTACATTACGATTAGTTTCACCCCACCGGATGCAGCAAAAAATATCAAATCGAATTCAATTCAATCCAATTCCACCAGCACCACATTGAAATGGATACATTGTACGTTTGCGGTGAAATGAAATAATTATGCACCGACCGCACCACATTTTGCAGCCACGGTGCATGGTGTTGCATCTTAATCGTAAAGTGCTTCTGGGTGTGTGTGGGTGGTAATACGGGGGGGGGGGGGGGGGAGGGGATGACGGTGTCTTCCACATGACATTCCACACGCGCGGTACAAGACAACAACCCCCAGACAGCCGTGTTCCCCGTGCGATCTAATGTGGGTCCGCTGGCGTGAGGTGGTGTTTAGAGCTGCTTAAGAAAATTGCATTGCTCACCCATCCACCCACCCACCCGGCGCTGGTGCCTTTCTTTCCCCATTTGGAAATCGGTACCAGATGCTAATCAACATCTCGCTTCGGACGGTGTGATTAAGAGAAAGTGACGAACGTGGCAATGGTGGCAAATGCCGAACCACGAAACCGGCACTTATTGCCGCCCGATAAGTAGCATCACGTAGCGCGCGGGAACGATCGCTCGCTAATGGTTCGGTTGGGGATTTTTTTTTTCTTCTTTCTTTCAGATGATTACCGCCACCGTGGGGTGAGGTGTAATCTGGACATTATATTTCCTGTAAATATTAAGGTAGTAGGCACTGTTTTGATATTAGATATGTGCCGGGGAATTGGATGCAGACGATGGGAATCTCGTGCCCGGCAAGATCGAGATCGGAGCTAATTATCCACCCGGTGCCGGCGGGAAGATGCGGCAGGGTGGAAAACGTTCGCTTCATTACCTGCATGTGTCGCTCCCGTGGCTTTACTGGAGCAACTGAATCGATTAACTTCCTTTTTTTTTGTTTGTTGTAGCTTGAAGTCATCCACACGGCGAAGATTCATCCACACGACGTCCCGTGGGACGGCCCCAGCGAGGAAGCAACATTGTAAACAACGTGCCAAAGTCCTCCATCACCGGACGCAGAACCGCACAAGAACAGACAAAACACGAGTTAACCGTCACCACGAGTCGGGTTTCCTCGAGTCGAAGCGGTGGACATCAATATGTTCTCACCTTCCGGCACCTTTCGGGTTCGTTTGCGGCAGGGCGACTGGGGACTGATCGGACCGGGGAAACCACAACCAACACTCGAACGATACGGCTTCCGCTTTCTGCACTATCCCGAACCCTGGCTCCGGTGCCTGTTCCCGATCCCGATCGCATCCCGAAAGCCCAGCTGGCATCGGAATGCAACTGCGTGCTGTGCACGGCACACCAACGTTCCATCTATTTTTCCCATCTCCGTTCACCTTTCGTTCACCAATTTCGTTTCCCCGCTTCGGTGCTGATCGATCGGTCGGATGCAACATTGTGTGCGCAAATCATTAACGAGCGTTTTGCGATGTTTTGCCGCCGTCGATGGTGGGAGGGAAAACCCCGAAACGGGCCACATAATCCCGCCGTCGGTCGAATCAGCAGACATCAGCTGACGAGAACCGGTGGTGTGTAATTGTCAGGATGTGTTGCGTCCGCACACACGCTAGGGACTAAGCCCTGATAGAAGCTTCTTTCCCCCATTGCCAACGCATGATGTTACGTTTCCTTCATGCCTGAGTTGGAAGCCTTCTCCCGTCCAGCCCAGCGACGGTTCTGTCCTACGCATAAATGGCGCATTCGGGCGCAAGCAAAACGCAGTCATTACCGGTGCCGGTGACACGACTCGCGTTCCGCACAAGGTGAAGTTCAAAGTGTCTTGACGCGCTCGAGATAGGACGGTTACAAAAAGAAAAAAAAAGAATCAGCACACGGCGGGAGAATAATACTGTCACGAACCCGGTGACGGGTTTTTCTGTGCCGGCTTAATGAGACAAAATATGCACGGACACGTTGATTTGGGGTTGTGGAATGGTTGTGTTTGGCCGTGTTTTCGCTGCGTCCGATGTAGGATCGGTTGGGTTTGGTGCCATTTGCCAGGCGGCTGCTTTGACGTTTGACGAGGACGTTCTACTTTCCCGGCAAGCGTTTCACCGAACGCCTCTAGCGTTGGCCACACGGTGGCGAAGGTGAGCGATAAAGTATTCAAGGTGACGCTCCGGACGTGAGCCTACGCGTCGTGGGGAATGTTTTGGGATTTAAGAAAAAAAATAATGTAAAATTGTTCTAACTGGAAAGAGCTAGGGTATTCGATAAAACTCGGACAAAAGGGAACAGCATTTAAATATTTTCTCGAAAAAAATTCTACAAAAATTTGGTCTAATGCTGTTGGATATTCGTATCGCAATTCCGTTTCCATTCAAATAAAGATACAGAGTTGTAACTCAAGCTCCTTTCGATTCCCAGAGGGACGTTGGAAAAGAGGGCTTATCTGTCAGCCGGCACAGAAGGCACTTTGCACATACAACCCAAGTAACGATCACAACGAAAAAACCACAGAAACACACAAACAACATGAGTACTATCCGGTTGAGTTTTTCTTAGCGTCGAACATGCACACTTGTTCTATCGTAATGGGTTTTTATTTTTCCCTTCGCCCGTACTCGGCTCGGCGGACCGATATTATTTCAATTAGACCGAAAGCGCCCCCGGGGGATACGTCGGGGACGGGCTGGTGGCCTCGCATTTTGTCGCTATTCCTCTTCACTTTTTCGTACGCTTTTGCAACATTGTTGCCCGCGACGGGCTCGCAGCCGCAGAAGAAACGGATCCTTCTGGATTGATGGGCGTGTGGGGCAAGGCAGTATGTTGCTGTCCTATCCTCGGGGGACGAAACAAAAAAAAAACCCGCCATAACACACCACCAGACACATATGCACCAGGGTTGATATAATGTTCTCTGAGCGACGCGCGAAAGTGGTGAGGTAGATTTTTTCCACCGATATGCAAAGTGAGGGTAATTCTTTTTCGTTTATTGTACATGTAACCCATTCCCGGCGGCACTGAAGTTTCTAACATTTTAAAGAGTGTCAATTGGGGGGGGGGGGGGGGGGATTCAGCGTTCAGCTGCGAACAGCGAAACCCACTCGTCGGCTTGCGGCTTGCCGGCTGAGCAATCGATTATCATCTTGTCACGACCGGTGCGCAGTCGGACTCGCACGAACGAGCGAATGAACGACCGAACGAACGAACGAACGAAAGTAAGTGAACCGGATTTTTAATCATTTTGTCACCTGGCGTTCACGGTGTGCAATCGTGTTACAGGCCCGCCTGCGGTAGCAGTAGTACTCACCCGCTTTGGCGTTACATGACCGCGGACCTGATTATGTGAGCGATAAAACGCGAGTGTGCGTTAAATGACTCTCGTCGTCGTTATCGCCGTCATATACCCGCGGTGGGGAAAATGCCGCTTTAACGGAAATCGCACACGTGCTGTAACCACCCCCCCCCCCCCCCCAAAAAATCTTTGAACTGATCTAGGTAGGCTTCGGTGTGCAAAAGGTGCGAACAATGGTGCCAATTTGCGAACTTCTCCATCAGTAGGCCAACATTTGCACTTGCTGGATGGTTTTTGTTTTTTTTTATTTTTCTTCGTATCGAGTTTGCTTTCACGGGAAGCTCCGTGAGTGTTTGCAGCGCTGATTATCACTTTCCGGGGGGTGCGATTATAAGCGATCGGAATTTATTGGCTGTTTTGTATCTGCTAATGAAACGCGAAAATTGTAGCCTTGCCGCTAATAGGTGAGTTAATAAACAATTAGTTGACTTTATTCAATCTTTTTTTCTTGGTTTTCACCTGAAGCAGGGTTTGGCATGGATTCAGTCTCTCATCCGGATCGTTTAGGAGAACTCGACTTTGGGTAAATCAACTATGCGGGAACACATTTGTGAAGTAAATCGTAAGATAGCCGACATTACTACGTAAATATACCTATAGTTATCATGGCAAAAAGGAGAATAATAATTTTTGAAACATGTTGTGTTTGTTTTAGGACTTGTTTGGACTGTCAACAACTGCCTGGAATTATTGAAGTTCTACCAGAAAGCTTCTGCTTTTTAAGGTCGTCGGATAACTGGGACAGAGCTACTCGCAGCAAAGAACGTCTCCATTGCGCACTCCTTCTCGGTGCTGGATATCTTCCCGTCATTCTTTCGCAGCGCGACTGTGGGAATATACGCTTGAGAAATGGACTTCACCGATCACCGGGCGGGTGCTAAACGTGTGTAAGTGTCATGTCCCATGATCGCGTCCCCGATCCGCGCGGTGTTCACCGCGTCGCGTACGTGGATCGCGATTCGATCGAACCGGATTGGCACTCAATCAAAAACGTCGGCAGCGGCCGGGTGGATCGGTCGGTTGTCGAGAATCGAGAACTCACCGCGATCGAGTGTGAGCGTGTGTGAGCGGATCGTGAGAGTATCCATCTCCCCCGAGACGATCGTGAGAGCAAACCAGAAGAGGGGTGTCCGTCCAGAGTAACCTAATCTCCTCGAAAGGTGTCTTTTTATTAGGCTTTATTAGTTTGGAGATCCGCTCCTCGCCCTTTCTCCCCTCTTCCCCTCCACTCTCCCCATTTCAGCTAAAGCTCCGTTATCCGATTTCTTGTATGAGTGTGTTTTATTTCGATTTAAGCCTGTCGTATGAGTTTAGTGCTGTTTTTTTTTCTCCTTTTCCCCTCTTCTCCACACTCCACACACAGGCCATCTCGTTTTTACACATATGGTTCTGCCTTCGTCACCTCTCTTTCCCTTCCGCCCAAAAGCTCTTTCTGCTCGGCGACTATCGTCACCATCGCGCCCCGTGTGCGATGGCCGTTCGACATTCTTCCACTTTTAATCGGAACCTATCGATGGCTTCGAAATTTCACCATCCCGCGGTGGATTTTATGCGGATTCCACACCCGTTTTCGGACGGTTTCCTCCGTCGGCGAGAGTGAGCGGTCCGCGGGAGTATTTATCGCTGGGAAGACGAATAAATTAGCTGGTTTCCTGGATTTTGCTTGACGCGCGATGGGCCTGTGGGTGACTATGGATTATTTTTCATACGCGTGCATACGTTGGCCGAAGCATTTTTATGGATTTTCTTAAAAAAAAAACAAAAAATAAAAAATTTATGGCGTGCCTGAGGATCGAATTTTATAAAAAAAAATATATTCAATAATATCGTTATAGAATTAATTGTTGTTTGTTATTGTTATTAATATATATTGTGCACGTATACGTGTACGTATAATTTAGAATTGTTATCATGATTTAAAATAAAATTTTTCTTCGGAGAACGTTATTTTTCTCACGCTTAACACGACTCAACATGAAAAATGAATTGTAATGATCCAAAGACACAAACTATGGGCAGCTGTCCAATGCAAAGTCTAATCCAGCTGAATGTGAAAAATTGCACCTATTTAGTCCTGTGATAATCGAACCAAAATCGATGATATTATATTCCACTCCCATCGGTATTCACCCGTTTGCTAGTGGGTGGAATGCCACTACCGTTTATCGGTTTATACTGCACGAATCAAATGAAGTTCGATCAACCAATCGAAACGAGCTACGAGACCCACCGGTGTGCATCTTATCGCCCAAAAGCTGTGGGCATCTTCTCACCATTCCGCACGACTTTATTAGCTTGCGTCAGCCCGCAGGAACCGAGGAATCCCCCCGAAGGAGGCGAAGGGACAAAACTTCGATATGAAGTCATATTTTACGACCATCATCCCTCCCGCCCGGGGCCAATTCCGCGCCTAATCGACTTACCTCTTCGAGCAGCACCTTAATGTGTGCATGGTCTCAAACTATTGAAATGTTACCCATATGTCATTTATTTTTCTTCTCCGGTCCGGTTTTAGCACCCGGGGAACGCCGGGGAAACTCGGCACCATCGATCGACCGTGTTTGCTTTCTGTTTGCCTAATGGGCCGTCCAGCGTCCACCCAAGAAGACGTCGATTCATTACGCGATTGACTATCGGGTCGTTATTCGATCAATATTTTCCCTGCCACGACTGTGTGCGATCGGAGTGTGAGAGAGAGAGAGAGAGCGAGAAGGAGGGAAAGAGCACTATCGTTTTGCGTTGACAAATAGACGCCAATAACAGTAATAACTGGTCAACAATAAGCTACGATAGGATTGGGAAAATTGCTTCCTAATCACCAGCGCCGTTAATCATCGATCTCACATACGGCTGATTATCATGTATTAGCTGCATTGCAAATATCCGGGAGGTCTTCATCGCATCGGAATGCTGCGGGTGTGCCCAGATCGATGTTGAGACGTATTGAAATAGGCATTCTAGAATCACGGCCAATCCCAACCCCTCCCGTCACCGCGTTGTGGTTGATGGAAAAGATCCGATCTGATGATGAGCTTTTTTTTTTTTCCTCCACTCTTTACCTCCTCGCCAAATCTTGTCACAGCTTCATGATGGACCAACATGAACAGCAGCAGCTGCAAAAGGGGAGGAATATGACGCCAGCACCATCCACGAGGTCAGCAAGCCAACCCGCCGAAAAGTGACACGAGAGCCGCCTCGGAAAGGGAGAACGAGCAGAACTGGAATCTTTCCACACTCGCGACTCATCCAAGGTGCGAGAGTAGGTGTAATCCACCTCATCCCCTCCTCCCCTCCACGCCGCCAGCACACCTTCCACAGGAGCACATATCATTTTTTCCACTCACTCTCGCTCTCTCTCTATCGCTCGAACGAGGCTACGGATTTATTTATTTTTATTTGCATCCGTTGCGGTTGCTCCCATATGTGGACGAGAAACGAGTTCGGGTTTGTACACGAGGTGTGAGGTCTATTGGTTACTACTTAATTCAAGCCCCACCCCCTCCCCCCCCCCTGCAGAAACGGCTGCAAGATTTCGACCTTCCATTCCGTCGACTGACTAATGGCTTATCGATTCGATCTTCGATAGCATGATAAATGTGGTTGTTGGGTGAACAAAAAGCCAAAAAAAAAAACAGAATTCGTTTTGCCTATCGATGACATTCTTCGCCATTGACCGAACGGAGCTCGCTTGTAATGGTGGCAATATTTTTCACAAATTGAATTGTACCCCGCGCGCTTAATTCAAGCCGGGCGATAGTAATATCGCTTCGGATGGGAGAACCTAGCTTACGTACGGATGTTTTTGTCGAGAAAAAATAAATAAATAAAAATTGTTTGACATCATCCACTGACATCATCACTACGCGAGGATGGTAGGGTTTTGTAGGACGCGTTCCTTTTTTTTTATTTTTTTTGATGCAATAACTAACCATCTGGTCAGCCATCGGTTGCGTCAAACGGCAAAGCCACAGTCCTATGATTTCCTTGCTATGTCCCCACGGGCACAGCACCATAAATCTCCCAATGTCCGCACGAGCTCCGGGAGCGGTCTCCCTTTCCTGCGGTGGCTTCCACTTCACTTTATTTCATTTTCTCTTCGCTCGGCAACAGAGACACCCGGCGATGGCGTTGCGTGGGATGTGCGTCTAGTGCCACCACCCATCTGGTGTGTGGCTTCACCAGGGCACCAGGGCGAGAGAGCATGCGAGAGCGCGAAGGCAAGGAAGGCACACGCTCAAGGATATATCGCCCATACGGTGGGACGGATTATGAGCTCATAAAACCGCAACCGACGTGAGCCTTGTGCGGCTTGTGTGCATCGTTCGGAACGGGTGAACTGTGTCGCTAGCTCGTTGCTGCAGCATCCATTTTTATGCGGCGCTCCGGATTGCACTAACCCGGGATGGGATTTCTCATTCTAAAGCTCCGATTTTAACGATTATCACGCTCTAATTTAGACGTTATTTACAATCGCTGCACGGGCAAGTCCCACGGCAGGGGCGTTGGAGATCGAAGCGGATGGACATTCCCGGGATAGTTACCCGAGCCCGGGGACTGGTTAGCCATTTGGCTTGAATCGTGTAATTAAAGCGGCATATCTTGGCGGTTAAAGTGTTGATAATGCTCGGGTGATACACGCCATTACGAGGGAAGTTGTAAATTAGGAAGAAAAATGTCATCCTGATGGGAATAGGAATGGATATCAATGTTCAGCTTGTCTTGATCACAAGATATCTTTGATATTATAGGGGTTTTTTTAGTGTGAAATGAAGATATCCTGGACTTGGTCAGCAGCATTCATTTGATTCAAGTAGCTTAATATTTTAAGATGTCGGTGTGCTTTTAAATGTTTCGAGAAGCTTGATTCATGTGAATGTTCGCTGAAGATAGGAATTTAGATTGAAATGTTTGTGTATTAAATCTTTATTATTCTTGCTTTAATTAATATTTTAAAATAAAAATATTTTAAGTTGTGGAGCGTCTTTTAATGATGAATAATTTCTACAAATTTGTTTTTTTTTATTCTTCTGAAATAAAACCTTACATAATTTTTAATTTTAGTGAATCATAAAGGCTTAATAAATCATCAAAGATCCATGAAAGGTTTTGAATAGTCGGATAATTCTTCACAGTGTAATAAATTTTTATATATTATTTATCATTAATCATTCACCTTTAGATTTGACAGATTTAAAAGACTATTCCCAAAGATTCGAGTCAGACTTAAATGAGCCGATAATTATTGATAAAGCTTCATAAATGTTCCAACATTACTATTATTATTGAAATATGCTTAAGGAGCTGATACGTTTTGAAGTAATAAAGTATTTGCAAAACGGTTCTAGGCATTTCAAAAAGGCTGATTTCTTTTCCTGATACCTGTCGGTGAAAGCCACAAGCGAAATTAGCTAACAAAATATTCGAAAAAAAGCTTATTTCCAGCCGCCGACTTTTCACTTTCGTTTAATCAAAACCAACCCCATGCTTGAATGTTACTTCGTCATTTCCCGTGTGTAAGGTGCGGTTTCCGTCGCATAATGTTCTTACATAAATCCAATCATTCGCTATCCGGGGACTCAGGGTATCGGAGCATCATCTGAAACCTCCACCCAAGCAGCGGCTAAAGCAGCGTCCTCTCACCTTTTTAAAATGCCCAGCTAAAAGCACGAAATAAAAACTAAGGCCCGATTCGCGGAGGGTTTAAAAACTATTTACTTAAGGAGAAGTGGTCCGTAAGTGGTTAATAAAAAAAAAGAAAGAAACAGATATTCAGGCAGGTGATTTTCGGCTTTATTTTACTTTCAAACCCCGACCACGCCACTCCCCGCTCGCTCGGTGATCGGTGCCGCGAAAATGAATGGCCGCTCACGTTATCGTTATTTGCTCACTCGGAGATGACTCGGACGACGACGATGATGATGATGATGATGATGATGATGCACTGCTTAGGCATGTTTTTGTGAATGGGGCCTCTCTTTTTTTTAATTTTTCGCGCGCGCCCACTTCCCTTTCGGTTTGGGAAGTTTGTCGGCTTGAAATGAATTATTGCATCCTTCGTTTAGCGAGCGAAGCCATCCGTAAAACACGTCACGATGGCATTTGATCGTGTTTAGAGCTCGGTTTGGAGCGTGTCCGATGATTTCGGTGAAAGTATTTCTGCCCTCCGACATCTTGGGCGGTCGGTTTGCCGTCGGAGGGCTTACACGGCGGTGAAGGTTAACGGAATGAAAGTTAGAGATAAAAACGGGTGCAAAAAATCAAATCAAAAACTACCCACACACACACACCGCGTAATGGAACGCACACATTAGCACTTAATGCGGTGATGCTTGAACATGATGCATTTGATTCGATTTTTCGTCCCCGCTTCGAAAGGGAAGTCAGCCCCTTGTGGGCCCTGCGTCCTCCCCTCCCATCCGCCTAGTGCCACTTTAGCATAATCGGGGCCGAAAATAAAAGTTAACAACTACATTCCATCCCCTTTCCGGGTGCGCCGCCCGGCGGCAACCGGAGTTTATGGAACAAATTTTTATGGCTTCCCGCGATGGGCCGTGGCTGCAGGCGAAACAGAAACAGAAAATTGTAGGGCTACGGTAGGAATGGGACGGCAGGAAGCATCCGAAGCGTCGGGCGATGGTGTTGGAATCGTGTTTGCTTCCTTCGTTTTAGTATGTGTAGGTTTTTTTTTTGCAAGCCGGAAACCGGAAGGGACCGGTTGATGGCGTTTGCGAAGGAAGTGTCTCGTTTCTACGTCCC
The DNA here is from genome assembly GCA_000473445.2 of Anopheles farauti. NCBI lineage: Eukaryota > Metazoa > Arthropoda > Insecta > Diptera > Culicidae > Anopheles > Anopheles farauti. The sequence goes on along the minus strand of KI915040.1, from coordinate 12,198,470 downwards.
GTCGGGCTGCTGCACTACCGAGGAAGATCCAGCGAGAGAGAGAGAGAGAGAGAGAGAGAGCGACAGAGACGGTTTATTTGCATAACGCGGTAACATAAATGTTGCCGGTGCTTCGGTTGGAGGGCCGGGTGGATGGGCGCATGCATCGCACAAACCTGATGGCGGGCTGGACAAACAAACCGCGACCGGTACGGCGGAAGACGCACGTCAAAGGAGGCGAAAATTGACCGGATAAGTGAACGTTACAAGTTTATTTGATGAAGCTATTTCATCTCGCGTCGCGTCGGTCCCGCGGGATTGAGTTTAACCTGGTGTGACCCTGCGAGTGTGTGTGTGTGTGTGTGTGTGTGTGTGTGTGTGTGTGTGTGTGTGTGTGTTCGAGGTCTACGGGAGGAGGGGGTGGGAAATCAAAAGCGTTGCGAAATGCTAATACTAATCGGGAAAAGAAAGGAAAAAGGTCGGAAAACGGTCGGGGAAAAGGTTTTGTGACAGTCTAATGATAAGGGTGCCACGGCCTTTCGATAAGGCGGACTTTTGAATCCTGTGCATGCGTCTTCAGTGGGTGGGATGAATGGGGTCGGAAAATACACGCGCACAATCGGAACCAGATCCGGAAGATCCCAAGGAGAGAGGTTTTATTTAATAAACTTCACATTGCTTTTCCGGTTCGTTTTATTTGTTATTTTTAAACAATAATTGTGTGTTTTCCTAGAAGTTTCTTTACACAAAGCGATACGGTTAGCTTAATTTTTATTACATATAAGCTAGCCAAATATAATTTGTTTCCTTGACTTATTTCCAACTTTTCTCTGCGAGTCGATCGATCAGTAAATTTACATCGTGAGCGTTTCGGTTCGAGTCATACCGAATGGGGCAGAATCGAAAATATTATTCTTTTTAATATTGAATTTCCTTCTTCTTCTTCTTCTCCCTCTTCTTATTGGCAAATTTCCTATGTATTTTAAAAATTGCATCAAACAGCAGCGGCACCACGACTTATTGACAGCTTGTTTGACGTGTGTTGAGCCCGATTCACTAATTCCGACAAAATTGTTCGCAATGTTGATTTCCTCCATCCCCCCCCCCCCCCCCCCCGACGGACTGATCTTAATAAAATCGGTTTCTCTACACCCGGTCCGAGTGCGAGAAACTGGCGCTGATTAGAAACGGGCGCCCCACCCGTACCACCGGCGGCAGGAACAGCTGATTTCGCGAGTTAATTTAATTGATAGAAAAAGGCTGGTGCAGCAACGGTCTGGAAAAGCGGTCCCATTTGCGGCCCTAATGTACCCCGGCCCGGTCGTTTCGTTTCCTCCTTCTTTGGCGCTAGCCACCGCCGGTTAGATGTTAGCGAATTAAGATAATCATTCCATCCGTCTCCGTGAGCCGTGCGCTCGCGCCGTCTACACCCTTCTCACGCGTGTGTTTGTGAGTGCCGCGAAAATGGCGTCCAATTAGTTCGCCTGACAAGCGACCGTCAGCGGGTTCGAAAACTCGAAAACCTGGGCAGTAGCCGGGCGCCCTTTTTGCTTTGGCGGTGGTGGTGGTGGTGGTGGGAGGCTAAAAAGACTAAAGTCTAGCTAAACTTTCGGTTGCATAAGCATCGTGTCGATGCTGTTGCTGCTGCTGCTGCTTTTAAAATGAACCCTCTGCTATTAAGCTGATGGAGGCAGCCTGGGCTTGCATGAAAGCGAAAGTTTTCTTCTTTCGAGAGAGAAAAAAAGGAGAAAAATAAACAATCATACATAATGCAACAACGCGTCTCGAGATGGGGAACGGGGATCAAAGGTAGCAATAGACACATTAACCCACACCGAAGCCGGGACGAGAAGGAGGGAGGGTGGGTTGAGAACGGGTGGATGTGTTGGCGTTCAGTTTTCATTAAAAGTAAACATCATTATTTACTGGATTCGGTAAAGTTGCAATAGACGACGAATCGAAGAAAAAAAAGTGGTTTATTTCTCGATCTGTCGATCGGTGACCGAAACCAGGCAGGCCCCACCTTTTTTGCATGAGGGGTTTGCAAGGGATGTTTTCATTTTCGAAGCACGATCCCGCGGCTGTGGGCTCCAGCTGGAGTGGGCTACAAAATTCCGAAATTCCTTCCCGCGCTAAGTTATGGCGTCGGCGGGTGAACGAGAAAGGCTGCTTATAACATAAATATAAAGCTAGGCAAACAAACAAACAAACACACACACGGGTAAGGGTTTTGTTGGGTTAAAAAGATCACCACACCACCACAGGAGGGGGAGAGCGTGAGTTAGAAAGGGGAGTTAGAGCGAGCGAAGAAGCAGCATGAGATCGGTTCGGTTCGGAGCAAGGATCAATTTCGCGCAAAAAGGCGGTCGCTGCTGGTTGGCCGGGAGTTGGAGGAAGAGCGCGGCAGGCGCGGCTGTGCACAAGAGCCGCGGTCTATCACGATCGCGATCTTTTTGTGTGTATGGCTGGTTGAAGTATGTAAGCCAAGCTGTAGAGCATTTTTTTTGTGTTCGTATACAGTGGAACGCCGATTACCCAACGTCCTTTTAGTTTTGTGTTTGTTTATCCGAGCCGCTTGTTCCAAGCAATGAGACATTTTCGTATTGTTACTCTGTTCGTGTAGGTTAAGAAAGCTGAAACTCATCATCTTTGTTGAATATAACATGATAAAAAAATATATAAAAATGGTTAACGAACGTAATCTTTTCAATTTCGATCAATCGTTACCTTATGATCAAAAATTCACAAGTCTCGTAATCTATTTAGCATAAGCTTCCGTTGAGCACAGTGCTTTCAAAAAGTCTCCACATTCCCTCGCGTGGGGTGTGTCTAGCTTTCAACCAGACCCCAGCGTCCGGCGATCGACGCGTTTCAAACCGTGCGGTAAATGGAAACAGAAACGCATAAAAAAGCATATTAATTTATGCACTTTTTCGCCTCGTTTTGTGCTGCAATGTTGCGCGAAACATCATAACCGATTGCTCGGTATGTTTTTATTTTTATTCACCCGCCCGTCGCCCGGGTCCCGGCCGCAATAGGTAATCATATTCAATCGGTGCACTTGAAGCAATTTGTTTCTGTAGCGTCGTGAGCGGCCCCCGGTCCCGGTCCTTATGAAATTCTTTCCTCTCTGGTGCTGTTTTTTTTTGCTGTTGTTGTCCTCTCTGTCCGATATGTAGCGTGTCACCGGCAAGTAGGCGCAGTAGGAGGTTAGTGCAGGTTTGGTGGTGGTGGTAGAAAAAATCGAATCCACTCTTAATTAGCATTAGCCGCCGGCACACGGACCATACACAGACGTGTGCTGACAAATTCATGACGACAAGCCCCTTGGCAGCTTTTTTTTATCCTTTCCCATTCTCGCTAATCCTTCCAGCGTGATTAGTCTCGATCGCGAGGCAAAGGGCGAAGCCACACAGTTGATACCTTTGCACTGAGGGGGGAGGGGGGAGCAGAATATTTCCATCCCCTCCCCCCCCCCGCTCATTCAGCAACCCCCCTCCCCCCTCTACCCGTCATCAAAGTGGTGGCTCCCTTTTGGGAGAAGCGTTTTTTTGTTTCTGCTGTGGTACAGTGCAAAAGGGCTTTTTTGCTGTTGGTGCTGCATTTTTTCGTGATCAGGCGCACTCGTTTCATTATTCTTTTTCGTGACCCAAAAGCAAGCTTAATTGCATATTATTTCACCCCAACGATGCGGCGGGTGTTGTTGTGCTTTTCTGTGAGCAAAACGCAAAAAACCCAAAGCCAAAAAACCCAGACGGGGCTTGGATTCGGGATTTGATCTTTGCATCGCCGAATGCGGTGTGCCTATTGTCACGATCGCTTGTGCAAAAAAAAGGTTCGGCTTCGGTTTCGACGGCGGGTGATGTTATGTAAATAATTTAATTAGAAATAGTGGCCAGTTGTTGTGCAGAACTTCGTCATATCTTAAGAGGCAGGATATATGTGATTAGAGGTGGATAAACAAGGGGAACTTTGCAGAAAAATGCCTTTAAATAAACCAGAACTCTCGAAGATATTTTTTTATTACATTAAATAATTTTTCTGGCTTAATGTTGAAAGCTTTACAGAAGAATATTTTATTTAAAAAGATAAATTATTTTAAAATAATCGATAACTAATTTATGATCAATAATTATAATATTATAATCAATACTAGTCATTTTTACAATCGATGATTAAAGGTGATATTTACAATTATCTGACGACACTCGCACACATTTCTGCTCTAAGATGTATATTTTATAAACTCATAGTCAACTTTAGCCACCCATTTCCAGCCTTTAAAATCGTTCAATCTTTCCTTCCTGTCCCCGCCGGAGCCACAATAAGCTTGTCAGTGCTAAAATATTCGCAAATCCCGGTTATATGTTCCGCGACAGCGCACAGGACATGCAAATTTGACATTTTTCCCATCCGACGGCGGGTCTGTGGGTGCCCGCCGCATCGCCGGGATTTCCTAACCGAGCGGTTCCCCTTTCCGATGCCACCGTCATCGTGTTTCACTTTTACTTTTCAGCGGCGCGGAGCCACTTTCCTTCCAGCCAGTGTGCTGGTCGGCGGTGAAATGTGCAAGCTTAACATTTCAATTGTGAAGGGACCCGATTGGCACGATTTACGCGTTTCCCACAAGGCGGCGACGTCCACGGCCGGGGTCGGTTTCGCGTTCGTGCCGATGCTTTTTTTACAGAGGATGTAGCAGGGCAAGAGAGGCGGAAGTGAACCAAAATGCATTGTCGAGCAAATTCTCCGTACTATGCGCGTCTGGTCCCTCGCGGAGATGGGGCCCGTTGCATAGACTTTCCTTTCCTTTCCTTTTTTATTATTATTATTGTCGGCTTGCCCGCGACTCGTTGGAAAAATGGTTCCATCCAATCGATCCCAACAGTTTCCATCTCACAGGAGATCGGCTTCATTTGTTTCTCCGATGCCGAAGGGTGTATAGTTCGTTTTTTTCCTTGTGCACGGCAAACACATCTTGTGTTTATGTTACATCTTTGTCGGCCACAAGCCGCAGCGACATGGAACTGGAGCAGGAGGGCTGCATCAACAAACAGCAGCAAATAAAAAATAAAACCGCGCGAAATAAAAACCCATTACCATCTGCTTAAAATTACCTCACCCAGTAACTGTTAATTATTGGCTGGGCGCGGGTTAAATGTTTGTTCGGTTGGGTCGTTTTTTGGGCTTTTTTCTCTCTCGCTTTGTTTCGCTTTCTCTCTCCCAGTCGGTTCGCGTATTGGACGCGACCTAACGGTGATGCGATGGTGCGAAAGTGCATCCTATTTTCGCTTCCTCTACCCAAACCTCCCCACCCGGTTGATTTTATGCCGCTAGTAAGTTTATGCAACGGCTTCGGGAAAGATCGAGGGTTGTCGGGTGGGGTGTTTTATAACGGAGTGCAATGTGTTCTTTCCATTTTCCTGGGTGGGAGTGAGTGGAAAGCGGGGCGAGAGGGATGTTTTGCGTACGGTTTTATCATTCTTTGCTTCGGTCGAATTACGATCGCATCATTTGTTGCTCCACTTTCAGATAGTTCAATGGATGTTTTTTGTTAAACACACATGGTTACCATGGTAACCTCAACTCGACTACTACCCTGTGGAAATGGGAATCACATCGACCGACAAATGAATGCATTGCGTGTTGATGCATCTTTTCGTTAAGGCTCGAAATGGTTCAAATTGAATATCACAATCGAATTAATTGCAAGGAATTGGCCAGTGGCAATTTGCGTATCAACAAGTGTATTTAAGGAAATGTGTTTTTTCCTCAATCGTTTGTATGCTAATGTATTAACAGCACCAAATGGCAGCACATGAATATTTCTTTTTAAATAAAAAAAACTTTTAAAAAATAGACCGATTCGAGCAGAAGTGCGCTCAAAACCATCACTAACCGATCTGGCTGAGAATGGAAGGTATAAGCACATCAATTTACAGCCGCCTCTTTGGGGTTTGGAGCGAGCAAACGAGGCAATAAAACGCACGCAACCTGCGGTGGTTTTGTTTCTTTTTTTTTGTGAGCTCCAATATCCGGAATCACGGAAGAATTGTTTTCCTCTCTCGAACGATTCGTAGCAAGCTGTCATCGGTATGCAGCGTTTTTTGGGAGGTTTGATATCCCGTGATAAGTTGCAATTAAGCACGCGTGAAGTTACGCTTTTCAGTTGGGTCCGGTTTCATCTCTTTGTTGCACCCAAAAGCCGATGGTGACGGCGGGTGAATTGGTTTAATTTACGCCATTTTTGGTGTGTTCGAATGTTGGTGTTGAAAAAGTTTGATTATTTGATAACAAATTGGATGAGTGAAATGAATATTTTTCATATAAAAGTTTTTTAAAAACTCTTTTTGAGCGATTATTACATGCGTTGATGAAGATTTATTTTTTCAATTTTACGAATCCCAAATATTATTTTAATTTTAATGTGTGTTATTCCTCAATGGTATACTATAAACGATCATTTTATGGTTGTTTAAATAATAAAATTTGAATTTCTTGTTTGCATTGACCATAAACAATCGCATAATATTTTTTATTAATATAAAAGAATTGTGACGCATTTTCCGAGCTCTAAAACCGGAACATAAAATGAATAAAAATGATACATTTAAGATAGCCTTTCTATATGTTATCGACATTCCATCTCTGGCGGGGAACCCTTACCGTTTTGCCTCTAGAATTCGTCCAAATTTCTTCGAAACTACACACTGAACGCATTCGCCGCCATCTGTCAGTGCATCTCCACCCTCCGGGTGAGTAATGCCTTTCACGTCCGACCTTTTGGGGGCCAACGTTCGGTGCAACATTTTATCTTGCTCGGAACGCCGATCGCTAACGCACACGCACACACCACCCACCCCTTTGCCGATCGCTATCGTGCAATAATGAGGATCGGTCCGATCCCGATCGCTCCGACCCCGAATCAAACTCGCCGCGAGCCGGGCGCATTTTTACGAGCGTGTCGACACGCAAACCGCGTCACGGTGATGCCAGCGCCCGCCCCAAAAAATCTGCAAACGCAATGACTTATGAGTAATGAGTCGCTTTTAGTCAGGTACGCAAAAAAAAAAAGCCAAGGGAAATACCATTTGCATTTCCTGTCCAACGGGGCGGGTGCGTGAAAAGGATAAACCGCAAACGTGCGTTTGAAATGGGTTGTGTCGCGGGTTGATGGGAAGCGATCTTGATGGGTTGATGGATTCGCTGTACATCACTAATTTTTTTTTGTCGGGTTCGGTGTTTTGCGTGAAAGGCGATCACACCGTGACGGGTCATTTATTTCATCGAAATGCATTCTTCAAAGTGCGATGTGAATGAGTTGACTGATTTTCGGGCGAGAAAGAGGAGGGGGTAAAACCGCTCGCGCCCCGACTCGGAATTCCGTCACCGTCCACCGGGAGGAAGCTCCTCAAAGCGGGCTCAAATGTGTGCAAGAAACGAAAGAAAAAAAATCGTTCTTCTCCTGCCCTGCCAGCTAATAGCAGCTTAATCCACTCAGCATTTTCGTGTGCGTGGTTTTTTTTTGCACCGCAAAGTAATGAAAATGAAGCCGACCACCAAAATGCAAAGAAATGCAAAACGAAAGGTGGTCCGTCAACGGGTTGATGCAACACGCTCCGGATTGATTGATGTCGGTTTCTGGCCCGGCCGGGCCAGGATGGGACCACGTGGGCGGACACGCGGCGGTCCGATCGAAAACAATCGTTTCGTTGTCGAAGATTTGCTGTCCACCACCTACCCCACCGTCTCACTCTCCCTCTCTCATTCTCTCTCGCTAGCACGACTAACACGGCTTCCTTTAGAAACGTCTTCCACAACGATGTGCAAAAATGCATTGAATCGGCTGCCTAATGAATCGGCGTCCGGCGAGCCGTGGCTTATGAAGTCATTCAATCCGGGAAAAAGGTGACTTTAGCGGGAGGTGGGTGGCTATACATTACCCCGACATTATTGTGTGCGTGTGTCTCCGTAATTTAAAAAACTGACGAAGCGCAATCGATCCACCCGGAATCGGAATTAATCTCCATGACGCAAGATTGTGCTGTGCGGGATAAGCGTGTGATTAATGTGTTTTGCATTATCCGAACGCCATTGTTCGGGGCAATGAAAAAGCTACACACGGGCACGGGATGACCTTCTAGGTGTGAAATAAAAGTGGAACAAAATTGCACACCGCTGAAAGGATGCGTAATTTTTTGTTGTTGTTTATTATTACACGGCAACCAACCATGGTGGCAAGGTGCACTCTCGTCGATCTTGGTTTATCGATCGCTCGGTTTTATCTTGGTATGCGGCACGTCTCCGAACCAGCGGGGACCTTTTCCGAGCTCATAAATTATAATCCATAAATAGTCAAAAACGACTGTTGTCGTTCGGCCGCACAGGCAGAATGCAAGCAGGCGAGAGGGCAGCCGGTAAGGGGAGGGAAATAGACGGGAAACGGGAAAGGATAACATGCAGAACACGCCATGTTCGTCGTTCGACTGGCTGCACTTCCTCCCTCTCTCTCACACACACACACTCTGCTTCTTTCCTACCGTTGCAACAATGTTGCCCAAAATGCCAAAACCATTCGATGCCAAACCAACCGCCTCCGGGTTGCCGTGATGCATTCGCGGCTAGCTTGTTCTTCTCCTGCTGCTGCCGTACGGTGTACAACGTGTCGCATCCCTTCGCAACAACCCACCGATATCGCTGTCACCGGCGCTTTTCGCCGTAATCGCCGTCGCCGCCGATCGCAAAGAGAGGGCCGTTGCGGGCGCGCTGAAGCGTAATCCGTGATCGTCTCGAGTTTTTTTTTTATTTTTATTTTGCCAAGCTCCTGATCATGCGATCATTGCGAGTTCGCCCGGTCAAACCGGTGGGTGGAAAAGCGAGGTTTTTGGGTAGAATGGAGGGAGGACGCGGGGTGCTGGTTAAGATTTGGCGAGCACAGAGCATCCAAGAATGTTGCTGGTGAAAGTGAGCGATACGATGCTGAGGGTCAACTTGAACAAATGCTTTTTTATATTTTATTGAACATTCAAAATACAATGTACGGTATTTGAAAGTTTATACTCAAATGTCCATTGAAAAGGGAATTGTCCATACTGTTTCAGTTGTCTATTTTTGTTTTATTTTGCATTTATCATCTAATATGAATAAGAATGACCATCTTATATGAATGAGACTAAAGTTTTCATAATTTCCTAATTTACTTAGTAATAATTCAACAAGAAAAGTTTGGTATTAAAATGTGCTAAACACAAATATTTTGGCAACGGAATATTGAATCTTTTGATGCTCTCCAAAGCATTCTGAAAAACGTCGAAGGATTAAATTTCGAATTATTTTATGAAATAATTCGTGAATGTCTTACATTTGACATTTCTCAGGTTTTTGAGACTGAGATTTCAAAAAACAAATTTGATCAATGCTTTGTGTTCTTGGTTTTTATATTTTGTGCTCTTTTAAATTTCGAAAAATACATTTTGTAGATATTTGCCATCCGCTTTTAGTTCTTAATTTTATTACAATCAAATTTACTCTCGTTTTTACAAACAAGCTTTAAATTCTCTTTCAAAGTTGAGAAAATTCCGCTCTTAATCTGTTCCAAATCGGTAAAAATAAGAATTATTAACCAAATTCGCAACAGATTTACGAAACAAAGCGTTGTTATGTTAGGAAGAGGGCATGTTTTTTTTGGTTCCTTCTTCTCCTTACGCCTTAATTGCTTTATTACTTACACCACTCAATACAAAACGCTTACCGAACTGGTTTGAAATCTGCACGCTCTTGAAAACACGGCGAGGGAAATAAATCATTAAATGTGCTAAAACTCTAATTCCGTTTCTGACCGTCACCGGCGAAACCATAAACAAATCCAGCGGTCCATCTCGAGCCAGCCCAAAACGCAGGAAACCGCTTGTTCGAGAACCGTGCTAGCACGCTAAAGTGGCCAAATGTGACCGGAAGAATTAAACACACAAAAAGGCTTCACACTTTCGTCGCCACGTCGGTCGTCGGTTTGTGCCGAACGCGGGCAGAGTTTTATGCGCGTCTCGCCCTGAAAGCCCGAAGCCGAAGGGCGAACGCGTACGGTTGAATGGGTGAATCGAATCGATTCTTCCTCTCGCCAGCAAGATTGTTGTGAAGGCGCCCAACGACACTGGCCGGTGGAAGAAGAACCGCGGCACCGGAATGTTGTTCGGTGATGTGAACGTGTGTCTGTGTCCTTTAAGTTTATCGCACCCAATTAAGGTGGCTTGGCCGGACTCCCATTCGGGGGAAGACGCGTAGGGGTGGCTTAATGTCTCGTACACCACATGGATATTCGCGCCGTGCTCCGTTTCGCTCGGTTTCCGTAAAGGTCCGTGCGCGCATCCGGGGGCCGGGGGAGCGCGATCTTGCAAACGAGATCTTTGGGTTTGGCATAGCAACACGGAAAAGGGAAAAGTAACGTTCTGTGGATATTGTTTGTCGTGGAAGCGTTTCTTGAAAGTGAAAATAAAATTGTTCAAACGGCGGCCAAACGTTAGAGGGTTGCAATTTTAATTGGTCCCGCGCGCCAAGACAGCAAATTGTTTGGTGACCCGTTTGGTATATTTGGTACAAATTCTGCTTTGAAAACATGGAAAAGTTCAGTTGTAAAATGTAGAAAATATTTTTAATTTTATTTTAACAATTTTTGCGATTCAGCAATATGGCCAGGCCGTCTCTAATAAAAAAAATAAAAATTGCGATTTTTCGAATAAAATTTGTATGTTTGCTCAACTCAACAAAAAGAGTTTTTTTTCCTTTTTTGGACGTTTTCAATCTCGACAGAAGCTAAAATAGCTATAAATTTATGATTTAACATAGGTTTAAACCAATGAAATTAAAGTAAACTATTAGAAGTTAATTTTATATTTTTATGGTTCATATGTTAGCTTCGATCAGAAAAGAATAATATAAATATTCAAAAGCAGTACAGATTTTGTCATGAATAGAACACTCTTTTTTGTCCTAGATGGAAAACAAAATCAAGAATACTTTATCCATTTTTTCAATAAATGCAAATAGATTTTTTTGTCGAAAAAGAATTCCCCAAAATGACATAAAAATCATTTCAAATTCATCGAAAAATTATCCATTCCTGTCTATTCCAGTTTTTTTTTTGCATAAAAAAATGGTGGTTTTTATAGTTTTATCTAGCAGCGCAGTGTAGATGAACTAAAATGTTAATAAGAAACCATCTTTCGTAATAGCGGTTGGCATTCAATAACGAAATGATATTTATCCTCCATCATACGTTCTGCAAAATTGCGATAAATTAACCACCGGCTACCAGAGGCCCGCACCAACCGGTCAATTTATTGCGTATTTGACACTCTACTGCATCTGCGTGGGTATCGGCAGTTGGAATGCCCATTAGCTTTAAGCGTTTGCCCGTGGGATTGGGAGGTAGCACGAGGGTAGGCCCCATACCATTTGGCCCGCTTTTTTCCCCGATCGACTCAATATCGCTCAGGTGCACCGTTTTCGTAGCAGAGATAAAAAACGAACGAAGACGCCGCAACCGCCGAGATTATTCAAACGCTGGGTGGTGCCATCTTTTGAGTTTTATTGGCGTTGTTACGCGTGCAGATTTCTCCGCTAGCGCACTCCTTTCGCCACCACCCACGAACATCGGAGCGCCCGGTGGGTCTGCCGAGGCCATGACTTACGATGCGCGTTTTGTGTGTGCCTTTAGAAAACGGTTAACAGAGAAGGAAAATATGCGCCCGCTCCCGCTGCTGGCGGTCGTGCGTAGGGCGGTAATGTTTTACGGAGCGAGAATAATTCACCCAAACACCTGCTGGGTGCGTACGGAACGCTGGGCAATGTGTAGTAGGTAGTAAATTTAAAAAAAAATGTTTTTAATATCCTTACCCTGCGTTACGATGTGTCTCTCCCAGACGGTTGTCGCGATTTGATGAGACGGGCGCGATCAGCGGTTGGAGAAGTTATCGATCGTTTTGTTCGATCGATCGATCGATTTAGAAAAAAAAACTCTTCTTTCGCCGTGGTGGAATTTCGTGGTTTTTCTTTTCGTTGCGTTGCACAAGTTATAGCTTCATTTTCACCCGCGAATCAATCGATGATTTTTTCACCCACTTGCTGATCACCGCACCCACTAATTCACTTTTTGATAATCACACACTCGCACCGAAAGCAATAATTTGCTCTCCGAAGGAGCTATTCCATCACACTACTGCACTGCCAGATATTTGCACGATCATTTGCCCACTGGCACCGATGAAACACTTTCCGTCGTTGGCACACTTTTCGCTGAGAGGTTTTTTTTTATTTATTTGGGAGCCACAAGCCAGGTGCCAGAATAAATCGCCTATTATTGAGAGTAGAATTTATTGTAAATTAATTTTAGGGTTAATATCTAATTCAAGCGAGTTCGATGCATTTTTCCTTCATGATGCTTCTAACGGAGGGAACAGAAATTGCACCGAAAACAAAACAGGGTGCAAGGAAAGACGAGGTGCGTGTGTGTGTGTGAGTCAGTTTGCTGGAAAAGAAATGTTCCTTCCCCCAAGTGCGACCCGCGGTCATGGTTTGCGCCACACGCATGAGATGAGAGCAGGAAAATTAAAAATAAAACACAACCGCGCTCACCAACACCATTCGCATTCTTCCGTTCAACACACAAAACGGCACGGCCAGCATCCAACGGCACAGAACGCTGCATTCACACTTCTTAACGCACACGAACGCGTGGTGCGTGGTGCGTTTTTTTCCACACACCGCAGCGGCGCGGGTTGGGTTTTCTTTCGGGAAGGTTTTGTGCACCGCGGTAAGGTGCACAAGCACTCGCTTCTCTCGATCGGTTCCACTCGCTTTCACGGGCAGGTTCGTTGCTTTCTCTCACTGTCTCTCACTCTCTTCCTCTCATCGTCTTCGAGAGATCGTCGCTCGTCCGAAGGATATGTCGATCTCGTTGCTTTCTTCAGATCGATTGCTTTCGAACACGGGTTGGGTCGCCCGGGAGTAGAATAAATAAGCCAGTCAACGAAAAATAAATCACTTGTTAAATATTGTTTGTTACAGAGCTGGCAAAGCTAATCATAAAGTAACGAATGAAACAGTGTATTAAAATATAATTCCAAATGTTTCATCTTTTGGATCGAAACATTTGCTTCGGGTAAAAATTGTTAAAATCATTCTGATGTTTAATTGAAATCGATACAACAGCGACTAGCATATTTCACTGAAAGTTTGACCTTTTGATAAATGTTAAAATAAAGGTTATTATCTTATGTTCACAATTACACGAAACGCAGAAACACACACACATACTGATTTGATATTTTTTCTGATTTGATATGATTGACAGCAAAATTAATCAAAACATTTTGTGAGAAAATTATTGCAATTTTCTTCTGAAAAGTATTGCCAAACATTGTGGAATATTTTTTCTTGACCTCTATAAAATATCAATAAAACTGAAGTTAACAATTCGCTCGATCTGAAGTTGTTGTAAAAGGGGTTGATATTACTTTTTCATTCACTTATCTTGTTATTTCCTAATTTATGCTAGTTTGGTTTTGTTCCTCGTTAGCTTGAGATAAGAATGAATTTTCCCTCACATAGTAGATCATATTTTGCGTTTCCACGTTCTGTTCTAACATTCGATGGAACTTTTGACTGAAGTTTTTTTAAGCAGCTTGTAAGTTACGTCCTGCGCAATGTCATCCCTATTTAACGCCGTTGGTACCGAGGAGGAAAGTTGCTCCCAGCGACGATGCCGTGCGTTGAAACCATATTAAGGCCGAAGTGCACTAGCTGGCAACAAACACACACACACACATACACACACACACACACACACACATACACGAACACATATAAAAACACACTCTCGACTCCCGAATGGCTGTGAAAGCGCACGGAAAACACGCATTTTTCCAACCCCTTCTACAGCATCCTCGTGTGTAACGACAGGGCAACCCTCTTGCTTGCAGTGGAGTGTTTTTTTTCCTTTTAATGTGATCGTCATCGTTTCCATCGCTTCCATGCAATTCCAAATGCCCAACGTCCCTGCGGCGAATCCCACTGAAGCAGCTCAAATCATCCCCTCGTTGCTGGTGACAGGTTCTCTGCGTAAGAAATTGTCGAGTGAAAGATGATGCTAACGCACACAAACTCTCTCTCCCTCATACACACACATACACACGCGCGCAAACGCGCGTGCCAAACCACGATCGGAATGCGAACACGACGCACTGTTTGGGGTGGTGGAAGGAAGGAAGAAAAATAATGAAAACCTTCACACGCACACACATGCACCTATTTTGATCGCGAGATCGCACACCTGGCACGCACACCAGCACACACACACACACACACACACACACACACACACACACACACACACACACACATATATATATATATATATATGCACTCGTTTGGGTCAGAACGCTGTTTCGCGATCGACGATCTTTCGCGGGATGGTGCGGCACACACATACGCGCATGCCCAGCTGCACTAGTGCGGGACTGTTGGATAAATCTGTTTGTTGCAGAGGGTTCGTCTGCGGAACCATCGGACAAATCTCCAGATGTTGATGAGCTGGGGTCAAACGTCAGTTGGACACACTCTGCAATCGAACTCCACTCTCGGCTAGTTAAGGGTCATATCAAACCACACACGTACTAACACACACACACACGCGCGCGCGCTCTTGCATACGTGAGTGAGATCTTCGTTCTGTTTGAGGCCACCAATCACGCACACATACAGGAAAGGAGAGAGAAAAAAAAAACCCGTTCGTCAGCAAACAGCATCCGCAGGTTGTGCAGCTGCTGGATGGAACCGAATCGATCGAGCTGCTGACATTCGGCGATCGTGAACCCGCGGTAAATCTCGCGTCTAGTGGGGTGGTCTCACCTTTTTTTCCGGCCAGGCTGATCGCTAGCTAGCTGATCTCCACTCCGGACACGAAACCCGCAACCCGTCCCCCGCACCAACACGCGCACACCGATGTACGCGTGCGTGCGTGTATTTGTGAGCCGTCGAACGAACACGAACTCGGAGACCGAACACCGAATAACCGAACTGTTGCGAAGTGTGTGCTCGCGCGCGCGCCTGTATCCCGGTCTCGTACCGGCTGCTCGGATCAGCTTTCTACGATCGACTGCCGGTGCTGCTCGCGGGTGCCACATCGAAAGCGAGGCTCACCCGCGTCAGAGCTCACTCTCACGGTTCGCTCACCGGGTTTCGGGGGTAGGGATACCGTTGCGCGTTGACGATCACTCTTGATCTCGTTTTTTTTTCTTTATTAATTTGTTGCTCTTCCATGTTGGGTTCGTCGCCTGTAAACGGTCGGTTCCCTGCTGGTGTGCGACTCGTTTTCGTCTCTCTGTATAAGGTTGGGCGGTGGCGAAGGGGTGGGTAAGGTTCGGGGTCGACGAAAGCGGTGGACAAAACACGGGGTGCGTTTGTGGTGCACCCGACGGCGATGCGATACGGTAACGCAAACGAAAGACTTCAACGCCGGTTGAACAAGCGACGAACCCGGAGTGTGGTCAGTGTGAAATGTTTTTTAACATCGTTTGAGTTTTGTATTAACATAATTGGGTTTAATTTAGTTTCTAAAGATATAATATATTAAAATCAAGCCTCTTATTGTGGTTCAGTTCAGTAACTGAATATTAATTTTTTTTTTAATTTACGTTTTATTAAACATTTGTTTCGCTTTAGAATGTTTAGCATTTCTTATTAATTTATCTCATTACTTTTATGAATCCATATTTTAATATTTGATAGGAAAATAGCAGCACATTCTCGTGCTCGGGCAGTTGTTACTCCCGCAGCTCCCGTCGCTCGACATGTGCACCGTAAACAGGAAATATTCCACCAAAGAAAGAGCATTCTTCTCACCTGACAAACGGTTTCGGTGTCTCCCTCCCCAATGGGGTGGAGGCCGGGGGTGGACGGGTGACCGCGGTAACCGTAACCGCATCCCTTGTCTCCTTCTTGGTCTCTACGGAAGGAGAACACCATCGCCATAGCCATAGCCTTGCGATAACGAACGGACTAAGCATCCAGAGAGAGAGACAGAGAAAGAGAGAGCGAGTGACCTCTTCTGCACTCCGATGTCCGTCCGTCCGGTGGACCACATACCAGCGAGCGTTCTTTGTGTGTCCATGGTGCGATTTCTCGTCCACTACCGATGGTTGTTTCTCTTCCGGAGAATGAGTTTCGCTCGGTCTCGTCTTGGTGTGGTGGGTTAACTTTCCATTCTCCAGTGGGTCTTTATCAACGGACACTCACCGAGAGATTCTTTAGCGCTCGAAAGAGATGCTCATCATTTGCTCCGGGTCACCGCAAATGTGTAAGCGTGTGTTTGTACGTTCTCTCTTTTCTCTTTCTCCCTCCCCGTCATTCACCCGGCCCACTTCTTATTGCAGCTCGTCGTGTTAAACACCGCGGTGCAGTCACCGCGATTCTTTGCATTCCATCCCATCGGTTGGTGACCGCTTGGACCCGCCGAGGGAGGCTTATGATAGCATGCGTTTGCCTTTTTGTTGTTGTTGTTGTTGTGCATGTTTGCTTCTCTATTTTCGCACCACGACACGAACGGCTTTTCCGGTGCGGCGGCGGTGGTGCTTCTTCGTTGAGGGGACATTTTTTCGTGTCGCTCTTTCGCCCCACCGATCACGCTGGCTGTTCCCGTTCTGGGTAGATGGCGTCCGATCGATCGGATCGGGTCGGGTCGCTCGTTTGCATAACTGCTCATCAGCGTGTGGCCGGTGGCTCTCCCCCTTTTCCGGAACGCACCCTCTGCCCATCGGTTGCCTCGGAGCGGACACGGAGGATGCACTGCGCTGATGAATCACGAATGACGAATGACATGTTTATATCGAATCTGTCCCGATAGGTAATTGATTGTGCACACAACTGGGGGCCACAACTGGGGGGAACGCGAGCTGTGAATCGGTTGCAATCGGTTGCATAATGATTTATTACTCTCGTTTGTTGGGCGTTTGCGTGCGATGGCTTATCTCCTAACCACTATTCAACATAGAAGCTTTCTAGTGTGTGTTTTATTTTATAATTCTAAGATGACTTATTGCCGAGTCAATGGTTAAAATGGATAAGCATTTTATTTTTATATCAATGTTATAATTTTCACTGACACATACGTTAATATGTTAATATTATCTAAATGATGTAGAGCTATTATACACTCATTTTTTATTCTTTTAGATCCAGCAATAAACAGAAGTTGAAGATGTAAGTAAAAATTAATTAAACACAATGCAATATACTTTAAAAAATGCAGCTGTATGAAAAAATGATGATACCAATTAATGTTTTATCCTAAGCATTTGGCCACTGAGTTAGGTATAAATACTCTAACAAAACTATACATGCATTTTTATAATAAAATTTTAATAAAAGTAGAGCAGATAATTAATAATTAAAACAAAAATGGAAATATGGTACTAAATACAAAAAAATGAGCTTCAAACTATTTTTTCTATGCGATTCTTATCAATACGATTCTTATTTATAGCCATGGTCTATTTCTCGCTGGACCTTTACCATTATGCTTTTCACGTTATGTGGATTGAATATTAAAACTATTAATTTTATATTTTAATTTATTTGTAAATTTCCTTGCCCAAAATTCAAATATTCTCCTCATTTTTTTTCAAACTTCTTCTCAGAAGCAAACTAAAAAAGCGTTTACATAATTTGAAAGTAAGTGCATCTATTTCAATGTATTTTCGCTAAAAAAAATACATAGAACATGCTTGAAACATTTCACCATTTTGCGTATTTTCTTCATCGGAAGTAGGTGAAGGTATTTTCTCACCGTCATCTCTCACCTACCACAAATACAAACACATGCACAAATCCATCGGAACCAGCAGAATTCCATTGGCCCAGCTGGTCCGGCAATGGACCAGTGTCAACAGTGAAACAAAGGCATTGTTCAGATCGCTTTCCGATCGATCGTTCGGATCTTTTCACACTTCCCAGTTAAGAGATTAACGAAAACCAGATACCGTGCGTTCTCGCAAGAAAGGCAGCGCGAAAAGCGACGGCGCGCGACAAATACGCCGAATGATACGTGCCTTCGCTGAGTGCGCCGGTGTACCAGTTTGCGCCGCCGGAGCCACTGGGCCCCGATGGTTCCAATTTGCAAACTAATAAAATCTAACGGTCCTGCCGCTTGGGCACGCAGCGCCTTTCCTCCTTCCCCGAAGCACCACGTTAGCACTAGCGGCTCGCAACAGCAATTCCACGGAACGCACGGCTCGAATGCCACCATCCTGGAATCCCACCGCATGGATGGTCGATGGTCAATAAAACTAATAAACATCTTCTTTTCCTGTCGTGCCGTGCTGGTGAGGAGATGAGGAGGAGGAGGAGGAAGAGGAGGAGGATGAGAAGGAGGAGAGGGGACGACTACCAAACCACCTTTCGGTCTTTGGCCATCGTGCAACCAACACCGGCAGGGGATTTGATGTCATATCGGGAGCTGTTTGTGCCAATGCCGTTGTTGTGCATGTTTTCGGTGCTGTTGTTACCGGTTGCTTTTCGTTGTTTTGCTCGTCGCTGCCCGTTATTTTGCGCCCGAAGGTTTGTTGATGAGCCGAGGCGCCGAGGGGATTTGTTCGTGCGAACGTGTGCTTTGTTTCGCAGGTGTGTGATCCCTTTTGGGGTATGTAGCATTGCAGTATACATTGTTGCATCCCTTTTTACCTGTATAAAGCCTTAAAGATGTAAGTAAAATAGTATGTTAATCTTGTATCCGATGTGCGAAACTGAATAATAGAGACAAAAATTCACTCATTTTATGCATTTCACACAAAAATACATCTTCAATCAGTCTCATTTGATTTTTAAAATGTAAGAAAATATAATATCTTTTATCTTTACACTTTTGTATACTATATAAAGCTCTTACGTTTGGATTGAATGTGCTTGATTCTACCATCAAATCCCCATTTCTTGCATGTGTAATTTTGTATGTTTTTTCCTTTACATCGCAATAATTTGTTTCTGATTTATTTTTTAACCGTGTTATTATATATTTCTATTTTATCTGCTTTCATTCTCCTCCTTCTAGCTTTCCATATTTTATGATTTTTTGTTTTTTTTTTGCCTAATTGTATTTTGCGTTTTTTGAAGCGACCTTTTGTGAAAATTTTTTTTATTGAAAAAAGAAATTGTGTAAATTAATATGCTTTCTAATGAAATTGTTTTTCACTTTATTCTTTATGTGTTTTATTTTTTGCTAATATCGATTAATAATAAAAATAAGATGCCCCCCAAAAAAATTAAAATTTATGTCAAAAACACACTTCAATTGAATTTAATACACGTGCAAATACACGACAATGTACACAATCGCGTTTTAATGGAGTACTCCCTTCCACGGCGGCATGGAGAGATGGGTGGCGAAAAAGAGAACAAATATTATTTCCGCCCCGGTCAACAGCTCGCGTCGTATAATTGAGAAGATAATTATATTAACCCCACCACCTCCTCCCGGATTCGTCACATGCACCTAGAAACGGGTTCGCTGCAGCGCCAACTGCGACTGCAACATCGCCAATCGACGATCTGCATCTCTAAACATCTCGAGCGCTCGGTTCGCTCGCCTTTGCCCACCGTCACCGTCCGTTCGCCTTTCTCCCTCCCACGACTCCTCGAAGCCACTCGAAAAACCACTCGAAAAGAGCGAAGTGGAACCATCAGTGGATGCACCTCATAAGCAATCGATATTATTCCATTACCGTCTGTGGACACATTTGCAATTGGTTGCTGTTTTGACACCTGGCACATCCGGCAGACGGTTGGCAGGTAAACATCGTGTCTCCCACCCCCTCCCCTCGCCGGGGTTGAAGCATGTCTTCAAGGAGGGTGGGGCGATGGAGCGGGTTAAGGGAGCGCATAGGGAGAGGAATGCAAAACAAATAAATAAATAGCCAAACGAGACGCGAAATGAACTCTGGGTGAGACTCGAGCTCGGAGCTACGGCCGCTTGTTGTCTTTCTCTCGTACGATCGCAAGTCGCCGGGGTTGATGCTTGCAATAAAGATGTAAAACCTGCACAACCTGCAGAGCTCTTCATCCGGGTTGGTGTGCTTTCTTCGTCCAGGTTCTAGGTCTATGTGTGCGTGTTGCGAGAAGCACTAAAAATACTTCGAATAAATTTGTACCAGCTTTTTAAGCAGATTTTAGGCAGGCAATTTTTACAAAATGTTTTCATGGGCCATCTTTTGAGAAACTTAGCAATATTTCGCAAAAACTAGTGAAGCTTAGAATTTTATTAAAATTTTCTAAATCATTTTTTACTATCATAACACCTAATATCGTCTCTAGTGTCGAGCGGCTTTTGTTACCATGGAAATGGACGGAATCTCCACCCAACGCCACCCTTTTTCGCCCTCCCATCCATCCCCAACCTCAACTGGAACGCGACAACGATCCAGCGCTGTTGATTGCAAACATTCCTCTAAACCCGGCCAGCTTGAGTACGAGCTAAACCGGATGGATAATTGTGGGATCCTTCCATGGGGATACGTCGTTGTGCCCATCGCGCCTCATAATCATCCGGCATCGGTTCGTCACGTCTGTCTGTGTGTATGCATCGATGGACGGTCATATCTTTAGCACAAGATGGGTCAAACACCTACCGCATGGATGTTGGTGGTGGTGGTGGTGCCGATGGGTGGTGGTGATGATGGAAGCTGTCGTGTCGTGGACACGTCGTTCGGCACCGGGCGTCAGTAGGTGACAAAGTCTGTTTATCGACCGACCGGACGACATCGTCCGCTGATGGTCTCGTGTAATCTCCCACCGAACGAACGCCGATCTAGACTAGACGCTTGGGGAAGGGAAGACACTTGATCCTCGGAGTCGAAGGTAGATCGAATTCCAGTGTCAGAAGGGGTAGTGTTGTTTGTTGCGTTGTGGCTGGCGTTGGTGATCGGAACAAGAAGGTGATAATCAATTGTCGTGTTGTTCTGTATCTGCAGCGCACGCAAATGCTGCGCGTGAATAAAGAAAAAAACATAATCAATTGAGTGGTGAATGCTGAAGAAAAATGATAAAAACAGTATGTTGTGAGTGTAAAAAATATATTTCTTCATTGCTTTTGGATGCTTGTTTGAAAATAATCATTGTTATACAATGTTTATAGATGAATTATGGAAATTCTTTTGGTGGTTGGCGATTAAAACATGTGTGTTTATGAAACACGACATATTGGCAAGCAAAGCTTACTAATCCAGTGAAATAAAAACCAGCCCAAACCTGATCAATCAAGCTAGAAAGTCCACCAATTTGAAATAATAAATGATGGGAATAAAATAAAACGATATATTTAAAAACAGTTTATCCTATCGAAACGTTTAAAAATTTAAAAAAAAATAAAAAAGGTTTTGATTCGTTTTTGCTTAAACTTTTCTAATATTATAAGGTATGTTTAGCTCACATTCAAGTGGAAGGCTTAATATACTGAGTCTTTTAAGAATTAGTTTGGCAGAGAACAAAAGTGTCGCTGTTGCAGGAACGAAAGAACGAATAATTCAATAAGCAAACCGATAAGGTTCTAGTATAGCCTATAATGTGGTGCTATTTGTGATTTTTTTGTATGCATCCCCACCAAGATGACATGCGGTACGGTTCATGCTTACATCACTCAAGCCATTCTATATCCATTAGGCTACCAGGCAGCCCTTCCACACGCCGCTCGATCAATGCGTCGAGCCTAGTGCCGCGCATTTTTCTTGCACCATCCCGGCAAATATGTTTGTCGACCGATCGTCCACGTTTCCTCCCCAGAGTCACGCTGATCGTACGGCGCTCGTTAGGTGGTTAAGCATTTTTACAACCAATAATTATTCCAGATGTGCATGTGTGCATGTGTGCGTGTGTGTGGAAAGGGGGGGCTGGTGATGACGGTGGGAAAACGGCGATGGTCAGGTTAGCATACAAGCTCATTGCGCATTACGCCGCACCAAATGACAAAGCGAGCAGCAGCCGGGAGGGAGCGTCGAGCCGCGGCCCGCAAACAAGATGCGTTCGATGCGATTTTTCTCCCTATCCACTCCCCTCCCCCCCTCCCCTAAACCTCCCGGAGCGGTAGGGGTTTCGCAAAGCAAAAGCGGGCGAGGAAACCCACGCGAGGAATACCCGGAGGAATCTTGTTGATTAATTACTACATAATTTAATAATATTTTTTTCTCTTTCTCTCGCTTGCCTCCACCATTACGAGTCGGTGCGCATGATGTTCCCGCGCTAGGTAGCCCTCCTCGCTAGGATTCCTCGTCGGTGTTTTCGGAGGAACGCGCCGTGCGTACTCGTTACGATGCGGATCGAAATAGTGAATTTCATGCTATTTGCACCGATTTTTTTTGCTCACCGGCGACGCAGCACCCATCTAATGCATTCCGGTTCTTTTTTTTTTCCTAGATGAAGCATCACCAACACCACATATGGTCAAATGTAGCACCGCTCGTCCGAATAGGTGGGTGATCATGCTGGGAATGGAATAAAATGGGAGAAGCAGCCGCCGCAGCACCAGCCAGCCACACGACAATGCAGTGGAATAAAAGGAATCGTACGCGGTCGGGTTAATGAGTTGGATCTGCCTGCCTGGGTTGGGGGGGGGGGGTTATGATGGGAGAGGGAAGGGAAAATAGGGACCGCAGCATCCACCGCTGGGTGAAAAGATATTTTATAGCATATAGTTTTGGTTCCGTGTGTGCCAGTTTTTCACCGCTTCGTGTAATCCGCCATTGCGATCCGAACGCAATTTGTGGAATGTCCTAGAGTCAAGATAAGTTTTTTTTCACTTCATTTCGATCATTTGAATTCCGAGCAAAAATGGACAAATAAGGACTAATAAGGAATTTTTTCCATTTTTCTTTGCTACTAGCTTCATTCTTTCTTGTGTAGTGTTATAGGAAACGAATAACAATTTTCACGTATTTTAAGTGACAACCCTTATGTTTTCTAATTAACATTAACATTACAGAGAAGTTAAACAATGAAATTTTACATTGCTGGTTTTATCACGCAGTTCTTTGCGGTGTAATTTTTTGTGAAAATGTATTCGTATCATAATTCGTTTTTAGATTTCGGAAGAATAAAATCAAATAATTTAAAGAAAATCGTATATAGATTCTTCAATCCAAAACAGGTGTTATTTAAAATCTGCAAATTATGAAAGGTAAATCGCTCCAGCAACATTACTTAAACGCTCCAAAAATTGCGAACATGCTTCAAATACACTTGATCGAATTTAATGCTCATTTTGCAACAAAATATTCTGTTTCATCCGCTCTTGGATGCAATTCCAGTGCAACAACACTTGAAGATGCTCCAGAGTCTCGTGTGCACATTGCAGCGTCGTTCGAAATTGCAACCGAAAGTCATTAGTCATGTTTTAGACTTTTAATTATTCATCATTCGGTCGGTACGGCGCACCAGTCGACCCAAAGCGAGACGAGCCTCCGTAGGTGAAGGTGAACGTGCGCCTCTGAGTGTGTGTGTCTGTGTGTGTGTGCCGTGCACTCGTTAATGTATCATTCTTGGTAATTAAATAAAGCTCACTGGAATCGCGCGCGCGGAGAACACACATCCATGGGACGGCATGGGAACGAGTGGCAATAGTGCGGAGAGGAAGAAGAGATGGGGAGTCAAAGCGGTCAAAATGCAACAGATACACACACAAACACAAGTACGCACAAAACATTTACTCACGCTACTGTATGGCAGTCGAAATCATAATCATCATGTAAATTACCGGATCCAAAAGGCACTACGTGTGCGTTAAGTTCCGCATCGCAAAATAGAAGATAGAAAGAATGAAAGAGAAAGAAAGAGAGAGACGATAGCGAAATATGATTTGCAACAGCAAACGAAAGGAGCAAGACGTCATCGGGCCGATGGAGGACGAATGGCCCCGGACACCTGCGATGTTGCGCCACCGGCGGTGATTTGTATTTATTTTTATTCTTAGTTTTTGCTTAATTTGTTCGACAGAGTGAACGGTAGGAAAGAGAAAAATTGCAGCATATATATTACATTTCACCGTCGGTCTTAACACCAATCGAGGTGGATGATGTGGTGAAACATTTCCGCCACAGCTTACCGAGAGTACTAATGGTTTAATGAGAGGTTTTCCTACGGAGGAAAAGCACTGAACGAAGTGTATAGTTCATGTTGCAGGATACTGGTATGTTGTTGGTACCATCTTTTTTAGCTAAAAAAATAATAAAAATTAATATTCGAACATTACAACTCGATTGATAGCAATTTTTATTTCTCTTGTTTTATCAATTTTCAATTCATTAATTGTTAGAGATTTTTGTAAATGCAAAATGAAACGTAATTGCAAGGAAAAGTGTGAGAAAAAAAATGGCATGAATAACGTTTTAATAACTTCTATTTTTCGGATATTTCTTGATTAACATTTTGGTATTTGCTGGTTGGTAAATGTCCTACAGTTTCAAAATTGTCACTGAAAAAAATGTTTTTATAATATTATTTTGTTAAATTTCAAATCAAAATTTTATTGTATAAGTGAATATTGATCCAACCACCATTGAAGTTGATCCAAAACTCACTTTTGTAACGCTTTCGCTGCCGATTGAAACGTGACAGGCGTTACGTGCTCTGCGATTGCCTACCTTTAGGCGCGTTTACTTTAGCGAACACCACTTCAGCTTGTTGTGCTACTCCACGCACTTCAAGGCCATCTTCACATTCCTCACTTGGGGCGGTGTCGATTGCCAAACAAGCAGGCAGCATTGATAGCAAGCGAAGCTTATCTTTATTGCCGTCGGTGTGTGGTATGTGGTGGTAGGAAAATGTCGCACCACCGTTGCATAGTGCATCGTAAAACATGCAGCCAAACATCGCTTTATGAGCGGACAATTCTCTGCACGTTGCGAGCACGGTACACCCCGTCAACTTTGATTAAACTCGCCGGTGGCCCTTCACGCCGACGGTGACATTCTTTGGGAGGGAGGAAACGTGAAGAAACGAATCGACACGATGGGGTGGATGCAAACAAATAATCGGTTTGAATATTGATTTTCAATCGGCGTATTAAGCGGGAACCGACGCTGGTGGTACCGTGAACGCCGTGAACTCACCGCCGAAGTAAAAAGACTGCCGCGGTTTACCGACTGCCTACTGCGCGATGACCTCAGCGTGGTTCGATTTGTTTTTGGCATTTGTTGGAATATTTCAAATTGAAAAAAAAACAACCCCGATCGGAAACAGCTGAACGGGTTGCGGACTCTCGCCCTCTCACCCTTTCTTGCTCAACCAAGGGTCGAACCCTTTGGGTATCGGACCGTTCCCATGGTGAACAGTTGAAGAGGTGTTTGGTGCCCCGATAACGGTTTTTTTGTCGTTGTTGATGTTGCTGCTGCTGCTTATCAATCAAACCGAAACAAAAAGAAGTGGAAAAAACGGCTCTAAAAATAGCTAACCTCCACCTGTCGAGACGGCCAGCGGCTCCGTCTTGCACGACAACAGTGTGACCGAGTGTGAACGAGTGTCTTGGTTTTATTTTTTCTCCTTCCCCAGACTAGCCGAGATTGCGCGGTGTCTGGGATGATAAATGTGAACGCGGGGAAAAAGGGCTTGCATTTGGTGGGGAAGGTTTGGAGCCCTGCGACCGTTTACCGTTTGTTGAGCAACCCAATATGGGTTTAAACTTTTATCTGAAACGTGTGCCGATAGTATATTAGATAAAAAAAGTGAAAGAGAAAAAAATTGAAAACAAATAATAAATCGCTTGAAAACTCCCAAAAACATCCACCAGCGTTTTAAGTGTAATATTGTCATTAACAATTCTCGTATATGGTGCCGCTCTAATCTGCTTCCCGGTATTGCGATACACCCCACTCCTCCCCCCACCCCCACCACTCCCATCGGCGTAAACTTTTATGACATGAAGAGCACTTTCAGCGCGTGAATATTTTACCACCGAAAACGGTTTCCATCACGGCGGTGATCAATCAATATCACCGAAAGCATCGCGCTCACGAAATCAAGACATCCCGAAGGGTGATAATTCCCGGAAGGTAATTTGGTGTGTTTGGTGCGTTCAACATCAGCAGGGAGGAAGAAAAACCGCAGGAAATGAGTGGTCCCTTCTGTAGTTCGCTTCCCCGGCTGCTGACCGATCCGTGGTGTACACAAAGGAAACACACAAGCACAGGAAGCGAACAATCAAGCGAGAAAATAAGGACGCCCCGTTCGGTTCTACGGGCCCAAAACCGCCAACAACTGGTAATGCGAGCTGCCAGGACACTCGTCCGCTGTGGTGGAGTACAAAACAGAGAAAGAGGTACCGTCCGCAAGAGTGTGCCTGTGTGTGGAGACGGTGGTATCTGGTATGACTCGATTGTCCACTTGTGTGTTCCGGATGGCTTGCTGTATGTATACTTCCGAGTGTTTTCTGGCGAGAGTGCGAGAAGGTGGGCAAAAAGGGGGAATCGAGGAGATCGGTTTGCTGCCTTTTCAGACGGTGTTATATTTGAAGGGCTGCTACTAGGCTAAACCATACAGTGTGCTGCACGGGAAATTATTTTACTTTCAAAGATGTTGGATGTTTTGTTTTACTTTTTTCATCAATTTTTTGGTGCCATCTGTTTCCAAGAACAGCATCTAAAAAAGTGATTGCTCCATTTAATATTAGATAATAATACTAGTTTCGTCCTAGTTTCTTTAAATTTATTACTTCGAGACACCTAACGCTTCATGAGGCTGATCTAGTTTAATTTTTCCAATTAATAACTCCTAGAATAATTACGGACTGTTCAAGACATTGGTATCGATCAATGATAATAAGCATGTAATAAGCATGGCCTACTTTTTCATTTTATCACATTACCTATTACGATACTTCAAATGTTGTGTAACTAAATTTTCCAGCGTTTTCCTTTAAAAATCCTTTAAATATCCTTTACTTAAACATTAAAAAAAGCGGAGAGCGAGCGAAGGATGCTGTACCCTAGCATGTTCACCAAACCCCGTTGAAAATCAAATGCAAAATTAACAAAAATTAATTAACGCCAATCGTCCAATGCCACGGCGTTCCTAATGACCGGTACTGTAATATGAGTCCGGATAGCCAGAAAGCGGTGGTGGGAACCATTCATCACTCATAAGAGGCGCCCGTTGTTTACTCTGCTTCGCTTCGCTATCATCATCGGTTCGGCGGTAGCCACTACCGTGGCGATCAATTACGAGCGATTAGGTTGAACCAGAGTGGGCAACAAAATTCGTACGAAAGGCAGCCAACCGACCGACGAGACACCGATGAGCCATCCGGGGTTTACGGTGAATTGTGGTATGTTGAGCTACTCTTAAGCACCCGTCCTATTGGCTATCGTATCTTGGGCGCGGTGATAGCTACCGGTTCGATAGGAATGGTAACTTGGAGGAAAACAGAACAGCTTTAAAAGCGATCTGATGCGGGCGAGTTGATGCTGTTTTTTAACATTTTTCTGAGCAAATAATTTTTTTTCACATTTAAACACAAAATTGAAACATTTGTTTTAGACACGAAACTGAGTTTTCTGAATAAACGTTTTCCTTCCGTGCGACTGCACGAATAACGTGAAGTATAAACATTCCTCTATCATCAGAGGAATTCATCCATCTGCGGTACTTGAATGCGAGCGGGTGTACAATGCAGCCGGTGACTTAATTGGCCATTAATATGCACGATCGTGCAGCTAAGCTCACGCGCCTACCGTGCACTTGTTACCCGGCAACGTTGCGGATACCATTTCCAATCATCATTGCCACCTAATTGCCAGAACCAAGCTCCAGAATTTCATGGAGGCGCATGGTACCGCACGGTATGGGAGTGGCTGCGTACGTTGTTTTTCGAACGCGATGGAAAGCCGTGCTGTCCGTAATGAAACAGCTCAGTTTGATTTTTGAAGCGTACGTGATTGTGTGCGCGTATAATGAAAACGGCTTCCGATTGAACGAGCCAACGGTGGAGGTGGGGGGGGGGGGGGGGGGGGGGGGGTGGTAAACAATCGAACATGAACTGTGTTTGTGTGCAACTAAGCGGCTCCATTAGGGAACGGGTGGTTTCATCCTGAAGCAACCCAAACACACACAGCATCCGTGTTCGTTATTACAGTAGCGGGTCGCTATGGTAACGCTCAACAAGTGGGTTTAATTGCCCATAAAAGAAGCGGGGAAAAAAACCCCGTTTATCATATTGCCTCATAAACCGTCACCGGGCGGCACCGGTTCAGGTTTGACTCCCTTCCGGCTGGATACATTTTCATCTCGGAAGTTCTGTCGAGCGTGTCGTCGCTGCTATGCATGGTTGCGAAAACAGCACTTGTTCACCGCGTCGGAACCGTTACGTCACGCCGTTCGTGGTGTTCGCAAGCGAGGGAAGCTCGGTCGGTGTCAGTTCTGGAACGACGGTCGCGCGCTAACGCTTGCACTCTGCCCTAGAACGACCGGGACGCACGGGGTTTTCGCTCATCTCATCTGCTTACCCACACCCCCGGCACGCGCTGGAATGAAAGTGAATCTTTTTGCACCCGCCGAAGGCCACACCGATTTGTCGTCCGTCTGCCGAACGAACGAACGAACACACACGAACGGGAACGGCACCCGAAGCGCGTCACGAAGCGTTTCGTGCGCGCTCGAGGCACGAGGTCAGTTTCATTTCAACCGGCCGCCGGAGCGGACACGCACGCGCTCGCGCTCGATCAGCCACCTCGCGCGCGAACTAAAAAACCCCGTGTGTCGCGTAACGTAACGTCGGAAAGCGTTAGCGTGCCCGCTTATCCCACCCCAAATCGCGCGATCGGTCACAAACGCCGTGGTAGTTAATCGTGGAAAATGGAATAGGTTCTTGCGGAGCTGCTCGTGTGGGTGTAGTATTTTAGTGTAAACAAGACGGAAGGCCGCCAATACGGTAACCGCGGTAGGCTGAAATAGTATCGAAATGTTTTGGTTCGCGGGCGCCCCGAGTGAGTGACATGTGAGAATATCAATCCCAAAATACGCGTTCACCGTGTTTACCGATGCTAACGATCAAACAAACGCGATCCAAACCGATACCGAATGCATACCACCGTAATCGCTCCCCAAGCGAATGATGTGTGACGTGTGAAGATTGAGATCACCGGAAGCAGGGCGAAGGAGTGGAAGATTATCTAATCGAACCCGGTGGTGTTGATCAATGTTAGCTTAGAGACGTCATGTTCGATTGCTCCATGCGCTCCCCGGGAATTGTAATTGCAATCGTCGCAATGTGGCCGATGCAGGTGCCCTCGTTAAAAGGGAATGTCTTTGGTCGGGCGGCGTGAGGCGTGCAAACCTGACACCTGTCTCGCCTTATTTGAATGCAATCAGCTGATGGACGGCCCGAACCCGCGCGGGTAAACAATTGTTCGGTTCCGCGGGGTTGTTTTTATTTTTTATTTTTTTTTACCATCATCCACACGCACGCCCCGCTTGTTTGGTTAGTAAAGAAATATCCCTCTCCGCTCGGAGGAAACGGTTCAATGCGTCTTTTATAGTCAGCTTTTTGTGAAGAGCGCGTAGAGAGAAGACCTCCTCGGGGTGGGGGTTTTGGATTTGAATACTTTCGAACGCTCTTCCATCGTGTTCGAAACCGGCGTGTCTGTAAGAATTGCCTGTTTTCTTTTCATGGAGAAATTCTCGCCCATAATCGGTGCAAATAAATTATTAACAGTGCGAATCGATCGCTCTATATCCGGTGCTGCATTGCGCGACGTGTGCAGCAGCATATTCTTCCCCTAAAATTCACACCCGGCTTTCGGGATGTTATCAGCAGATTTTGGGGCAGTTTCGGCTACAAAAACCTCCATTATTATTAATTCCTTCACCACCGTTGGCCCGCACCGAACACAAACAAACGAATAAGTGTGTTTGCGTGTGGATGCAACAGGGAGAGAGGGAGTGTTGAAATCTAAAAATAACGCCCGTATAGATAGCCCTGAAATAGATCACAATGCAATGGGACGGCCGGAAAGAAAAAAAAAAGAGCTGTGGCAAGGCGCAACACGTTTGCGTGATATCGTGGCGAAATGTAAGAGAGAGAAAAAAAAGACGAAGGAAAACCCCTTCTCCACCCGGTCCGGATATCAAGATTGCTGCTGAGTGGTTTGTGGCCGGTTATTTTAATCGATTCGCTTCGCTTCGAAATTTATTTCCTCCGCGATAAGACGGGCGGCGACGAGAGGCGCGCAAATATTTGACTTATAAAAACGAAGGGAATCAATTTACCCGGCTCCGGAGCCGATAAAGCCGCCACATGACCGGAGGTTTTGAAGTGCTTTCGATTTTCTTACTCTCTCCGTCCCCCTATCCTCCCCCCCAACCCAACGTGACGTGTTCCGCACGATGGGGTTTGAAAAAATAACCGTCTGTTGCATTTATTGTTATTTCTTGTTGCTTTGTTGTGACGGGAAAGATCGGAAAATAATTTGTGCGTTTTATTTCCATCTCCCCTTCTCACAACCTCGACCTCGACCTCGGTTGGTGAACGGTTTTTTTTTTGTATTTTGTTTTCGGTAAACAAACGTCGCGAACGCTGGGCAATGTGTTTATACGAAAGGCAAGAATAAAAAAACACTTACTCGCACGCCTATCGTAACACCCAGGCATAGATTTTCCTCCCCGCGGAATGCGGTTTTTCCGGTGCGTTAGCAGTGTGTAACATGTGATTTAGCGAGTTTGGTTCGGCGGCGTTCAGGTGGGCAATAATTTACCACTAATTTGTGCGTGTGCCTTTTTTCGTGCTCTGTGCAGATGGTTTAGCCGAGTGTTTAGTTTTTAAATTTGGCCAAAGCTCGTTTCCGCAATGTGCGAGATTAAAGTGCTAGGAGAAGTGAAAATATCGTTGGAAAACAAGTGTTTCGTTGCGGTGGTAAAAGCAATGCCAAACGTTTTCTTCAATTTTCACAGGCTGTGAACGTTGCAGTTGATTTTATGTAAGTTTTGTATAATTTGTTATTGTATTAATTTAATTAAAAAAATAAAAATTATATCGTAAAACATGAAACATTTTAAGAAAAATAATGTGTATAAAATAAACAAAAATGTGTTTGAAATAATTCAAATGGTAACAATACTGATGGCAACAATCATTGCTTTTAGCACTATTAGTTAGCGCCATCTATTGGCAGGTTACGGTAACTAATATATTTTAATTTCGTATCCTTGTGGAAGACACTTCTAAAAGATAAATTGCAGTTTTTTTTTGCGTTAGACAATTTAAATGAAGAATAGAATACTTTTGCTTTTCTACATTAAAAATTGAGGGAAAAAATTGATCAGAAAATTGCAAAAAAATATTAAAAATTAAGTAAAAATGTAAGTGACTAGCTCTTTGCACAGTTCATAACTCACAAGTTTTTACAGTTTATTTTCTATTTTTTAAGTCAACTTTCTTCAATACTTCTTATATCCACTCAAATAGCATGTGCGTTTTTTCGTCATTTTCCCTTGTATAGCAAAAGCTGCAGATTAATTGTTTTGGTAAAACAACGAAATGTTTGAGTACACAGAAAAAGCTTGTCGGGCCTGTTTGCGTTACGCATTTTACAAACAGGGAGAGAACAATATATCCTCTACATGTTCTAACACAACAAAGAGCTCTTGCTATTGTGAGCTGAGCGGGGGTGAGAGATTTCCACGCAACCCTCAACCCACTGCTTGCCGAGTCGAAATTAAAGAAGTTTATGCTGGCAAACAGACACGCCGGAACGCGCCTACCTGAGAAGCGCTGGCCTGAGGAGGGCGAAAACAAGGATACCGTAGAAGAGCCTTTGGAGTAGGAATCAACCACGGACAGCATTTGTTGTCGAGCGCAATCAGCAAAAACTAATTACTAACAAATCACGGCATATCTTTTAAAGGCAGGAAATATCGTACGAAAAAAAACGATAGAGGATAGTTTTGTGTTTTTTTTGCATTAAATTTCTTCGCAATAGGAAACTTGTTCCCCTGTCCCTCGTGCCGGACGCCAAAGCTTTAAAAGCTTGTTTTTGCACCACTGAAGCCCAATGCATCCGGTTCCGTTCGGGTTCAGCACCGGTTGGCACTTTACTCTAATGAAGTTTTAATCACCGTCTTGTGCGCCGGGCAGCAAATTTTGCAGAACACACAAGACTCAGAATTAATTGGGTCCGATGAGGCAGGTGATGGGGTGATGATGCTGGTTTGGCGCAGGAACTTGGACGTTAGTTAGTGCCGGTGCATAATTGAAGTGTAAGCACTGGCGAGAAAAACACGACGGTGGTTCGTGCATAACGAGTGTTTTTCAACAACCCATCAGAGTATGAAGCACAGCGTGCAATAGATGCCCATTAAAGTACCCACTGCATCGATTTCGATGACCCAAATGGCCATTATAGCA
Source organism: Anopheles farauti (assembly GCA_000473445.2). Taxonomy (NCBI): domain Eukaryota; kingdom Metazoa; phylum Arthropoda; class Insecta; order Diptera; family Culicidae; genus Anopheles; species Anopheles farauti. The sequence continues at coordinate 12,166,069 of KI915040.1, read as the reverse complement.
TCCCAAAATGGGGTAGTCAATTATCGGAAAGAAAAAAAAATATGTTTAAAACTTCGTCACCCTATTAAAGCTACCGCGCGTCCCTCGCCAAACCCTCTGTCACCGTGGCAAATGTGAATGGTGTTGTTGCTCATCGAACAACACACGAAATGGTGTAGCAAATAATAAAACTCCACCCCATAAACGATTGACAAACCCATCCGGCTACCGTGACTATTTGAAAAAGGAATCGCTCGGCTACTAGAGTGCGCCCATTAAAATTCGAAGCGTGACAAGTTAAATGTATGGGTGATATAGAAACCAATTATTTCCAAAAATAATAAACACTTCAGTGCGGAAAGCGGTGAGGCGCTAAAAAACAAAAACAAAATAAAAATCGACACTCGCAGCTAAAAATGATCCTTTCCCGTACCGAAGGTGCTCCGGTGTGATGTGCATTATGATAATCTTTTTTTCTGCTTCTTCTCATACGCCAACAATTGCATGGATTGGAAATTGTAACTGGACTGGAAAAATGTTTTATTCTGCGCTTTCCGTGAACGCTTGCACAATTCTGCAATTTTCTGCTCTTTTATAGATAGCTTTCCCCTTATGTTTTGCTCGATCCAGACCCATTCGTTTTCATGATCTAATCCAACTCTTTTCTTCTTGCAGAAAGAGAAACAGAGCATGAGCGCAAACAACTAAAGCTTATGTTTAGTCATCATTCTGCAAGCACGTGGATAAGAGGCGCTAAGCTTATGTCTGTTTGTTTCCTTTTCCTTTCCTGTCTACAAATAGACGCGAGCTGTGGCTACCGAATTCTAGACGCTATTGCAATCTTTTGTCGGGAATTAAAGAGAGCAACGTATGGTTGGAAGCTGAGCGAAGCCTAATTTGTCGCCAATTCAGTCAAATATTAGCCCTCATTTTCCCATGGCCACTTGTTTAACGGAATAAGCAGCCGGTTTTTCGCATCCTCAACGATCGATAAATAAGTTAGCCGGTGGCGGTGGGGGAGGCGTTGGGTAAATCCAATTTTTGAACGCGTCGAAATCAGAAACACCAGCACCATCGTCGGGTGTCGTATCAATTTCATCACGATGAAGTGTCCGAACTCGGGCCCGGTTCAGTCGGAAACGACCAAGGGTGAAGTGGTGTTTGATAAGATATCAAGTTGGCACTTCTTTTCTTCCTCCTTTTTTTTCTTTTCAACGGTCGCACTGCTCGCTGGAGCCCTGTCGATGGTTCTAATCATAGCACGGGCGTTCGGTGTTGGGACGACGGAGAAGAGAGAGAGAGAGAGAGAGACAGAGAGAGAGAGAGAGAGAGAGAGAGAGAGACCAACCACCATCACCACCGCCGCCGCCGGTCGTCGCTGTTTGATGAACTGTTTTGTTATCATTTTATTTTTGTGTTACCTTTTCACTGTCGTTTCTTCGCATTTATGCGTGTGTGTACGTCTACCCTACGAATATGGCGATAATGATGGCACAAATCCATCCGAATGCCGCGCGCCGTTTTGGGGCTCGTAGTTTTGTGCGCACCGCCGCAGCAGCCCGGAAACGGTCCCGGGGAAATCGGGTCGAGCGAGGCGATATCATTTCATTTTCAGCTCTTGTGCACACGTTGTGGGTTGTGGGTTATGTGGAAACACCCTCTGTCTGCTGCGGAAGACACTCACTATGCTCAGCCAGGTGTGCACCGAGCGTCGCCGGCAAAGCACCAGCAGTCGAGTAGCATCGAGCTGCCGGTGTCAATCGAGATGACGCAAAATGATGGTGCGTTATCTGGGGCGTGGTGTCGACCTGGAAGGGGGTCAGGTTGGGAAGGAGTGGACGGAATGGACACAAAACAAAAGCGCCACCTGTGGTGTCGGGTGGGCTGAGGCAGGTAGCGGCAGGCAAATGGTCAACGCGTGTGTTTTTCTTAGCAACGACCGCAATGTTATCTGATGTTGTAAAATATTTCGTTCATCCGGAGCGGCGGAACCTCCAGGGGAGTTCGAGGGAGTGTTAAGTTTATGTCGTACCGCCTGGTTAGTGAGGAGGGGCGTATAGCGTATCTTTAAAATCGTTGTAAAATAACACCTAAAGCAGCTTTGATCTTGGGACGCTATTTTTAAAACGTTTTTTTTCCTCCTGCCACGCTTGGGGCGAGTTTCATATGAGGTGCAACGGAGCTTTAGTTTATCACCGAGTAGAAAATATCCACCTGAAACTTCAACTTAGTAGCGCCATTCTTTCCGAATCGGATAAAAAACGCTTGAAACGCTTAAAATTTGCAACGCTTGACAGCAAGCATTGGCAAATACTGGACGAGACGGCGCGAGTCGAGTGGAAAACGCTTCGTTTGACAGCTCGATTACGACTTGTTTACAAAATGGAGAAGAAAGTTGAATCCGTCGTAGTAGCCGCTGATCATCAACAACGCAATCTTATTTATGCCAGGTTGTCATAATTGTTAACGAGGGCGAAAATAAAGAAAAGTTGTCTTATTTTAAAAAAAACGTCACATTGAGCGCTTGATGATGATAATGTCCATCGATGACTCGTGCTTGCTTTTGTTTCCTCTAACTGATAGGATAGGTGAAGCTAAGATGTCCATATGGCTGTCGATAAGGAATTGATGTAAAGTCGATTGCGCCATGTTACAACAATCATATATTGTTGTCGTCATTAAACAACAATCGAAAATAAATAAAATCGATTTTTAAAAATTTGTATATCATTTTTTAAAGGTTTTGTTTTTATTTTTATATCTTAGAGGATATTATTATTAAAAAAAAAACAAAAATAACCCGACTTTGCACCATACACAGTACATTGTAGAAGCAGATTTTACAAGCAAAAAATACGAACTTCAAATGTTTTAGAACTGTGAATGTAGGATCACGTAGAAAATATTTAAAATTAATTTTGGCTCATTTTTTATCACTCTCCTTTTCGTCGATGTACCAAAAATAGGGGTTTTAAAAGCTCGTCACACTCGTCAATTTCAACGCAAAACAGTGCGTTGAAATGTCTGCAACGATACGCCGTATCGGTGGGAACCATTGCCGATCGATTCCTCCGGCATCGTCCAGAAGCTGATAATAAAGCTATAAATAACAACAAACCGCCACTCGCTCGCATGGTACCGGGCGTTGGATTGGGAACCCAAAGAAGCAGAAGCAGAAAAAAAAACTCTCCGTCACCGTCTGCACCACGGTGTGATCTTCGGGTGTACCGGGGGACTCCGAAGGGAACACTCGGCCCGTGCAGCAACACAAACACACACACACACACACACACATACACTCAAAAAACATTTAATTCCATCCATCGCCTCGCACGTACGGTAATAGTTTTCCTTCACTGCACTTATCGGCTATCTTATCGCGGCCGCGTATCGCTGCCAAACAGCTGCCCCGAGTGACGCCAGTGCGCGTATCGATAAATAGATTGAAAACACAACGCCACTGTGTGGAATGTTCAAAATCAAGTGGCGAGTAGGAGGCGATGATGATGATGATGGGCTCAGAACCAAGGAGGCCGTACAGACCCGTTTCTGCCCACTCATTGGTGGAGGCAAGGTTGGCTTTGTTGACGATTTAAAAAGTCATGTTGATGGGTGGGTGTTTTATGATTTTTTTCTTTCCTTTTCTTCGACGTTTTTCTTCTAGCGCGAAGATATCGACAGACAGCTATTAATCAATCAGCAAGGACTCACCTCCGATTGTGCGGCTGACATTGTCCTGGTGCCTGCACAGTGAATGTGAAAATAATTTCAATTTAATCGCAAACCGATCCGACACAGTTGCGAGATCATTCGCGTTACCTTCGAAATAAATCAATCAACTCAAGCGGTTTCGCAGACGGTTTGTTTTCTTTCTTTTTTCGCCGCAAAAATTCGCTACCAATATTCTATTCACGGGGAAAAAAATAAAAAATCACCCAAAATCGCTCGCTAATCGCACCGCAGCACCGGTAAACAAATTTTCCAATCAAACGCCTCCCATTTTCCACTCATTAACTGTGCCCGGTTCCGAACCCCGAGCGCACGGTTCGCTCTTTTCTCGAGCAGCTTAAATATCACGAAAAACACTTCCCACCTGTGGCGGGAGGAGGGCGCATGTAAATAAATTACCGCCAATCCGGTTCCGCACGCTTGACGTAGGAGAGCAGCTGCGAACCTTTCGCGGCATGTGATGGAAAGAATCTTCAATCCACGACCGTTTCCGTGATTGAAACCAGCGCACTCAAAAGGAGGTCCAAGGCGAGAGCCAGCCAAACACGTGAAAGGGAAAGCGTGTGCTAAGCCGATCAAAAATGGGACGGAAAAATTGCTTCCCTTTCAACAAAAAAAAGACCCACCAATGCTTAAAAACCCCCAAAATGGGAACATTGTACCGTGGCGTAAATTGCGCCTATGACCTTCTGGAATCTGACCGCTCCGTGGCGCGCTGCAGAAGGCCAGGCAGTTTGTTTAGATAATTATCGTTTGGAAAATCGAACCACACGCCGCAGGTGGCAGATGGTATGGATCGTACCGCAGTCAGTATATTTAGCCGAGACGGTCCGGGGGACTGTGGGGTAGGCGTGGGAAGTCTCGGGACTTCGGTTTGTTTTCGTTTGTTTGGTGGAAAATTATGTCAGATATTGCATGCCGCCCGAACGGATCGGGTGGAAATGTGGATATTTTATTGCTGTTTGCTTTGGGCCGATTGAGGAACTGCGTGCGAGTAAATGATGCGATCGGACGATCGAACGAAGACTTCAGGTTTGGGACAAACTGGACGGATGAAGCCTGAGCAAGCCGAGGTTTATAAAGCAATCTTTCAAACATGATCACTTCCTCCTGTGAGGATCTGTGTTCAATCAAATAAAGGTGCATTTCAAACCCTCATAAATCTGTTGACTTATTAAAAGGTGGATTAAAGTATGATTCATTTAGGACTCCACAGTGTGATTGGCTACTTAATAGGGATTACTATTCTTAGCGCAACCGATACCTCATACCCAAGCATGAGACGTCTCGATTCGGGCACTTAATTGAGTGAGTTAAGATAGCAGATAGCCTATTGTTGTATCCTTCGGAAGGATGACATACGATACAATGCACCCTGTCAGCCGTTTTGCAGCCCAAAGCAGCAACCACGAAGGCAAACGCTGCCCGGGGCAAGTGTCCTTTCTGCTGCGAGCGTAATTTAATTCCGATCCACCGTGGGAATCGGTGACCTTTTTCGGTGTAATTTGAGCCCATTCTGCTGCTTCGTACTCGGTGTCCTGCCTTCGGGAGGGGCGGCTCGGCGTCGGGCGTTGGAAAAATACCCTCGAGCTTAATCCTTCCCGCAAAACTGTCATTCGGCACTGTTTTTTAGCCGGAAGGATCTGGTGGAAAGTTTGTGCAGACGAGCACGAGACGCACAACGGTTCGGGTCAATATTTTGACGTGCCATTTGCGGATCCAAGACCCGGCCGGCTTTAACTGGCGCCATTGTCTGGGCTAGAGATGAGGGCAATGCATGTCCAACTGTCTAACCGCGTACAAATAGAAACATGGGTTTTCGGACGTGTTTCAATCAGATTTTTTTCAGGTTTTTTTTTGTAAGATAATGGTGGCAAGGCGTTATAATGAGCCAGCTCAGGGGAATTTGAAGCTTACACGTCACATGAAATGACCTTTAAATGCAGAAACGTAGGAGGAAAGGTTTGCGAAAAACCGGGGAAAATGTGTAAAAATATAAATGGAGGCCTTTTCGGCATGGGCCGATCAAACTCAGACATGGTTGGACATCTTGTACGCTTTTTTTTATTTGGATTTAGTAGTTATTTTGGTAAAAAAATTACGAATATTAAAAAAAAAAATGTTTGGTAGAAGTTATTTAAAAGCTTTAAGTCTTGCTCTAGCTTTTCTTCTTGTAACGGTCATTTTTCTCACGTCGTTCTATTCAAACGCATTTTCCTTAGATCTTTTCTTTCTGGCTGTAGCAACTCATAATATACTTTCTAGTTCCACCAAATACACATTATGTTCCGATGGTAATGAATATTTGCTTAAATATGCGGCTGCCAATAATAAAGCACGGTCGTGATTAGAAATTTCCCTCCATTTGTTCATACTTAGACTTTTTTTGCTTAGACAGAACGTTCTTCGTTTTCGATTACAAAACCACTAAAACCGGTACAACCAAAAAGCTACTTGAAGCTGTAAAATCCTCTTCCTCTGAGCCTGCTTTGATTGATCTGTTTAAAACAACCGGCGCAACAAGAAACAACATCCATTACTTTGACGGCGCGAAAAATGAAAGCGATTCGCAACGCCTTGATTAATGCCGCTCATTACCGGCAAGAAGAGGTGGTGGTTTGTGCGAGATTTTTACCAAACGTATTAGCCATCTATTCCATTCGCCGCCCAGAAAGTGAGCCGATTCCGAATGCCCGCTCCCCCAGTCAGTACGTGACGATTAAAAAGTTGCCTGCCGGAAAAAGCCAAAACGGCAACGGAGGGAAAACGGGGAAAAGGAAGGAAGGTGGAGCGAAAGAACCGGCGAGTCTCGCCGGTTATTATTACTTGCTAACGATTTTGCGCGCTGAACGACGAAGCCCTTTCTTATGTGTGGTGTTTTATTTATGGTAACAGCTGCTTCCGACTGGCCGACCCTTCTTCCCCGTTACCGGCCGGCTTCACCGGAGAGAATATTATATTCTGTGTATTTGTTGACCTTTTTCTGCTGTCGTTTTCTATTCGCATGCAACGACATGACTGTGTCATTTCCTTTTGCATTAAATTTCCGTCCTTAGCTGGTCGTGAGAAGCTTTTATCTTTTTCTCTACCGGATGCCGCCAAGTTAAAGCGTTCCGAAACCCAATTCCCGTGGGTCGGCTTACTCTAACGAGCATCTAATACGACGCACCCACTCCCTCCAACCTGCTCTGTTCATTCTTTAATCCGCCAATTTGAGCGCCAACGTTGACGGTTTCCACGAAATTGTCATCCAGAAGACGTCTCTTCTTGAATAGGCATTTTCTACACGACCATTTTCTACTCGAGTTTCGCATAGTTTGGTTGGCTTTCCTTCTGTTCCATTGATTATACATCGGCATGCGCTTCGAGGAAGTGTTGGCAAAACTGGAGAGCAGTGGTTTTATTTTTCATCTTCAAGCATTTTGGCTGGAGCTGGCACACGAGACGAGCGAGCCAAATTTTGGGGATTTTACCTCTAATTGTGTTTTTATTCGCTTTCGTTCGCCGAAAAGAAAAGGCACGCGCCCGCGGGTTGTTTCTTTGAATGATTTTAAATTCTCCCAGCGTGAGCCGGGACGTGCCTCGTTTGTGCGGCCGACTGACCACGAATCGCTATGCAATTTAAGTATTTCGTCGTGTTAGCGCCACTTGCTTTCCAAGACTGGTTTGCATCGCTTCGGGCCCTGTTGCCGGCCATTGTTGCGTCTGGATGGATAAATAAATCCCGCCGAAGATGGATGTTGAAGAAATTCCTTGACATGGCAGCATCACGTTTCACGTGGTAATTATTCCCGGAACCGCCCCATCTATTATTGTGTTATGATTTAATCAAGCTTAGTGTCTTTCGACAGTTAAAGTGTGCCCTAAGCACTTTCTTTTCGCTTTTCGTTCCCAGATAACACCATCAGTCTTGGTTTGAGATGGTACATACAATTTGTTTTATCCATTTCAATGTGTATTAGAAGTTTTCCGAGAGAGATATAAGATCGCTCCTCGGGGAACAATTGAATGTGAATCTTATTAGCAACATTATTCAGGGAATAAGAATAGGCTTCGAAGGGCGAAAAGAATCTTCAGAAGCAGCATGTGAACGTTTTTGCTGTTTCATTCCACTAACAAACTGTGTCTTTTTACTAAGTAATAGAGTAAAGCGTTCGACGTCTTTAATAATTTGGTCGTTCTTGTAGACATCATTATCTTTAAGTAACGTGAGACCAATTAAATTGCTCTCATTGCGAAGAGGTTTGACATTTCGTGGCAATCTTCTAAAAATAATATGTTTCATTTTTTTTTAATTAATTCTATGAAAACGTGGTTTAAAATAATACGTTGCCCTGGGTTAGCAGGGTTTTTCTTTCGGAACCACACCGATATTATCACGAAAAAATCCGTTTCTTAACATGCGTGGGTGTCGATGAAAAATGGTTTTCATTCTCCGAATGATAGGTAAAAATATCCACTTCTGTTTATGGCCACAGTTTGAAGGTGTTTTTGAATGGATTTCAAGAATCTCTATATTCTCTTTAAATTTAGCTCAAATAATTCGTTTTATGTTATACTTTTTCCTCTCTTCATTCCGAAGCTGGTACAGTTTGGAAAGGACCTTGGAAATCCTTATAGTGATTTGTACTTTTAAGGACCTTTTCAACTTTCTTCGGCACTTGAGAACTCGAACATTTTAAGGCTAAAGGTTAAGATCATTAGAGGCTCTCAGTAAATAGTCTGCAAACCGTGCCAAACTGTGCAAAAATAAATCTTATCTTATTGAGTTTTCTTTTAACAAGTTATAGCTTTCTTTCTTAGCCACTTGCAAATCACTAATAGTATCTCATTTTAAAATATCGTATAAATTCGCCACGAGTAGAAGCAACCTTGTTAAACCTATTTGGTTGGGTCTCCCGCTTCGATGGCGTACAGTTGTTTTTCGTTTTCCACCAGGCTGAGAAACAACCTTCGCAGTTGCATAAAATAGTGCTCAGTGCCGCTCGCACACCCGGCAAACCTTCCTCGAAGGGAAGTCTAAGACGAGGGACACTTCGAACTTGTTTACGCGCCCACCAGCCCTCACACGATACGGTCAAATACACGCGCCCGGTTTAGTTTGCCCATCAATGTCGATTTTTATTTTCAATTTGCAGGACTTTATCGCTTTTTCCGTCCGATTGCTTCGGTGAACTTTCTATCGCTTTTTATTAGTTGGTGTTACTTGCTGTTTGTTCTTCGCGGCTTGTTTGCTGTCTTGAAAGGGAGCTTGTTTTTATGCAACAAATTATGATTATTATTTTGCTTGCATGAGCCGTGCGCTGGGGCGAAGAGAGCTCCTCCGCACGGCAAGGTGCGTTCGGTGTAGGGAAAGAAAATAAAAATCAAATGTTCTTCACCGTGAGAAAACTCATGTTTGTAGCGAAAAGTCATTGCGAGCTTCTTTTTTTTTACGATCCATGCTGACTAGATGGATGATTTGATGTAACTTTTTAATGCTCTTAGCGCTGTACAAACATCGCGGGGCGAACCCCTCCCTCGAACCATCCCACTTCCATCACCTTTCCGACGGACCTGGCGGGGAAACTATGTTCCAGAGCCCTTCACCTTTCCCGGTGAGTTCCGCGCAATAACACAAAGCAAATACAATAAATGTGTGCGAAAACGAAGAGCTGGAGATTTGAAAGGAAGAGACACACTTGTGGATTACTTGACCGGGTTCGTTCGTTTCAGCGTTACGCGGTTATCGTTTCGGTACGTTTTCTCAATTTGCCCGCTGTGTGTGGAGGAGGAAGAGGAGGAGCAAAATCGACCGCACCGGAAATTGATGCTTCCCCCTAGGATTGGCTCCGGGTGGATTGTCGTAATGCACTCGGGCAAGCGGGCTCAGTCAGGATGAGGATGTGAATAATCCTCCGAAGCGATTACTTACCCGGGTTTGTCTTCCGCTCACCCGCTCGTCAGCGGTTCCACAGCAATGACAGGACTCGAGAGAAACGACACCGGCGATTGCGCTCCTTTGTTCTTCGGAGAATAAATTGGAGGGAAAGCTCCTTTGGCAACGGTGTCGTACTCAGGCGTAATGGTGTCTCAGGTGTTTAGGGAATTAGTTTTGCTGCCCACCCGGCTTCAGGGAAATGGGATCAGATAAATAAATACGAGAGCGAACGGAACCGGTTATGTCACTTGACCTGCACCTGTTAAATTCAGCAGAAGTAGTAGGAATAAACTTAATTTGTAATTAGATTTTGTTTTCTTAAAGCTATCTTCGTCAATTTTGGTTCAAATTGCGTCATGCACTCAGCTTTTCGGTGAAGCTAAAATTTCGAAAAAAAATTCCCGAATAAACATAAAATGATTTTTACTCGTGGCGTTAAATTAAGGATCCCTTAAGTCTAACAATTTGTCTTCCTAAAATTTGCAATCAACTAAAATCAAATCACAATTTTAAAAGCGTAAATTAAAAAAAACGATTTTGACAGTTGAGTGTCTTTTCAAAGATTGTTTACTAGCGCCATCTGTCGGTGGGTGGTACCAAAACAAAAACAAAACCCCAAACGTAATAAATGAAGTGTCTAATGGCACCGTCAGTGCAATTACAAAGCAAATTCAATTCAACGAAACCACAAACAACGAACGGTGCACGGCAGCAAATTCAAAACGCTCCAATGTCAACGTTCCAAAATAATCCGACCGTGATCCTTGACTGATTCCCGAGCTGCAAACCACAGATGATTGCATTTAGTGTGTCGGGCACTGTGTTTCTCGTGTTCTATTGAAGAAGGGTGCCGGTAAAATAGTCACGTACCGAGCCGGACCAGCGCTGGAAAGCTTCCGAACAAGCACGCTTCTTTCGTTTGCTCCCGGTGCCTTTTGACGCACTGCTTAAAGAGTTTTAAGCGTTCGCCCGGTCTTCCCCGGTCAGCTGGTAAACTGTTTTCTTTCCAGAACTGCAGCCAACGTTCGTGTTGAAAGTGATCGTTCGTCACTTCTCCGCTGAGCAGCACTTGCACTGCACCCCGTCTGTTCGAAATGTAATTTCAAGCTCAAATGAAGCAAATGATTGTTTTGCCTTGGCACGGGCGCACTTGCCGAGCGGGGAGGCAAACAAAAATAACAGATAAAACTCGGTGACGCAACGATCGTTCGACGTGAATTAGGAAACGTTGCCGGCAGGTGTGAGTGAAGCGCAAAGTTCGGCGGAAATTGAATTTTCACATCCATAATCCTTTTCCGACGTCACGCAAAGAGGGAGAGAATGTTTGCCAAATGAATACCTCGAAAAAGCGGGACCGAGTGTGGGAAGCGGATGGATTCCGACTGATGGGAGTTTCGTTTACACTTAGGCGCTTATGATGAGGGAAACGTTTTTGGCGCCCGGCTTTTCTGTTTTATCACCTCCAGGTTCTTGGGAGTGAAACATATATTCACGCTTGGTTCGAAAATTCCTCCAATCCAGCCAACCTTATCCAATATCGGTGCACGGGAGCGAGAGCTTTTGCGCGCTGTTTGCGGTGGATTTGGATGGTTTGATGGGCAGGCACTTTTTCTTCGGCGCGAGTCGATATCGGGTCGAGATTTATTCGACATCTGTTTGCTTTGAAGGCGGTGCATGACGATCATCAGCTGGAAAGCACACACACAGTTGGTATTGTTTGGTGAACGGTGTCTTGTCTCTTAAATCACTTTTTTACCGTTTTCTCTGAATTTGTTTGTTTGGGTTTTGAGCGCAGTTATACATGAGTTTCCGTGCTTTTCATTGGTTTATAATTGGCTGTTGTGTTCTGAGAGTGCTGCTTACTGTTCTAGGCGTTTAGTTTTAGTTAATTTTTAATGATGAATGTGCCTAATGGCTTACTTTTGTATTAAAATGTAAACAATTAGGACATACTCCATTCACTTCTCAAGAAAGTGATTTAATTTATGTTTAAATGTGGTAAAATCTGCATTTTATTAAAATAATTTTCAAAAATAATATAAAAATGCACAATTCATAGCCCTTTTAATTTGCGAGTGATCTAAATTATATCACAATGTCGAGAAAGCTGCATTTTGTTAAAATAATATTCAAAAATAATATTCAAAAATATAGCATTCATGGCTTCTTTAATGTGTACTCATCATTATCGCCGAGTTTATCCAATATTGTTTATAGAAATCTTTACCCAAGCTAACCGTTTTCGTTTCATCTTAAACGATAGAACAAAAAAAAACAAATAACAAAATACATCAAATTCTGGTCACGCCATGCTCCTCAAATCTAGCCCTTAAATTATGCCCAGGGAAGTTTTACCAATCGCAAAATTCGCACCGGGGGCAGGGGGAGGCGGAAGTCAAATTCCGCGTAAACTCTTCAACGAACGGTCGAATAATCTTTCCCGGTGTTTGAACGCTCGGGCGCACATTACTCCCGCGTCACCATGGAGACGAGCTTTTCACCGTGGAGAAAAACATGCTGGGCCGGGCCGGACGCAGCTAGACGGTGCTGTGGCGCGTTCCCACCCACCGCGATTGTTCGCCCTCGAGGCAGTGAATTTATCAATGGATGACCGTTTCGCTGTAACTGCGCGTTCGTGACATTGTTGCTCGTTCGTTCGCCATTATGTTTAGCGACCAAATGCTACAGACGTTTAAAAAAGGGAAGAAAAGATTATTCATAAACGACACAACAGGCGCTTCTATCTTAAAGCGCTTTGAATTCGCGGTCCTCTCCGCGGGTGTTCAGATTGAAGTAACTATTTTTGGGAAGTATTACATTTTATTTACCTTTTTTCTTCCCCATCACCTTAGTCCCGTGGCGTCGTAATTTGAATGTTTGTGACAGAGAACATTTTTAGATTTTTTTCCCCGCGCTTCAAACAATGTTGTTGGTTAGTTTCCGAGAAAATTAGCCCCGTGTGTACGCACCGGCTTTCATGTAGTACCGTTTGATGTCGGCGAGGAAAACGATAAACAGCACATTGGCTGGTCCCTCCCCGTATGGCATGCCAAATTTTGGCTTTCCCGGAACTCTCAGTCGGTGGACACACGCAACCGAATCGATGTTTGTATCCGTAGCACGCACTTTATCGTCGCTTTATTTATTCGGGAGGTTTTTTCATTAAATTTATTTCCTTCGAATATTCATTGTTATAGCTGTTCCATAAATCTATTCAATTCGATTCAGCGCACCGGCGCAAGACTCCGCACCGTTTGGGAAACTTCATCTTCGTTTGGGAGGACAATTTTCTTCAAGTTATCGCACATATTCTTCTAGACCAATCCAAACCGTTCCAAAGTTCTAACTTCGAGTGACAGTTGCTCGAAGGGGGAGGTGAGCCGACGCAGACAGAACAGCACGCCGGAGGAGCACGGATTATCTTCCATTTCGCACCGGGGCGAGTGGATAAAGTTTTGTTGATTTTTACTCCCACCCCATGTTTTCCACGAATAAAAAAATAAAACCGGTTATCCTTATCACCGGCCGGAGTATTTTTTGCTCATAACAAAGGTAATCGATAATAAAAGAAAGATAGATTGGGTTACTTTACATGTGAGAACACTTAATGTTGGTTTGTTTTACAAATATTTGAAATTTGCGATATGAACGCATTTGTTAAAAATAGAATTTTTTCCAATATTTAACTTACAACATAATATTGGAGAATAATCTGTAACAAAAATAATCTCATGACTCTACCACCTCATCACACGTGTCGTTCCGTTCAGAACCATGCTTCCAACGTATCCAGACACCGAACGAAAAAAAGGTGTTCGATAAGGCATTTTTGAAAAGTTGGTAAAAGTCCACCAGGACGGCACAAAACTTGTGTCAGACTTGGTACTTAGCCCGGACCCTGCCCGGCTGACCGGATAAGAACGACACGTTTCCATCCCCGGCTCATCTCCGTCTCGTCACGGGCGTAAGTTTTTCTCCCGGACAGACAGTGCAGACACCGCATCGAAGAGTGCGTTGAAGTTGAATTAAATTAACGCGTGTTGTGCGCGCCCGTGCGCGAAAGGTTCATTCGTGAAAAGTTCATTTGTTATGAATTTCAATTTTGACGAGCGTGCGAGCGAGATAGAGAGTGCGAAGTCTAGACGGTGGAGGAAAAAGTCAACCAGAATTAGGTGTAATTAATTGATTCGATTAAAGTGTCCGGTGAGGTGAGGAGTTTCACGCACCCCGGCGGAGTTCATTTATCTCGCGTCGCTGTTGAAAAGGCAAAAAGTAGCTTTAACCAGCTCCGAGCTTTCATTAGCTGATCGCAATTAAATTGTCGACCCTATAGTGCGAAAATTATCTGGTTTTTTGCGAAGGTTTCACCCGTCGGGAAAGGGGAGCCCCAATAAACCGCCGGTTCGGCGACGTGTGGTGAAAATTGTTCAAATAGAAACGGGTGGAAAATCGTACCGAGAGCTTTATTTGCGGTAGAGGAATGGCAATATTTGTACCGTTGATATGCAAATGAACTGTCTTACAACTTCCAGCCCTAATTTTGGAACGTGGTCTAATCCATCGAATCGATCCCATTTTCGGCTCTCAACGTTCACGAACGGTGTTTAGTTAAGGTTTCGCACTCGGTTGTTGGGTTGGACGCGCATGCAAAACCGGAAAACTCATCCCGATGAAGTGTTTATCTTTCGGCGGTGCCGCGTACGGTTCGTCTGCGGTTCGGACGTTTCTTTACGCTCGAATTAATCAGCGCCACCAGACGCCACCCCGACTCGGCCGAATACACTTGGCGGGTGAATAATGGAGGCCAAAGGAAAGGGTACTTGTTGCGGTAGCTGGCTCGGGGGTGGGGAATGGAATGGTTGCTTGAATCTTTCGATGGAAGAATTACCGTCCGCGTGCTACTACCGTAAACGACCGCCGAGGCCGAGGCAAGCCGGAATTTATCTGCCGCCCAGCTTCGGAGGGAATGTTTACCCAGAGCGCCAACTATTCCCGCGAGGTTACGACCGAACTTTACGGCAGTTACGCGAATGTCAGATACTTACAGATACTCTAAACCGCGGGTATCTTCCGACCGGAGCCACATAACGCAGGTGTTCGTGATGGAAAGATCTCATTTTATCGACGGAAAGTAAACGGAAGGTAGTCGTGAAAATCATGCAAATGATTTAATCCTATTTTTCCTCAAAATTAAGGTACGGGTAGTGACCGCAAACAGCGGTTTCGAATAATTAGAACAACTGGTAATAAAGCGTTAAATACACCTTTGAAAGTTCCTCATTGATTCAATATTAATTTTGGGCCTGTTTCCAGTTTCTTATATTATCACTTTTCAATGTGAGCTGAACGCGAAGGATTTTGTACCGGCTTAATTTGCGCCTAAAGTTAGGCAATCTTCTCATCCGCAGTACCAGTATCGGATTGTTATGGTTAACAATTTACTTTCCAATGGAAAATTCATCATTTATGGAGACTTCTACAGCTACATTCATTTTGCAAATAAAATACCCAACCGTGTTTGCATATAAACCGATCTAATGTATTTAAGAAGGCTTAGAAGGGAACAAATCCGGGACCACGGGGAGGAGAATGAAAAGGATTTGCCAACGTGTCCATACCTCTGTCCTGAAAAATCGCGTACTATTCAACTCAGAACAAAACGTAATCCTTTCCCTATCGGAATCCTTTAGACAACAAAATAAAATATTTGACTACACCAAACTGCCTCGCAATCATCATCATCTTGACAGCCGGATCAACCGTAGAAAACTCAAACATATTTCAAATGAAAAGAAAACGTTTACCGGGATTATATTTTATGCAATGCGTCTGGTAGGCTTTATCTGCCTTCGCAATCTTCCAGCTTGGTTAGCCCCGTTAGACAGACGGAGCGTGTAACAGAACCTTAAACCGTCCATTTTGGTGGGCGAGCTCCTCGTCAAACCTGGTGTTTTCCCCACCGTGAAGGGCTTCTATCAATTTCCCGGTGCGATATGTGATTGAATTCAGCAGTTGCTACTATGATCTGCCTAAGAAATGTCCAATTTTTTGCAAATCGTTTTCTTTCTTCAGCGAGGTGTTTATTTTTAAAAAAATGCCCAAGACACTGGAATTTCTGAACGAAAGTAAGTGTCACCGGCAACGTTATCTAGTCTCACCCATATTAACGCACGTCATTCCTGGTTCGTCCGGGCTGTCCAATCTTCACATCTATGTTAATGATAGATTATTATTACTATTTTTTATTCCCTCCTAAACGGCATACTTTTTTGGAGCTACTGACCCCACCGAAAAAGCGATATTAATCGCCATTTATCTCTCAAAGCGTTTGGATTCATCCGCATTGGGTCGTATATACAATATATATATCACGCCCCATTAGGAAGCCGCGTTCTCGGTCAAATAGCACGGATAAACGTTTCCCCATCATTCTCCCCGATTGATGTGGCAGGCGTTTAGGGGAGAAAAAAAAGAAAAGAAAATCAAGATCCTTCTAACACGCTCCGTTTCTCTTCTGTTACAGATACATCGAACGAGGCTGCTCGGATACAAAACCGCACCTCATCAAAGTCCATCAAAAAGTGAAAGGATCAGCGAGGATAACACGACCCGGCCTTGGTCGGTTTGAAAGCACAATGTGATTGCTTTTTATTGCCGATTTCGTCTTCCCAGTTCGCAATCTATCTTCGAGCATTTAATTAACCGGAACCTGACACCGGAACACGTGAAATATGGCTTCCCTATGCGCGTGTTTCGGGTGGTATTTTCCCGTCCACTACCTGGCCAGTGCGAAAATGTGCGAAAGAAATGCCCCAACCCGGTGGCACCAAACGTCGTGGTGTAAAGACGAGCAAGCTGTGCTTAGCTTTCGGTGAATGGTAGACGGTGAGAAGAAAAAAAAACAAGAAGCGCACAAAAACTTTCCCTCCCGGTGGTGGTCCTGCATATGGTTTCACTTAATTTCGATTTATGGTCGGTTGGAAACAAAAAAAAAAACCGGTGCGCCTTCGTTTCGGGAAACCAACTCGTGCAGTGCTTTGGCGAAAGAAAGCGTTCCGAGCAAAGTAAACAAACCGTAAGATAAATCAAGCCGCCAAAGTGTACAAGTCGCCGAAGAAGTGGTGAAAAATCTTTTTTTGTTTAAATCCCGATAAAAAAACCATCACGAATGGAAAGGCTTATGCTGATTCTTCTGGCGCGGGCACAAAAAAGGATGTCAAACCCGTGAAGGGTTAAGTACGCAAATAGTCATCATTCTCGCTTTGTTGTGTGGTGGGAAAAGAAAAAGCAAAAACGACACGCGTTTGAGTGACGGGTGTGTGAGCGTGTGTGTGTGTGAGATGTGAGAAGAGTCGCGGTATCGTCTCAAGAGAGAAACAGAGTGAAGGAAGCGAAAAAAAAACCACCCGGCCCCGACGTGAAGGCGCCGGAACGTTGAGTGTGCCCGTGGTACCAGAGAATCGCATTAGTTGGCGAGAATGGGAGCTCGTAGGACAACGTGGTGGCCACCGTGTAGCGGGTGCAACCGGAGAACCCTTCACCATGGGTCGTTTGCGGCCGGTGTGCTGCTGTTTGGGGTGGGATTTGTGTTACTGGTGCTGCTGCTGCTCCTACCCACCCCAGTGGAGGCTGGCTGTCGTCGTTTGGCGCAGAAACCGTGCGAAGCGATCTGCGTCCGAGCGGACTCGGTTGACCGTCGGATGGGTTCGATGCATGGGCTCGGAAGGGATGAAATGGGGAACGTTTCCACCACCACCACCACACGGTCCGGTGGGGATGGGTGGACGTGCGAGTTGCGGATCGTGGTGATCATGCCGGCAAACACGAGTGTCGAAGCGTCCCAGCCGCGTGTGCTGCCGGTGCTCGAGAAGGCGCTCGGGAAGATCCGGCGGGATGGCATCATACCGGCGAACGTTGCCATCCGCTTGATTACGTTCGACGATCGGTGCGAACAGGCGCGGGCCACGGTGATGGCGATGGACGGGACGGGCAGTGATTCGTGCGGTCATCTCATCCTCGGACCGAGCTGTGATTTTGCGCTGGGTAAGGAACCGTTTGCGGGGAGAGATTGTCGATATTATTCAGATAAGGTTCTCTTTGCAAGTGGTAGACTAGGCTTGCTTGGATCGATTGTTGCTTCATTGCGTGATTTAGAATTATTTATTTTATACTAGGGGCTTTCTAGCCCTTAATTAAACTAAAAAAAAAAACTACAATAAAACTAATAGTAGCTAATGCGGTTATTAGACGATGAAAAATACTGTCAGATGGTTTTGGAGATTTTCTATCAAATCGCGCTTGACGGAAAATAATTAGACCGCAAATCAGAATTTGACATGCTGATTTTTTCAGACCGGTTATTTTCTGTCAAAATGGCTGTTTGTTTACATTTCGGTTTGTTTTGATTTTCCTGTGGTTTGACATTCACCTACAATTTTTGTCAGTACATTGTATAATAATTATTAAAAGGATTATTACACAAAATAACCGCTGCGCCCGATTTATCGTTATTACACGAATGATTGATATGATTGATTGATGATGAATGATTGATGGATGGATTTTATATGCCAAATGCCGTGCCAAAGTCATGTTTGACAGAAAATATCCAACAGTATTTTCCATCGTCTAATAACCGCATTAGTAGTAAAAATAAACACCAGCTTAAGGATAATTTTATAACAAATCTCCCTTAATTTCAATTACCCAAAAATCCGATTTTAGGCGAATCAAATAAATAAATTACATCTCTTTAGCATTGTGCTAGGTGTCATAAAACCAGCGTTCCAAAAACACAACTTCCCGGTAACGGAGGTTGCGATGTTCATTATCGGTTATTTGTTTAGTCTGCTACCGTCATCAAACAAACATATTGAACACGACACGAGCTGCCGAACGAAATCTAATTAGGTGAAATCACAACAATATGCAGCGCACCTGGTTTTTCGGCGATGAACGCTAGCGCCCACACCGACGATTGCGGTTGATGCTATCATTGGCTGGGTGTGATTTCATGTTCGTTATCTATCGCATTATTATTTACCGGCACATGGTTTCGATAGTAAACCGATCGGTAAACACGCTGTGAACGGTTAAATACAGCTGGTGGGATCATTTCATTGCGTTGAGTGGGGATTTTGCGATGAAAGTGGTTTCATTTGTTGGTAAAATTGGTGCGCTGCTGATGAAGATCTTGTTTCCGGTAAATATTTCATTACTTTTGATGATTATTTGCTGCGAGATAAAAAAAATCCAGGCAAACAGATCGTTTACAACTTCATGAACCGTTATTATCAATGCTCGGTGTTTCACGGTTACGGAAAGTCGTATATTTTTATCGATTTCGAGGTGGCAATAAAAGCCATAGCTCCCTTTGAGGATTGTTAAAAATAAACGTAACAATAAAATTCGCAAATGGTTCACTCACCGATGAGAGTTTCAATCAATGACCACAGTTTACGGCGCTTAGATTGTCTCTGCCGATGCAAGCAGAATGGTGGAGAGAGCAATAAAATGGTACACGGGTTGCCATAAACACGGTTCCTCAGCCGTTCGTGGGCATGCAAACAAACAGTTTTATTCAGCATGCCAGTAAAGTACCATGCGTCTCCATTGGCCTTCCTATACTTCGCGAGCGTAACGCTTCGTAACGCTTGAAAGCATTCGGAGCTCGTCAGAGCTTTTGCACGGCGTGAAGCTTGCAATTATCGAAGACAAAAACCTGCTTCAGGTGAAACGTTACCTAAGCGTTACGTCCATTAGCGAAATGAACTTTACACACGAACGGATGAACTTAATAATTCGTACACGAAGTCGAATGTAAGCTGAATAGTAATACAGAGTGAGCGATATAAATAGAGAAATTCAAATAATTGAAATTGAACGTAAAATGTAACAGACACAAGGAATATCGTGACATAAAACTCACATTAATTTAATAAAAAACATGTGTTTATGAGAGGACCATTTTTAGGTGCAAATATCGAATCTCCTTCTTTTCTATTTGTTTATAAATCTTTGCTAATGCCTCTCTTGCCTTTCTTTCGCCACAGCGCCCGTTGCGAGAATCGCGCGGTACATTTACAACGACGGAATCCCGGTGATAACCAGCGCAGGCTACACATTCGATTTCGAGGAACCGAAAACGCACTGCGAAAACGAATTCCACATGCTGATCCGTACCGGGCTGGTTAGCTTCAAGCGGATGGCGTTTTTCATGATAGAACTATTTCGACAGTAAGTACATTTTTCAAACCTCCATAAGATATTGCGTTTTAATTTCCAAAATTTCAATTCTAAATTTAAACCAATAAATCACCCACCGACACGGGATGGGATGGTAAACCCTGTAGCCTTCACCCTAAATCAAAGGATTAATCTAGCCCGGAAATGAGCCCACCGATCTTTTGCTGATCCGTCAGGTTTATTGGCCCGAAACTTGTTGACCACTCTGAATCTCTTCCGTTAGTAACACCGATTGCACGATTCCATCGGGCCGGAAATAGTAACAAGCCTACCCGTTTTCATCCGAATCAATCCCTCGTGAGGTAGCGAAAATCGAGTGAAAGTTTTCGGCTAGTCATTGGACCTTATTTTGGTGGCAATGATTTTTCGTTTTCATTTATCGATATTTATCGTTCTCACTTACACTGCACATCTTCCGGATGGACACGCAATATAGGATGATTATTAGGGGATTTAAACATACCGGAGATTACAAAAGGAGTGGAAAACGATTTTCGAAGGCATTTTTAAAATAATTTTAATTGTTTTATAAATATAAAAACCTTTTTTCATTACTAACGTTTACTATCGTTCTTTTATAATCTCTCTCCCCGTTTACCAGCTTCAAGTGGAATCGCGTGGTGTACTTCTACGAGCGGCAGAGCTACTACAACGTGGCCGGCCCGCAAACGGGCCACCTGCTGATGAACACGATGGCGGAGTTTTTCCGCCACGAAAACATCACCTACTCGCCCTTCTCGACCGATTCGGCCCGCACCAACCTCACCGAGAGCCTGAAGGAAAAGGTCGGCCTGAGCCATGCAAGTGAGTATCGGGCGATCTTGGGTGGATAATAGAGAAGAGAAAGAGAAACAAAAGAAGAAAAAGAGCTTGAAAAAAGTAATAAAATCGAGCTTGATCATTTTCGTCCAAAACATCACTGCCAAAACATCACAAAAGGAGAAAAATAGACAATGCTACTTCATAGCCTACTAATGCAACGAACATTGTGTTCAGATTGAAAAATCGAACGAAAAATAAATATGGGGCAACAGATGATATTTTAACTATTTTAAATATTATTATAATGTTTTTTTTTTTAATTTTGCTAATATTCGTATTAATATGGTATTTTCCCAAAAAATTAACAACAACGTTCAGCGTATTTTTTATCAATTATAAAGCGAAATACTAATACAAATGATCCAAACTCCAGCCAATCGCTACGTGACTGTGTTGGAATAATTGCCCTCTTCCCCATGGCGTAACCTTCACCCGGAGCCTCCTCCACCACTACCGCCAACGTTGTTTTGTGGTCTATTTTTAGCCTTACACCTCCAACCGAGGCCCAACCGAGAAGTCAGGCCCCAAAACGTCATCGGTTCGCACAAGTGTTGCAACCAGTGTACGCATCTTTTTGCGGATTTTTGCCGTTTTTTTTCTTCTACCTTCCGATACCGGAACGTTCGGGGAAGAGAACGCATGGACGGGTACGAACCTTGGGGAAAGGCAAATGCAAATGATGGACGCAAGTCGAGGAGTTTTGGTTCTAGCGGGGCCATGTCTGTCACTCCGTTTCGCACATTGCGCGCACAACTTCGCTGCGATTAACACGCTGCACCGCACCGCACGTAGCTCATTTGCTGACAAATGCTTTTACGATAAGCCAGCCTTCCCTGTTGCATGCTAAAGTTCCCCCTCCTCCCCCTGGGTCGTATCACCTCGTCGTATCAATCACAGTGACGCTGCTCGCGCGTCGCTTGCAGTCCGTCAGTCAGATCGATGAAATGTCAAAGTGGCCAACGCTGGTGGAATACGCAAACGGGGTGGTCTTTTACGCCGCCGGCGTGTTTGTGTGTGTTTGCAATTGTTCAGGCACACCATATGGGTAAAGTGCAAGTGCAGCTTAATGAGCGAGTGTGCCATAGACATTCCAACTGAGTGTTTGTCTGGGCATGTTTAGAGACAATTTATTGCCGTCCATTTCCGGCGAAAGTGAGGCGCGTTTTAGTGAGAGTTTAGGAAATTTACAGTGCCTCCATACAGCTGGTTCAGTTCGAAATCAGCTTGGTTTTTAGATTTTGAACCTTTTTAAATTGTACTTTTGGCCCAATATTGTCATTGAATTTAGTTTAGTAATTTTATTTACAAGCTTAGAAATAAAAACCCCCGTTGAAAAAAACGTACTAATTGTAATAAGAACAATGCGATGCTAGATTAATCTAACAAAGCATCGGCTGTCCCTTCTATTTTGTTGTTTAGTTTCCACACGTTTTTAAAATAAAAATTTGTTTCAAGTTGCCGAAAAAATTTGTGTTTTAAACTTGCTTTAAAATTGTTTTCATAATACAAATACTTGATAGATTCTGAATGACCTTAAAAGACTGTCTTTATAGAAGAATCAAATAAAAAGTAAATCGTAGTAAACATGCTAGTTTATTCTAACAAAGAAACAGACGGTTTTGCTTGGCAAACCCTTTAGTTTAGTTTAGTTTTGAATTCCACTCTTTTTTAAAGTAAAATTTTTCTTTATGGTTTTTCAGAATTTTTTTGTTTAAGATATATACATAATTTTTTTTATTTTATTAATATTAATTTTTTTTTATTTTGTATAGTTCTGAATTCTGAATGACCTTAAAAAACTGTCTTTATAGAAGATTCAATTGAAAAATAAATCATAGTAACCGTAGACAAAATCGGATGTCGCTATTACATTTCCTCAAGCAATAGTGGTGCCATCTTTTGATGAGTAAAATAACTAAGCCGTAGCCATCAAACTTACGTTGTCAAACTTTCTCAAATGATTTATGCTTTTGGAAACATTTTATTCCTGCTTCATTGTTGACTAAAGTAATCATCCAACCATAATGATATTAATTAGGAACCTACTTGTTTATCGGGCGCATCAGTATACGGCCCATCGGTGGCGATAACTTTCACTCCTTTTTCCATTGCCCGACAACGGCTCCGTCGGCAATAAATAACCTCACCGATTCAACCTGCCCGACACCCGATGTGTCATCACGCCAAATTCACCGCCCGTAATCGCGCCGGGCAACCAGTGAACCAGTTTCATCCCCATCAGGCACCCGAAACCCTTGTCGCCACGCGCAAGGTTGTGTGGAGGACGGGTTGATCCGTTCATCCGTTCGTGTTAGCGGTCGCCATAACAACGGCGAATAAATCGAATCCGAAATCGAATTTCGCATCGCCGCTTATTGCACAAGCGGCTCGTACCGGCTCGTGGTCTAGCGATGGCGGAACCTTGGTTATGGGAAAAACTAATTAAGCTACCATTTAGGCAGGTTTTTGCGAAAGCTTTGCCAGGCGCTTCACAACCGGGCATGTAATGGCATGGCAGCGTACGTTTACCATCATGCGTGCTCGTGGTGACATACCGATGCTTGGTATTTTAATCTCCCTCCCCCTCCCTCCCCCCGAGCCGATCAATGCGATTTGGTCAATTGTTTGCGGTGGTTTCATTGGTGCGTTTTAAGCAATATCCTTTGCGATCACTTTAATCCTACCTGTGGGAATCAAATAATGACGGTAAACCAAGCATTTTACCCATTTCCTGAAAATTCAAGGAACGTTATTGCTATCTAAGATTGAATATGTGTTGAAATTTTGGTTATTTTCCCGAAACAAAACTACAATAAAATTAAACAGATGATCGTATTTTTTGTAATACAAATTTCTCGTCAATTTTTAAAATGAAAATAAAAATAAGTTAATTTCCAAAGCTGTCTGAAATTGCCTACCTTTCTCAACTTTCGTATATTCGTTTTATTTAAATGTACTATTTTTCTACAATTTTGTATCACTTTTTAAACAATTTTATTTCTGACAAACTCTTAATCGAGAATATAGCGTAAAGTCGTACATTTTTAATTTTGAGGTTGTTCTTGACTTTTTCAGTGAGTATTTCCTCTTGCCAAAGATACGATTTTAAATTGTAATAAAACATTACCTAAAATAATCGAGAAACAGTCTTCCAATTAATAACATACCTTTATATTTGCCTTGCTTCTCTGTAGATAACTCAAAAATTTTAAAACCGTCTAAATCACTTAAAATTCGCATCATATTCTTCGTTAAATAAAAAACAAACAATGCCAAATCGTAAAAGTATCCAAAAACTCAAACAGTTGCGTAATGCTTCCTCTAACAGCTGTAACGCAAAATGTTATTTGCATACGAATTCGTTCAGCCCGCTGCGCCGGAGCGTGTTTCGATTCCTTCTGCTTGGCCAATGAAAGCCAGGGTCAAAAAAGACGGTTCTATCAACCTAGCTGAACCTTCGGTGTTTGATGTTCGCCCTGCTGACAGATATATCATACTTTTGCATGGCTGGAAAACAGCCAGCCACTTTGCGCGATGCGACACGCGTGCCGTACGCGGCGTGAAGATTAAACGGCCGGCTGTACTTAACCAATGGGCCCATTTCGAGCGGGAGTTAAAATTTATTTGCATTTGTCTTGCGATCGGACATAAGCGATTGGCCCTGCCGTCGCTCCGACTCTTTGGACCACCCGGATCACCCGGTTGTCAGCAACGAACACCTCCACCCACAGCGCGCGCTTTGTTGGAATGTTGTGGTCGTTTATCGGATTTACTTCTTACTCCCACCCCGTCCGCTCGCTTCTCGACTTAATGCAATCGCGTCCCCCATCCCCACGGCGTTGACGGCGATGAGCGCAGACTTCACAAGGAGAGGAGAGGCACCCTTCTTGCAGGTGCGGCGCTGAACTTGAACCTGGAGTCTAATTTTAAACCCACTGGCGAGCGTGCGAACGTGCGCTCGTGCGACAACCCTAGCAAAAGCCGCTCAGGGACGCACACCACCCACCCGCACACACACCCAAACACCTGTTGCACGCCAGCCGGGAATGGCATTTGATTAGTATCGAAGGTGCGTGCCTTTCGTCTAATAAACACTCCGCGGTGGCGATTTAAATCGGCTCCCGGTCCCGCGAGGAAATGCCCAATAGTGTTCGAATTAGACGCCACCCCAAAATTAAGCATGCAGTGCATCACTGTTTCGCCCGTTTAGCACGGTCAAAGCAGGCCTGGACTCGCCCTTGAATGTGTTTTTCTTTCTTTTTTTTGCTATCGAGAGAGGGAACGCGTGCGCGAGATTTTTTGGAACGATTCACCCGAGCACTCGAGGTATTTACCATAAATACAATGAATTTTCCGCCACCACACACCCGGTGCCCGGCTTGCGTGTCGTGCCGTAATCGTGAGTTAATTGTTTATTGATGATGGTTTTGGAATCGTAGATTAGTAGTGGCGCGGGTTTTTTTTTTGGCTATGATGGCTTGCGATACACCTCGCTCAAACGGTGTGTGTCATTGAATGTGGTGGCACGTAGAGCGTTGTGTTGATGTTTGGAACAACGAGTACAGATCGTCACCTGCCTGTTTGTCCCGCACGCACAGGGTCAAATGGTGGGGAACTATACAAAGTATGTAATTGAATTTACCGTCGCATTAATTTCGATAACACATTTATGGGTATTTTTTAAGTAACAGAGGCTCCATCTGTAATTCGGTGTAAAGTACGTAAATTCTGTTTCAAGTGCATTTCAATGTAAAAGTTACATTTAGATTGCCGATTCCACAGTTAGCAAAATAACTTCGTTAACATTTTATTTGATCTTAGGAACCTTTGAAAAAATCATAGAAAAGTATCATGCATGGAAAAGGTTATGGGCGTGACTTAATCCCAAGGCTAACAGCTGTCAAATATCTGACACTAAATTAGTAAGGTTTTGACGTTTGTCACCAAACAAAAACAATCAGCTAGTTTCGTTTAAAAATTACTGTTTGAAATGAATAACATAAAAAATCTTATAAAACATAATTTCCCCAAAGTTTGGCTTCTTTTCAACGCTTATCTTTTCATCTCTTCCTTGCAAATATCAACCGGTTCGTCTCTCATATTTGACAATACTATTTTATCTTCGTATCCTTTTGCAAAATTAGGACAACAAAGGATTTTATTTCATTCCAGTTAAACTCTTTGCATTTTTTTAAAACAAAAAGTGCGATTGTAAACAAAAAATGAAAAACACGTGAGCATTACGTCTCCGGAAAAAAGTGTGACATATCCCATGATAACAACGCATTATTTATTATAATATTTCATGGTATTTGCGTAGACTATGCGTGAGGTCCGTTACCAACATCGTTGCAAAAAAAAATTGCAAAAGACATACTGAAGTATGTCTTATCGGTCTATTTCCGCCTCACTTTGCCCTCGGTATCAAGCAGAAGTTGAGTTGTTAAAATGAGAAACACTGACGTTTGGTTTGAAAGCTCTAGTAACCAGCACAATAGTGTCCAAGGAAGTGCAGGAACGAAACCCAAAACAGGCATAAATCGTCCGAACCTTCAGCGGGGAGCACAACTGGCCATCATTGTGACTTTTCCGCTACGATAAGACCTTTTTTCGGTCGCTCGATATGACCACTCCAGCATGTCACATTTTCGCATATTTTTTTCCCCACCACATCCTATTACCATTCCCCTCGTTGTACTGCTCCCCGAAACTGGTGGGCAAACATGCCGGCAAACATTCTGACACGAGCGAAACTAGTTCGCCTGCCTCAGCATGCTCCATTCGCTAGAAGCAAGATGGGATGGCATCGAACACGGCATCATAAAAGAAAGTACCCCATCTTCCAGCACGGGGCCAGCATTTGTATTCATAAAACTTCCACCCTCTAGCAGCAGCATCTTGCGCACTGTGCACTGGTCGCTGGCAGTCGGCCAAAGTATTTGGATTTTTCCGCTCCCACCCATCCTTGTTGAACCATCCCGGGATTGGAGCTTGTTGAATGTGTTTACAAACTCGTCATCCTCGAAGGGCCCGGCTTGCAGGATAGTTCCCGCCGCGCCTGTCAGCGGCCTGGGTTCGCGTAATATTTCTGGCCCGCGTGTCCCGAATGCAGTTTTCACGTGCACGCGCCGCGTCGGCCTTTACATGGCGTAACTGGTTCGCTTGTCCTCGGGTCGTTCGTTCGCACAAGGTCGCTCATTTTGTGGGCATTTGTATCGATTCTGGGACCGGCGGGTGCGCGCCGGGAGTTATGACGAAAATAAAACGGAACGCCACTTGGTTTCGTTTTCATTACCGGACCAACATTATTATGAGCGGTTTTTCGTTTTTTTTTGCACACAGGAAAAAAGGCAGCTCTGCAAACGCAAAAACGTAGCCTCGCGGTGGCAGGAGAAATATTAAAAACATATAAAACAGAGCCCGCGTAATTGAATGAGCGGGCGGCGATCTGTTAGTGCCGAAATTGCGCTGGTCACGATGTCGCCCCCGGTCCGTGTCTCGTCCGTAACGAAGGGAAGGTTTTTACGAGCCAGTTAATGTGGCACGTAAATGAAATCAAACCCCTTTCGGTCCTTACCCATCAACAAAAAAAAATTGGAATGAAAAAACGCAACATGCACCGTGCGTAGGGACAGACGACAGTGTTGCTTTTTGATTAAATTGAAGAATCATAAATAAATACACCTGTTTAACAAGGAACGCCGGCTCGAACAGTCGCCACCGCTGGAAGAAAGTGACGACACAGCACCCGAAATGTGTGTCTGCCGTGGCGCTTTTACGACCCTGCGTGACCACCGACACACGACGATGCACTTTTGCATCCCTTCCACCGTTCGCTTCGTTCCTCCCCGTTCGAAAGTGCAACGGATGAGCTCGTTTGACTTTTACGACCGACCACCGATTACGATCGACTTAAGTCGGCTGTTATGAGTGACGAGTCAATCGAATGAAGATTGATGGAATGGCTGGGAAGTGACACTTGCTAATGAAGCGATCGAGCGAAACGGGCTTGTCTTCGCCGTCCTTGATTAAAATTAATAAGCACTTCAAAAGGAGAAGGGTTCAGAATTTTGACGGAAGGAAGATTCGTTATTGGCTGTACTTCACACCACCGCCAACCATCGCCATCGTTTTAATTTCCTTTTGCACTTTTTTCCTCTCGTTTTAGGTAAGTTCCACGTGCGCTTAATGGACGGAAAAGGGTTTCGTGCGTCCCTTCGTCGAACGATTTCTGTCATCGAAAGGCCATCGAATTTGTGAGTTGAAAAGGGGATGTGATTTCAGGATCCGATTATTCATCTACACCGTCCATCAGTTTTGGCAGGAGGAGGAAGAGGAAGCGGCATGTTAAAAACGACGCTGTTCGAAAAAAATATAAAAAAATCTTCTATTTTATTCTTTTTAAATTCGAATCGTGTCGCTTTGAGTGAGATGTAAAGCGATTGATCAGAAAAAAGTAGCAGACACAGGTTCATTTAATTTTCTTCCAAAAAGTTCTTTAATATACTTACGTTTTAGTTCTACATTTTGAGATGTACGATCAAAATTTCCAATTATTATCCGATTAATTCCATGGGAGGCCTTTCTTGTGAGACTCTTTTAAATCTTTTAAAAATCTATTATCAAAATATACCAAAATAACTATGAGAATCAAAATATGAATCAACTCTAAACAGTAGCTGATACAAATTCATTTAATATTCTTCCTAAAGTTGTTTAATATATTTACGTTTTGGTTCTACATTTTGAGATGTGTGATAAAAGTTTCCAATTATTATTTAATTAACTCAAATGGAGAACTTTTTCGGGAGACTCTTTTTAATTTTTTAAGAATCAAATTAAAAATCAACTCTTTATAAAAAGTTATTTCTGCTGTTACCCGAACTCACCAAAAAAACCTTTCCAAATTCTTTTCAAGTGATTTTTAATTTGAACCACACTTTGCGTGTATTAAACTCGATTTTATTGACTATTTTACGCTAATCGTGCATAATTCGCTCGATGATGAGAAGGAGCATAAACCGTAATCCGTAATCGCGTACTTCATGCACCGCATACTCTGATTTGGCACAGGCTTTCTTGCTTTCTTTTGCAAAGCATGCCATGATCCAGTGGGATTACATTTCAGCGTCGTCTTCTGCCTTGCCGTTTTGGAACGAATAATTACCACCGATCTGAAAGCCACGAATATTAAAGTCACTTAGCGGGGTTGCCTCCGTTCACCGTACTTCAACATGTGGAATTTAATTAAAAGATCTTTATCGGTGGGTAAGTTTAAAGTTTGTGGCTGGAGTGAAATTGATACAAAATCAATTCACCTTCCCTGCGACGCTTGGCTCCCGGAACCCGGCGTTTCCGGGAAAGTACATCCCGAGTAACCTTCAAGCGAAAGGGCTTTCGCTGCTGTACCTTGGCTCCATTTAACTTGTGCAAACAGCAATCAAATGCACAATTAGATTTTGTCGCTGCACTGTGCACGGAAGTCTTTTGAGCCTCATCGTCTCAGGGAAACTTGCTCGTACGCTTTTATTTTCTACTGCTGCGTGGCAGTTCCTAAAGGAACTCGCTCTATCTTCTTAATAGCTTCTGATAAAAGGTCCAACTTTCAACGGTGCAATCTGCTCTCTTGCTATCTGCTCTGCTCTCTGCCCCGAACCCGAATTTTCGCTTCAATCTTAACTTCGTCTTACTTCTGTTGTACCCGAGCGCAACGGGTGCATTTGGAAGGCCGTTCGAGGCGCAAACTTCATCCATCAAAACCTGCTAAATAACGATCAAAGATCACGCTTCTTGGGCCGAGGGCTTCCCACTGTTTCGCTTAACGGCCCATTTCAATCCAGCCCGCCATAAACCGCCCTCATTAACCGACACGTCTTTAACTGTTGCACCGAAACGGTTACCTTGCGCACCCAAGTGACAGGCGGAAAATCTGCAACCCACTTGGGGCGGGTTTTGTTGATTGCAAATTTAACAAAATAGTTAAACCTCTTTTTTGACGCAGGGCTGCAAGCAAACACAAAAAAAGACAACACTGTTCTTGCATGCTTGACAAGTAAAAGTAAGTGGGTTATTTTTTCTTTTTTTTTTGCTGCTGCTGCACGTAAATGGTGGTGTCGGGCGGTAATGTGAAGTGGCCATGGGTCCTTGACGGATGTGGCCGGAGCGCGTGTTCCCACCGGGGCTATGCTGCATACGATTAACAAGCAAAGCAGATGAATACCGGGCGGCTCGGTGCGATGCCGATACCCGCCTGCCTGCCTGCCTGCAACCCCAACCCGACATCCTTGCCCAAGCAGGGAGATAATAAAAACCAAACCAGTCCTCCTCCTCACCCCTCCCCCACGGTTTGGTTGCCCTCGCCGGTGGAACTTTCGATTTTTATTACATTATCGCACGGGGCTTCCTTCGATTCCTTCGCCGTCCAGGGACGTGTTGGCACGGTGGCAACCTATCGTACCGTGCGATCGCCATAAGCAAAAACGAAGCTCTCTATTTATCTTCAATGAAGATGATAAATCGCAAGCAATCACCATTGGCGTTGTGGTGGTGGCGGGCGCCACATGCACCCACCTCTCGATCGTTGGATGGGATTATGACGAACGGGAAGAAGGGGATGAAAAAAAACGGCACGAAAATGATCGAAACGTAAAACAATCTGTAATGGATGAAGCCGATCCGTATGTTTGATAACATAGCGATGAAACCAAACGCACAAAAGGAAGCAAAAAAAATCCTGTCCACAACTGACCGCCAATGCGTCGTCGCGCACGTGGCTGGCCTTGAGAGCATAAACATAAACCGCGTGCCGCAAGCTCTTCGAAGGATACATTTCTCAACAGTGCCAGCTGAAAAATAGTGGACGAAAGTGGGAGTTTTTTTTTCAAGCAAACATGCAGGAGGGAGAGAAACGATGGAAACAGCTTAAAACGGAGCGGAACGGAATCAGTTCCTGGGGGAAATGGTTTGGTTTGGTTCGCCATTCAGTTGATAAGGATCTTTTTTAGCTCATCTCTTTAAGTGAACAAACCACAATCTTATATTTCTTAATTTATGTTCCAAATTCTATAAACAGGAAGTACGCCTCACGGTATTTAGTGAACTCAAAAAAAAATTACTATATTTTGCATTATATTTTTATGGCTCGTTACTAAAAAACATACAGGATTGTCTTGGAAAAATATTTTTTTAAATAATATTTGAACATGATGAATCCCTGCCGCCCCATTTGTCCACGGAACGGAACGAACCTATTGCCGAACCCAACCGAAGTTCGCAATATGCATTCGGCTTCGGCGAAACAATTCATCCGACTGCCGATTGCGTCTGCCCGATGAATGCCTGCCGATGAATGCGTTACGCTATGGGCAGGGATGCTAAATCCGTGTAATAAAATGACGGTTAAGTAAGGGGACACAGCAGAGAGTATAATTTGTAAGAAGTGCGACCATTTTGATTAATGTTTTTTTCTTTTTAACTTCTATCGGAACTTGTTTATGGCTCATAATGAAAAACTTTCTTCTGATTTTATTATTATTAGGGGTTTTATTGGCACTCTCCGAGACTTGCAACTGTGGTTTTGGGATGTCAATTTCAGTCTCAACGCTAAAGTGATAATAACAACGGGTTATCTTTAGTTTAGATACAAAAGGTTTTTAATAGTTTTTGATTGAAAAAAAAAAGTTTACTTCTTGTAACTACTCATTTAATATTATTTGCAAACATAACACTTAGTTTTTTAAACTCTCCGCAAAACTTGTAAATGTAAGGAAAAATAATTCGAGGTTGTGCACCCCTGCACCGAACCATTTAGCCGGTGTATCTAGTAGCCAGCGATGCGGATGCCGGCCGACGGCAGCAGCAGCGCGCGGCTTTTCATTACGTTCGCAAACTCCAACGGTA
Organism: Anopheles farauti; assembly: GCA_000473445.2. Taxonomy (NCBI): domain Eukaryota; kingdom Metazoa; phylum Arthropoda; class Insecta; order Diptera; family Culicidae; genus Anopheles; species Anopheles farauti. The sequence continues at coordinate 12,134,475 of KI915040.1, read as the reverse complement.
GCGGATCGAATTCTCCTCTCCTCGGCTAAACGGTGGTGTGAAACATTCGTGTGCGTTTGTGTGCTCGCGTGTCTGTGGCGTGTGAGTTCGACTGATCGATCATCATCGGGCGCAGCGGCTGCCCCTGATGGTGGGTGTGTTTGTGCGTGTGTTTGACGGCAGGGTAAACAAACGACGACGAGCCCCAGAGGGACTGTTTCCCAAACACAAGTTTTTGAGTTCGGTGCAGGCAAAGTTGGGTACGGCTAGTGTGTGATAAGAGCTGCGAACACGGGCCAGCCGTCACGGCAGCGTGGCCGTCCTCGGGTCAGTGTGTCAAAACCGAGCGACAACCAACACCCGCTCTCGACGAGCGCCTTTGTCATCTAAAACACTTGATGTTCCTGCACTTGCTTGCCTCTACTGGCGAGCGGCACGTGCCAGTTGTCGGTCGAACGAAGTGAGTGAATCGCGATACGATCCCCGCCAGTGAGCTTTCTTTATCATTTCTCAGTGCCGCATGTTTCTCCACCAGCGCATACACCAAATGTGCAGTCTTTTAATCAACATCGACGATCGACGTTTAACGCTGGGCGGGCAAGTTGAGCGATAAAAGCCAAAAAAAAACAAAACGTACACAAATAAGCCGCGGAGTGAACGCGGCAGTGAACACGCGCGCGTGTGTGAGCGAATACACGATCGACATTCATCTCCCAAAGTTCGGTTGCTGCAGCAACCCATGAGCGAGGAGGTGATGATTTTGTTTTCGAAAACGAACCCAAACCGTCTGGGTTGGCCGCTTCTCGGTGTGTCTGATCGGTCGGTCCCGTGGCTTTAAGGCCCACTTTTCCTCCCTGTGTCCAGCCAACCCCCCGGTGGGAAGGGGAAGCTCGCGATCTCGGGCGACCTCGAGGTCCCACCCCGTATTAAGGTGATGAGATTGAGAGTGATCTATCTCGCGGGCGAACTGTGCCAGTTCGGTTCAGCACCGCTCGGTTGGCGATCGTTTACTCTTCGGCGACAGGCAACAACAGGCGGTCGAGAAGAACTGAACCGGATTATCAGACCGTTGTGTGCAGGTGCGGCAGGCGGAGGCAATTTGGTGGCTGGAATTCAATCATCGTTATTAGGTTTTTTTTTGCGTTTGTTTTGTTTCGTTTGTTTTGTTTCATGCGGAGTTCGAGTTGATACTCGTGTGCAAGCGGTTTTCCTCACTCGCTGCCTCGCCAGCGGAAGCGTTTCCAGACGCGCGGGTGGTGGTTAGCTAGAGCGATTTACACGCACCCGAGCTGTTTTTACACACCTGGCTCGGTGTGGTATTAACGCAACGGTAACTAATGTAGGGTTGGATTGAAAAAAAGAAGCGCGAACGAGCTCGATCAGTAATAGTGTGGCAGTTTTTCGTGCTATTTTTGGACGAATTTCTCTGTCTACTCGGGGTGGGTTGGATAATTAAATTGGTGCGACAATCTATATTTCTATAAAAAAAATTGAGTAAAAAATGGGTAAAAAAATTTAATGTAAAACATGCCGTAAAGCACTACAACGCACTGTTGGCATGTAAGAAAAAATAGCTAAAACGCGACGTGGACGGATGATGCATCCGTCGCACAAAACTGTGCAAATAACCATTCGCTTATCGGTGGTTGATATCGATCGATGAAAGCTTGACGCGTGTTTTGGACCAACTTCTAATTTACGTTCCTTTTCTTATGCACTGAAATTATTCGTGGTTAACCAGTCTCATGGAAGCGTGTTGTGTGGGTGCAAAAGGATTTGGGAAAGGGAAAAGCCAAAAACTGACGCCTATTGGGAGGTGGCAGTGGTAGGAAAGTAGCATCGCATGTTTGCTTTACTGGTTGGAAGCAGTTGGAAGCGCCATTCACTTTCGCGCGCCACGTCGGATTTTGTGACTGTTCTGGCGAAAGATGTTCGATAGTAAAACAAAAAATCGGTGCTAGTGTCAACAAAACAAAACAAAAAACACACACACGAAAACGTCCTTGAAGACGAAATCTCACCAACCAGCCGAAGCATCCAGCAGCCCGGTTCGATCGACGATTTATCTCGCGCTTCGGGAACGATTTTCATACTCTCACCCCGGAGCATTTATTTTTACGATCCCTCTTCCGCGCAGGCTAGTGGGAGATTTATCGCCACCGAATTTAGTGCCACTGCCAGCGGAGCCGAGGAGTCGGGTGCCTCCCCTTCCCCTGTTTTACATGTGTGTTTTGATAAATGTAGTCGTCTCACCCCGCTTGGAGCTCGTATTTCAATTGCTTCCCAACGGTCGTTATCACCTTCCGTAAGTCGACGAATGCACTACCGAAACAAAATACGAACTAAATTCACACCGCCCTGTGAGGTGTGGGTTGTAAATCACGCCGTCGTTGGATGGTTTTTCAACCCTCACATTACAACCGAAAATGCAATATAGTCCACCTGGTGTCTTTAGAACAAAAAAAAAACTAAAAAACTAAAAAGATCTTCAGAAATAATTTCAAGAAAACTGATAAAAGGGACCCGTTTTAGGTGGTATTATTTAAAGAAAACCCGAACCCCGAGTCCGTCCTCTTTGAAAGATGATTCTTTCCGCATCCGAAGCCAGACTCGAGAAGCCATTCGTTCGCATTAAGTCATCCCGAAACATGACACAGATTGATGACTAACGCAACCATATTGCGCACACCGTGTGCCCGTGCCCGTGTCCGTGTGTGCGTTCCATCTTAACTCCCCTTCCCCTTAACCCCCCCCCCCCTCTCCACCCTCGAGCATCACTTACCGGATTTGCATACGTGCCGGGTGCGAGCCCGGGTAATTATTCGAACCCGATCCGTGACACACTGCGGACGATTCGTTTCGTCCGGCGTTGTTTTGCAAATTGTTGTGGGTGAATTAGAGTGATGCTGGTGTTTGTGTTTGCCCTAATGCAGTAGATGCAAACGAGATGCTGTGCACCACACTGGTCGAATATATGTGCATGCGAGATGTGTTGGTTGGGTGGAAACGACGGTGGCAAAAGCTTTTCCGCCGTGCGATGCCTTTCCTCGACGGGATGGCTTGGCGATGAAAATCGAGTTCGAGCCCGGAGTGGGAGGATGAAAAGCTTAGAATCCATTCCCGCCCGTGAAGAGAGCTGTGTGGGCGTTGTGTGGACATTAACTTCTTGAGGTCTAAATTAAACGATAGGCGATAGGGAGGTAACGAGAGCACTTCTCAAGCACATCGTTTGATACGGCAGCTAGCGTAAGGACTTGGTGCCAAGATGGGTGTTTCTATTACGTTGATTACGGGTGTTCAAGAGCGTCCGATTGTGTTAAAATAAATAAAAAACCCGAAACTTGATTGAAGCTTGAGAATTTATTGGACAATTTCAATACATTAACATTTTTCTAAATGTCTGAATCGATTTAATTCTCTTCACCAATGGTGGTTTTATGTGTCTCAGAACAAAGTAAATAAAAATGTGTGCGTAAAGTACGAGAATCAGATGGCCTAAAGACGACAAATTTGATACATTTTCAAACAAAATGGTTTGAAAATCGGGTTGAAGCAGGAAGAGACAGTGACAGCAACCTAATCAAAATGTACTTTTGGTCGTAGTAGCCAAATTTAAGATGTGTAAATGCCCCATAACCATCTACCGCAAGGTACTTCTACAGCCTTGGGTTAGAAAGATTTGAAAGGCATGATTTTAATAATCAGAGCTGGTTTTTAATTACCATTATTATTTCGCTTAATGAAACACTCTTTCGCGCGTGTGTTTTTTTTTTCTTATTGCTCCCCATCGAACGTTCACATGTCGACAAATTGATAAGCCTTTCGCCTCCTTCCGGTTGTCGCTCGATCGACGCTTGTTGCTACACGATCGGGAGGGTGTTTGTGTGTCGCGTGGGGAACGTTAAATTCTAAAATACGATTTTTGGATTATGAGATTGTTTTTTTTTCCTCGCTGCGTGGTGGTGCTAAATTTAACTCGGCCCTGTGAGCGCGTCCATGGAGCGATCCGGTAGTTGCGATATTTTCGTGTTTCAGTTTTTTGTGGTTGAGGGGAGGTTTTTATTTTGCTTCATTGGGATGTCCAGATTGATTCGAACACGCCACACACCGAACGCGATAAAAACATGATCGCTTAATATTCTACCAGTGCCAGGCCGAGGGCGATCGCGATCGGTTTCCGTGCCCGTGTCTCGTGCGCCCATTTCCACTGGCCACGGTGGCCACGGTGCTTTCCAATTCAAATTTTTCGGCCAGCTAAAAGGTGAGCCGACACTTCGGCGGCGGCGACGACCGTGATGCTGTTCCCGGGTGAATAATGTTTTCGAATGTCGCTTCGGAAACGTGAACGTAAAGACGCGTCTACATCCGCGCTGCTTGGAGCCGGATCTTCACCCACGGTTTTGCGTATAATCCGATCCGTTCTGAATTGGTAGCGGGAGCGGAAAGGGCCGGTGGGGGATTGAAAAAAAAAACGAGCGACTGATAACACCGCAGTGGCCATACGGAGCCCATCGGAGCCCTCGGTTAGGTGCATCATCGAATGCAACACGCTCGTTCGGCGGTGGTTAATGGTTCGAAAGATGAGCAGCAATATTCCACCGTTTCTCCTTGAGACGAGCTTTTAACCTCTTCTTCAAGTAGGTGGATGGATATTTTTTTTTCAATTTCTCCTTGAGGAGAATATGCTGAAGAACATGTTAGAAACGAGCGTTTTCTTCACGCTGCCGGTGGTTGAAAAACTTTGTGCTGCTTCTCAAACATGTGTGCATCAGGTGGAGCAACTCTTCTCAACGCAACCTAATTACCGCAGCATGACACAACAATTGGCAACCATACTAGCCGTGCACATGTGTGCATCCTTCACATCCACTAAACGCATCCCGTTTCAACCCTTCAACCCCTTATCCTTCTGCAGGCCGTCCACCCAACCGAACGGTTGGAACGAAGACAGTAAACAAATTTTCGCACAAGAAACCCACCTTTGCGCGGACGCTAAATAATGGTCCTTCCCGAAATGGAGCTGGTTTCACGGTCGCCACCGTCACCACCTGTTGCTCTTCGTTCGGGGTTGCGTGGTTGGGTGTTAAAAGCGAACCGAGTTTAACCACCGCACCATCCCCTCCCCCCGGGGTTAAGTAAGTTGTTTCATTAGGATAACGCTGCCGCTGGAAAGGAGGCTCCAGTCGCTCCTACTCACCATTTTCTTCCCCACTCGAAAACATTAAACTGCAATGAGGTCGTGGACGTGGGTGTTGTATTTTCGTCTGAATTTCTGTGGTAGTTGCGAACGTTTCCACTACCGAGAAAGCTTTGTTTGCACTTGCTCGCTGCTGTAGATTTAGTTTGTATCACACCGAAAGCAGACGCTCTTCTAAGTCTTTTGCAGGCAATTGGCAGAATCATCGGGTGGGTCAAAAGTGTAAAAGAAAACTGAATGCAACAGAGCGGAAAGCTTCAGTTTGCACCTGGTTTTTGTTCGACACAGATGCACGCGAGCCGTCACCGTGGCTGTTGACGGTTTCGGTGGCAAAAAGGTGACGAAAAGACGCACGTTCGTTCGCGATGATCCTTGTCTGGAATGTGGAACGAATGGAGACGAGTCATAGAAGCCGGATTAAAATTGTGGCACCGAACGACAGAGCTGTCCGATAGGAGAGTGTTGGAAAATTTGCTTTCTGATTGTTCTGAGTGTTCTGTCTTGTCTGCTTAACGTTCGTTGCTTACAGTTTGCATTTTTTTTTTAATCCAGAACCAACCGTTTGCTTCGCACAGGCAAGATATTTATAAACCCAATTTCATTTCGGCTTCCCTTTTTCTGCCACCAACTGAGCGAAACAAAAGCAAAAACGGCATCGTTGCACCGGCGATGCAATCATAATGCTTTTATTACGCTCCGGCAAGCTGTAGCCGGTGGTAACAAAAGGCATAATCCCGATTTGAAACGTTATCCTGGACGTTGATGAAAGCCGCACGTTGATTTTCGGGTTGAGGGGAGGAATATTCATTCCCGGTTGGGAAGTGAAACCAACCGACCAACTAGTGGGGGTTGCATTCGAGTGCTGAAATAAGACAAAGTGCCTGCCGCCTGGCACGTCGGGAGTGTTGATTTGTTCGTGCTCGAATGTGGAAACAACCGATGCCAGCTCGTTTCCATCCGTGACGTTCAATATGTGAATATGAAATCTTAATTTTTCAATATTTTCTATTCAATATGCAGTATCGCGAAACGTGCGATATTTTATTTCATACGTAATAGATCCTTATTTTTACGTTTTTCGGCAGTTAAATGTGGCTTTGAGTCGCAGAAAAGTTTAGAAGCTTTATATTTATTACACGATTAACTGGGTGGAAGGAAATAGTGAAATGAATTTAAATTACCGAACCCACCAACAGAGGGCGCTTTTTAGCTTTATTTTGGTGTATGTTTGCTGCACAGCAAGCTGCTGGTATTACTTTCATTTAAATTTTAGTTAAAATTTAAACCCAGACATTAAAGCAAGCACAAAGTACAGAAATTATAAATTGAATAAATTGAAGGAAAATGTTCATTAAATTTTTATTTATTTTTGGTTCGTTTCTGTCGCAACATTCTCGTTGGAAGTGGAGCACAATATAACTTCAGTTCAATCGAAAACAATCTCGATATATTAATGAAAAAGTAATAATTATTTGAACGTTTACGAAAAAGCCTTCCAATTTCAACCAGTTTTAAGGTGAATAATTCGACATTATTCTGTCCCAACGTCACTTACCTCTTGAAAATAATGAATAATTCATCAATGCAGTTATCGGCACACATTATAAATTGGAAATTTTACTGAAAAACGTTTGTCGTGAAGCATTTCTCCCGCGTCCTGCACATTACGCCAGCTCTAAAAATAACAGCATCATGCTCTCACCATCCATCAGCTGATGCATCTCCTCCTCCTCCTCCTCCTCCTTCTCCTCCTCGCGGGTGCCTGTTCGATTGAAGTTTTGACAAGCAACATCAATGCCGCGGAGAATCTCTTCCCGACAACCCGGCAACAAAGTGTTCGCGGCGCACCCAGTTTAGACACTCGAACGCACCGCTAATGATGCACCACCTCTTCACCCTCCACCACCTTCTCCCACCCCTTTTCCTTCTCTCTTAATCTCGGCATTATCGCAACATCTCGGAAGTCGCCCGAACGCAAGGGGAAAGTGTTGCAAAATGTAAAACACTGCAATTTGTAATGGAACAAACAAGCACGGTTTTGCGGCCGGGTTTAACCAGCGGCAAGGGGTTATGTCAACATGCCCGCTGCACCGAACGAAGCGGCCCAGCTGGATTAGCATTCCGTCCGTACATTCGCGAATTTGAAGAAACGCGTGCGTTCTCATTCCGTTCTCCGGATGCAAAATGCATCCTTACGATGGTTTCAATCGCCTTGATTTCGTTTGCGATCCGGAAGATGTTTTTTTGATCAAATCGAGTCCATTCTCGAGCTATCGAATTTCACAACTGGTGAAATAGGCAGACATTGGAAACTGACCACTCCTTTCGTAAACAAAAAAAAATACAGCAACAACCTTAGTCTAGCCATCATAATTTCACCACCACAAAAGGGGGCAATAAATTATAAAATATGCAAATGCTGTCCGACTGCATTTTCATATTTTTCGCTACGATTTGATTATTGGTCACATAAAAACTTAACTTTTGTTGATGTTTATTTCTCTCTCGCACACACGCGCGCGCGCGCCCAATACCGTGCAAAATAAACCCCCCAATGGAGGATTCATTAAGCAACGAAACAAGCAACACGCCAACAACAACAAAAATCCCACCATAACGAAATTTAAATTCTATTTTCAACACCTCAATTGTCAGCTGCCAAAAAGCTCCCAGCCTACTTTGCATGTCTGATGCGGTCTGAACCGGTTCACGCGTTCGGTAAGGATAATTTTGGAAGTCGCTAAGCACATGTCCAGCCTTCTACTTCGTCCTGCTCGTGCTCCTGCTCGCAGATGGCTGTATCAATAATAATTTTATTGTGTCTCGTGCATCCCCGAGACGCTAATTTTGGACCCCGGCGGTTGCTGCTATGGCGATCCTTCGCGTTTTTTTTTTTGTTTTTATTTTTTGCAACGTTGCGAATCGGTTGTCTCCCCGCTGCGCGCGACACGACGGTTAGTGTGTCGATGCTAACTGGATTTGTTTTTTGGACTGTTGTCCTGCCCGTCCGTCCGTCCGTCCGTCCGTCCCAGCCCATTTTTCATCGACTCATTGGTGCCACCGCCATGTCCCAGTGCCTAGCGCGCGTGGTAATTTATCAAACGCTGACGCTGCCGCCTTTAAACGTTTGCTGCAGCGAACGATAATTGATATTGAAGTGGACGGGCGATGGGTGGGCCGATGCTACGACCGCAACCTTGATCTTGCAGGGAAGCGTTCCGACGGTTTGAATCATCATGATTTTCTCACCCTTTTTACACAGCGACGGTCCGGTGTTATTTTCGACCTCACCTACACCAGCGCACGGGCCAGTGGAGTGCGCGTGGATAACTAGTGCAATATCGGAATCGTACTTTCCTTCCCCTCACGGAAGCTGCCAGTGCCGGGATGGGTTGGGGAAACGTTGGTTCGGTTTGTTGGTTTAATTAAAAGCATCCATTGCGAGCAACCGCGTCGCTTCGTGAACTCGAACCGTGATGGAAACGATAATGACACGAAAAAAAAAGATCCCACTAACACACACACACACACACATGAGCGCACACAAAATTAAACATCCAAACGCCCCCTCACCCACCACCCATGCATGCAATCGATCTCGAGATGAAGACGCTCTCGACACCTCCGTTTGCCTGTCCGGGGGCCAAGGAAGGCCAGGCGGTCGGTTGATAACGACGTAATCCAATACAGTGTCATCCATCACACCAAACTACTGGCTCGCGTTTGCCCTTTTCCATTGCTGGTGGTATTTGCCATTTAGCGGTTGCAAATGTGCGGCCAGGATGGTTTGCGCCCGGAGCTGGAAGTTATCATTTATTTCCTCACATACACTGCGCGCACGTGGTGTGTGCGGTTGGGTTTTGTAGAAGAGGAGCAAGAAGAAGAAGAAGAAGTAGCAGAAAAAATACCCCGTTGCGTTGCGTGAGAATTTTGTTTTGCTCTCTCTCTCTTGCCACCCATTCGCTTTCCGCTACTATTAATAGCGCTAGTAGTGGTTTTGCGAAAGGCGATGGTAGAAAAAAAGGCGGACACGATTTACGAGTTTTCGATGCTTATCGTTTGTTTGGCGATTTGATGTTATTTTTTTCGTGGGTGAAGCTTTTTTGTTATCATTTTTTTGTTTTTTTAAACATGTTTTTTCCATATTTGTTGTTGTCTCATTGAGATCACTACTCAAGACTTCATTATCTTTAGGATCAGAATTCGATGGAAATAATAGGTTTTTCTGACAATTTTTGAATTTTTTAATATTTTAAAGATTTTTTTAATTTTTAGCATAAATAAAAAAAAATCTATAAATTGTATTCAGATAACTCACTCGTCAATTTGGCACTAAATCAATACTTCTTTTTCGCCATAATGACGCTATTAGATTAAAACTCCAGGTTTAATATTGTTACAATTTTAGTATTTTATTACTCTCGCCGCTAGAAATCGGTTACAGGATGACAAGGTATTGTTATATTTGTTCTATTTAACACCGTCCAGCTTCAATAAACCACCCACTCCATGTTCTTCTCAACAGGAACAGCAGCAGCCGCATCTAGCAGGAACACATTCATTATCCGTATGTCAAAATTCAGCAAAAATTAATATCATCCTTCATCGGAGTCGCTTGTGTTCGCTCTTTACTCTAATTATTCCCCCGAGATATGGCGGTGCGTCCATCCTCCATGCGCCCTGGTGGCATTTCCGAGAAGCGCATGCTTTCCGAGAAGTGAAAGACAAAACGGACTTTCCCCCTCGCCCTCCCCCGGGGATCGTACCGAAGCCCGCAAGCAGTGGCGTGCATTATCAGCACAAATATGTAATGAATTTTCATCCTTCATCGCGCACCGTAGTCATGTATTTGAGTGTTTTTATACTCTCAACCGAGTAGATTGCTTTCGTTCAAACATGTACAACGTTTATCATCCTGATGCGGTGTGTTATATTTCGTGTCTATTACGCATGGTGGTATTTACAGTAGGCGAGTTGAATTATCCAAGGTCAATTTCTGGCGTGGCAAGCATCGTTACGGAGTTTCCTTCAACTTGACCGCACTCCGGTTTTGCGTTCCCAGTCGCTATTGGATTCAGCGCGTTCGTACGAATGGCGAGCTCCGGGACGGTAATTTGATCCTCCCCGGGTACGATCGTACGATCGAGACGGTACGCAAATTAGATATTTGGCAAGGAGTAACATAATCGCGATTATAAATAAACAATCTCCTTCCGTTGCGTCCCCATCAACGATGGCCGGTGCGGGTGTTTCGTGCGCATTTTCCATCGAGAACATCCAGAGTAACCGTCTCAGCATCGAAAACCTTGAAAGTGTTCGTGTCCGCAAGTGCAGGGGACGTGTGCAGTGATGGTGGTGGCGAAAAGATATCTAAATTCATAACATTTCAATCAATAGTTCAAACTACACGCCAACGTATGTCTAGAAAACACGAGCTGGGAGAAGGGTTGACTATATTACAAGGGCTAGAAAAAGGATTATGAAATTTAATTTTCGAGGTAAAAGCACCTACAGCGATTTTTAGTCGAAAAAATTGTTTTCTAAAAAGTTTTTAAGTCAAAATTTAGTCGAAAATATGTGAAGAATAAAAAAGCTCTTCAGGATCTTTATATGCTGGTAATTAGAACTCAACTGAGTTCAAGAATTCAAGATTTAGTAACTCGATAATCTCATCTGCGGAAGTATTTCATGTTATACAACCATTGTCGAAAAAAAATTCAGGATAAAACAGGTTTTAAAATACAAATCCGAATGTTTTGTCCAAAGCTTCCAACTTTGTAAACAGCAGCTTTACTAGTATTACTAATGTTGAGGGTAAATTTTCCAATTGAATTGAAGAGATGAATCCAGAAAAAAGTAATTTTGTTGCAAACAACATAAAGACATTATTTAAAAAAGATCTCTATTAAAAATAATTGAAAAAAATGACATATCACCGTTAAATACTTTCACTTGTGAATCAGCTTATAATAGATCATACAAACAATTGACTGTGCGGTGATGTTAACGAGCAAACGAGCATAATCTGTGTATGCTCATCGTGCCTCGTGCCTGATTAATTACCGACAATTAACACCCAATCGCTCACAATGCGATCGATCGATGCTTCGTCCATCGTAATCGTTCGCAACTGCTCATCCGCTTGCTTTGCTTCCCACTGCGGTCGCCATGGAGATGAGCATTTTCCCTTACACAGCATTGTGCACTCAGTGTGTGTTTGTGTGTGTGTGTGTGTGTGTGTGTGTGTGTGTGTGTGTATGTGTGTGTATGTGTGTGTGTGTGTCGTATGCAAAACCGGGCACGGGAATGTGTGCCGCTTTAGCTATTTGCTACAATGCTAGGAGTTTTTATTGCTCTCTCTCTCTCTCTCTTTCTCTCTCTCTCTCTCTCTCTCTCTCTTTGTCATGTTTTGCGCTGCCATTCGATTGCCTCCCCGAACGGATGCAAAATTGCAACGTGCCACACATGATCGGGGGATTTGATTGCCCAATCGAGAACGATAGCATCGACGGGATCCGTCTGTATGTGACTCAATAAATTGCATTTTTAGCGCCATAATGCCCAACAACCGCTACCACGTGCGCTATCCGTTGAAGCAGCTGGTGATTTATTGACAGACGTCTTCGGAGGTAAATAAAAATGCCGACAACAGAGCGCCACCGATGGAGAGGGAGAGCGGAGCTACCTTTGCTGCATACATTGTTGCACCTGGGGAGAAGAATGGGGCGAAAAAATAAAAAAAAAAGTTTGATGGATACGTCGAACGTCGCTTCTCCTCATCCAGCGATGCATGTATTTACTGCGTTCGAACCGTAATTGCTGAACTCGTGTTACGATTATTGCTTCAATTCATCATGGGTCTAGCGCTCGGTAGAGAATGCGATCCTATCGCGTGGTTGAATTTTAATTACATACATTGTGATAATTGTGTTGCTGGTTTTTCCTCCTCCTCCTCTTTCGCTCGCCGAATGAAATATTACCACCGTGACACACACACACATCAAAGACAAATAGCAATTTGCGCCGGGAACAATATTTCTCGTGAAAAACAATGGAAATTTTCCCGCGCAGAACATGCCCGACCCACAGGATCCTGCACAGAATGTGCTTGAGGAGAATTTCTCAATAACAGAAAAAAAAACATACGGAGCAGGCTGTGATTTTTTTCTTCCACGGAAAAGGAAAGGGCGACGGTTTGCCACAGCGATCAGGCGACCGTTAATTATCTTTCTTGCAATGCAAATGTAAAATAATGCCCGCTGCCATGCGGTCGTTTGATGTGCGGAAGCGGAATACCGGGAAAACCGTGGCGGGCTGCTGAACCGAGCGAAGACAGCACGCTTAAAGGTATTTTTTGTTCATTAACGCACTAGCAATCCTGCTCCGATTCGTGGTTCTCTGTTTCTCGCTCTCTCCCTCAGGATGTTACATTTCAATTTTATTATAATTGTAATCAGTTTTCATTCGCATCGCGCATCGCCCAGGAAACCCGGCACCTCGAGGGCTCGGGGCGACGAAACGATTTTAGCGGTCGTCTAATTTTCCGATCCTAATTACACTGATGATGGTGATTTCTGTCCGGGAGCAGACGCCCACGCCGGTAGCGCCTTAAAATGGAGATGAAAGCTTGCGGTCTTAGCCATCCACCCGAAAGCTTTGATGAAAGCACGGGACTTGCACGGGTTTCCACGAACCGAGAATCGACAGCCCGATGCTGCCGGTGCCGGGAAAGCCGATACGACTTCTGCTGGTTGGTGATGCGAATCGAACCGTTTCCATCGGTGCGTAAGGTGCGGTTGGAGTTCCATTCCAAACACTGGCAGGTTTAAAGGACAGGGGTTTTACACATAACGCTCTTATCATAGAAATTTGTGGAAGCTTCCCGAAGGAAGTTGTTTGGCGACCTTTGGCAACAACGATCACAAACAAATGTATTTTTGAACGCCGATTTCGTGCATAAAACATGGTTCAATTTAATCCAATCCGTTGTTGGCTTTTTTTTTTAATACCCAAATAGATTTGAAACGCCTCCACGGGAAATCTTAAAACCCTAAACCCGAACAAAAGGTAAACAAACGAGCGGTAGAAAACAGACGGCTTAATATTTAGAGCGGCTTCGGGTGAGATTATATCCCCTTTGCTTCGGTTGCTACTGTTTTGGGACAAGTTTTCCTCTTTTATCTGCGGTTTTTGTTTTCTACGAACTAGCGAACAAAATTTTGTCCAATAAACAGTGGCCAATCCGTCCTTTTCTGTTCTCTAAAACTAGGAGTTCGAAATCTTTAACTTCAGATGAGGATTTCGTCCATATTTGACACGTTCAAAAATGATAATCCATGGTGAGGCAAGGGCTTTTTACTTGAAATAATCGTTTTTTGAAGATTTCGTTAAAAAAAACATCGATTTTTGTTTTGAATTCAATATTCCAATCAAACATCCAGCTAAACATTAAATGGGAAATTTCTCCAAAATGAATGATAAAATTTTCAACACATGTGAGCAATCTTCACCAATGAATGTGTAAAACCCTGTAATATTCCTTCACCTCCTTTCCCGACTCGACACGTCCGCGTAATCGAACGTCGTTCGGCCAATCGTAATGAAATCACCATTCGTTTTCACGTCAGATTTCATGTCCATTTGATGACGTTCTTGCGAGCGTGTGCGCTTCCCAGAATGCATTCCATCGGAGTCTCGCAAGAAACAGAACCGGTGACCGAACGAAGTGTAATGCAAACGTTGCTTCTCACATTGGCTTGGACGAGTCGCCCGATGCCCTGATGCCCCCGCATCGCCGTAGCGAAAATCGTCAGCTTCGTTCACTGCGACGTGTTTCTCCGATCGATTTACGTGGATATTTTATGTTACCTTCACCTGAGGGAACCATACCTTCAGACACATTCAGACACATCTTCCACACTGATTTGTCACCGTTTTCGCTCTAACCCGGTTTTTTCCCGCGACGCACCGAGTTGTCGATAAATGAGCGGAGATGTTATTTATTTTCCTATTCCGCGAGTTGGAAACGTGCCGAGCAGCACGTGCGCCACCGGCGGTGAAGAATATTCCGGCCGAACGGTAATTGAAAGGGCTGGCTCGTTTTATTATACTTTCACTCACCTCGCTCGCTGCGGTGTAAGATTTTCAATATTTTCTTAACATTATACCTTACATTACGATTCGAACGGGTACGATTCCACCGGCGATGCTCACACGTTTCGCCCGTAACACCTCGTTGCGAGATGATTATGGCACCTTCGCCCGTGCCTACCATCCTTCCCTGCTTGACGTACCCTTTCGGGGAAGCGCTCATATAAACTCACCTGTCCAAACAGTGCAGTAGTGGCCCTGCCATCGTCACAGTTCGCGTCACGTGCTTGGAGAAGCGCAATTTCGCGCCCAGTAGAGCAGCACACGGCCACGAGCGGCACATTTACACGCGAGACAGTGAGACAGTGAGCTGCGATAATGAGTGAGACAAAGGTGGGGAACTTTGAAAAAGAAGTTGGGACGGGGATTTGACGGGTCCGTTGCTGGAAACGGATGGGAAAAGCGCTACAAACGCTCCCAAAAGTAGGCTCCCACCGCAAACCATTTGCTGCGTTTAGCGTACGAAGAAGCGGTCGGGCAAGATAATAATAAAAAAACAAATTTCTCGTAAACACTACGACCCAACGGGAAGGTGAGGACCCAGGCAGGGTTTGCGGGGTATGGTTGCGGAAATTTTATGGCCCTCTAAAAGGCTCTCGTCCACGCAGGACCCATCATCCTTCCCTCGACGCGGTAGAATTACCTCACGGTCGGCGCATTGTCTTAAGCCGTCCGGGTGATGATGTGGTTTGGTCCGTCCGTCCGTCCGTGGGGTGGTCCGGCGATGGGAAAAATATGGAAATTTCTAAGCTGGAATTCCATTTCGGAGGAATCGCGTCGCTGGAATCGCGCACGGGGCGAGGAAGCAACCGTGAGACATGATTTAATGACTCAACAGGGCATCGAGCGCGGGCGAAAATAAAACAAACGCTGCAAAGCAAACCTATTAACAAATCCGAAACATTCGTTTTATCTTAAGACCGTTGCGAAATGGCCGTAGACCGTCTAGTTTTGCACTAAAACGTTTGCGAAAACGTAGGCAGAAACGGAAAGAGATAGAGAAACCGGGGGACGACAGTTTGAGGGTAAAACAAAAAACACTACAAACTTAGGAACTTGAGGTGTTATTATTCTATGGGATGAGTTTTTGGAAAACATGTCCGACATGTCCTCGGAATGTAAATAAAATACCTTTTTTATAATCTCTTAAAAACACGAGAAGTGTAAACCGAACACGGAAAACATAAACTAAAAGAAAACAAAATTCTCTAAACGCAACAAGTGGTAGGTTTAAGAGTTGCGCAAGCCACAAATTACAACGCAACGTGTGTTTGCGTTAACAAGAAGCAAAAAAAAATAAAACGAAAAACGCCAGCCACATTCAAGAAAGGATGTTTAAAACCTAATTACTTTCGGTTTTATCAAGCCCGTCCGAGGCACACCGTACCGTGCGCCGTGTTTCGTGTGGCGTTTGACAAATTGCTGACGTGCGGATTGTTCCCGGGACGGATGCTGACACCCGGGCCCACCGCCGAAGGGCAAAAAGTCATGTCTGCGTGACGGTGGACGATCGTTAGTGAAGAGTGTTCGGGCGCGCGCCCGACGATCACCAACTATTTTGCGATCGCAAGCGACGTGTTCCGGTGTGTGACATTTACATAAACGCGTGCCACTCATTTGACCGCAAGCGACAACAGCGGCTGAGGAGGTGGCACGGGATGGAGGGGATGGTGATTTTTTATTCAGCCCGCTAAGCCACAGCCACCCATTCCGGGCGGGCCAGTTCACCCAGAACGGTGGAGTTAACTAGTTGCCTCGGTGATGATTATTTAATTTACACATTCCTGCCGGGACGCGTGTAAACCGTACTGTACCGTGGCGCACTATGGGCGAATATTGGGTGAAAAGTGATCTATTTTTTATTTATACAAAAAGGAACCATTTTGAGTGCTGAGTGGAGGAATGTTTGCTACATTTTTGGAAGCAGAAACAAGCCCTATCTTATCTCCTATTGAAGCACGAATTGCGAGAACAATTTTAATATTTCATATCACTCTGTTCTGACTTTTTTTTGTATTGTTGTGATTGTTGTTGTGATTGTTTCACTTATAAATAATAACTTTTAAATTGATGATTTTAACTAAAATAAAAAACTATTTTTTGAGTTTTTCATTTCAGTTATAATCATCATTAATTTTTTTAATAAAAATAATTAATATCTTTTTTTATGATTTGGTTTAAAGCTTCAACATAAAATATTGTTAGTAAGTTAATCATCTTTTTTATTTATTCTAGATGTAAAAACTTATTCCCTTACTTGTTGTCCATACTATGTTAAAGATAACTTCGTCATAAAAAATGAGGTAATTAACAACGAATTGCGTAATCATATCACCTTATAAAAGCTATTGAAAATTTATTGGATGTCCTCCATAAAATTTCATAGCGCCATTAAGTTGGAAAAGTGTTACGATTCGTTATTTAGCGTTTTATTGTATCGCATAAAAATGGCTGAGCGATTTTTTTTTCATAAAATCTCCTTTTTTTGGTATTAATTAAACGAAATTTTTATTTTTTTGTTATTAATCACTCCACACAGTGCCCGCTGCTTGGATCAGTGTGCGGGGAGGTATCACAATTACCACGCGTTAATTAAATCACGTACAAGCAGCAGCACGACACGCGTTCGCCTCCCGATGTTTTCACGGGCAAAAGCTCCACCGACCAGGGCGGTAATAAAAATTCCAAATAAGAACATTATCTGGCAGCTGGCAGACCCGCAAATTAGCCGATATCTACCGCGATCCGGTCAGCAGATCGATCCAACGCACGATCGGTGGCGTGGTGTCGCCGGAACAACTAGATTGACAGTAAAGATCGGCCCGTCGATGTTGGGATCTCCATGGGAACCAACCGTTTAACCGGCGAATTTATCACACCATTAGGTGAATTTGTGTGCATTTTATGCAAATAGTGTCCGATTCCACCGGGGATGAGCTAAAAATACACGTTTGGTTTTTTTTTTGGTTTGTCCATTTGCTATGCTTCCGTTTATAGGCCACTTATGCCATTTTAAGATCGCAGACCTACGTCAATCGCAGATTATGTTACTATATGGAAGGAGGTGACCGAGATGGCTTTAAATAAGCCCCTGTCTGTCTCACGCACTAAACAAGCCCAAAAGCCTAAATCCAACGGTGCGGGCTCCAAACAAATCGCTCACGAATTTTTGCAGCGATTTCCCAATGGGTTTTTTTTTGTCCATCAACTGTATGCTAATCTGCGTATGCAAAATATGTCCAACATGCTTTATGGGCCTCAATTTCGTTCGATTTTTTGTATGTTTTTGTGTTGTGTTGCAGCTACCTACGGAACAAAAATTAAATAAAAATTTAAAACACACACACACACACACACTTCGCATGATTGATTTTCGTTCCCCATCCGTGTTAAAAAGCACCTCCGAAAAACGTTCATAATTAACTTGCCATTTTAGAGTTCGTTATAGTTATTCGCACACCGGACCGCCAATATCGCGTGCCAATCGATGAACTGATCGTCTCAATCCGCTTCCACGCCAATAGCTTCATCGTTCATCGATGGAAGCGAAAAAAAAAATCAATTATCCCCCACATAATTCACCCTAATGTTTGTCACCGTGTCGGCGACTGGTTCGCCGGAGGCTCCCAAAGCGTATCGGTTGCTCCGGTTCTTATTATCCGGTTTTATTGTAGCTTGCAACCCTCCAATCGTCCTATCCGGGGCATCGTAGCGCTTGTCGAGCGGAAAATTATACACCACGATAACATCTTTAAACAAACAACCCCACCGGGGCGCTGACAAAAATGTCACCGGTTCACGGATGTGTCACGCGGCGCGGTGGACCGGTGGATAGTTTTCGGCACCTTTCGTTTCGATTTTTGTTTTTTTTTTTTTTTTGGCGCACACACACCATCCTCGGGGGAGAGGATACGTTGCCTATTAATAGCCCACGCCAAATGGGAGCTCCAGTTTCCGAAACTTGTGCGTAAAATCTCCATTTTTCCAGTTCGATCGCCGACCATTTCGGTGCCCAATTTTATTTCGTAGATAAGATCTAGCAATACTCCCTCAAAACCGGCAACGGAAAACTCGTTTCGTGCGCTGGTGAATATGCTGATTTGGGAGGGGAAAATGGATTGGGTTATACAGTGAATCAAACGATCCTGCGTGGAATAGCAAAACATCCCATGGCCTAACGCTCATGATCGATTGGCAAAACAAATACTTCCCCGCGGCCGGGGACCGGGCGTTCGAAACCTGTTCCGGTGGCCTTCGGTTGAAAGTGAAACAAGATTGTTCTGCGATTAGGCGCGTCGGGGTGGGTTTTTGGCAACCCGCGTGGCACGTCTGGGGTTCGCAAACCCCTATCGTCCGTGCCATCCGTCCGTTTGCGCCAACTGCGGTTGCACAACAGTGTGACCCTTCCCCTCCCCCACCGCTTCCCCCTATAACAGGATATTCCTGTTCGGTGTCAAAGCCCACGGCCCACCGGGTCACGAGCGAGTGCCGTGTTAATTATGCCTCGCGATAGCGGCCGATAGCATGACAGCATGGCTAATTTTATCCTTCGAATGCTCGGATCGCTCGCTCGCAGGCTTTATTGTTTTGATTTTTGGTTGGTTTCTTTTTTTGCATACAGATTTGTTAGTCAAATAAAACGAAATTCGCTGCAGGTGGGTTGAGTTAAAAATAAACAAATAATTAATTCCACATTTCTTCTGCATTCCGTGTGGCGTTTTCAAAAGGGAAGAACAACCATCAATTTTTGAAACATTAAAAATAAATAAAATAATCAAAAACAATTCACTACTGCACCCTCAAGGGTACGGCGGTCAGCGGGCGCTGCATCCTGCATCCTAGCAACGGAATCAAAGCAACCGACGTTCAGCAGCAAACACGTCAAACAGCGGTCTCGTCCGTATCGTCGCTTTGGTCTTTGATCGAAATTTTGTCATTTTGCACCACTCACCTGAGTGCCGCGCGCGTCTTTATTAAGTTGCTCCGGGGAAATCTTCACGGCATCTTTAGCAACCCCCAGCACCTTCCCACCCCCCCCCCCCCCCCCCCCCCTCCCCCCCCCCCCCCCCCACCCCCTCATCGGCCGGGTGTAAATGAAACGCAAGGAAGAGAGTGCACGAAGCTTTGCGGTGACCTTTGCCGGGATCGTTAAAGACAACCGCCGAACCGGTGCACATGATCGCCCGTGGTCCATAAAATGTGGCATCGGAAATGAGTGGCAACGCAAGAAATGCAAATGCAGGTGATTTCATGGAGAAAACGTTGTTAGGTTGTGTTTGCTTTATTTTGCTTTGTTTCATTTGCTTTTTTTCACCCGCAATTTGGGCGCTTTTTCAATAATGCTATGCATCCGTGACGCGTGGTTATCCACACTAATCGTTCTCTAGATCTGGTCCAGAAGGCTTGATCAAATGTACGTTAACTTTTTTTTTCTTTTGTTTTGAATTTATTATCAACGGTTTTTGGTTTTGGCATTTCGAGCCTGGCTAATGGTCGTAGTCGCTCCATTCCGCTTTGACCGCTTTCATATTAACCTTTTCTTGTGTATTAGGCTAGAATGTACAAAAACTATCCTAGATGTGAAGCGCGGAACGAATCGTCGTATGGTAAAAATATAAATCAAAATATAAAAAAGTCATAAAACGTTCATCGTACGTACCAAGTCCGGATTGGGCTTAAAAAAAAAAACGAGCGTATTTTAATGTCAAACGTGTTACACATAGCGCCCTCTGGTGGCGGATCCGGAACTGCTGATTTACGATGCTCATTATTCAATGCCCCTCTAAAAACGATCGACAGAAAAAAATAGTTTTTCCACCGCTTTTCCGGCCACTCGTCGGCGGTGCTATCTATCGACGGTTTACTCATCAATTTCAGAGGGCGCGGAAAAAGGGCGTCGTTCAAATTTGCTAAGCTTGCTACGTTACAGCAACTGACGATAAGATTGATTGAAGAAGGTCGAACAGAGTTCGAACGCTCGAGCAAGTTCGAACGCTCGAATGTTTAAAGCAGCCAAACAGGATACTTGAATGATGTGTTCATTGAAAAGTAGCATAAATTAAAACGCTGCATAATTAAGCATCGTTCCAGTGATTTTCTTCGTATTATCGGTAGCAGTAGCGTTCGTTCAGTATTCGCCGCTTTGCAATATGTTTCAAGAGCGTGTGTGTGTTTGAGCTGATCGATCTTTTATGCTTTGTGTCCTTCTCGTGTTATTTCTAAAATTATTTTAATTAAAAAGTCTTTTCCTATATTTATCATTCGCATACAAATCGGCTAAATTTAAAGCGTTAAAAAATTGTGAAAAAAACACACACATCTCGTCTGTAACGGTGATAGCCGACAAAAAAACAACTGTAAACTTGTGAAAACGGAAAACCAAAAACACAAAGGTACGCTGGGGAGGGAGCTACTCGTACATTGCAAAAACAAAACGCCAAACTCGCGACATAATCGCGAACATTAGCCGTCGGATCAACAAAAAATAAAAACGCACCGATCTCGGCTGGCAGCAACAGCAGCAGCAGCAGCGTGCGGTTTCAATTAGGCAACTGTCGTTTGCAAATGAGTGGGATTCGAACGTTCAGATGGATGGATTTTTTGGGGGTTTGAATTTTATTTCCAGCGCGCTCATGTGTGTGTGTTTGTGTGCGTTTGTTGGATCAAATTGTGATAAAGCCGGACCGTGCGACCTCTGGCGCCCCTGGTGGCAAAAGCAATCAGTCAAAATGTTACGAAACGAAGTTTTGCGGAGTACCTCGGCGTGCATGAGATTGCTCGGAAGGGTTGCGTGCGAAAGTGTTTCATCTTGGTTTCGTATGTATAGTTCGTTTCTAGTTTTACGGCTCTGAATATGCAAACTTTCACAAGAATCGTAACGAACGCTATGCAATGTTATCTTTTAGATGCAAAACGTATCTCCTTTCTTCTAGTAATTATGGTTCAGCTATCATATTACTAGCTTCATTACCCGGCCCAACTAGTTTGGATGTGATTTTAACAGTTTGCTGCTGCTCCGCAACGGAAGTCTGCGTTTTATTGATCCACTCCAGGTGGAGGTGGTCGAAAAGTGGTCGGTGCCGAACCGAAAAACGAAACAAGGAGGAACCGATCAAGAATCCCACCACCAGATGATTTCCATCCAGCCAACCGTGACGATCGTTAAAATTCGGCAGTCCGCTTCGGTACGGCGACGTCGAGCGAAGCACTCTTCCATAATCGTATTATTTTTGGTCGACAGGCGCAGCAGCAACGACGACAGAAGTGCGTTACCAGCGTGGTATACACGCTAATGACAGCCGCAGCAGCAGCAGCATCAGTACCGATAGCAGTGTCAGTTGGCGTCTGCCAGTGTAACAGTGACATAAGTATCGTGCGCGTGTGTTTTTGGTGTCGCGGAATCAACCACTATTTGGTGTGCAGTGAAGCGGTGAAGCGTGCGATATAAACGCTCGCGTCGGATAGGTCCGATCCGGTGCGCTCAGTCTTCGCTCATCGAAGCAACCGGAGACGGAGCGAGTGTTTAGAATCGGTGCAGTGAAGTAAAACGCAAACGAAAGTGCTCCCCAATCCATAGTCCGTTCGAAATAGCAAAGGGTAATCATGTGGCTGTCTAATAGTGTCGTGCACAATGTGTTGCGGAGTGTTCGTGAGTAGTCCGTACAGGCGAACGTGGGGCATTTGTGATGGGATAAAGCCGTTCCTCTTACCATGATGGTACGCGGTGAATTTACAGTGACATAGTGTGTTCCCTGCTGACACCATTACACCAACCGACCGAAGCGTTAACCATCCCGGCCCAAGCCGGCAAGGGCTAATATCATCACAACCGCACAGCATGTCGGTCAGAGCAAACGATTTGGGGCGTGCTGCGGTGCGGTGCAGTGTGATGTTACTATTCGTGCTTGCCAGTACCGTCCCCGGGCGCGACAGGACATCGTTAGTGCGGGCGTCCATCGACGTGCCGACCCCATCGGCTTCATCGACTCCTACACTGGCCAATAGCACCAGCTACCGGCATCAAAGCGTCGTCGACAGTTTGCGTGCTCCCGGGTTCGCTTCCCCACTACCACCAGCTGTCAAAGTGACAACGCCACCGCCGGCGCCCTCTTACGGCACGTTCGTGAACCGCACCTCGCGCGATCTAGTCGCCAGCGGAGCGAGCCGCGACTGTGAACACACCAGAGTAAACGTCACCGGGGGTGGCGCGAATCGTGGCGCGGGCCCGGAAACGGACGCGCCGGGGAACTTTCTTAAGTTTGCGATCCTGCTGCCGAAGCAACCGAACAAGCGGCGAGACATACGCATCCTGTCGACGGTGCTGCCCGTGATCGAGATGGCCACGCGGGTGGTAACCGCACCCGGCGGCCTGCTGCAGAAGTTTCGCATCGAAATCGACCACCGTGACACGCAGTGCTCGTCGACGTACGGTGCCCTCGGAGCGTTCGATATCTTTCTCACGCGCAAACCAGGTGCGATTTTTAGGGTCCTTTACACGGGTTTGGACGTTCGGAGTGCGTTGCGTTTGGAATCAAATCGAGAGGCTGGCTGTAGATGCAATGGAGAAAACCTTCGTTCGGAAATGTGTGCAAGACCTGTGTAGAAAATTACATCCCAATGGTATCACTTGCGAGCCTTACAAACGCAGTGATAGTAATTACACACCACGGTTAATTTAAACGTCAAATTAGAAGCCATAGTCTCTACGTCAAATACTATCAATCATCAGGCCGGCTTTTAGTGAGAGCAAAGGTCGAGGTGTCGGTGTCCGGCGGGCAGCGCGACATTCGACATGAATTAAGTAGATATTAGACTTTGTCAAACAACTTCCTCCCGGTAGGCGCGATCGGATCGGGCCAAACAAACAAACCGGTTCCGAGCCGTTTTATAGCCGGCATCGGTGAGGCTCGTTAAAACCAACAACCGGACTGTGCGCCCGATTGCTCAGTAGGCGAAACCTTCATTAACTCAGCATAGTACTAAAGTGTTCTAACGCACTCGGAATCCACAATTCAAACGCGGTCGAATGGTTGTTTTTTTGTGGTCCTATTTGCCAGTAGCTACCTCGAGCTCCAAGTGGCTCTAGCCAACACGACACGACAATCCGATCTAACCCATCAAACCGCTAAACGACTCAAACCGACGCGACCGAATTGCTTCGCAAACGAAGCGCTATGTGTGGCGAGTCAAGGCACTCTCGAGTTTGACAATTGATTTGCAATAAATCAAGCGCACGCTCACTTTGACGGATCGGTGGGCCATTTTTCGCTATATTAATGATGCCCGACGGCACCCGGACGGATCGGAATCCGTAGGCTTTTGGGGGATTGGTAACGGGACAGCAGTGTCGCCGTTTGTTTTCTGTATTGTTAGGGAATAAAAAACCATGCCGCCCGTTGGTGATTTGTCAGCAAGCCCTCCGTTACTTCGGTGCGGATCCGTGTTGAAAAACTGCTCCCAAGCTCCGGGAAGTTGTCGGGGGTTACACGTTAACCCCTAATCAATCTAGCCTACGAACGGAAATTTCAACCATAATCGATTTACTATATCCAGTGGGATTTTATACGAGCAATCACTCTCCTGCGTTTGTTTTAATTTTGAAAGGATTTTTTGCTTTACTGAAAACATTTGTTTGTATGACTAACACTCTACAAATAATCTTTCGGTTTGATAATATTCGAAATGCGAACGATTTTTTAAACAAATCTACCCATATAGAAGCAATTTTGATTTTCATTGCCATTTAGTAAATCATTCCAATTCCAGTGAAGCACAGAGTGTAAAGAGAGAGAAAAACTCCATGAAGATAATTTCGCTGTTAGATTCATACTCCAGAAAGTGCTGCATACCTCTAATAAGTCAAATGTTATACATTTGATGATAAACTGCACGCTAAAATTTAAATAAGCTAGCTCCCCGGTTTGATTCTTCATTAACCATTTTGATAAAAATAATGCTTTCACACCCGGAAATTCAGTGTCTCTTTTCAATTAGACATAAAAGACAAGGTTTATTCGTCGCCGGCAGGTACTTGTCGCGTTTGGCTAAATTTCTGTCTTAGCCCAAAGCCCAAGAGTCTGGTCATTTTTCATAGCCGACAGAAAATAATAAAAAAAATGATTGATTGTCTCCCAGCCCATCGGTCTCGCAGTCAAACGACACAATTATTCGTCTTGCAGTGTTCATATTCGCTAATTAATACCACCATCAGCACCACCCACCCACCGTGCAAAGCCGTCCGCTCCTTCGCGCTTTTCACATCCGGATGTTACGTATGCGTTCGCGCACGTTCGTAACAGCAGTTCATATCACGACACATATGTTGCCGGTTGCACCTAAAGCATCTAATTTCATTTGAATTCCGCCTCATCACATAAAGCAAACACACAAACACCGTGCTCACTCCCGCGCGAATGGTCCACTTTTCCATAAGCGAATGTTTTGAACCAACTCGAGAATTTACACACCCAAAACTCACGAGTCGTTTTATTTTTATCCCGGAACCGTGTGTGTTCTCAGCGTGTCTGCTTACGAAACGAAACCATCAACACGCTCACCCACCGAGGTTCGAGATTCTTGACATGCGACATGTATGGCGCGAACGAACCATCGCCATGCAGCGTTTGTTGGATGCGCACCAAATTCCCATGCCCACGGAGAGGCGCACGGGGTGGTTGGGGTGCAGAAGAAACCGAACCACCACCACCACCCAAAAAGCAACAGGTCGGCGAGGGTCTCGATCGTCCCGTCCGACCGCGAAACCTTCGTCGCGTGGCGTGAAAGTGAAAGGTGACAGGCGGCCGGAAGGTTAAACCGCGAAAAGGCCAACCTCCAGCGCTGACCGGCTAAAGAGCACCCGGTATTGGAGGATGATGGGTTTTTTCTTTTCTTTTTTATCGTACATCTTTTCTATAGGTTCTGTTTCTTAACTCGTCTTTTTTTTCTCTCTCCTCTATCTCTCCTTCCCTTTTGCTCCCATCGTGATCCAGTGCTGATACGCTCCCGGCCACACCATCTCGACCCTTCTTGTCCGACAATGTTGCTATGCTCGCTCATTATGCTTTCGGGGCGCACTACAATGAGGCAAATTAAATTTTAAAACACCCGTCACAAAAACGCTCCAAATCGCTGGAACCGCCGTCTCGCCACGGTGAAAAGTCAATTCCGAAAGTACCTGTAATTGCCGGCCACTGGACGTCAGATCCATTTTCGGGGACGTTTTTCGAACGGCCAACGGCTTCAGACTTCGGCTTAATTACCGAGGTGACAAATGCTCGTCGATGGAACCGAAGTTAAAACATCATTCTGTCCGTCGGTTGGTTTGCATTCTTCCACCAGCCATGTCCGCGACTTTTACTTTCTTTCCATCCCAGCACACCAGCTGGGATCCGTGTCGATAAGAGTCGATCGGGACACCCGGAACGAAACGAAACGAACAAACAAAAGACATGAAAAAGGCGCTGAAAAGTGAAATGTTTGCCGAGCGGCCCACACACTCGCCGCTGAAAGGATGCCGTGTGACAGATTTTATTTTTCCACCCGACCATTTTGATCCGATTACACGACTCGTAAGGAAAGGGGGAAAAGAATATCGTAGGAAGGAAAGAATATCGCAAACGCGACGGTTCCTTTCGGCGTGCGTGCATTTATACACATATATCTTCGCAGCTAATTGATCCGGCGATCCTTTTTCCTTAGCCTTTCGCTGCCCCAAAAGCGGACGGACATGCCCGAGGAGAACCGATTAGTGGGAGCATTTTGGTATTTCTTTTTATTTTTTTTTTTTCGTTTTCTTCTCTTTGGACGCACTTGAAGATTTAGATTACAGCTCCCGCGCCCGGGAGGGTGACAAAAAAAACAAACAAACCAACACGTGGTTATAAATTTCATGTCCGTATGAGGGTGTCCTTTCTAAAAACGATCAGACCTGGCAACGATAGCTCTATGCTTTTTAGGGAGGTGGAGGAGTCGGGGGGGGGGGGGGGGGACTGTGTAAGTGCACTCGTACTTTCTCCGCACTTTCACCATAGACATGCTGCTTCTTGCGGCCGCCAGCCGAGCATTCTCTTCGACGCTCGAACAGACAGACAAATGGACAGCACTATGATATCACGCAGGAAAGTAATTGCAATAAATTACCTGCCCCCTTAGTGGGGTGAGTGAGGCCTCCGAAGGAGTGAATTTCGCACATTCCCCCCCTCCCACCCCTCCCCAAAAGCGCCACGTCCTTCGTTCGGGACGTTTTCCGTTTCCCAGCGCACCCTCGAAACGTCCTTAACATTCTTGGCCGATGTTCCTTCCCCGGGCCGTCGTCAATTAAGGGTTCGCTTTTGTTTTGTTTTTGTTTTTCTTACCTCTGTTTGCTGTTCTCGCTCCGCGCGGGTCCGTGTTTGAGCCCGTGCTATTTTGGTCCTATTTATGGTCCATTTTGTTCCCGTCTCAGGGTCAATGGCGTGGATGGGACCAGCCGATCGCGCGGGCTCTTTTTATAGACCGTGCACTTAATTTGCGATCGAGTTTGCATGTTGTGCAGCAAACGCAACACTGGTTTAATGGCGCAACACTGGCTTTAGGTGTTCTGGATGACCTTCGATGCGGTGGGAGGCTTGTCATTATTTGGCTTTTACAGGGACGCTACCACTGTTTGGCCTTCCCGTGGTAGGGGGAAGCAGTGCGAAAGAAATGATAAGAATTTAAAAAGGATTTTTATTGGAATGCTGTCCGCAAGTCGATTGAAGTGTTTCTCCCATTGCGCTCTCCGATTTGATTCCTCTCTACGAACGCCCGAACGAACCCTCCTCGCACAACACAAAATAATGATTCCCATTGGCAACGGGCAACTCCTGTGATCGTCCTCCGATACCTCAGATGTGTTCTTCGGGCCGATCTGCGACTACGTGATAGCACCGATCTCCCGGTACAGCTCGGTCTGGGGCATCCCGGTGATCACGACCGGCGGGCTGACCGAGGCGTTCACGCTCAAGGTGCCCAACTATCGGACGCTGACGCGCATGACCGGCAACTACCACGCGTTCGGGCTGATGATGCGCGAAATCCACCGCCACTACAACTGGACGATCCAGGCGTACCTGTACCACGAGTGGGACGAAAAGTCCGGCCTCGGGTTCACCGACTGCTCGATGGCGCTCACGTCCATCAACCGGGCGATCGGTGGCAACGAAACGTCCTACTGGTCGTCGTTCGACGAGGAGACGGCCCAGCACGCCGACTACGTACGCAAGCTGCGCAAGATCGGCGAACGGGCGCGAAGTAAGTACCTACCTGCCTGGTGGGTTTTCCACCATCCATTTCCCATTTTTCGATCTTCCTCTGTTCACGGTGCTGGGTGTTTTTTACGGTTCCAGCACCAGTAACGCTCTCAACGTGGCCTTCCAAGTTTGTGCGTGTTTTTTTTTTCTTTCTTTGTCCTCTTTCCAATTTCTTTGAAAGGGAAGGGCTCTGCTCTCCTCAAGCCGATGATCTCATTATTTTATTATTTCACAATAAAGTACAACCACAATCACCGAACGCGAATGGAGTTCGTGTCCCCTTTGCCAACTGTATCGGTTCTTTATTTTTATTTTATTTTTTTGTTTTTCAATAAAAGCTCCAGAAAGACGGGCAAAATTGTTTTTATTTTACCTCGGCATGGACGAGAGTGCGTAGTGGCGGAAAATTGCTGCTGAAAGTGCCCGTACGAATTGTTTTACCTTCCCTCCTCCTCCTCCTCCTCCTCCTCCTCCTCATCCTCTTCCTCCTCCTCCTTCTCCTTCCTACCTACCAACCGCTTTATTGATTGATTGGTTTTGAGCCAATACTAGTTGGTCGGTCGTAGTTGTGCACAAATCTGCATATGAGTGGCTTTTTTTTTTGTCGAGTAGTTTCAGTTGCAGTTCAGTGTTTTTCTGAGATATTTTTACCTCAAAACTGCCCACACTGCCCTTACTGCTACTTCCCCCCGCGCATTGCCACACCGCTTCTGTTTTCCATGGGACGGCAGGTATTGATTTCACATCGATTGACTGCCAAAAACGTGTGACCACTGCGTGCAAAAACATTGGTGATGGTTTTTTTTTTGCTATTGGCAATTAACAGGAATGCCAGGCGAATGAGCGATTCGAGGAAATTTTAGTTTTCGTCGCTTTTTAATACGCTCGTGTACAAGTAAAGTAAAACCGCACAATTCGTCGGAATCGTGCCGATACGATGTGACTAATTGCAGCAGGTAAAATAGTCGAATAGACGATTTTGGACATTTCGCATATGTATGAATAAAGCTGATGAATATTTTAGACTTTAAATCTAAAATTTTCTACAGCACTAATTAGCTTATTTTTTTATTTTAAACAAATATTTTATTTGTAACAGTTTTTATTCATTCACTTATGATTATTTCGTTTTTTTTTTTGTAGTGAACAAGATTTATGACTAAAATTATGAAATGTTCGAATTAGAATAACGCTACTCGCATTTTTATTTCACGTGACTTTTTTTCTAACTCTTAAGAAATTATTATACACAGTATCATTATGAGTCGACTTCTTAGTTTCAAAATGTTTTCATTACTGATTTCATTATGATTACTTTATTTTCGATTCATTTTTGTTTTCGTTATAAATAATTTCCTAATTTTTTACAGAGCTCAAATGGTTTTTTGCTTTTATTTTTAACTGATAAATTAACAAAGTTGGCTTGGATATGGACGTTTCTCAATAAATTACTTTTTTCTATTTTAGTGGCCTATAAAATTTATTCCCAAAATCATTAACCTAAATCTAGTTTATCTAGTTTAAAAAGGAGTACATAATAGAAAACGTGTTGGTGCTCAAAGAGAAGGACAAATGCAGTTGAGGTTCACCGCAACTTTTTCGATCTTTTTTATTTTCTTCTAGTAAGTACTGCGTCATGCTAGTGAACTCCTTGCTCATGCATTATCAAACATAGTTTCCCATTCAAGCACTTTTCATCGAATAGTAATGAGCTGTTAGCATCGTACAACGCCGTGAAATGATGCATACGGTCCCAATGGTGACCAAATCAATCCTTAAACACGCTTGCATTTTGTGTCGTCCTGTGTCGAGAGGCATGAAATCGACAAGGACACAACCCGGCAGCGGTGGTCGCATTACCCAAGCATGACTTCCCGTTCGATACGGGTATGCCCTATCGGTTGCAGATCCGTTGCCCTGCGCCTAAATGCGTTTGTCAATCGGTTCCAACATTCATTCGGACCATTTTCTGCCTTTCTGATGGAAAAGCGGCAAGGGCAAGAAGTTGGTCACTTTCCGTTCTATCCTGCCGCTTCCTTCGGTAAAACATCCCTGGAAGCACAAGAGCAATCTCACATCAACTTCACATTTGAATCGCATTCAAGCCGTCAACTGTGTCCACTCAATCACACGGTAGCCTCGAGTGAAGGAAGTGTGATTTTATTTGCCAAGTCATTCGGCAATCGGCAACATGCGGCCGAACCGAAAGTGCCTCGGAATCGGATCGAATCGATCCCATTGCGACGCATATCCGTTTCCCCTTTTTGCTTCGAGTGCAAATTATGAATTTCAGACGAGGACATTTCCCGAATCGGTTGGCTGGTGGCAATGTACCAATTCCAGCTGGTGCTGTGTGAATTTTCAATGATTTATGGATTAACGATGATTGTCTGTGGTTTATGGCGGCGGTACTGCTGGATCATCGTTTATGGTCGTGCTGGGGGAGAGGGTTTCTGTTACGATCTTGCCTCACTTGGTAACCATGAATTATTGCAATCTCTATGGTGATATTTCTTTCAGTGAATGCCGTATCGCTTGTTTCGTTAATGGTCGAATGGCATTTATTATCCGTTTTTGTCAAATACTCTACTCACCATTATTTTGATTATCATCGATCACCCCTTTGTCCTGTTCATTGTCCCTTATTCAGTATTACTTCTCCTCGCTTAAGAAACTTTTTTTTTCTTTTACCCCTTAATACCATAAATTCGGTTTTATTTGCGTCATTTCCTCGATTCGATCTCACTACTAACAATGATTCTTCACTGACTCAGTGTATCTATCTTTTCTCTCATTCCACTATTCACATGCTCTCATCCAGTTCTTTCGTATCGCCGGAGCTTGGTAGGTGCGTGCCTTTTACTTCATGTACTACTTTCTGCACATTACTTGCTTTCTTTTTTAATCCATTTTGCATCACTATTTTGGTATTGCTTGAGGAAATGTATTTGAAAAGGTTACAATTTTATAATAAAAATGTTAAATGAATATAGAAAAGTTTAAAACATAATCAATTCTGAAAGATTCAGTTTTGTGGAACTTTATTATATTGATTTTCACATAACGAATTACATGTTGTGTTTTAATTTATTTCGATCTGTCTGAAGTTTCACCTTCTGAATGTGTTGTTTTATGCCTTATCCATTTTTAATAGAGAAAAAAGCGTGTCAATTTTTTCGTACAACAAAGGCGCTTTTAGCTCATCCTCTTCATTTATCCTTATTTAAGCTAAACTCTCGGTTCAAAGTCTCCTATTCAGACCCACCACCAAGATTGTAAATCACTCCCCAAACACTGTTCGATAAAGTGTCGATTTTAATTACCGAAAAATGAAAATTAATAGCCCCAAATTACCGGCCGCCCCAGCGCCGAACCGTCTCGAACGAACCGAGCGTTTAATCCCGTCCGAAAGTTTCTTCAACGAGAATTTAGGAACCAAACTGTTTTGGGCTCCTCGAGTTCCGATCTCATCCACTGAATCCGTTCCAATAGCTAGCACGCTATTTGGTAAGGATCAGTTTGTTGCTGTGGAGATGCTTTGGTGAAAATGTCTCCAGGGTGTGCGCAGCGCCCCCTAGCGGTGGCGTTAAGTCGTCACCAACGTTAGGTGTGTTTTTTTTTTTAATATTTTTGTTTTATGTTCCCACCCGGGATTAGTTACGGCTTATCTATTGACCCGTTTGTAACCGAAACTCGCCAGAAAGTTGTACTGCGGGGCCGAGGAGGAAGCTCGAGCACAAGCTTCGAATGCTTTTCGTGCATCATGCGGGTTGTAAGTTCGCTTGTGGCGTTCCGTTCGGTTCAAAAGACCGACCCCACCCCAAGGGGAGGGGCACAAAATTAATAGCAAAATACTAGCGGTGTCGCCAAGCAGCTCGGCGCAACACCCGGCGCTCGGTCAGCGAACATTTTGTGTGCACATTCCTTCCGGCCCATTCCGTCTTGGGTTAAAAAGTTGGAACTAGCTGCTCCACCAACTCCGCAACGCCCGCAACTGCAACGGGGGAGGGACACAATGCCGAGGACGGAAAAACTTTAAGACACTGAGGGCGAAAGAATTCCCTTCGCTTTGCTCCTTCCCGCCGGGAAGTTGACGACCGCTCGAGCGGGGGATTAAAAAACAAAACCCGATTTCCCGGTCGGAGACCAGCCAACGTCGTCGTTCCTTTGTTTTTATTTCTTTTTTTTTTTGGCGCGGTCGTTGCCTATTGTTAGCTTTTCATTACTACTGCGCTGCGCTTACGGACATACGGACACACCGACGCTACCAGTTCCGGGATTTCGTTCCCGGTTTGCGGTAACGGTGGCAGTTTTCTTACCGGAGTCCCGCTTCTTTTCGCTTCCGGCAGCTGGGAAGGGCTCCCTGGGAGGAAGAGAGAGAGAGGGAGAGAGAGAGAGACAGAGTGTTATCAGACGCTAGGAAAGGAATGTTTGCTCCCGTCCTATTTTATCTCGCACGAAACTCATCCCCTGTGGCCTCAACGAAACGGTTGCCTGTAGGCTGCCAGCGTCTATATCCCGATGGATTACAAAAGCAAAAGCTGGAAGAAGTCTCGGTTTCTAAACTAAAACAGTTGAATCATTTTTGTTGTTGTTTTTGTTGCTCTGGAACATGCTAAACTTCCATTTCAGACGCTTCGATCGCTGCCATTGCCAGTTTCCTTCGACGTCTTAGGCGACATTCGGCGACTACGGATTAATCCTGTGGACAAGAACTGTCCCATCGGGTAGACATTCCCCGATGCTCATGCATCAAAAAGGACGCCCATATTCTGCACTCCGGCACGATTTACCGCTTCAGCTTTCATGTCCGTGAGTGGATCATGCAGAAGAATGGATGCACACTGTAGTAGCTGCCTTTTTGTTTTCGTCCCTCCCTGCGCTTCTCCCTGCCTGCCTGTCCCTGTGACTGCACATGCACACTCGGTGCCCGTGCCCGTCCGAGCATAAATTAAAGCACTTAAAAACTCGAACCATCCGCTTGCCCTACTACACTTCGCACCCACTGGACGAAAGGTTCCACCGGACTGACCTGCCGCATGTTGAGCGGCCGCGGGCGTTCGTCGTCGTATGATGATGATTAAATTTCTTCCCAAACAAAGTGGACTCCATTACCGTGAGTAATGGGTTTAATTAAATATTTCGCATGGGGTTGTATCCGGCTATTTTTTTTTTTTCGTGGGATTGAGTTTTGCTTTCTTGAAGGATCGCATAAAATGTGGTTAACGTGGGAGAAATTTAAGGATGTTTTCGGGTTGGAAAGCAAGGATCGTACGGTACACCTTGACCGATTAGACGAACGGACAAATTTAAGAATACAGCCAAATCTCACAAGTAAATCCATTCTGGAAGCATTGTAAACATAGCTGGAACAATTGCAATTTACACAACAATTCTTGGACAATTTTCGTGTTTTAAAAAAGAAAACTGATTTAAGACTGAAGATTTCAACTTAAATTTTATTACCTCAATTTTTTAACGATTTACTGATGTAAGTGTGTTGTATCAATTTGTGTTTGAATAATTGTAAATTTTGTACAAAAAATCTCGAGATAATTTAATAATTTTTAAATTCTTCAATCTTAAATAAATTTTCTTTTTTTAAAATACGATTATCGCAAAGATAATAATTTTGAGAGTTGTAACATCATCTATAGCAATAACATCATGAAATCATCCGAGCTTTTAACGCTTTTCGGAAGTCATTTTCGATGCTTTGAAATCTTTAAGCCATGTTTGCTAACAAGCCATTTCTATTCTACGGTTCGTCTAGTAGTAGATCTATATTGAAACATCATTTGAACTTCCCGTTATATGTGCACACGAATAAAAACTCCTCTTTTATACACCCCGCCAGTAACGAATCCGGTAGAAGTCCTCCAAATGTCCCCAATCAACAGAACCGTAACAAGCTACATTCGTGTGGTCTCCGTCGCAGAAGTCAATGGAAGCGAGTCTTTGAAGTAGGGCGCGTGGTTTCGTATTTGTTGTTGAGAATTCTTTCAAAGCTGATACACCCCCAAACATGTCGCTACCATTATCAGCGACGAACAAATTGCATCCGAATGTGAGGTAAACATGGATGTTGCGTTGACGTTCCACGGTACAAGCAGCCGTTGAGGTAGTTATCCGTAGAGATTTTTGTGCGGGTAAAATTTCATCGCACCATCGCATGTGGCTGGAAATCGGGGCATTTGGACAGCAAACGGATATTGCGTTACCTTGCGAGGACACGTAATTATGCGACCAAAGGGTTCCGGGACCCAAAGCTTTTCAAGAAAAGTGATACTTATGTTCCAAAAAAAAAAAAAAAATGTTTCGCCATGTTTGTTTTTGACTTGCTATCGTGTAATATTAATCTCCTTTCACCACACGATCTCTTGCCGGAGTGTAATTTGGCAGTTGTTTTGCGTTTTTAACCGAAAAAAAAACCCACTTCCTCTACCGCTCCATTTTTTCCCTTTTCATAATACCATCATTCATCGCATCCGGAAAGCACACCCCCCCCCTTCCTCCCCCTCCCCACAGACCCGCCTGCAACGCCTGTTTGTTTGCGTTGTTCCAGATTTTGTCGGTTTTTTCGCCTTTCCTTCGAATGCCATCGAATGCGAGTTCGGTGGCAAAAGTTTTCGCTCGCCGTGTGCACCTTGCCCTTCGTTTGTGCCACCCTTAGTCTGTTAGAAGCTCGTTTGCCGAAATTACCTTTCCCTTGCGAGCGCACTTCGCTGCAATCGTAGACGCACGTCCTCCCAAAACCCACCTGCGTTTGCATATTTGCAATAAAAATGAAAACACATCTCCCCGTTAGAAGTTTCCATAAAGTTCCTTGATGTGTTTTGCTTTGATGTGCAATCAAAAGTTCCTATCGCGTCTTCTGGTGATGGTTCGGAGATTTGAAACTACGGATGTGACAGGGGGTATGGTGGTATTTACGCTTGAGAGTTGAGCAGAATGTGCAAGAAAACAAAATATCTTATAAAACAACTCTTTCCTGTTTCTACTCTTCAGTGCCATTTTGAAACGCTGCAAAGATTTATTTTATCCCAATACCGCACGCGGGTCAAATTTCACGTCATTTTGCTTTACATTTTTCGTGGTTCGTTTTGAAAGCACCCGTCGTCGCATAAATCATTTCCGCTGTGGCGCTTGGTCTGTTTGTTTGTTTTTTGTTTTGTTTTGTTTTTTTTTGCGGGATCCATTCTCTTGCCTCTTAGTGATAAGCGCCCTTGGGTCCTGCCATAACTTAACCTCCCAACACAACACCCGGGACCCGGTTTCGTATCGAAACAATGCGACCACGCACACAGCACACACAAACATTGGGCGGCGGCCCCGAGCTTTTTGTGGCACACACACACACACACACACCACCACATCCCATCCGAAGGATAATCCGGCCCCGTTGCCGTGCTCGCCAGCTTCATCTCGCATGTGCTCAGATTTCGGAGTAAATTGTGATTTGAGAAGGTAAAAACGGAAACCAAAACAGAGCCACTATTCACATCCATATCCCTTTACGGGAGCTCCTCCTCACCGAGGGTCAGGATTGCGTAACGGGTCAGTACCGGGGGAGGGTAGGGGCGGGGGGGGGGGAATAGGGTTACACCAAAACAGATAATAGATAACAGCGGCACCAGCGCCGGCACCAAGCGAAGCGTCAAACAATGATGCCACAAAAACTCCGGTGGGATGGAGGAGCATTATCACAACTTATGACGCAGCGCAGACCGTTGCCGTTGGCCAGTCATCGGAGGGCGTCGGCGTTGTGGCGTTTATTAAATTAGCGCCAGAATTAGTGGGACTGGGGACAAACGAAAAAAAAAAAAACAAATAAATCCCGGACCAAAGACCTGAAAAAGGGATACGATAAATTTCCAGATAAATGAGCTTTTCTAAAACGGAACCCCCGCAACTTACGCCGGTTTCAGAGCTGTCTCTCTTCGGTTTCGATGGCTTTTAGACCTTCTTTTTTTGTTGTGTTGGGACGCGCCCGGTTCGCGTTTGAGTCTTATTAATGAGCCAAAAATTGGTCGTTAAATGGTATGTGTCACTCGCAGATTAGGGCGGGCACCGTTTATAGCGTGCTATGTAGAGGCTGCGGTTGATGTGATAGCGATTTGTAAGAATTTTTGTGGAAATGTATTTCGTATGTTGACAATTTGATCAAATTAGAAAAATTTTGCTGTCGGTGGTAATTTTTTCATGTATTTTAGTATAGAAAATCACAACCTTTTAGGGGTAAGCTGTTGTTTCACTACCCAATTTCTAACCGAGAACGCTAGTTTCTCAGAGCGAACTATCTTCAACGAAATTGGAGAAAAACATGGGAAAAATATCAGCAACACATTTCGTAGATGTGTATTGATTTTTTGCAAAATTTTTAACTGTCAAGATTCTCAGGATGAGAAAGCATATGATATATATTATTTTCTTCCTTCATTTTGGGAGCGATTGGGAATTCTTTTTTCTCATTATTTGGGTCGCAAAATGCCGTTGTGAACCGTCCAATCTCTTTTATTTCTTATCCTATCTTGATACGGTTGTTCTATGTATTATTTCATTCACCAATGTGGTGTATATTTTATTTCAACTTTTATTATCTGTAATCTCTTTCGACGGTTGAACTCGAAAAATTCGGTCTGTATTTAAAAGCGTTGGATCTGATTCTGTAAACAGAAAATGAACGCCGATTTCAAAGAGAAAAAACAAAAAAAAATCTTTACCAAAAAAGCGATTTTTCTCGTTTCGTGTTTAACTGAAGAACAATTTCGTGCCGGTTTTGTTTGCCTTAAAAGTACTTTAAATATTACACGTTTGCTTCAAGATTTATGGTTCAGAACATTTATCTCAACCCATATGTATAAACATCCTCCGTAGGTACACTTAATGTTTTTGTTGCGTCAGTTTTTCGACACACGTTCGCAAGCCCAACCAGCGCCTGCTGCAAACACAAACTGCAACTATGTTTTCCAAACTGATGCAAATATGTTCGAATGAAAATGCGCCCATTCCCAGTGGAGAATATTTTCACGCAAAAGTTCACTTTTGCACACCGCGGCAACTTTCATTCCACGAAAACCGCTGCCTTTACCGGGAAGCGCAAGGTATAAGTGTTGATGCATGCTCTATCCCGCTGCATGACGCTTTTCATCAGCCAACGGTTATTTTGGAGACGCTTTTGGCATAGATTTTTTTTTTTTTACCCTGGCGAATAGTTTACCCTCGGGCTAGGGAATAGTTTACCGTACATGACTTTCCAACGGGTGAAAATTTGTGTACGTTTTCGGTTTGGTCAAACAAACGTGACAACATGCTTTAATTGCTGCGGGAATGCCTCTTTCGCTTTTGCGGTAGGAGGCTGTTTATTGTTTTCCTAAAAATATATAATGCATGCAAAATTCGTTCAACGCACAAATTATAGCTAAACGCATCGCAATAATTTCGAAAGATTTCGCCAAAAAGCCAAACATTGATCGTTGCGTTCAAAAACACAAAAAACTCCGATCGCTTGTCAGTTTTGATATCCAATTCGTTTTTTTTTTTAATAAAAATACGGTCATCTGAAAACCCTACCGAACAAGTTGAATTCAATCAATTTCAGAATGTGTTGATAAAAACGAGCATATAAACTTTTGGGCACACTAACGATGCCTTGATCCACATTTTTCTAACATCACTAATAAAAAACTAACACTAGCAAGCCTATCCACCGATGGTGATGGCGATGATGGCACGAACGTCACTTAGATTTAATTGAATTACCATCGCTCCGATGTTAAACTGAGATTTCCTGGAAGTGTCTATAAATTACGTAGTTGCGCGAAAAAACATATCCCAAACACAAATAGAGCAAATCGTAGCCTAAAGCGTTTATTTGAAAAAAATTCATTTGAAGTACTTAAACAATTTACTAAATAAACACTTCGTTTCCCACCCCGGTGCTGGATATGGGGTTTTTTTTTTAAGCATGTTTTCAATTACTTCCCCATCCTTCGTTAATAGCGCTCTTCCAAACGGCTCTTAAGTTGTCCATACCAAAATCGGCTGCCTCCTTGACTGGGATGATGGTGTGTGCTGAGAAGCGTTTCCATTAGTCAACGTGTGTGTGAGCTGGCGCTCGGGGAAGAATGGTTCCGATGGGTGGTTGGCCCAACCACCAATAATGTGAACCAACCATCTGTACCAACTGTTTGCTCAACCACCAACCACCTCTGCTACTATTTGCTCATCCCGACCCAATATCGGCAATAGCTTATCCATTGCGTTTTTTTTTCTCCCCTGTCTCGATTCGTTGCAGTTGTCGTCATGTGTGCCAGCCCTTCGACGATACGGGAAATTATGTTGGCGGCCGCCGAACTCAACATGGTCAATAGCGGCGAGTACGTGTTTTTCAACATCGAAATATTCGGCAGGTAAGCGGAATGTATATTTGCGCACTTTTAATTGGCATTTTATTGGGCCAGATTATCGTTGAGATGTGAGTGATTGGTTTAAAAATGCTTGGGACATTTAATGTTGTTTGTGTTTTAATCTCATGGACACACATTTATCACCACAGGGATTTATTCATTAATTAAACATGATACTATGTGGTTGAATGAATGTAAAACTTCATCGTCGATAAACAGATTTTCTATTCCATCTCAATGATTTCCGACATTTTATTTCGAACACATCAAGCGATTTTTTTTTTGCTAATCTGCTGGTTTCATATCCAGTGATGGAAACAAATCATTTCATCCTTGCTTTCAACCCGATGCTATAAACACAACTACCACTTATACTGGAAATGTCAATCAAACTCAACCAAAATGTAAACAAACATTTGACAGTCAGTTCAGCATCGTTTCTAAGAACGAAAAGTGTTCAAAATTCATCCAAAATTCCTTTGAAATATTTCACAAATCTCAATGCACTGGTACGCGGTGTTTAATTTTAAATAAAGTGTTAATGGCGTTGACTAGCAACATGATGCAAACCATGCCGAAAAGGGGTTTGAAAATAGACTTACAAAGTTTAGGGCATAAAACATGCAGTTAATATCGTACATAACTCCCATGCATTGCGATCATTTATCCGTGATTCAACCTTATTTGAATTTGTATGAGCTTATTAAACAAAATCCAAGCTATCTCCTTTCGAAAAATGCTTCTTTCTTGGTGCTCGCAAAACAAACACGAACGTGTGCGCGTTCTGATACGCCGTGCAACGTCTCACAAACCAAAGCTCCCTGGCTGCAGGTATCCTTCACACTTGAAGGACTTACCTTAAATCCTCTTGCATGCGCTGGGATTTGTCGGCGAAAGTCTCAAGTCGTCTTCCCCTTCGCCTTTGTGACCATCATACACCCCTGCGAAAGCGATGAGCTTAAGACTGCGTTTCGTTCGACACGAGCTCCGAGGCCCTTAAAGGATGCCGCAAAGCACCAGCTCCATTTCATAAACGGAATAACTCGTCCACGAACTTGTCGACGTTTGTTTCCATTTACTACTTACGGTGCTATGGCGCCGGTGTGTGTGTGTGTACCGATCCGGATTACGTCTAAATGCACATCTCGCTGGTTCGTTCTCACTATTTCCATCATCCGCACGGAATCCATCGACCGCTGGACTCATCGCCGTGTTGTGGACACACAGCATGACGGCAACGAAGCAACCGCCCTGGTACGCGAAGAACGACACGGACGAACGGAACCAGAAGGCGAAGGAAGCGTTCACCGCCCTGCTACAGGTGGTTGCCCGCGAGCCCGAGGACGAAGAGTACCGGCAGTTCTCCGAGGAGGTAAGTAACGCGTTCTCTATTTTTTGTTTTAGTTTTGTGTGCTCTATTTAGTCGTCAGCCCCAGAGGAAAGACTGATGGTCAAGGTCCTATACGATGTCCCGAAGACGACGGTTTCAATTACCGCTTATCAGCAGGAGCATAAAGTCCAACATGAAAAAGGAGTTTACCACACAGCGAAGCATGTTGCAAGTGACCACCTATCCGGGTTGTGAGTGGTGCGAGGTGCCTACTCCTGGACTCCTTCATGTCCAGCTTCTGATGTAGGTCAGATTGTAGTAGCAGAGTTGTGAAAAAGTTTCTTCCCGAGTTGGGGCAGACCAAAAAAAAAAGCAAAAGGGACATCATGTGAAACAAGCGCCACACCCGTATGTGATGTTATCCTGAGATCAGAGTCACATCGAGCGACAGCAGCATGACAAATGTCATCCGACTCGGGCAGCAACTTCCAGGCGAATAAATTTCATGACATACTTGGGTGTAGTTAACGCAAAAAAAAAGATATTGAATAGAATTTCCAAATACTTTAATCTTTTTCTCCTACAATCAAAGCCCCTATCTAACCCACTCCACGCGAGCTAGATATTTGACGAAAGTTTGAAAGTAATGGCAGTTCGGGTTCGGGTTATTTCATCTTTCTCTTCTTGCTGCCATCGTTGAGCCTGACAAAGGTACGGGAAGATTCCATTCTCTAGCCTCCTGCAGCGTCAAGTACGCACTCTTTGTGCCGTGTAGAAATTTGACTAACAATCGGCTTTTACGAGCCGGCAAAGTTTTTCGCGAACCGAACCCAGTTCGCAGTAATAAATTGTAAAATTACTTCCATCGTATTTGTGCGGAAAAACGGCGCAAAAAGCTGGCTTCATGATTTTATGGCGGAATTTTCACGCACCAAAGATCATCGTTTTAAGCGGAAATTTGAATCTCTTCGGAGTGTCATAAATGGCGAGGAAATGGTGTTTAGAGTGTTCAAAAGGAAACTGTGCTTGACCTCGCAGCACCTGATGCAGCTTGATGGAATATAATATATTTGTTTGTAACAAAAAAAAAAAAACACGGTACTACAGAGAAAATCTCTTACTTAGAAATGGAAATTAGATGTTCGTATGAATTTTAGGGTCAAAACAACGATCCGCTCGTGTTGCGTGATGCTATCGACCAACAGTTTTAATTAATAAACCTCTTCCCGAGCACAGCTTTGAGAGCAATTACGTAGTTTAATCCAAAAACACGAAAATGTTCAACCACTATGTTTTTCACGCAGCCAAACCGTTTCGCTTTCTGAGCGCGTCCTTTTCGAAAAAAAAAATATATCCTCAGGTCGTTCCAAGAATAAGCTAACCGTCGGTAGAAAATGCTGCCTCATTTCGCTGAAAACCGATTTTCCCAACACCCGGCGGAATGGTGGTAGATGCAAAAACAAAAAAAAAACTCCAGAACGGAACCTTCCCAATAAAGCAGTTTAAAATCCTATTTTCTTCGATGTTGTCAGCTCGCCACGGTCACTGTTCGGATCGGTTTCGGTCCAAGGTTCGGAAGTCCTCAATCCAATCCCATCCAATTCCCGTACGTGACGGGAAATCGTAATCCCGAGCCCGAATGGGGTTCGTCTTGTTAGGGCAAGGCGCCACCGGTTGTTCCGGGCCGACGCCCGAGTTTGTCGTCCGACTTAAATAAGATTAAGTGTCCGTATTGCGGCAGTGTAGCATAATCGGTTGCGTTTTCGTTCGTTCCGTCCGTTCTCTCCGGCTAGGTGAAGGAGCTGACCCGTACGAAGCACAACTACACGTACGCGGAGGACGAACCCGTGTCGACGTTCGTGACGGCGTTCTACGATGCGGTGCTGCTGTACGCGTACGCCCTCAACGATAGCATCGCGAAGCTCGGCGAGGAGCGGGCGCTCCGGCAGCCGATCAACGGGACGCACCTCGCGCAGCTGATGTGGGGCCGCAGCTTCAAGGGCATCACCGGCAACGTGACGATCGATTCGAACGGCGATCGCATCTCCAACTACTCGCTGCTCGATCTCAACCCGGAGACGGGCCTGTTTGAGGTAGGGCGGCATTTCGGAACTTGTTGGAACGCTATTGGAATGCACTCTCCTCTTGTGTTATTTTGCAGGTCGTGGCCAACTATTACTACGGCGGCGGGCTTCAGTTTGTCGAGGGCAAAGCCATCCACTGGGCGGGCGATCGAACGAAGGCTCCACCGGATCGGCCAACGTGCGGTTTCGACGGTTCCCTCTGTCCGGACAATTGTACGTAGTGCATCCGCTCTCAAGATGTCCCTAACCTGCAAAACCTAACCTTCCATACCGTCCACAGCACTGCCCGGGTACGCGATCCTTTCGCTCGTGCTGGGCGTGTGCGTCGTCTGCATGGGCATCGCGTCCATCGTCGGCTACCGGCACTACAAGCTCGAGGCCGAAATCAACTCCATGACGTGGAAGGTCAACCCGAACGATGTGCTGTCGTGCAATCCGAGCCGCGGCCACCGGGGCAGCTTCCACTCGATGGTGAAGCGCGGCAGCCAGGCGGTAAGCAGACGCGATAGTTTCTCGAGCGCATGAGCACCGATCGATAGCTTCGCTCCATTTGCAGACGATCTACTCCGAGGATCTGAACTCGCTGCCGGGCGATCGGCAGATCTACATCCACTTCGGGTTCTACAAGGGCTGCAAGGTGGCGA
This sequence comes from Anopheles farauti, assembly GCA_000473445.2. NCBI lineage: Eukaryota > Metazoa > Arthropoda > Insecta > Diptera > Culicidae > Anopheles > Anopheles farauti. The sequence continues at coordinate 12,092,414 of KI915040.1, read as the reverse complement.
TCAAGAAGATCAACGTGCAGAACCTCAGTCTCACCCGGTCGCTGATGCTCGAGTTCAAGCGCATGAAGGACATCCAGCACGACCACCTCGTGCGGTTCTACGGCGCCTGCCTCGAGCTGCAACCGGACCCGTTTATACTGACCGAGTACTGCCCGAAGGGTTCGCTCCAGGACATCCTCGAGAACGAGACGATCAAGCTCGACTGGATGTTCAAGATCTCGCTCATGCACGACATCGTCAAGGGGATGGCGTTCCTCCACTCGACCGATCTCCACTCGCACGGTTCGCTCAAGTCGTCCAACTGTGTCGTCGACTCGCGCTTCGTGCTGAAGATCACCGACTTTGGGCTGCACCAGCTGCGCCGCAACACGGACGATGGAGACATCGAGAGTTACGCCTACTGGCAGAGTACGTAACGCGCGCTCGAAGCGCACCCAATAAAAAAAAATGAACCTTTACTTACATCCTTCCAACACACTTGCAGAGCTGCTCTGGACCGCACCGGAGCTGCTGCGCGATCCCCAGTGTCCGCCGGCGGGCAGCCAGAAGGGTGACGTCTACTCGTTCGGCATCATCATCCAGGAGATCGTATCACGCCAGGGTCCGTTCTACCTCGGCACCGAGGAGAAATCTCCCAAAGGTGAGTCGTCCCGCGTGAGGGGTTCTACGACGCACGACGCCCGTCCCGCCGGCGCCATATTGGAAAGCAACAGATCGACGCATCGAAACCTTCCGCACGGGAGCGACTCGGTTCGGGCGTCGTCGCGTTCGCTTCCTCCAACTCCTCCAACCATTTGAGGCGCGATTGCTTCCACGCATTGCTCCGACTCCAACGATCGTCCGCAAGCTTCCGAAGCGATGCGTCAATCGCTTGCTGCCAGCTCCGTACGATCGGTACCTTGTACACGCGCACACCCGTTTGCTTCGGGTGCGAACTGCGTCGCAGATACTCGCACATCAGCTCCTTGAACGGGTGACGCTGCCGTGGCCGGAACGCGACGATACTTCCCGGGCGCATCGTGCTCATGGGTCTTTCGAACGTGATAAGTTTCGGTTCCGCTTCGGCTGTACGGCTAGGGCCGGGTGCTTCGGTAGAGGAGCCATCGTGTAGAGGGCGCTGCTGTGCACTGCCATCTTGCTTGCCGTGCTGTTCGCGCCTGATTCGCTCGAGATATTCGGAAAACTCGGACTTGCGCGGAATTTCATAGATTTTGTAGCGAGATTTGATTGCCACCGGGTGGACAGGTGGTAACGTTCCAGCTGCTGCTGCTGCTGCCGACGTTGACGGTTGCTGTACGGAGGAAGATCTTCGCGGTGATGAACCGTGGTACACCGGTCTCAGTTGAATTGTAACCGTTTTGCCCTTTTTAGAGGACATGTTTCGTGTCGTGTCGCTTCGAGGTTCACACAAAATTTTGCCACACCATCACACCAAACCAATCAGTGAGAGAGAGCCACTCGTTGCATGATTTATAAATTTATTTTCACCTTCTCCCAGCCTACCGTGATGTTGGATACCGATGGATTGATTTTTGTTTTCCCACCCTCCCCTTTTTAGAAATTATCACACTAGTCAGAGACCGGGTGGGACCGATGGACGTTCCGTTCCGGCCAAAGGTGGACGAATCGTCGTACGAAGACGTCAACAACATAATGGTCAAATGTTGGGCCGAAGATCCGGCCGACCGGCCCGACTTCGGTGGACTGAAAACTATCATCAGGAAAATTAACAAGTAAGTACAGCCAGCAACGGGGAAACGGACGATAGTCCGCTTCCGCTTGGTGTGCGTTTTGGATGGCAAAGAATGCTGCCCGGATGGAAACGAACGCAAGGAGGAGAAAGTTTTTGAAGTAAATTCTCGTAAACCGTACGCGCTTTTCGTCCAAAAACATCGACCTATTGTGCTTCTTCGAAAGGATAACTTTTTTTCTCATCTATCTCTAATAATCGAGCGCTCAATGAGCCATCTAATGCAATAACACACGTTTCCACGCTATGTGAATGGGCGGAAAGTGAACGATAATCAATCTGGCGAATTCAATCGAATCGAATCAAAGCGTCTCGTGCTGAAGTGCGCCAATCAGCAGCGTACGACTCGGGCGCCCCGTTTTGGGCAGTCGATTTTCATCGCCCACGGTTTCACGCATCCTGTCATGGGAAAAACGTCCTCTTTTCTTACGCCCACACACCAACCCAACCGTGCACGATTTCGCAACGCTTTTCTCCGCCAATAAGTCAATCAAATGCCAGCGCTTGTCCTGCTGGCCCGAGGAAGAAGCCATTTTCTCGCCGTTCATTAACCTTCAAGCGCGAGCGCGGCTCGTTTTCGTCCTTTCATAAAGAACGGAGGAACTCCCTTCGAATGGCCGTGAAGAATGATGAGCTTAAGATTTTTCTTTTTGCGAAAAAAAAACGGCGGCTCTCGTACCGGGTAACGTTCGAAGCGAACAGGAAATTGAGCCAAACTGTTCGCAATTTGTCAGCCCGCCGGTATTTTCCTGCCACCACACCGCTTGCGTTGCCTCCCAACCCCACGCGGGAGAGTTTGTGTGTTTGTGTGCAAAACCGGCCAGCCTGCCGGATAGTGATGAAAAATTTGTTTTTTCTGTAAATCGGTGGCTCTCGGGAGCTGGGAGTTAAAATGTTAAAGTACACGTCCTGCTGCAGCGGTCGCGGAACCGTTGATGAGGCTTGCACGGTGCACGGATTAAAAGTTCATTCATTTGTGTCGAGTTTTGTTGAACGCGAACACAGCAGCCCGTCAGTCAATCAACGAAATTACTTTTCTATTAGTGCGATTAGTTTCGTAACTACAATTTGTTCGAGTGATCCCGAATGAGTGTAAAATTCTGTAAAGGAATTAATTTTAATGCAATTCCGTAGTTTAATAAAACGCCATATTTCCATAATGTAATGCTACCACATACACTTACATCAAATTTCAGCCGGCTGTACGATAATTTAATATTTCCGTAATGTTTTGTTAGATCATTCGGTTACTGCATTTTTTATTTAATTTAAACCTGGCAAAAAACCTTCCTCTGTTCTCCAAACATCAAAGAGATAAATTGCGATAGTGCATTTGTTTTTTTTATCCATTTATATTACCGCAACTCATTACAGAACGGCTGGGGTTGGACCATCCATTAAAACGTAAGCCTTTGCTTTCGTCGTTCGTTGGGTTTTTTTTGCGGTTATTTTTTTTTGCGAACGTAATTTTCCATCCGTCGGAGTTACGACCTTCGTGTGTTTTTTCCTGAAACAGTCGAATGGCTTTAAGCTTTTGGGGTTGAAATTGTTGGACGAACAAGTGCTATTATCACCAAATATGCAGAGAAATGTTCTCTTTCGAGAGAGGCTTCGTTCCATACTGCTGCTGCCTAATATTATTTTAATGCAATCTACTCGCTTTACCTAAGTTTGATCAATCACCGACCGTACAGCAGATCCTAATCATCAATCCTTTTAAGGTACAGGTGGCTAGGCATCAATCACACTTGATTCTGCAAGTTTTCGCAATCTCGTTCCAACTTCCCTTCGCTACCTCACACGTCGTGCCTTTACGGCGAAAGATTTAATGCTGCACTCATTTACCCGCTGATCGATCAACGCAATCAAAACACCAACATCCCCCGGTTACGGATCGAATCTTGCCTTTCCACCCTGCGGCAATTTTTGCTCCTCAAACGTTTGTCGTAAAATGACGCCCAGCGCTTCCAAAAGCAGTGCGAACAAACGGCTTTTATTTGCCTGTGATGTGAGGACCCCGCCAAAGGGTTTGCGGGTTTGAGAAAACAATTTTGTTTTTTTTTTGCAACATATGCCACCCTTCAAACTGAAATCACGAACAGATTCAGGAGACGGTGAAAGACCAAAACCATACGCGCTGTCGCTACACTCGTGACTCTCATTGTACCGGCAGCGGTGAATAAACATCAATTTTACGTAAAATAACAAAGAAAAATCGGCCCTGTGTGGCTTGGGTGGTGAGTTTCATTTTATTTTTGTTTTTGAAAACGAAAGCCTTTTTAAAGTGTAGCACATTTACAGCGTGATTGTTGCTTTCGACATTTATCCATTTTCCTACGGCGGCGAGGGTGATGGATATACGAGCGGATATACAAAGGATATACGAGCGAGTGAAACGTAGGTTTAACTTGGGTGCGCGTGGTGCGAAGAACCGTGAAGCGTAAATACCATCCTCCCCCTCCCCCGTAAAGTGTGATTTCGCTGCGAAAAGATTAAATCTGAAGCTTATGAAAATGTGCGCTTGGGGTTAAGATGTTTTTTATTTGATGCGTCACCGCATTCCATTCATGGATTGAGTTTATCGTTTGATTTTTACTTAAATAATAGTCGCAAAATGTACCTTCCATCTAGCAGAGTACATTATGCAATAGCGCCATCTATTGCTCGGTGGTGTAATTGTTCTACGATGCTTGCACCTTTTTGAAGGGTTTAATTTGTTCTCATGTTTTAATTTTATTTATTTGTTTATTTATTGATATATTTATTTAAATATTTATTTATTTATTTATTTACTTATTCATTTATTTATTTAATTTAGTTACGGCCTGGCCATATTAGTTATAACTATACTTAAAACTAAACGATGGTCATTAATATGAGCATTTCCTCCACATTAGACATATCATGTTTTAATTTTTGAAAAAAAAAAAACACTTTTAAATACGACTGCAATAGCAAATAAGAAATGAAAATAAAGGAATATCAGTTTACAAAGCTTTAGAAATGCAATTATCTATAAATCAAAATATTTTAAGTAAGGTTAAGCTCGATTGCGAAACGGGCTTTCAGAGGATTCAAAAATGACAAAACATTTAGCTTCAGGTATCATTTTCGAGCTGAATTCTTCACACCTCATCGTGCGAAATTTAATTCGAAGCAAGATAAAACCAGACAACTCTATTCAATGCCTTCTTTCCATAGTTGTGGTTTCCTGACGCTTGTGGACGGAGCTGAAAATGATACGAAACAAAGATCTTATAGTTCAATAGAGCAGCCACGAAAACACGGAACTGCGCAGGCTTTCCTCTCCTAGGATGAACGTCATTGCCCGCTGGCACAGCTGCAACCATTCCGATACGCTTGTCATTTTAATCAACACCACAACATCGGCCACGACGCTTCAGAATGCTGCTAGATTCGATCCGACAGTCTGCAATTACCGTGGCTTGTGTGGTAGGAAGATTAGTAGCGTCATGTGGCCCGTGAAAAGCTACTCAATTCTCACAGACCACATGCAACAAACCGAACGCAGACACAGTTCACTATTCAGAAAGGAGTTTACTATTACTCGGAGTGTGTGCGTTTCCTAAAACCGAATATAACCGATCCCTTATCCTTTTGTGGTTGATTGTTTTTCCTTCCATTCCGTGAGGCTAAAAGTAGTGCAAAAAGTGGCACACACTTTTCGAAGCGATTGAAAGTGTACACCAAGGAACAAAAAACGCCCTTAAAACAATCGTTCCCACTAAACTATCCGTACGTTTTGTAACCACGATTGCCATTTCCTTCCCGCGCTTCCCGTCCGACCGACGGACCAGTGCAAAGTTTTTCCATCAACGACGACGAGGGAAACCGTTTAATTAGCAGCCCCAACATTGAATCAACAACTCCGGTCCGACTCCGTCTGGTTTTCAATCTTCTTGAAGGCGTTCGGTTTTTGTTTTCTCTATTTTATTGTTTGTTCGTACTTTGTTTTCACTGCTCGCAATGAGAAAAATGAGTACCCGCTCGGAGAGGGCCTTGCGCAGGCTCGATCCTTTCGGTGCTTTTCTTCTGTGTGGGTAACATTTTTATCGAAACTTATTAATTTACGGGCATTCTGCTTTGCATTGTTCAGTTTCACGTTGTTCAACCATAACAAGTGTATTATGCGAGCGTTAGAAGAGTTCCTTGAGACGAGAAAGCTCCATTAAGAGCTAGTTTTACTGCCGGTGATGAGTAGAAATTAACTCGTTTTTCTGTTTTTCAACTCCTGTTGGTACCCTTTTGCAGAGAAAATGAATCTGGTAACATATTAGATAATTTATTGCAACGCATGGAGCAGTACGCAAACAACCTGGAGGCCCTGGTGGACGAGCGAACGCAGGACTACTTCGAGGAGAAGCGCAAATGCGAGGAGCTGTTGTACCAACTGTTGCCCAAGTGAGTCTCCCTGTCGCTAGCGTTTTCAGCTTCGGATTGTTTTACTAATCACTCGCTTTATCTCTCCTCCCTCTCTCTCTCTCTCTCTCCTTCTTCCTATCAGATCCGTAGCGGCACAGCTGATCATGGGCAAATCTGTGATAGCGGAAACGTATGATCAAGTAACTATTTATTTTAGCGATATTGTCGGCTTCACCTCGATTTCGGCGCAAAGCACCCCGATGCAGGTCGTCGATCTGCTGAACGATCTCTACACCTGCTTCGACTCGATCGTCGAAAACTTTGACGTCTACAAGGTATGTTTGCTGGAGCGCGGAAAGATTCAGCCAATGTGCTTTCGTTGGAAGAATTGTTTGTAAATTACAGGGTTTCGAGTCATATAAGGGAACAATGCAATCAGTAGAGAGAATGTGTCAACCGGTTAAGAGAATGTTACAGCCCACTACATGGCTGCATCATTCTCTTAACCTGTTGACACATTCTCTCTACTGATTGCATTGCTCCCTTATATGACTCGAAACCCTGTAAATCGCTCATTACATCAGATATCAAAAGTTAAAAGTATCTCCTGGAAGATGCCTACTGTGGCCGAGAACGACAAATTATATCGAAAAAGGTTGTATAGAAAAATGAAATTAAAATAATTTCGAACCTTTCGCATCAATCTCAACAAAAAAGATAGGGATGTAATTTAGTCAAAATTGGGTCCTTACATTCAACTCCTTTGGCAATATGCTTTTAGGAACGAACAATCTTGTGTCGAAATAGGCTCTTCTCTTCCCAAATTGGCACCGAAGTTCTGCTTCAAATTCATTCATCCGACATTTCATCCTAAAGTCGCGATGATGGAACGGCCACACGTGTTCGGATGGCAATTAATTTTCATTTCCTAGACCTCCCAAAATAATGTCCTGATTGGAGCGAACGCACCGGAGGAAGAAGTGTTTGTCAAGCGAACGTTCATTGCTGTTTACTGAACAGCTCCCTCCCAGCATGGCAGATGTATCCGCGTCAATTCGGTTCGAAAGATTTGGTCCTTTTTACCTTTAAACGCCTTTTTCCTGTAGGGTGGCGCACCACCCACAAAGCAAGTACTTCGGTACGCCCGCCCGCGGGTAATGATTAATATGGAGCATGAACACAGCTGGTGTACGAATTTTTACGCACAAATTGGACTTGGTACAGAGCTGGTTCAACGATTCGTGACATGTCTTCGGGGTCGTCTGTCTTGCGTGATGGTGTAAAAATAAAAAAACAATTTTTCACAGAAAAAAAACACATGTAAAAAGAATCTTTTTAACTCTGTAACTCGAATCTGGTGAAAAAAGTTCGGTATGGGGCTTTCAAAGGAGATGAGATAATTGGCCGTTACTCTAGCAATGTTATAAGTTACCAAAATTCATTCTTTTCTTGGAAATTGTGGCAATTAAAATGCCGTTGATTAAAACTTATTTTTTACACACAATCCACGCGCGTGTGTTACATTGAAGCTAGTCCAAGTAAGCATTGCATGATGCGAACCGTATTTATCTACTCTTCTATTTACCATTTGCTTTTGAAAATATCCTAACGATGGCGTCTGTTTCTCTCTGTTTCTGGTCGCAGGTCGAAACGATCGGTGACGCGTACATGGTCGTGTCCGGGCTTCCGGTGCGGAACGGTAATCTGCACGCGCGGGAAATCTCCCGCATGGCCCTCCGACTCCTCGCGGCCGTCTACAAGTTCACCATCCGCCACCGGCCCAACGAGCAGCTTCGGTTACGGATCGGGCTACACAGCGGTAAGTGAAACGCTCTCGGGGGAAGTTTTGTTTTTTTGTTGTTGTTTCTATTTGTTGCCTTCGCCAATGCAGTGACAGATTCAGATGTGTCTCTACCGCGTGCCTTCGTGATAAGCCCTCATCTCGCCTGTCCGGGCGACTGGTGACTGGTGTGGGATAACAGTTTAACAAACCCTGTGTCCACCCACCACCACCACCACGTCCTGGAACATATGCTGGAGGAAAGGAAAAAAATAGCTCTCATCATTGTTTTCGACTAAAACCAACTCCACATGTGTCACCGGCAGTCTCCTCTTCACGGAACTTGCTTCAAATGTCGCGCATTACGTGTGAAATGTGACATGAAGAAGCGTGCTGGTTGGATTATTAACTTCCTCCCACTAACGTTAGCGCCTTGAAAACAGACAGTTGCTTTTGCGAGAGGAGATTAATTTTGATTAGAGATTAACTTACGACGCTTTCCTTGCCCGGGCCGGCCGATAAGCTCTTGGCAAATATGGACGACAAATATTTACAGCGAAATTTCCCATTCATTACACAATCAACCTTCCAACCTGTCGGCTCCGGTGACTTTTTGTGTAATCCTTTTGAGATGAAATAAAAACCTACAATCAAAATTGTTAGGCATTTGACTACATTTGTAATTATGCAGCAAAACGTTTACTTTACAAATAAAAGGTTTCAATTGCTTGCCCAAATAAATGTATTCCTACATACGCATCGCAGAGATACATGTACTAAATAAAAAATACAAAGTTAGGGGAAAGTTCCTTGACAATCGTCGAAATGTATAATTGCAGCCTTTGAGTAAGTGGCGCCATCTGTCTTGTGATAGCAGAACTAATACCGTTAATTTCTTTGTTTTGGCTTAATTTAATAATGTTTCATATTATTTATGATGAAAAAAGTTCTAATGATTATGCATTATTTTTTCGTCAATTTTATTTAAAAAATAAAATCAGTTTAAACGTAAAACGTTTTCTAGCAAAGCAAAAAAAAATGTAGTCTTGTGAATTTTTTAAACGTTTGGACATTACCTTACTGTCCAATTCTTTTACAAACTGTCCAAACTGTGTTGAATGTTTATAAAGAAATAATAGTTTTACAAGAACGACAAAGGGTTGTAATTTCTCCTCAGCGGTGCTGTATTTGTGAACATTTTCTCAATTGAATGATAGTCGCTCTTTCAGAAAAAAGCCGAATAAAATACTATTATTACAAATATTTAATCTCATGCGAATAAAACAAGAAAACAATATTTTGTTCGCAAAAAGTAATAAAACACCGTCTGATTGATGGTAAGAAGGATTATTTATTGCTAGTAAAATTATGTTCAGCATTTGTTCAAATTTTTAATTGAATATCCTCTATTTCACATTCACTCAGTTACTAAATCGTTTTACTAAGGAGGCATTTTCTCGCACGTAATCCATATTATTTGCCTTAAATCCACCAACTAATACCAACCGTTTCTATGTTCGCTTTCACCTTCCACCCCCAACAGGACCATGCGTGGCCGGCGTCGTCGGATTGAAGATGCCACGGTACTGCCTGTTCGGTGACACGGTCAACACCGCCAGCCGGATGGAATCGAACGGTGAGGCGCTGAAAATCCACGTCAGCCACACGACCAAAACCCTGCTCGACACGTTCGGCACGTTCGATCTGACCGAGCGGGGCCTGGTGCCGATGAAGGGCAAGGGCGAGATGCTGACCTACTGGCTGGAGGGGGAACGGACCGACCAGCTGCAGCTACCACCCCCCACCACCCTGCCGAACGGGCTGAAGGGCCAGCAGGCGTTACTGCTGGGCCCGGTTTCGGTCACCGAAGGGCAGCAGCTGCCAACGCCGAATCAGCAGCAACTGAACGGTTCCGTCCACAGCCCACCACCGGCCGGCATTCTGGTCAACCATCATCACAACAATAACAACAACAACAACAACTCACCCTGCAGCCTCAACAACAATAACAACAACAACAACAACAATTCACCCAACAGCTGCCACAACGTCCCACCGCCGACCAAAAAGCTCAACAGCGTATCGTACAGCTTCATGAAAGCTTCCGGTTCGGCGGCCAGCAATAGCAACGGTGGGTCGGCGAAAGCTTCCACCCACTCCGCCAAGCCCGCCAAGCTTCCCGACGTCGAAGCGTTACGGGGAGCGAGCGTTACGAAGCCGTTACTAACGTAAACGGGGAACGCAACGCATTTCGATGCGAACGGCCCAGCCTCCTGAGATGGGTAGTGATTTTTGTGATGTAATTTTATTTCCCTTCGCCACGCGATTGGCAGCGCCGAATTGGATTTGGAGATTGAAATGAGACACCCTCGACGGGAGAAAATCCAATGAATGGAAAATATAATGGAATTTTCCGTACGCGTCGTACGTGGCCGATGGAACGCGATGGTGCCGACGATAGAGCCAGGATGATTGTGTCATTTTACTTTCGACGCTGGTAAATTGCGCAATCGAGGAACGAAACGAAAGACTCCCCGGTGTGGGTGCCCGCCCCCGCCACCCCTCCCCTCTACCAAACGCCATACTTAATCCGTACTTAATCCTCCGCCAACAGTGGCGTTGGCCGGACGATTGGAGAGAATCGTACGCTTGTCAGTCGAGGCCGTTCGGGGTAAAGATAAGCTATTATTCTGTGAAAAGAAAGAAAAAAAACTATTGTACTAAAATCAAACAAACACACACACACGAAAGCTCACTGTGCTGTGTAAGCTGAACGTGGCATTTCGGTCGGGCTCCGTTCGGTCGGATAAATGAAGAATTTAACGTAAAATGTTCGTACGATAGTGTTGTACAAAGCAGGATGCGAGTAGTGTAGAGTCCTAGATGGTCCAAATTCTATGGTGTTCTATGTGATTTGCTTGTAACTATAGGCTATGTGTAGCAGGAATGCGACTAAAAGTGCAAAAAGAGAGAAAGAAAGAGAGAGTGTGTGAGAGAGAGAGAGAGAGAGAGCCAGTTAGAATGTGAGATCACGCCTAGTGAATGAGTCCTGGATACGACCTGGATGTGTTTTGTCCTCCTAAATGTATAAATGTAGTAGCGTTGTAAGTTTTAACTGTAGTGAACGATGTAAACGATGTGATCATAATCATGCGCCAGCGTAGCCGAGCATGCAACCCCCGAACCCTTTCCGCTCATACTCATCCACATAAAAGCACCGACAAAATGCCATTTGTATTAACTGCGGGTTGTGTTGCGTTCCCCCTCAATGCAGGAAAAGGAGAAGAAAGGAGGTTACAATGACAAAACATAAATTAGAAAAAAAAACTCGATGTGCCAAGGCGCTACAGCAGAGCGGTGTGTGGGATGCGTAGGGCGAGGAGAATAGAATCCCGCGTGTGTAGGAGTCGAAGAAATGTTCTAGCAAAACGTGCGCATATATCGTAACTTTCTACGCGAACACGTGAACACGAGAGGTACGCAAATTGTGGTTGTGTTTTTGATGCAATCGATCAAGAATAAAGATGTGTATTACATGCATTACAGATGTTTATTCCGCCATGTTGGGTGTCTTTTTTTTCTTCTTCAATTATCGTCATTCGTCGCCGAACCATCGCCCTACAGGGAAGGCAATCCGAAACCTGCCGGATAATCCGAATTGCGCTGGTTGGGGAAGCTGTGCACAGAGCAGTTAGTGTACGTGTGCACTACCAAGAGCCTATGTTCGTTTCGGGATGGTGGAAAAATCAGCAAAACACGCAGGACATATATTTTTTTATTTTGTATAATATTTATATTTGTCTGTTTTTCAATAATATTTGAATTATTACTTTTTCCTTCCAAATAAGGGATTACTTACATGTTAGAGGGCTTTGTTGTTGTTGTTGTGTATTTGTACGCACGTTTAGCGCTGTTTACTATTACTATTACTAGCTTTACTACAATTATTACTAAACACCTCGCTCCTTCCCTCCGGAAACGGGATTACGTTACTAGTTTACTTTTTACTGCATTCTTTTGTTCTTTCTCATATTTGTGGCTGCATGCATGTTACGCGTCCCGATTTTGATGGTACTATTCTTGCTTTTTGCTGTTTTTAAATCGAACCATTCCCCCTCCCACTCCCTTCTTCCTCCCTTCCCTTTTGCTTGTTTCAGTAATTTTATAATTTGCTATGGTTGCTGTTGCTTTTGAGTGCGTGTGAAGGTGGAGGTTTTGAAGACTAGGGGAATGGCCAGGCGCTCGAGTGACTGGCGCCGGGTTTGCAACACATTTTTTCGCCTTCGCAAAAGAACATACCGAGCCCCGAACATTTCCGTTCGAACGAACGCAAAGCGAACGGGGAGTGAGAAAGAAAAGCGGCCAAAACAAGCATCAGGAGCCGAGCATCTTCTGCCGCACGTATTCGAAAGAGATCATTAAAATGTTGGAGCGATATGATACAATAATTTAAATACAATTTATACACAAACAAACCGTATCGCGCAGGCGAACAAAAATATGCTACTTACTTTAAATAAGCCCGTCTCTTTCACTCTCTCTCTCTCACTCTCGCTCTCGCTCGAACTCTCTCCAACAACTCTTCCCCTTTTAAACCCTTCCCCTACATTAAATAGCGATATCGATACATGAAAGACGGGATCCGCTCTCGGTGTCGGAGGATCACCCGGTTTAAAAGCCCTATACATTCTACTTTACACAGAAGACAAACGACATTGTCAACGAACGCGAGGAAGTTGCGCAAACTAATGCAAACTATACAAACCGACGCCGTCAATCGAAAGGGAGACGCCTACGGGGAACTGCAGCCGCACAATAGACCAAACGAAAAGATCGAACTATAACAACGTTCCTCTAAAAAAAAAACCTGCTCTGCTGCTACTAAAAACATTACAACATGCTACGGTCGCTACTACTTTCTCTACGATTTCTCCTTCCCAGCCACGGTTTTACGTTTCCGAATGTTGTGTTGTCTACTATTGCATTCTATTCCTTTGTTTTCCTGCCATTGGTCGAATATTTCCCCTTTCAACAAGGGCGTGTTCTCTTTCTCCTCACCACTACCTGCTGCAAGCAGCACCTTTTGCTCCCAACGAGCAACGGTTGTCCTGAGTGTTTTCATTCTATCCCAGTAGGCTAGGCGAGCGCTCCCCCTTCGTAGATGCTAAATTGCGTATTGGTATTACCTGTAATTTGTTTTTACTTTGTATGGGTTTTTGTTGTTGTTGATTAATTTTTAAAAAAGCTTTCTAGAAAGCTTGGAAAGAATTTTGGTTTTGTTTCTGCTCCGCTTGTATCATGTATTTTACGAATTTGCTACGAGCCATTTACACATCCAAGCACTCCGGCCGGGATTGTTGTCGCAGTAAAATTTTGGCATACTTTTCAATGTTACTAACGGGAGCGCCGTAAACGTTCGCGAGAGGTGTTTTTTGTTGTTGTTTCGTTTTAAAATGCTACTATGTAAGAAAAACCTGAACAGCTGGTATAAAAGGTGTTGCCTGCGGCTCTTATTATCTTTCTCTTTCGTGTAGCGCCATTAGCAGCGGGTGTTGTTTTTGTTTTTTTTTTCCTACACACAACCACGCGCGCTTCAAAATTGGAACGGAAATTAGAACACAAAATCATGTAAATATTAAAAAAAATAATCTAAACTAGTCGCGTCCGTCGAAGCCGCACACACACATATGCACGTAAAAACACACGTATAATTGGGCTACTTAAAACTAATACACTAAGGATCGCACGACAACACCGGGGCTTTGTGCGAGAAGCAGCGAGGAGCACGCAAACCGTGAAATACGGCAGGAACGGATAAAACAAAAACACACAAACAAACAAAAGCACAAACTCCTCGAAAAAAAAAGAAAAATTAAAGAAACATCAACAAACCACGGAAACGGAAAGCGTTAAACGGTAATAGAATAATAGAACTGATGAAAACACTTATCACTGTAGAGGGAGGTGTAACAAATAAATATGAAAAAATAAAATAAGAGAACAAAGAGAACAAAGAAATTAGTTACGAGCTCGGGCGACTGTGGTTTGACTTTCTGCTTTCTGCTAATATACTACCAGCGCGTGCCAGTGTGTTCGGCAAAATTCAGGTTCATCGGGTTTCACCGTGTTCTACAAATATATAATTTCCTCTTCTTGCAACATTTCTCTCCTTCGCGCCGCCTCAACGCACAGTTAGTGTTAATTGTTTACGCTGTATACTATACTTCGTTGGCCAGATTTGGCTCGCGCTTTAAATAATGTGACTTTTCTTAGCTCCTCTCCTACTATGTTGTCCATCTCATCTGTTTTGTGGTTATTGCAGGGTCAGTGGACTACGCTCCGCCTTCTTATATACATATCCATTCTCTGCTACCGTACGCTCTATTAGAATTTTTCAACCACAAAAAAAACACACGAATGAGGTTTTACATTTGCTTCTTTGTTGCTGTTTGCTAGGTAGATTTAAATGGTGTATGTGCGATGAATGAATTTTACTTTGACACGTTGGTCGTGTTTTGCACTTCTTTCTGAGTGTGTGTATGATAATAAGCACGTTTCGCTTCGCTTCCATCGTCGAGAAGACAACTGATGAGACACAGGTAAACAATAATGCTTTGATTAGTCTTTCGAAAACCTAAAACTCAATTACGTATATAGTGAAAAAAAAAATGCATCCAAAACTGGGTCACACTAATAGTTCACACGCATTCTACCCAGAGGGCGTTACTCGCAAAGCAATAAACAAACGTCAAATTGCTGTTTGCCATCCCGAGTAGGCGACGCACGCCGCTGGTTTGCGTGCTAGGTCCTAAAAGATAATTATTCCGGTGGCAGTTAGTTGGTGAAAATGTTCAGTCTTCGTGCCCATTGGCGGCGCAGCACAGCAATAATTTGCTATATCGCGCATGTTACCTCTCGTTTCCCTCTTTCTCTCTCTCCCTCGTCGTACTCGGCCGCACGCGATAAGTTAAACTAAAATGTGTGAACTCTTTTACGCACCTTACTTACAGCCACGAAAATTATTTACTAAACGCTGTTTAAAGCCACGAATTATTAAACGCTAGAAAGGTTCGTTGTCGTGTATGTATGAGTATGACCGGTGCGGGTGACTTTTGGCTAGTGAGATTTCAATTGAGTGTTCCTAAAAAAGTGCACACATCGCTTGCTCGGCAGTTCGTGTTGAATTTGACAAACATAGAAAAAAATGAGTGTGATAAGAACATAACAAGAAAAATAAAACAGACGTACTAGTTTCTTCACCCCAGCAGTAAATGGCAGTCAGAAAAAATCACTCTCTGCAATTGCGCGTAACTACCGAACGAAATGCCTCCAGTACGGTGAATGGATTTGTACTTCCCATTTTAAACTAAATTTAAATTTGAGCATAAATCGAACGAGTTAGGTGCGCCACCATCTGCGAGCGTAAAACTAAGCTCTGGTAAGGCTTAAACAAACCGATAAAAATCACAATTTACACGTACGGTTCATGCAGAACTCTCTGCAACGTCCATAGGAACTGAAACAAGGGACAGCGTTTGGCTAGAAATCGGATCCATGCCCTATCAAAATATAGAAAACTAACCAAAACGAACGAAACCCTCACTGGTTTGTTAGAAAAACAAAAGGGTTATAAAAACGGTCTGTGATCTCTCGTGCCCTCGTGCTTGCTGCTACGCGTAGTAATGCTTCCACGTGTCCATCATGACGGATCAGGTCGTGGTCGTGTTGCTACCGCTGCCCGTTCGACCGCCCGCAGCTCCCCTCGTCGACGGTGGTGCCGCCGAACCGGATGACGCGTTCGAGTGCTCGTCGTCCCAGTTCCAGTCCTTGCCCTTCGGTCGAAATTTGGCCGATTTGTGCTTGTGGTGGTGGTGCTGCTGCTGATCGTTTGGCATCGCCGTGGACGGTACGCTTCCCCCGTCCGGTGGTGGTGGAATATTGGTGGACGGTGTTCCTCCACCCCGCAGCAGCGCCACTGCTCCGCCACCACTATGGTAATCTGGCTGCTCCATCGGTTCGCCGACGCTGTTGCGTCCACCGCTCAGACTCTCCTCGTACTCCTCCCAGTTGCGTTCGCGGAACTTTTTCTTGTAGTGCTTCTCGGACGTGGATGAGGACGATTTCGACTGGCGCTGGTACTTGAGCGGGATGCCTAGACCACTGTTGGAACCGTTGCCGGATGGACCAACGCTTGCCGTGCCATTATTGCCGGCGCTACCCACCACAACGCCCGCTGCTCCTGCCGTTGACTGTAGCAGTGACGACGGTTGCCCGTCCGGTGGGATAACGACCGAGTTTCCAACAGCCACCGCACCACCACCACCACTGCTGCCGGCGGTAACTACGGTGGGATGTCCAAACAGTAGCGGTGGACTGGACGTTGGACTCGGTGTCCGTGGCAGACCCACGTCCGACAGCGGTGGACTGTCGACCGGTTCGGCCGGTGACGATTTGATGATCGGTACCATGTGCTTCATCATTAGCCCGCCCGTTCCGCCACCAACACCAACCAAATGCGAACCTCCCACGCCCAAATGGCCACTGCAACCGATGCTGTTGGTGCTGCTGTTGCTGCTAATACTGCTGCTGCTGCTACTGCTGCTGCTGCTGCTGCTACTGCTGCTACTGCTGCTGCCGACACTCGCACTGCTCGGTGGCACATCAAGCTGCGAGGACGATGACGACGATGACAGGAACGTTCGGCTGTGGTCGCTCTGGTTGATACCACTGTCCGGCGACGTGGTGCAGCTCGCGGACGACGGTGGCACGTCCTCGTTCGAGCGGCGAGTTTTATCGAGCTCGGTCGACGCGAACGCGACCAGCCGATCGAACCCGGAACTGACGCGATCGTGCCAGCTCGATTCATCGTCACCGACCACATCGTCTACGGGAGGAAGGGAGCGAGAAAAAGTGGCATGAGCAAAGGGGTAGCAAATTAGTCGAACAAAAATCCGTGTGCATTGTAGAATCGTTACACATTTTCCAAAAAAAAATGTTATCACGCAAAAAAAAACCGAATTAAAAAAAAAAAACAAAACGTTCCAAAAATCTTCATAACACGATGGTGTGTAGTAACTTAAACAGTGTAAATGTTCATTTAAAAAAAAAACGAAAAAAGGGCTAAAGGTGTAGAAAACACGTTGTGAACAATTAAATCTTAGTAGTAACAGAAACATTTAGGAAACCAAATCTAGCAACATCGTTACGAGAAATAGTTATAACATTACAATCACACGAACGAAGAAAATGGTACGACAAAAAACACAACATTTATCTATAAAAACAAAACATGGTATATAAAACTGCCATCACCAAAACAACAAATAAACAGTATCGTTAAAACGTACAGCCAACACACCGTTACGATATATGGAATTCTAGCTAGGTCTACTGGGATCTTACCTTGAGGTAGAGATCGATTAGTGTGCACAACTAAACCGTTTAAACCCAAAACCAACTATACCAACACACAGCACAATGGAAGTAACACACACACACACAGTCATACACACATATACAACGAACGATTCTTATGTATGCGTGAGGCTGTGTGTCTCTGTGTGAGAATGTGTGTGTGTTTGTGTTTGTGAGCGTTACGCAGTAGTTACAACAGAACGAAACGAATAGCAACCCGTGCGATCTACCGTGTGCGATACTTTACGACATTGGTGCTTATAAAAACGAACTATTTAGGGGTTTTTTTTCGGACGCAAGTGGCAGGAGCAGATGATGATGTCGTGTTCATGAACGCCAAAAAAAAAAGAAGTGATTGATTGAAAACATCCGAGCACAACAAAGCACAGAGAGAGAGAAAAAAATGTAAATTACTATCATGCAGGAGAGAAAACAAAAAACGAAACGAAGTCGAACGAAAATGTAGCCGAAAAACATTTCTCCGCGGCACCAGACTGCACGGGACGTACGGGTGGGTGGTTCTCCTGCAGCATCCCTTTCCTTTGCGTTTTAGTCGTTCTACCGGCCACGATGGGGTAACCATTATTCGTATCCTTCTTCATTGTGAGCAACCGATGTATTGTTCCGTGTGCCCTAATTCCTTACGATATTATTTTTCAACTGTACATATCATACAATCTGCGTTACTCTTTCTCTATACCTTCTTAATCCTAATCCGGAACGATATGGGCGTCCTTCTTACTTCCTTAATGGAATAGATTAATGTAGTAGCGAAATTGTTGAGTAATTTGTTAGCTTTGGTTTTGTACATAAGAACTAGCTTAGTTATAGCACCTGCTTTCAGTGCCACAGTTCATTAGCTATGAGAGCGGATGGTTTTTGTGTTTATTATAAAAAAAAGTTAATCTTGCGTGTTACTGTTTAACAAAATCAATAGAAAGGAGATACAATCATATCGAATATTAATGGTCCGACTTTACCTTTTCTGTTATTACATGATCATATCGATATCTTCACATATCCTTAGTGCTTCAGGCACCACCATGACGGATTTGTTACGAAATGTGTTTTTTTTTACATTCTAATCTTATTTACACTATTGGTACAGCTATTTTCCTATTACTATTTCATTGTTGTAGTTGTTATGTGTTTTGCTTATAATAAAGGATTCTTCTTCACTTTTTAGAAACAGGAGTTAGGTATTGCTGCGATGCATTTGCTCACGATTAAATCAGAGAGTAGTCTATGATAGAGAGTTTGTCCTTGCTGTTAAAAAAAGTTGCGCCCTAAAGTATGCAATTAATTTTGACATTTGTCTAGCAGTAGAGAAAACAACCATCTTAAACACACAGAATGCCCCTGATGAGCTTGATGAAGGAAACAGCGACAGCAGTGCTGACAGCAATGCTGCTTTGGTCCTTTTTTTGCACGGTGTATGTGTTTGTGTATGTACGTATGTTAGCAATTATTTGTCCCTCTTGCATTCAGAATGGCATATTTGTTGGAATGAATTTGTTAGAAAGGTGGATGAAGATGCAAGCAGCGTTCGTGTCTACGCTTCTCGTCACTTCTGCTCATTCTTGCAGCACAAATGCGAACGATTGCAGCCATTTTTTGCTATTTCCCGCGAGATTTTGCCTCCAAGGATTAGTCTTGTGGGTTTTGTGTGTGTGTGTGTGTGTCCCTTTGTCGTTAAACCGCTGTACGTAGCCTACGAAACTTACCTTTGCGACGCAGTAGCATTTATCGCGCAGTTTCTTCGACCGCGGCGCGTTGTTGGCCCAACGATGGCGGATGTGGGCGGCGCCCCGTATACGAGAGAAGCGAGTTTAAATTTTGAACACGAACGCGGATCAAACCGTTGCCGGGTATGAGCGCTTTGGGCTTGCTGCAGCTTCCCGCACCCACCGGTGGAAGCTGAAGTCATTTAGAGACGGTGGTGGGTTTGCTAATGTCCGCGGCGGCGGTACCGGACACGACGGGTCTACTACTAACCGATGCGATTCCGTCGCCGTTCGTTAGGGTGTTGGTGGTGGGCTGGGGGAAGGAAGTAGGTGAAGGATGCAGTACCGGTGCTGGCAAATGTTGTTGCGACTGTTCGAGTCGATTTGGGGGCTGCTGCAGTTGACGGTGAAACTGGTACTGTTGCTGCTGGTGTGCACCTGCAGGGCTCGGATGGCCAGCAGCACCCATCCCGATCACATCCCGATACTGACCACCGGGTACGGTAATGATCTTCACCGCCGTATGCGGGCGGGCCGGTGGTGCTTTCGTCTCGTGATTAGCAACAACAGTACCAGCATCAGCGTGAAGTACGTTCACCTTCGAAGGAGGAACACGACCACCACGACCCACTACGCTACCCAAACTACGGGAGAGGGTTATGCTAGTGTTACTTCTGCCGTCACCACCGTTAATGGTAGCCGCGCCCGCCGTGACATTACTGCCACAGCTGGATGCTTTGTCCACTACCGGACCAGCACCACTGTATCCACCACCGTTCGGACCAAGAGCATCCCTGGTGATGGTTGCGGCGGTGTTAGTATCATCGCCACTGCTGCTGCTGGTGGCGGAAGCGGTCGATTTCATCGCGGTAAGAATTTTGTACACCACCGGCTCCACCGTGGTGGGCTTACCGCGTGCCGAAGATGGCATGCCCTCGCCAAGCTCGGCCGAAATATCGGCTGTATTTATCGTTACCGTGCCAGGCGCACGTCCACCACTGCCACCAGTGGTACATTCGATCGTACCCGTCGCACTGTTGATTATGATAGTGGTAGTAACGTTAGTTGCGTTAGCCTTGCCACCCGGACAGGAGCTTTCACTGCGAGGTGTAGCCGTTGGTGGCAGCTTAGAAGAAGCAAGGGAACAACCTTCCACCATTGTCATCGTCAACCCGGCGGGAATCGCTCTCGCTGCGGCCGGTATCTTCGCGTTCGTGATGATCGCTCCAGCAGGCACCAAACTATTCACTTCCCTTTCCTTGTTGCTACTAGTGCTAGCAGCTGGAGTATGAGTAGTAGTAGTGGTAGTAGTAGTAGAAGTGGTAGTGGAGGTAGTAGTATTGGTAGTACAAGTTGAGTTCTGTCCGTGGCCTAAGGACCAATATACACACAGTTGTTTTATACAGTAGAGTAACAACGCTCTATGGTAAATATTAAGATTCAAGTAGAGATGAAAGCAGGGTACTTCCCCCTTTACGTATGGTACGCGAAACAACACACGAAAGCATTCACTCAGACGCTTACACACACGCACACACATACACATACGCAGCTCTCCTGAGCGAGGAATATTTTAGAAGCTTTGGTATGCCGATCACAGTGTTATCACTTTTCGATAGCTTATTTCTTGCATGGGGACGCATTGTGTTGGTAGGGGACGCATTGTGATAATAAAATGTGAAGCATGATGGTTTGGTTATTCGCTAGCGAACGGGTAAAACACTCGATTAAAGGCTGGAGCACAACTAAACGGATGAATAGTGGTCAGTAGAGTCGATAATGAGGGCGAACAGCGCGCGAAACGGACATACATTTATCACGCTAACCTTAACAGAGTGTGGAGTTTCAGGTGAAGATAACAAGATGAGATAAAAAAACCCTTCCCGGTGATTTTGGATTGTTCTATTTTGATTTTTTTGGTTTTTAGCGCATCTGGTTATTTTGTTTGTAAGTTTTGACTTCGTGCCTAACGCAATGTACACCCGTGTCTTTACATTTATACCCATCCTCGTACTCATTCGTCGCACAAAACGAATTTTGTGGAATATATAGCCTAGGATTAAACACTTCTTTTTTGCAAAATTATACTAAATTAAAAATAAAATTCACTTGTAAAATATAAGGTGCAACAAAGGGGTTGCTCGAAAATAAACAATTTTATAGCTATCTAATAGTCACCCTAAAGACAAGAGATAATAGAGCCACAGCGAGAGATAAACATAGAGATAGGATGGAATTATACAAAAATCTACATCGTTCTAATTCGTTGCCAATACATTGAGATGTTTTCAAGAAAAGTGAGTATAGCCAAAGCAGTAGGCGTGGGAAAGGAGCGTGTGCGTGCATCAAGGCGCCCAAAAATTGCTTGAACATTATCTCGTCGTGCAACGTGTTTAGTGTGTGTTCATTTATTTATGTCTTTCGTGGAACAAAACACAGACTATTTAAAATCAACAGCTTTTTATCAGCACAAGGTAATGTTGGTTTATAATTTCTCAAAGCGTATATCGCAAAACCAGGTAAATAGTAGGCGTTGCTGGTTACATTCACACCATACAACGTACTGTCTGGCAATTGTTGAGAAAAATGGCAGCAAAATTATATTAGGAACACAAAAGTAACCACAAACAAAACAGAACGTAAACAAACGCATACAAAATGCTGCCACAGAAGGAGGCAAACAAAGCGAAGTGAATGGCGAGCGCACACGAGATAGAGAGAAAGAGAGAGAAAGAGTCAGTGGGAGTTATAAATTAATTAAATGAAGAATAAAAAATCACGCCTAAAACCATAATTAACAATCACACAGTACTGGTACCTACATCCGGCGGAAACAGACGAAGGGAAGATTGGAGTCGATCTAATCGCTCGCACTAATCGTGCACTATCGACAGGTAGAGGTAGGTAGGTAGCGCTAATGGTAGTAGGCAGTAGTTGTTCCGTCTGGAACGTAATGAAAATAAATCAAAGTAAATCTATTAACGAATGTATTGCTGGTTTTTTTTTTGTTTCACAACGATCTGAAAGAGTGACGCGGTGTGACTCTGTACAGTGACATTCTGTAGTGCTCGTTGCAGCAAAGGTAGCGTGCAGCAAAACGATTGTTTCATTGACGTATTCTATTGTGCGCCACTATCGCCATGAACCCTCCCTCCGAACACTGGCTGACTTTTGTTCTATATCATCTCTCATCCTCTTTGGTTTTCACAAAAAAAAATAAACATTATCGATCATTTGCAGCAGAAAGCAGCAAAACAATCAGGACAAAGGACGGTAGTATTAAAAACATGATGGCTATGTTGTAGGTATAATATCACTATTTCAAATGGAGCACTGCATTAGGTGTTAATTTAGTGGGTGGTTTGTAGTTATTTGTATGGCGTACACTGATGAAATGTTAATGAAAAATATGGCATGTTAAAGGAGGAAGGGAGTTTAAATGCATAATTCAATTAAAAATCGAAACATGTACTTAACATGCAAATTTTATATCATTTTTTAATGTACATATGGTTGTTATTTTCAGGTTCACGCATCAAAACGCCTCGCACTTTATGTCTGTATAGTCGAAAGGATAAATTTCAATAAATTCATCCTTTCGACTATATTCAATAAATTTTCATAAATATATTCAGAACCGAATTCAATCGAACCGACAGAAATAGCACAAAAATTAAATTCAAAGACGAACATTCTTTTAAAATTAAAAAGCATCTAACACATGAATAAACTTATTACGATCATTCAACAACTTCTAAAAACGGATCGTCTCAGGAAGGGTAAAAATAGGATAGATACTCTAGCAAATGGTCACAGAACAAACAGCACTAACACTATCAAAACTACCGCAAGCAATACGCAATACCAAAAGCACGTTAAACGATATAGTGAGGCTTTTATCAAAACTATCTACTTGGAAAACATAAATTAATAAAAAATCAACATAAACGTGTAGATGAAAAATTCGAGATAGGGAAGGATGAGAACAAGATATCAGCAGCACACCACATGCTTACCGTCGACGTCGTTGCGCGAATGGTGATTGTGGCGGATGTGCAGCTGATGATGGTGCCGCCCATCATCCACCACCGTCGAGAGCGAGTTAATTTCCGGGCTCATTACCAATGGCGGCGCGACCAGCATCGCACCACCCCGAACACCGGTACCGTGTCCGACGCCACCGGCGCCCCGTGCAACGTGAAGCATGTCCGATTCGGGGACGTCGGGTCCGGCGGCCGCTAGGGCCGACGATGTGTAGAGCATCTTTGGTGGCCGCGTACCGGGCGGATGTTCCACGATCGGTGAGGTACGTTTCAGCGCGTGATGAGATGATGTTGAGGACGATGAAGATGTAGATGATGAGGATGATGATGAGGTGTATTCTACAATGCACGGTACGGGAGGGTAAAAAAAAGTCACATTAGGCGGGTAATGATTAGCGCTCCGTGCCGGGCGTTCTAACTCACTTTCAGACTTAATGTGTGCAGTTTGTACTATCTGAAGGCTTCCTCCATGGATATTGCTATTGGTAGTGTTACCACCGTTGCCACTAGTGATGGAAGCGGAAGTACTGTGATGGATGTTCAAATCGCGCCTGTGACGCTCTTCGTCCTCTTCCTTAATCTTCAGCGTTGCGATCACGCGTGCCTGCAGGGATGCCGCGAGCCCTAGAAAACAATAAATACAATAGACAATTTAGACTCCATTCAAATAAGATGCGCATGTACCGACCAACAATAGCCATATGACATACTATGTTAATATGAAATTAAACTACATAAACATGAATAATATTCACAAAAAAAACTGCAAATTGATCACGCATTTTATGTACCGAGATTTTTGTTTTGCTAGTTAAACTCATCCAAATAACCACATTAAAAAAACCTCCTCCCAACTATTACCTTCTAGCGGTGGTCCCCCGTTCAAGCGATCCATTCTGCTCTCATCCATGTGCATCATTTCGCTGCGTGTGCGCGGTATCATGCCCGGTTCGTTTATCACCACCGGACCGCGATGCAGATCCACCGGATGCGATCCGCGATGCATCGCGTGCTGTGGATGATGCTGAAGGTGTTGCTGCTGCTGCTGCTGCTGTTGTAGATGATGTTGTCCCACCAGCCCACCGGATGATGACATCGATGAGGGCGACGGTGATTGAACTGGATGTTGCAGATGCTGCTGTTGATGGTGGTGGTGTAGCTGTTGTTGCTGACGTTTGTTGTGCTCGTCGGTGAAGTACGATTCGAGGTGCGGTTTCATGTCCGCCCGTGGCAACGCCATGTACGGCAGCTGCCCGGGCTCACCCGGAAGATGACGCTCGTGGGGGGCGCGGCTCGTCGATTGTGGTTGATAGACGACCCCGGGTGCACCGGCGGCAGGGCCACCGGTCACACCGCTTCCCGAAGGCGGGTATTGCGGGTGTGCGGAACCACCACGCGGCGACACGATTGTGCTCGGTACGGCCGGCGTGTTGCCTTTGTGGTTTGCTGACGCTGCTTTCGGATTATAGCCAGCCGATACCGGTACAAGCGCGCTCAAACTGTTCTGACCGTGCAGATGGTGGACGGGTGATTTTCCACCAGCGTCACCCACGCTACTCGGCCGGGAAATGGGACTATACGTACCACCACCACCACCACCACCACTGCCCGATGATGGGCGCCCTCCAAGCGCAGCTGCATGACTTGCTTCCTCCAGCAAACGAATGCTAACGCGCTCGGGACGCTGCACGTTTGTATTGATGACCGTACTGCCGGCGGCCGGTGGTGGTCCGGACGCACTTCCCGAAGACATGTTGATCGCAGCGTTAATGATGGATTGGTTCGATATCTCCAGCGTACGCTCGATTTCACCGTTCACCAAATCGCCGATAGTTTTCACGGTACCTAAACCACCCCCGCCACCACTACCGCCGGCAGCAGCACTACTGCCGCCGCCGCCGCCACCACCACCACTACCGGCCGCTGGATGCGTTAACTTCTCCTGCGATAGATGCCTCCGGAGTGCCATCTTCGCCGGTGACACCTGCGTGTAGTCGGGCTGAGAGGAGGTCGAACCGGGTCTGGAATTATTTCCCCCGTGCTGCTGCGAAGATCCTTGCCCACCAACGCCTGGCGAGTGTGTTACGAGCGGAATCGGTTGCTGCTGGCCACCGGAGTATCGGCCACCCGACGATCCAATGGGCGAAGGTCCATAGTCGGCCGCAGGTATACTGTCCAGCGAGTTGGTGGAGGAGCTACGCGAATGACTCTGCAACGCCAGGGCGGACGTTGTGTCGAGCATGGACGATGCATTGCCACCGGACGGGACACTACCGCTGTTGGCAGCGCGTGGATCGTACCGGAAATTGTCCGGTGCCTTAAACTCCAGCATCTTGCTATCAACGCCCATGGACGGTGGTGGTATGCCACCACCGCGGTGATGATGGTGATGCAACGAATGGTGCTGATGCTCGATCGGAATTCCTCCCCCACCGTGGACAGCGTACAGCATGGCACGCTCGCGCTCGCGCTCGCGCTCACGTTCACGCTCCCGTTCGCGCTCCTGGTGCTGGATGATTTGCTGATGCGTGCTCATAACGGTCGCGGATGATCCCGGCGAATGGTGGCTAGCGCCACCCTTCGGGTACGGGTACTTCGTGCTCGGTGAGATCTTGGTCGACGCGGTCGGTGCCGGTCCGGTGGGATGCTGTTTGTACGGAGACGTTGGCACGGGCGAGATGGAAGCGCTGCTGGCGTTTAGATGATGCGTTCCGCTCGTTATCACATTCAGCATGCCTTGCTGCTGCTGTTGCTGCTGCATCTGGAATTGCTGATGCTGTGTTGAATGTTGCACGTGGGGATGATGAGCTGGAGGATGCAGCAGTTGCTGCTGCTGGTAATGTTGAGACTGACTAACCTGCTGCTGCTGCTGCTGTTGCTGTTGCTGCTGATGAAGATGGTGCATCGCAGGTGGATGATGTGCGGAAGGACTTGGATCTCTTCCACCACCCGCCGAAGCCACCGACCGAGTGGACATATCATGTGCGACCGGATGCTGATGATGTGAGCCGGGCGATGACTGTAAATATACCGTCGTTTTCCCGCCCCCATTCGGTCCATATCCGCCACCGGATGGTGCTGCTTTTAACGGGGACCCAAGAGGATCCATCATCATCATGGGCTGATGCGGTGCACTGCGATGATGTCCTGGCTCGCCACGCTGACTTCCGCCCATGCTCGGTGGACCGGAAGGTGGTGGGCCGGACGCTGAGCCGCCAGTGCTTGCCGCAGTACTCGCGCTTGATCCACCCGACTTTGGAGCACCTTGCAGCACCGACGTGATAATGCTCTTCAATCGATCCTCAAAGTTAACGACCTTATGTGAATCCTGAAGCTTTCCGCCACCGCCACCACCGCCACCACCACCACCACCACGACCTTCCGGTGCTGAAGCACTGCCACCACGCGATGCACTACCACTATGAAAGTCGTTCGATAAGGAACCAGGTACGTAACACTTCGGAAGCGACACACCACCACCCGGAGCAGCCGCGGTCGCTGCCGTTCCTCCAGCAGTTGGATGTCCTCCACCTGCACCGGATCCACCACTGTTGCTGCGATGATGATGGTGAGCTTTGTTTATCGTAGAAGCCGGAGCGGGCATCAGTGCCGCATCCGGATGGTGCAGGTGATGCTGCGGAAGGTGGTGGGATGGTGGTTGCTGCGGTGTTTGGTGATGGTGGTACTGCGATTGCGTTCCCGACACACCACCTCCACCTGCCGCCGGTTGCTGCGTTGTTAGCGATATCGGCCCCGCAGCTGCACCAACAGGCGGTGGAGCTGTCTGGGGCACCGCTCCCATTCCGACGATGTGTTTTCCCGTTTCGCCTGATCGCTGTTGCTCCTTGGTGGGATGCTTCCCGGCGGCCAGCAACTTGCCTGCCTCGATTTGACGTCCCGTCTCCAGTATCTTCTGGGCCAGTATTTCCGGATTGTTTTCCTCGATTTTACCAATATCCGGTATCTCGGGCCACTCCTGCGAGCGGGTGCGATTTTCGCGCGACTTTCGCTGCGCCGACCGGGACGCTCCGCTTCCCGAACCTTGCTTCGCTGGCGGGTTGTGGTGATGGTGACCGGCAACCGGTGTTGGAATGGGTCCGGCCGGTAATGGGCCGGATCCGGTCACTGAGCCCGAACCCGCCGTAGCCACTCGCTGGTGCGGATGCATCGGTTCTACGGACGGGTGTTTGTTGCTGCTGGTGGTGCTGTTATTTTCCGTGTAGCCATGCTCACGCTCCCGTACAACAACCCCTGCCGCCGGCGGTACACCGTACTGCTCTCGGTCACGTACTTCCGTTGCCCGAGCGACGGAAATAATTGTCGTCGTGGCGGACGCCATGGAGTTGCTGCTGTTGCTACCACCGTTCGGCCCTAAACCGCCTGCTGATGCTGCTGCTGCCGGTGGTGGTGGTGGTAATCCAACCACCGCCATCGATTTACGTTCCTCCGTCAACTTCTCGATAAGGTTCAGCTCGGTTTCGAGATTCGAAACCTGAGCGTACAGTTTCTTTCGCTGCGACAGCGTGCTAGCGATCGCCTTCAGCACCAACTCGTTCGAGCTCGACGAGGTAAGCTCGATGTCCTCCAGCTTGATGTACGGCGGCTGCGAGTGTAGCTGCTGATGGTGCTGCAGTTGCTGCTGCTGCTGCTCGGTGGTAAGCTTGGAGAGGTGCTGCATCACCAGCCGCTTTTGCTCCTGTTCGATCACGTTCACCTGGTTCTGCAGCTTGGCCGCCATCACCTGCAGCTCCTTGTGCCGACCGACAATCTCCTTCGCCTTGCAAAGCAGATCGTTCTGGCTGGTCGTGCTGATGCCCAGCTCGTTCATGCGCGCCTTCAGCAGTGCCACACTGTCGTCAATAAGCACCTTGATCTGCTTCTCGAGCTGACCGGCCCGGTTCATGAGCCACTGGTTGCGTTCCTTCTCCCGGTCAAACTGCTGCTGCACGTTGTCCTTGTAGGAAGTTTTGCGCATCGCTTCGATGGCTTTCATGAACTGTGTCCTGCAGGGGTAGCAAAAAAAAAGTAGACGTTAGGTTTGTTCACATGCTGTCAATGGAAAGAAAAGCGACGCTAGCACTTACTTATACAAATCGAGCAATATCTGCAGCGCGTACGGTGTCTCCGACGGCGCGTCGGGAATATCCAGCTCGTTGTGCTGCATATCGCCCGCAAGCGAGGTTAGCTGCTGATCCACACATCCCGGAGCGGGTGGCAACCGTTTACCGATCATCTGATCCGACGTGCTGAGCAGCGTCTCGTTGTGAAGCAAATCGAGCCCGGCAATGTTAAGCGGACGCCGCTGTCGTCCCTTGCCCTTAACGCGACCCCGTTTCTTTCCACCGACCATCGCAGCGGCAGCCGCCGCAGCAGACGTACCAACGCCCAGATCACGGTTGGCCGCCGCCCCAGCCGATGCAGCAGCCGCCGCAGCTGCCGCGGCCAGCTCCGCCTTCTTGCCCGTGGCCTTGGTACGTGTGATCTTGCGTCGCTTCTTCGTTGCCACCGGTATCCGGCCGTTTCGCAACACCGGCGAGTTATTGTTCTCCTCTTCCGACGGGCTCGTTTTGCCCTCCTTCCCACTGTTCCAGTCCGACCATGCTTTGCGCGTCGTCGGTCCCACCACGTCCGTATCGCTCTCGGACGTGGTGTCGTCGTTGACGATCGCCTTCGCGTGGTGATGATGGTTGCTGTTGTCCTTCCGGGAGCGGGACGACCGCGTCGAGTGGGATCCGCTACCACCGCCACCCCCACTCGTACCGTCGTTGTGATTTTCGGTGCCCTTCGTTTTCAGCCGCTGGAAGTAGCGCTCCAGCTTCGTCCGGTCGATGATGTGCAGATAGTACGAGACCGGTTTGCCGGTCCACGAGACAGACCCACGGAGCGGGCTCATCTCGCTCACGTGCATGATCGTACCGATGTCGCTGAGGTTCCGATCGGTGATGCGAAAGTTTAGCGGGCAGAAGCTTTTCGACGAAACGATGCGCGCACCGTCGCGCAGATCGGCAAACCGCTCCTTCAGCTGATGGTCCACGTTCGGGCCGAACGCGAAGTTGTTCACGAACACGATCGTCGCCGAGGTGATCTTTTCGCGGTGCTCGTCCGCCAAAAAGTCACCCTTGATCAGCTCGTAGTCACCGTACTTCTTGCCGAACCAGCGCATCCACAGCTTGAACGTCGTGTTCATGCCCTCGGCGTACTTGGACGGCACGTCCGCCTTCTCAATGCCGAAGCACACCTTCACCGGTGTCGAGGCAGCCATCTGTAGCACCACCTGCCCGACGCCCGACCCGAGATCGACGAACACATCGTCCGCGGTTATCTTAACCTGGTCGATCATCTGGCAGATCAGATCGAACGACGTTTCGCCGTACACCTCCGGTGAGAAGGGTTCGTACTGGTTCAGCTTCTCCGGTTCCACCACCGCCTGGTTGTACACCTGCTGCACGATGTGCTTCAACAGTCCCCGGGACGGGTAGGTGAATCGCTGATTCGACAGTGATGTTCCCTTTTCCTGCAATACAACAAGCAGAACAAATTAATCATATCGCCAATGCCTAGCACAAGCACGTCTCTCCCGACTTACCAGTGCAGCCACACTGTCAATCGCGCGGTTAAACCGATCGCACAAGTTCTTCATCGCATCGTAATCACCCGTATCGAGCTTGTTCAGATCGATCTCCTCGATCGCCGACTTGATCTCTGGCATGTCCTCGCACACCCAGCGCACATTCTCGATCAGCTCGATGCCCGAGTCGTGCCCGGTACCGATCGAAAAGGGCCAGTTGTACAGGAACGGCTCCGCGCCGGCCGGCGACTGTAGCTTTAACTCTTTGTAGTTGGGCGTGGCCATCGCTGTGAATATCGTTGGCGATGCTGCTGCTGCTACTGCTGCGATTTCTCGGCGCCACTATTAAGGACGCTTGCTCCTTACCGATCCGAATCCACCGCTGTTGTCCTTCGTTAACCACCGTCGATGGTATCTCTCCCACCACCTCCACCACCACCACCAACGATGCTGATGCTTTGCTGTCCGCCAACGCCAACGTTCCGTCGATATCGGAAGCGCAAATTGACACAGACAGATGCGCTATACTGGGAAGCGATTTGTCGAGAGGTAGACCACGTGGTCCTAGCACGTGGTTATCGGTCGTGAGAAAGTGTTGCAACGCTACGATCGATGCAAACGCGATCCTAACACGAATCTCACCCACGAAGAGGAGCACTTTATTGCTGTATTACACTTTTCACTGCGACGTGAAACAGCTACTTACATACACTATTATGCTTATCTTACACTACTTTACTTTACACACCCGTCGCACACGATTTGGCGTAACACAATTACCACGCTCGCCGCTCCAGTTGGCGTCACTGCTTCTGCACAAAGTTCTTAGTGACACGAAGTGCTGCTCATCCGCACCATCAACGCCTGGGGTAGGTTTTTTTTTTACTTCACCAATGTTCTACCCTTCCCGTTCCTGCGTTTTGGGGATGTTCTATGCAAATGCAACACCCGGCGGCACGAAACACGCACTACTGCCGCGCCGTTCCCTTTGGCCGACCGATAGGACTGGTGCAGGGTGGTGCTGATCAAGCGGCAGCTGATCCTGCCCGGCGGATGCTCAAGTTGCTCCCCGTCGTCGGTTGATGGGAGTCCCCAATGCTGCGCCCAATAGGTGCTTTGCTGCTGTACTTTTGGCTGCTGCGGCTGCTTCTTTTTCTTTTGATGATGTTTCAATCTGCCTTGGACAGGATGCATCGTTGTCGGTATTTTCGATTCAGTTCTGTTCGTAGAAAAACAAAAAACACATACAATTATTAGTTTATTTTATACTAATCGCATTTTGGTTACATTTATTTTTTGTCTTTTCAACTGTGATCCATGCCAACATGTTACCAAATGCAAAAAAAAAGTCAATTATGATCGCTATATGAACCGTCACGTCAATAACCTTCAAAGAGCCAAGCATTTCGTCATTGCCGAACAGCTGTCCCAAATACATATACGCCACACTCATGAAGGTTTTTACGAGCTTCAACAACGTTTGCCGCCCACAACAGTAACGACTTGTTTATCGTATTGATTTATTGTCATGACCTATAACAATCGAGGCTATAAATATCTGGAATCTGGAATGGGGGATTTTGTTCTATTTTTCGGTAAAATTTAATATTTTTGCGTTCACTAGGTGCTTTTTTCATCCCTTTTCCAACCTCCTCAACATGTAAGATTCACATGGTTGATTAATGTGAAATAGAGTTTCTCGGTAATATGGAATCATTTGCAACAAATTCATGCATCTCCCCTTCATGACACCTCGTTTCAAGCACACCCAACGAGAGCAACACGTTGCACCGGGCAACCTTTAAACAATCGATTGGGCAGATGAATACAGGAAGGAACCTTTTCCGTGCTCCGCTAAACAGAACACGAGGTTATCTCACACGACACATCAACATGCGACACACAAGCGCGAACACGACAAAAACAGGTTGCCAATTTTAGTGTGTCTTTTTTTTTTTGTTTATTTGCTCGCTTGCTTGCTTGTAGCCACGCAAGGTCGATTATGAACTGGGCTGGCAATGGAAAGTGTTTTGGCAGCGGATATATATAACGGTCGACGCGTGATGTTGATGCATTCGACCTGCCGGAGACGAAAAAGCCCATCGGAATGCACACAGAAAGACACAGTCAGTGAACGAACCAGCCAGCCAGCCGGCCAGCCAGCATGTCTTTCTGTCTGGAGTTGGACGAGCCCTTTCTTTCTCTCTCTCTCTCTCTCTCGCTCGCTCTCTAATTGCATCATTGATTTTCGCTACAAAGCGAACGCGTTCCCGGCCACGTTCGTCATCTCTCAGGTGCGACCGTTCCTTGCACCAAACCGTAAACGCTTTCGCTATCTCTATCGATGGCGAGTGTTGGCGTATACAAAACATACACCACCCACCACCCTCCCCCGCACCGATAGCTGGGGTAGAAAATGCCCGCCATGCACGCGAGTATCGATTTTCCACGATCGCTCTGCAAATTGCACCAGACCAGACTTACGTCCGCCCCGTGCATACGTTGCACCAAGCCACCCCAAACGGTTCATTACATGCGGTTCAACCACAGTTATATGACATTGCATACGGCTTTGTCGGCGGCTTCGGTTCGGCTTGCGGGAAAGCGTGCATAGGGACGGAATGTTTTGAAGGGAGCGCGCATTTTAGAATGAGCGTTGTAAATGCAGTGAATTACACCTTCATTACTATGCAGACGGATGATTTGAGCAAAATTATACTTTGATACCCAGCAGTGCAAAATTATACAATCATTCCGGAGTGGCGCGGGTTAATAGCCGATAGCTATTTGGTGCATGATTTCAAAAAATGGAAACGCTTTTCAACTATCTACACGAAATTTTTCACATAAAGTGAAAACTTTCGCTTTACAAAGATTATACAGTTCATGCTGTATAAAATATAATTCAATGAATATTTCTTGAATTAAGTGATATAAATGGCTCTTTAAACATGAGTAGGCGAGCATACATTAATAATATTCCTTAAAGTAATACGAACTAATTTATATATCTATGAAAGTAGTGCTTACGCAATCAGTGCTTCAACGAAAAATACAAACCATCCGCATCGATCGAAAAGCGCACATAAAACGCAAAATAAATAGAACCAAAATGCAACGTGTTTCCTCAGAATAACCGGCACGAGACCACCCCCTGAACTGAAACTGCACCAGCGATCACAGAGCTTCTCTGCTTGCCACAGCCGGAAAAAAGACCGGCAGACAACGATAAAAACTCGAACCGGGGCGGGAAAATCTAGGTCAAACATAGAAACTTCCTCATCGTCACTCCTCCCACCAACCTCCAATCGTTCACAATTCTGCCCTTCGGAAGCATTTATACCCGTTGCACCACCGATATTCACACACACACACGCCAACACAATCTCCTCTCGGTTGCAGTTGCATGTCTTGCTTTCCCCTGTAGCACCACACGGTGCAAGCAAACCCACAACCCGGAGTTCGGTGGACTCCTATTTCCGCCCAACGCTCGCGAAAGGCCCCCACCAGATGAGATTATAAATAACTTAAAAATAGCATTTTCCCGAAGCGATACACGGAAAAATAGGCAAACTTTCGGGCTGGAATGTATCGCGGCCCCGGGCGGTTGAAACGATTTTTAGTGAATTCAATTCTGAAGAAAATGCAATCGGGTGTGGGAGCTGTATGGGCAGCCCGGAAAGGAGTGAGCATCTTATTCATCAAATTGCTGAATGAAAATCATTATAAACGGAGACATTCAAAACGATCGATTCGAAATATTTTATATATTTAATTATTGTTACTTAATAGTCAATAATAATCGGTGATTATGTATTGTTTGTAACCCTAACAGAGTAAGCAACAAAAACGCTCTTTAAGGTGAGGGACGAATAAATCTTATTTTAAATCACTGCATAAACATTAATTAAAGAATGTTTCCTTCGTCAACATTACAAACACATTCATAAAATATCGAATCATACTCGGATACAGCTTAGTTACAACGCAATTCTCCATCGACCGGCACCCCGAACCGGTAGTGCATTGGACCAATGTTTATTTTGCATTCCCTCTGACCTGTCTGCCATCGAGATCAAGCTTAGCAGTCGGAGGCATGAAAGTAGGTCAGCATGCATAGCACCGGAGTAAGAATAGATGGCAACGCTAAACACATCATGTTCCGCGATGCACAAAACACAACGCAGCAGCAGCTTGGTTGTTGGAATTCTCGAAGCGAAGCACGAACGAATGATTGTACGTGCGCCTATTAGCGACCCAACTGGCTCCACAATTTTCCGGTAGCGTGGCAGCTGCGATGGAGGGGTGTGGGCAATAATTAATCGATCAATATTTAAGCACGCCTGTTTGTTGAGAATAAAGCTACATCAAACTATTCGCAAAACGTTTCCAGCCATTAACGCAATTCCATCTCTTCTGCGTGTACATTTCTTCGCCGATATCGATTAATGAATGACTGTGACGAAAAATTTTCTACGTTGGATACAAATCTTCAACGAACAATTTTCTGGTATACAAAGTAGAGAAAGTTAGTATCGAAACATAAATATTTCTATCCACACGTTCAGTCAACTTCTGTCTCGATTGTGATATTCAACATGTTTTATTCTTTTATTACATATTCTGAGTGCTTCAAATTCCACACGATGTAACATAAATGAGAATCGAGTGTGCAGCAGCAGAGCACAATAACCATCATGCTAAACTTAATTTGATGTGATAACATTTTCACCACCTGGCAGTGTTTTCAAACACACGAGATGAGCAGCGCACGAGGGCAAAATATGCGGATGCAGGGAAGCAAACAATAGCACAAAAAATCCAAACCTGCGACGACAGCGCGCACCGAGCGAAACGCGAGACTTTACGATCGATAGCAATTACAGGCAAATGGATATGCTAAATTATTCACGGTATGGACAAGCGTAACATCACTGACAGTGCACCGATACGAGCAGCAGGGATTTAAACAAACGTTCAAAAATGAGCTTCAACACGCTGTTGTATTCGCGAGGTGTAAAACAGTATTATTTAACTCTCTTATTGTTCAAAACTTATTTTCTACAATTTTCAACGATTATTTAAACTTTTAGAGCAACACAAAACCATCTCATCATCATTTTTTAGTAATAATTACTGATGAGATAGTAAATATTATACTGGATGAAAATTTTCAAATTAAGAATTGTATAAGAATATTTGATAAAATCAATACAATTACTTGAGTTTTAAAACACATAAAATAAATAAGCAACACCAACATTATCAACATGCCAGTGTCTCATCAATGTTTTTAATCCCATTGTCATCGAGATAGTAACTTTAATCACTTTAATTCGCAGGAAATTAACAAACCCAATCACTTCGCTCGCACACATTCCGTGTCTAATGCTTTGATTCTGGGTACGCTCTTTGGCTCTCCCAGGCGACTGCCAACATGTTCGTTCGAGCACGGCATGCGCGCAGTAAGGCAGCAAAAGGGACACCGGAAAGGATCATTAAACCAGCTCTTTTATAGCTCCCCGCGCTCCGGACACGGCAATACATACGTCCTGCGTGCCTAGATGTCAAGGGTAGCCACAGCGTAAGCATTTACCCGTATATCTTACCTAAAGCTGCTCAAACCAATATGGCTACCTTAAAGAGGCGCTACCCATTTGTGGGCAAACATTTACGGCATTGCGGCGTTCGGGGGAAGAAATTTGGTTTTCAAAACCAGGAAAACAAAAATATTTCGAACGGGAAACTTCACCGCCATTCTTTAGAATAAATACTGTGCCAAAACGCTTTCCATAAACCAACACAAAAACCAAACGTAGAGGTACTGCACACTTCCAGGAGCATGCAGGCATAAACTCAATTATCATTTGAATTATTTTCAACATACCTAAAATAATAGCACGGTCCGGTTCTGGTAAATTGGACCGAGAAAAGTTCCACTTTAAAGCAGGATTCGTTGCTACGCCATACCAACACAATCGCCCCGCTAAGGGGCAGTGGTGGGAGAGGGAGAGGAGAAATTTTCAGCATCGCAACACCCAGATGATGATCATAATGTTGGCGAGCAGGAAAAACGGATCGATAATTCTGATGCTGGAGCTGGCAGCGTGTTTGCGCGAGAGCCGCTTTTTCACTTTTCCTCCTACGCTTGGCTCTGTTCTCCTCAACCGGCTCTTCCGGAGCCACGAGCAGCGCTTTTCCGTATGGTTTTCCCGGGGAAACAGAGAAGGCGACCTCCTGCACCGCATCCCCCGGCGGTACGCGTTTCTCCCCCCGGCAGCATTTGTTGATGTGACCACTTTCCATTATCCCACAACCGTTTCGTTCACTCCTCTCCCGTTTACTGTATTCTACTTGCTCACGCTCACGGCTTCCGGCACACACAAGTATACGCCATACCATTGCACAAAACGAGAATCTGGAACGTTTGAGAAACCAAGACACGCTGAAGGAGAAAAGCCCACGAGCAGAAAATGTTCACAGTGATGCAATGAAGATGATGATGACGACCAGAGGAGACCTTTCTTTCAAGATACAGGCGCGTCAGAAAGAAAAGGCGGAGCATACGTGTTTTTCCGAGGCCATTTCGAACGCATTTCCACGTTTCAAGTAAACATCCATAACGGAAAACTTTAGCTTGAATTTTAATCCCTCGATATTCATAGTTTCACGCCGACGTGCCTCGATAAACAGATCGTAGTGAGAAGGAAAAGGTTGAAATTGTGCTTTATTTTGAAATAAGCATGTTTTACTAGGGCAAAAACAATTGTATACACGGTTTGCTGTTCGTCCAAGTGATGCAAACCATAGCTTGATTACATTACAATGCAACCAAAAAGGTTGACTCTAATAACTTTAAACAACTTCAATTCGAGTAACACAACATGCTGCCTACGATGATATTGTCCTTTAAAAGCTCACATTCATGCTTTTCACATGAAATCTAAAAGGAAAAATTTGTATGGCAGCAACAACACTAACATATACAACAGTTATATTTTATGTTGCCTAGGCTATACACGTCCACATCTCACTCTCAATTTTGCGAAGGCCACAAAAGCGGGCTCTCCAGGACTCAAGACATCCGCGGGGATGTTAAAAAGCTTTATCTTACACATTCTATGCATCCCTCTAGGGCTCTTTCTCATTCTTTCTCTCAATCTCTCGGCATTCCATGTTCCGATTGGTACACACTCTGCAGTCGGCTCCATTTTCCTGCTCGGTAAATAGTGCCGAAAATATTCTCGCTCTCCTTCATACGTAACGACGCCAAAGCCCTTTGGGAGCTTTTTATCGCGGAGAACCGAACAACCTTCGCTGGATGCTGCTACTGACTGCCGGTAGTGTGATGATGAAATTTCGCAAAACCAACCAACACCAACGCGACGACAAAGCAGCCCACCCAAAAAGTTATGAAAAAGAAAGAAAACGGCCGTATGTGTTCATGTGCGCAGACAGCACAGAAGACACAGTCAAGGATATGATAGTTGAAAAAATATGTTTGATGTATGCGAAAAGGGCAAAGCTTAAAAGTGTCAGGTTTTTCGTTGCATTATAACAGAGCTCAAGGACGAGTACGAAGAATGTATAACGATATTTCTAGTATTACAGCTCTTTGTACTAGAAGAAGTATGCTGAATTTCGAACTAATCACACTATGTATTAGAATTCAAATCGAAATTAATCATAGTTTGTATTAGATAAAAATTGATTAATTTCGAAAATTTGGAATAAACCTTATTTACTAAATGATATTGAGTAAAACTTAAACTGTACGTACAATATTATGCTACATCTATGATGCTCCCAACGAAAATAAATCAGATAATGAAATATAGAGACTATATACAGTAAAACCAGTTGAATAGTATCCAAATCTTCACAATTAAACGGCAAAAGAAATTCTATTCATAGGAGTAAATATTCACAATTACACAAGAATTTCTCAACATTATCGAAATTTCCGTACAATCAACAACGAAAATAAAATAAAAACATCTAATTCAATGAATGAAAATCCAAAAATACATGTACATCAATCACCTGCTTCAAAATTGTCGCGAAACGCAGCTGAATAACTGTATTTGTAAATGAAACCTCCGAAACGAACGCATTACACACAACAAATAGCTTTATGAAAAACGAAAGCTTATAAAATATGAAAATATTTCGTCTAAAGAACGGTTCTGCACGAACACAGCTATCATGCAGTATTGATTGCACAGTTCACATAATATATTTTCGTCCCACGTGCACAGCAAAACCGTACGCAGTCTGAATCACTAACGACCTACAGTCCATCCATCGTAAAAATTATGAAGAAACTCACATCGAGTTGCGAAATAAGAATGAAACAGAAGAAAGGACAAGGTGGCGTTGGCAAGAGAAAAATCAATGCCAACGTGTTCGTCTTTTCCAAGGTCCTTTTCTCGGCTATCACACTGCCCATTGGGACATTGAAATATTTTATCTACAACATCCAGCTAAGTACACTAGGTAAAGACGAAGGTTCATAGGGGCTGCTTCAAGAACGATAATTGTGCCTTATTTTTAGCTCGACATCACAAAAGTAATTATTATTAACAGCAATTATTGGTCCCTCCCGAACATTTATATTAACATAGTAAAATATTCTGTTAACTGAACAAATTCATCAATCAAAAACAAAAGGAAACACGATGTTATGTAGAAGTTTTATCTGCATGTAGCAGATCAGAATCAGAATAGTAATCAGAAAAAAGAACCACCAACAAAAAGGGTTTTTTTCCTAAGAGAGCTGGGTGTAGTGCATGTTTCTATAAATTCTTTAATATTTCATCTAATGAGGGACGAATGTTCGTTAACCCAACCATCAAAAACATTTTTTTTGCGTAACGTGTGATCCTTTCGAAGAAGAATATTCGAAAACATCCTACAGATACAGACGAACTACAGATGTAGGCGCACGCCTGCTGAAAATGCGCCTTACGTATTTGGGGCGTTTGCTTTTATCGATTTTCCGTTTTTGCCACCCGGTTGCGTTGTCGGTAACTTAGGATACCACCGGGCTCGGCTATTTAATTGTCGGCAGATACCGGGAGTGGAAGAAAATAGTGAAAACAAGTTTCATATTCTTCGCATAAGTTTACATAATTTGATATGAAATAGTGTTTGTTTGTTTTTCATATACAATAGAACATGATTTACGTTATAAATCCGCGGGTAAAGTTATGCCACAAAAGGAGTTAATCGACGAAAATTGAGATTTTATATACTTGAGACTGTCAATCACTTTTTCATTAATCATTCTAATCACATATAGAATGGCATGTAGAGCATAAACGAGTTTATTTCAAGTTATAAAGAATTTTACGTATAACCAAGTACAAAGAAGATGTTAACGTACAATAAAAACATTATTTTACAACATTCTAAACGAATTTGGACCCAAACCAACCAAATCTCGCCCGGGACAAAAATGTGGTATGCCAAAAACCATGTTCAAAACATACCCAGCAAAACGAATGCGAACGGAAAACCCCACGTGCCTGGGAAGAAACCGTTTTGGGAATCTGTTTTTTTGCTCCCTGTGGCAGTTTTCCCGCTGCTGGAAAATCGATAAATATTGATCAATTTCCCACGAACACGGCAAAGGAAGGCGTACCCCAAGATGGAGCCGGCTAAGAGCGCTAACAGAGAAACGTTTTTAAGCGTGAGAAAAAGAGAGAGAGAGATCGAGAGAGCATGTGTGTGCGAGAGAGAGAGAGAGAGAGACGAATCTGAAGCGTATAGAGGTAGGAGCGTAAAGTGGAGCTCACCCACAATAGCACACACGTGCACCTACACTTCTTTCGTCCTTTAGGCCACTACACACAACTCGGGAAGGTCTGTGTCGTTCATTTTACTTAGGACTGATATAGCGATGCAGAGTGAATAGGAGAGGGATCATAATCTTTTCCACATTTGGGCCTCACTCGGGAATACGGAGATTCTAGTTTTTTTTTTATGAAAATGAACAACAGAGCAGAACCACCAAGTCCTACAAGATTATTCGCGGTTTTATAGGATTCATAAATTTCTTTAATATAGGCACAGAATTTTTTATACTATTGCTCTATATATGTGTATAAAATTGCAACAGATACTTTTGTTTTATTTTCAACCATATTTTCAAGCAACCATGCATGTAACATGTAATAGGAAAATTTCATTACCAAAAAATTAACATTAACAAGTAACATTTTTCATGTATAAATGAGTAAACAAAATTCCATGATTCCACATCAATCCCAGCACGATGGAAACCCGTGCTTCTTCACGAAGCTTTTCTTTTAACTCAATATGGCACGAGTGCTTCATACAAATCTGCTGTTGGAGCACTTGGCTCCCTCCCTCGGGCAACACATCAATAGCAAAAACAACAGCCAACGCTAACAAGCACCAAGTTGATGGACGTGTCTTCGACAGTGACATCGAAAGTAAGCGGCAGGCAAACAGAAGAAACAAAACTGCGCTTCTCCATCGCTATAAAATAGCATAAAATGCATCACAACGCAGAAAAAGCTACACACCACTCTAGTGTGCTGACGGTTGCGACTTTGAAAGTTGAAGGAACTCTACACTTTCCGGTATTATGTATCCGTATGTGTGTGTGTGTGGACGTGAATAGATGTGTGCGTGGACATCTACCAGTGTACTGGGAAAACTAGTTAATAGTTCCACCGCGCGCGACACCTAGCCTTCCCCGGGAGGTGAGCATATGTGGAGCACACACAGGAACACAAGAAAACATAAACACACTGCACAGACACAAACACAAGGATGTGTACAGTTTCACAGTGTACCATAGGAAGCTGGTACAAAACACGCTAGACACACGGTCCGTCGTCTGTAATGGAATGGCTTCGGTGGAGATCCAAGTACACGATGGCGTAGGTCTCATCGTCCCTTGTAGTGTGTACAAGACCATGCTCGTGCTACTTCACCGTCGAACCCAAACTAGCTGAGGCGTGTGTGTTGGTGTGCATCCAGCTGTTGAGATGATGCAGGGGGGTAGAAGATGTACTTGAAATTCAATCTTTATTCCCCGCTCTCCACACACAATTACAAACCCCATGGCAAGCGGTTCGATGCACGAAAGAGCGGGACAAATCGAGGAATAGATAGAAAACAGCTTCTTCTGCCCCACAGAAATAGTACCACCGTCGACTGACTGAAGCGCGGATCGAAGTTGGCGCTGTTCGAAGGGCCAGAGCAACAGCGAGAGTGAGAAGACAACCGTGTGCTCACGACGTTTCCTCCCTTTTAATGCTCTTCTTCAGCTTCAGCAACCTCCCACCGTTAAACCTACCTCTCTCATTCGCACTCGCTATCTTCCTCCCGCAAGCCCACCGTTTTCCTTCGTCAACATAATGCCCGCAGATGCTCCCCAACACGGCTTGGCAAAATCGATCGCTCTTGTATTATTTTTGTTTCCCCCCATCGCCCAAACTCACTCAGACGCAGCTCACTCGCGACTCACGCGCTGCACTCCACACTCGATGTGTGTGTGCGTGTGTGAGTGTGCGTTTGACTTTGTGTACCTACCACATTCGTCAAATGGCCTCCAACCACGGCCACGGACCATGAGACGGTCATTTGCGGTGCGCTTTGAGGCGGAAGAATTGGGAGGGAAATTCAAGTTGTACGCTTAACGGAGCCCTCCACTGCGAGTGTGGCGGCAATTTATAACATCCAAAGAGCTGCAGAACATAATTCTTCTTTAAGATATTTTATTAATTAATTTCTATAAATTCCCAACAACACCCCCTCGTTATAAGAAGGATGATCAAAAACAATTGTCGATCAACCCCAACTGGAAGAAAGATGTGACGATCGACGGATGACAGTAAAACAAAAAATAATAAAATGAACTGGTTTCAAACGGTATTTTAATTATTTTTATATTTCTTTAGGAACCCCCCTACAAAGAGGCAGACACATACGCGCCCCGTTTGCTTCTCAATATTGCGCCCGAAGTACCATGACAACAAGTTCATGAACTTCATAAAACAGTAGGCTGGTATTTGTAGATTAAGAAAGCTTTTGTAAAACGGATGCATTAAAATGTTGCATCTGTATTTTTCCTATTGCAATGTTCGTAGTATGTGTAATGCATATTTTCTTCGTCGTCGTCGATAATAATACATGGATCGTTTTATTAGGTGTGGTTTATAGTGGTTTATTTCAACATGAAACAAGCATTAAAAATATTTGTTGAATGTTCATGTTATCGCCAAGGAGAATTATATCTCCTTGGCGATAACATGAACATTCAACAAATATTTTTAATGCTTGTTTCATGTTGAAATAAATCACTATACACCGTATTGGAATTTAGACTCCCAGCAGTTATAGAAGTCTGCATTGAAAATACGTGCATTTAAAAATATATTCATTATTTCTGCGTACCTACCATTGACACTTTACACTAAGATATGCAATCTTCATAATAACTTTAAAAT
The DNA here is from genome assembly GCA_000473445.2 of Anopheles farauti. Taxonomy (NCBI): domain Eukaryota; kingdom Metazoa; phylum Arthropoda; class Insecta; order Diptera; family Culicidae; genus Anopheles; species Anopheles farauti. The sequence continues at coordinate 12,050,270 of KI915040.1, read as the reverse complement.
TAAATATACAAAATTGTTCAACAATTAAACACTCATCAACGCGCAGTTTGAACAGTTAATTGTAGCGCTTTGATAGAGTAGCGAATGTAGCAATTGAAAAGCATACGAATAACGGTTGCAAACGTATTCAGAACATGCAAATCTAACTACACACTTATGCATTTGACACTTTATCCTCGACCACAAATAAATCAAAGCATACCTAATATCCAAATTCATAATAATATTTTAAAACGTAATGAACCCAAATCGAATTGCACCTAGACTACGGTCCGGTTCGACAGGAAATGAAGTTATAAAACATTAAAGCCACAGCAGCCACTCACAATCTGCACAAATGAAAAGCCCTTCCGACTCGCTGCCAATGCTTCGTGTGGAATAACAACGCAACACCGGCGTTTAGGGAGGCCACATTATCGTGACCTAGATACTTATTTTAGCTAGCTTCCTAATACCCCGTTACTCCCTCCCCGCTGGTCCTTCGACGTATGGCACCATCACGGCGAACCCGAAGTCACCCCAAAAAGGCACTAATACAGACGCACAATCCATGAAGGGTGTATATTTTTCCTTTTGTAGAATCGTTTCGCTTCGTCTGCTTCATTATCGATTTGACGACATAATTAACGACAGGGTGGCCCCCCCACACATGTTGGAACACTATTTTTAACCGCCCAGCAGGCAGGCGGCAATGGCTCTACACCACAAACCCTCTTCGCCTCCCGCCAACAACGCCCACCCCCTACGTTCGTTGTTGTTATCGATTAGCATCGATTACGCTTGCATGGGCCGTTGGCAATGTGCTAACAACCGTTTCCTTGACGGCAGAGGTCAAAGTGCAGGGGAAGGTTAGCAGTGATTTGACGAAAATCGGACCGTTTCTATGTAAACATTGCATTCAGATAAGTTATGTCATAAATATCTTGCTTGCAGCACTTGTCATGATGAGATTATGGTAAATTTATCTTGCTATTCAAACTTTCAGGCTATCGGTAATGTTAGATTCAGATTAGTAGATTATGTAATTTCTTTTACTCCCTTTCTGTTTGATCTTGTTTGTATGACTAATTAACGTTATGTAGCCAATGCAATCGTAAAAGAGAGAATATTTTCCACAGAAAGATATCACTTTTAAATCTGGCATACGGCTAAACCTCCACCTAGCATCAATCCGGGGGTCGCTTTAAAAAATAGCAAACATGAGCTCCCGCGAAGAAAACTCAAATAAAATCAGTGTCATTAGCTTGAACTCGATAGCGAAAAAAAATCTGCAGAAGGAAAATCTTTCGTAGCTTTAATTTGAACGTGAATTTTATGATGAATATTAGACAATAATATTAAGAATACTTTCAAAAAAGTTTATTTGTTCCATAGTTGTTTATTACACGTTAAAGACGACAAAAGATAGACACATGTATAGAGACATGATTCTCTTTAAATGGGTAAAAGAATACTAATACTGAGTATTTTATGGATATTAATCAGCGAAATTAATTCGTTTTATTTATAAACGATTTGTAATATGAAAAAAATTAACTGAGTGTTTTCAATGTTGCACTCAGTTGAGCTAGAACAATAAAGTGATTTTCGTCATTAAAATAAAAAATCACTTTGAGATATTCCAGTTTCAATTCTATTCAAACAAAATTTAAGGTATCTCTAACAATCCGATGAGGGTCAAAACGTAAATTTCTAATAAATGTATAGATTTTTTCAATAGTTGAAAAAGTATATAATATTTCAGAAAAGTTGCATCAAAAGCACAGTTTTTACTCCCAACACTTTTATGCTAAAAATCAAGCATCAACAAACAATTTTTAATATTGCGAACATTTCTTAGTTAAAGACATGCTTAAATCATGTCCATTTATCAATCACAGCATCGTTGTTGCCAAGGATGTAGATGACATAGTAAGCAACAAACCGGTATGGTAAAAACCACCCAGGTATGTTTACCCGTCACATACATTCGTTGTCGCAGCACAGTGAAAATTTTCCTTCTTCAAAGCTGCACCACTTCATCACTAGGCACTTGAACGGTAGTGTGAACTCATACATATTTGGAACTATGCTGGCACAGATAGCAAAAAAAACACACGACAAAAAACAATACAAATTACACACTACGATAAAAACAAACAAAAAAGGCATTTCACTTACACGATGATCATGTTTTGATCGTCGCCTTTCCTTCTGCCTTGCCGCGGGTTTTCATCACACACTCACTACCCATATGCACATTTCTGCTCCCTCGTCTTGCTTTCTTCGCGGAGGAGATACACGCGCGTGCACACGTACGCACTCCCTCTCTCTTTCTCTCTCACACACGCACGCACGCACACACACATACACACACACTTGCACTTCAACTGCTCACTTCTGCTCATCCATCTTCACGACCGTTTCTCGCTAGCGACTCACCATTCCACAGAATGTTTTCGTTCTCTCCGCATCATTCACCCCGCCGGTCGAACCTTCTCTGCTCCACCTGCAATAATACCGCCGGGTTAGTGATGACGTCGTTGAAGCTCGCTTCGTGGATCGCACAACGCAACCATGGCCAGCCGCGATGGTGGTGAACACGATTGAAATCTGACATGTTCACGAACTGAACACGAGTACGGCTTTCCTTTCTTATTCACGTTTCCGCGTGCACCGACAACCGAAGAAGGCAGCTGGCACACAGCAGCATGCCTTGGTAAAAATGTGGGTAAAAAACTATCAACAAAAAAGCATAAATAAAACACTAAACACACACAACACGTCTCTAAATTTTCTAGCACCCCTTTGCCTGGAGAGGTGTGGTAACCAACCGATTCGCGCACTATTTTGCTTCCTGCCGCACGAAAAGATGGCAGAACGGCGGAACGGGCTAGGAAAATATTGTTTTACTGCTGCTTCTTCATCTGCTTGCCTTGGTGGATGCTTGCGCACGCTGATACTATTATGGATTATGGAGAGACACGGTGAGGGCACGGTATGGTGGTGGTAACGCGATATTATCATCACACCACCACAACGGGGTACAGAATACAAAAAAAAACAGTGCCCACTCGGGCACGTACCAAACGACTCACACACGGCGCGCGCTGAGAATGCACACACCACACACGGCGGTTTCTCACTGCTCACGCGAGCTCACCACCCCACGGTGCGACCATGCGCGAACGCATAATTCTCGCTGCTTTCTTTTGCTGCTCACCACTCACACACTTCAGGCTTCTTCACGTAACGAAATGGGGGGGTGGTGTTTGGTGGCGTAAAACGAAAAAAACGTTTTGAGATTTCATCTAACTACCGCCGTCCCCGACAAGGACTACAGTGCAACGCTTCTATTATTTTTGTTATTACTTCTTCTCCAACAAACTCGGCGCCGCCTCTCTCGCACGTACTACACCACAAAACCTCACACGCACATACACACACAATCACACCAAACCCCGATGGCAGTGGATTACTCCCGTGTGCAAGTGGTGTGTGCGAGCAAATGAGACGGCAACAATATATACACACACAAACACAATTTCACGTCCCTCATTAGCACATTTCACGAGGCTTCCCCATTTCCTTTTGTTTTCGTCTACTTCTTGTGAATGATAAAGGTTACTTTTACTCTAATTTATGAACCACAAAAAGCTACGCACAAGAAAAACACACGTACACACAAACAAACATGCAAACTAATCTTCCGACCGAGCAGCGAAAGGGAAGGAGGCGGCACACGACCCTATCATCTTCACAATTGGAACGCGTTTTCTTCGCATGGGAAGGAGAAGAATGGAGGCAACGAGAAAAAAAACCCTCCTCAACCTCGTCATCGTCGCATTCACGCACACACGCATACACATCCATGTAGCACATGTACACCGCAAGCGCGGTCACCGACACCCGACCATTTCTCACCACGGCTCGCGTGAGCCTCACTCATCACCGGGGTTTGGGCTCCCTCATCTCATCTCACACGTACTTTCAACAAATGTTCACATTTTCGCTGCAGGTAAAATGTTTTCGTTTTCCAGTGACTATTACGAGTACCGTGTTCTGGTAATGGAAATAAAAACTTTCGCTCAGCAATTCAATAGAAATACGGAATTCAGCGCTCGAAAGAATTTCCCGAGCATACCGCATGCGGCGAGCTGCACGAAAACAATAATACCGGGAAAATAAACAGGCCACATAAACAAGCCATGACATGCACAAAGTGACATATGTCTGAGAAGGGAATTTAATTTCTTGCATTTAAAGTGAGGATGACTATTAAATAACATTCCTTCCATTGTGCTGCAAGTTTAAAAAGACAGAAAATGTGGATAAACCTTTTTATAGCTTCTCGTTAACAATAATGCTCATTCACGGCGATGAGATTGCAAGATCGTTGAACTCTGATCCAAGCAGGCTGCGTCGCACCTAAATGAAGATCAAAACAAGTTTGATAGGGTGCGTCGCTAGATGACAATTCGCGTATCACATGGCTGGCTACTCCGTATCACGAAACTTCTTCACTGTACAACGACAACACAAACATATTCCACCAACGTATGCATTATCACTCCCAATATTATCGATCGGTGTTATTTGCATACTTTTTCAGTGATAAAATGTGCTGCAAACATTACGTTTCCTATCAGACTAAACACCTTTTTTCAGTGAGCTACTGTGACCGTGCGTACGTGTATGTGTGTGATGGTTCGCAGCCTCAAAGAGTGAGAAACATTCGCTAGCTCGTCTCAGAAGGCGGAAATGCTTCCCATCATTCGTCCGCACCGACCGAAGGAAGCGCGAGGGAGGCAAGCATTCCCATTTTCCGCACACCACTCTTCCCCACACCACCAAAAAAAACCCTTTGGCCTCTTCCTTCAGCGTGAGGCGTGGTTGCGATGGTTGGTGGTACTGCTGGGAGCACCTCACCGTTCAGCGATGTCTTCACTTCTCACCACTCCTTACCCAGGAATGAATGCGTTTTTTCCTCAAAGAACACACACATACACTCGCACAAACGCGCCGTCGCGCGGAATTGCTGCCTCCGGAACGTACGAACTTTTCAGCACGACTTTTCTCACCTTTCGCACACGATTTGGCACACGGTAGAGCTATTACGGGATGGAGTTGTGCTTACGCTACCAATTTTCCACTGCACAAACGGGCGGCAAGCAAGCTTACACGCGGAAAATCGAGTGTGGAGTGTGCTCGCAGCGCTTCGCACACGCACGCACAGCCCAGTTCCCTTTCACAGTGGTAATCGTTAGTAGCGAGAACGACGGACGTGGGCCCTCTGTTTGGCAAGAAGGTCGGGTACCATGCTGTGTACACTTTTTTGTTAAAACTAACTCAAATTATTTCACTTATGCAATATATTTTTCACAAAGAACTGTGTACCAATTAACGATTTCACAAGGATTTGTTTATTTTTGCCAGGGCTTTTACAATGTGTGCCCGCCTCGAGAGGGTTTCTTTCTATTTGAGATTCTCTGAATTTCTTTATTCGCACAGTGGGCTTCCCACTGGACATTACAATTGTCAGCTCAAGGTACTTACAGTATACGATGTAATATTTTCCAGGTTTACACAACGAAACGGATTGAGACAAATTCTTCAGTGAATTTAAACAAAACGTTTACAGAGATACGAAACGAAGATTCACTTTTTAAGCTTAAACTCGATACATTTAGTTTTGTCTTTATTTTTTGTTTCATCTGCCCACCACAACCGCGAAGACCGTGGTGCGAAATATATTCGATTTTTGTACATTTAAAATTTGCTACCATTTTGCTTAAGCGCACACTTTCGTTAACCGTTTTCAAGCCATTTGCTGAAGCATTGCATCACTAATATCTCAATGCACAACATATGATATGATGAGTTTAGTCGTTCATTTAGCTTAGACTCTGTACTGATTATGGGCGAGTTAAAATGATAAAAAGAATAGCGCGGCAGGAATATCGCGAGATTCCACTGTCACTCTTTTAATCCTATTTTGCTTTTCTACACGTAGAATCATCGGTATCCTTCAACTTCTCCACTCAATTTCTTATTCATTCTTGTACAAGATCGGTTATGTCTGGTGTATGGAGTTAAGTTCTCCTATACGCATTGCGGATCGGCTAGAATCACAGTTTAAGCATATCAATTAGCCTGTTTTTCCTTCTGGTTCGTGCAGCATTTATCCCTACAAATGTAAAATATTACTGATGTTCTAACAAACCTGAGCGATGCCGGTCGAATAACTACGTTACCTAAAGCGAATCTATACTGATATGCTGTTTAGTTTGTCTTTCGTGCTATCAACCTCTATCCTTAGCAAGTATATTCTTTTTTGTGTATAATAAAGCAACAATAACTTCCGAGCGCCAAACAAGCAAGCATTAGCTCATGCTCCATAAAACACTATTTAATATAACATCTCTCGCCTAATATCCACGCACAAAAGCACCATTCGAGAATAGAGAAAAACGAAAGAAGCTAGCTAAAACGTTACGACCGACGACTGTTTTGGAGTCAACAGTTTGTTCCACCTTTCACTACAACTTCCCTTATCATACGTTAGCGTTTCTAGCGCATTTCAGCACCATTAGTTCTAACTACAATTAAATGTTATAGCGAAGCTACATATGATCGTATGAACACGATCGAGCAAAGGCATAGTTGGGACAGTGAAAAAGCCCCGTCCCCATGTATGGCAGTATCGCATCGAGTTGAACAACCGGGTGAGATTATTGATTGAGACGACATTAAAATGCTAATACAAAAAATGCAAACAAAAAAACTAAGCGCGTGCTTTACCGTTAAAAAAAAAACGCAGAATAGTAGTTCCATTTCTCCCTACGCTTTTACGGAAGAAAATCGGTGAGATCGAGTTAGCCACGAGCACGGCAACCACGACAACGACGACCACGGATCACAGATTGCCCGAGTTGTGCCGCTGCAGAACGCTGTTGATTTTCATCCTCAGCGGCGAAAGATCGATCTTGCCGAAGCGTGGCAACGAACCGAAACGCTTGCTAATCGGTGTCGTCATCGGGGTCAGCGCTTCACCATCGCCACACGTACCTTTCGTCTTTTCACACGGCCCTCTATTCGGCGAGGAAGAGATGCGTGCCAGTGTTGCGTACTTTTGCTGCATCTGCGGTGAAGCAGCATCCTTGCTGGACGTGCGCAACCGTCGGCAGGTTGCTTTCGGCGTCCGGAACGAGGCTTGCACACGATCCTGAGCTTGTGTGGTCGCTTCGGAGGTAGCCCGTTGGGCGGAACGTATGGTTCGTGGCAGGGTAGCGGGCGGAGGAGTCAACGTTTCACTCTTACCCGTTTTACCACCGCTTGGTGGCGGTGTCCGCAGACATTCGCCGTTCGGATAGTAGGACGGAATCTTATCGTCCACCGAGCAGCGGTTCCTACCTGTACTACCGTCCTGGGTGGTTGTGGCGCAGCTTTGTTCACTTGCACTGCTCACCCCGCTACTGCTGCTGCTATTCGAACTGGTCGAGCTGGAGCGAATCGGTTCCGGCAGTAGCTTGGCCGTGCCGCCCATACTCATGTAGATGGATTCTTCGCCCTCCTGCACGCACAGCGCTTTCCGTCCCACCGTATTGTTGCGATAAATCACCTCTTCCTCCAACAGCTTCTTCCGATTAAATCCCGTCCCTACCGGTCCCATCTCGAGGTACCCATCCAGATCGGGATCCCTGTTCGGTGGCGGACAGCAGTTCGTTTCACGTTCTTCCTTTCCTTCCAACGCGGCCACACTGCCAACCAGATTCACCGTCGACGAATTGGTCGATTGATTGAAAGCACCGAAAATGCGCTCGGATATGTTTAACCGCTTCATGCCCACCGTCAGGTCCTGTTCGCTTTCCTCCTCCAGCTGCCCGGTGCTGCTTGTGAGCGATGCGGCGGACACGTTCATAAACTCGGACGACGCGAAACAGCAATCCTCCTCGATGTAGTCGATGTCATCGGGTTGTGGATAAAACTCGGACGTGCATGACCCATTCCCGTCGGAAAGGTTGTCACTGGAAAGGTCGGCTAGTTCGGGTGTCTCGCAAACCTTCAGCCGGCTCAGGTCCGGGCTGGAGAAACTGTTACGCTTGTTTTCAGCCAAACGCAACCGACCGCACATCTTCTTCCGGTGGATCACGGCACCTTCCGTCTCACCTTCGCGGGCTTTCCGGCCCGTTTTGCCATCCTTCCCACTGGTGGGAGTCTTTTTGCCCGATGCGGACCCGTGCGATTCCGTGCTGGTCGTTCGCTTCCGTCCAAACACGGAATCCAACCGGAGCCAGTGATGTCGTTTCTTCTTGATGAGCTCCACTTCCGGCGCGGTAAAGGACCGCTGCAGGTCAAAGTCTTCGTTGGTGTTGGAACGCGTCCGGGGCGGTAAGGGTGGGGGTGGCGTCGAATCGTTCTTCTCACCCGAACGTTCGCCATCTTCCTCGTTCACTACCACCAGCTTCATTTCTTCGTAGATTCCGGACGCGATCGAAGCGCGTGACATTCTGGAGTTCACACCGGGTAGGCCATCGTCGCGGATTTCCTCGTATATGCCCGACACGCCGGAAACGCGCCGTGACCAGTTCACGTCGGTTCGTTCCTGATGAGACGATACCGGCGGTGGAACCGTCGGTAGCGGACCGAGCATATCTTGAAGGCCCATAATGTTCTGCGTGTTGTCCAGATTTTGGTAGATACCGAGATCATCGCAGTCGGCCTCGTACTTCGCCGCCAGGGCCGATGCGAGCGGATCGAGCGGTGCCATCTCCTGGCGGATTTCGTACACCGGCGTACGGCTGGCCCGGCGCAGCTGCATCATCTCCTGCCGGTACAGCTCCAGATTGCGAATCGATTTCTTCATCCACCGCAGGTGGCGCTCGCAGAGGAGCTGTGTTTCTAGCGCGAAGTAGGCGCAGCAGCGTTTGCGATTGTTCTTCCAGAACAGCCCGTACGAGTGTTGCTTCGTGCGGGATGTCGCCATCTGCACCGTCAGCCCGGGTATGTTGATCCGTACGATGAGATCGGTGGTGGTGTCGGTGGGTGAGGCGAAGAACGAGATGCGCATGTAGCACGGGAAACATTTGACGGCTTCCACGCGCACAAAGTACCGCGACCAGGACTGTGTTTTATTGGGGATGAAAAGTGGACACAAATACAGACTAGTACTATTAAACGTAGATTAAAAAAAAAACTTTTTAATACCTTCATATGGGAAAACTCTAGCTTCCTTTCACGAATATCCAGCTTGACATCCATAAACATGCTTATCGTGTTGTCCTCCATCGTGCAGCGAAGTGCGTTTCTCGGCGTTGCTATTGGTTACTTTGCGATGCAAAAATTTCCTTAAACCAAACGGAAGCTGGAAAACATCACACACAAAGAACTCACTGAGAATGAGAACTGACACTTTTTTCACACTCGAATGACGAAGTGTTTCGGTGGAAATTTACTAATTTTGAACAGAAAATAAATATCACACGCACAGAATCCCAAAACACAGCAGGTAACTGATTTTAACTATACCTGTTCTGACTCATACCCTGGACTCCCTTACCTGTCCTTGCTTATATCGACTGGGTGCATTAATCTATGATCACCGGGGGCGCATTCTAACGTGTTCGAAGGACCTTCGGAAATAGTTCCTAACCGTTGCGCGAGCACGCGCGCTTAATACTGCGCGCAGCCTTGACGGCGGAATATTGTCGCGTATGCAACTAGCAGCGGAAGGTGTACACGCGTATGGCAGCAAAAAAAAAGCACACACGTTGACGTGATGTCGCAGTCGGTTGGCCCACCACAGATGTGTGCCGCCTGCTTGCGTCATTTAGAACCTTTTGGAATTTGTACATCCGATCCGGAGCGTTGTTTGTGTTATATTTGCATGCTATTTGTCGTTTTGGTGGCGTGCCGAACTTTGGGGGGGGGGGGGATTTTACGCTTTTCGATGGATGAGGCGATATAAATAGTCAGCATGACTCGTCAACTCAATCAAGCGCGTGCTTTTGGGTTATTCCAGCCAGACAGGCAGCGGTAGATAACAACATTGGTGATGGTTATAAATAAGTACGGAAAGGAATGATGATTTAGAAAATAAATAGTATTTTTAAAGGCTACTAAATTTTGAAGTGCTAGATTTCCTGGTCCCGTAAAAATCCCGCCAAAATCACAGAACCTCACTTCTCGCGCTCTAACCGCCTTGTACCGTCCACTTACCAATAGCGTAATATTCCTGCTTTTCACGTCGTCTGGAGTAAAACAGCCGTAGAACGCATTACGTTTTTGGTTCACTTGGGTTGCTGCACCCCAAGACGGCATGCAATTTGTAGACGTGCAGTTTGTCTTCCGTTTTTGCTTGTTGAGGAAACTGCGAAGCATGCAGACGAGACGCCCAGCATCCGGTAGGCGTCGTTTCTTTTCACCAGAAACAGATTTATGGTAATCGGTGCCCGTGCCACACTTGCATGCCTAATGAAGCGGTTCAACGCACCCACGTTTCACAATGCACAACTGCAATCGGAAGCTGCACGCTTCTCCGATGTGTATGAGAGATGAGACAATTGCGTGCACTGCACTTAACAGCCGGGGGAAAAATGGAAGCCAAATCATGAGGAACAACAGTCACACAAAATGGAAGTCCCACCGGGGGCCTCTTAATTAAAAGCGCGTGCAAATACACGGATCGAACACACCTGAACACAGAAGTTAGGTGAGATTAAGCGATAGGGGAGGAAGGAGGAAACGAAACTGGGGGAAGTAAAATTTGCACTGTGTTTACCACACCCGCGCACGGGGCCACACAAAAAATGGCATTTGTTTTGTTTGTGCGCTTGTGCGTTTCCCGGGGTTTCGGCATACCCAAGCAGCGAATTCGCTACCAAAACAAAACTGACAACTGTCAAACCCACCATCGCGACAGCGCCGGTTGAGTTGATAAATTTTCCTTAAATTCAGTAACTTATTTTCAATTATTTTTAGAAATATACTATATGTATGAATTTTAAGTTTGTTCGCTTAATACTTCAAACATATCAAAGAATCAACACAATTATTATAAAAAAGCATTTTCAACTTCAACCCATATGACAGCTATTAATGTAGGGAAGCATTTCCCGGTTTGTTTACATCTTATGCTCTTCTATTCGTCATCATCAAATTACGTGTTAATCCAGGTTTAATTGTGAACATACACTTTACCGTTTATAAATGTCTTCGAAAGAAGCAAAAGCTGCCCTTAAGGAGGCCCGTGAAGCGGTTAAGAATAAGAAGTTTTCGGATGCAATCAAGTTGTGCAATGTAAGTTGATCGCTTTTGGTTCTTCCCATCGGCACCGGCAAAATTTCACAATTCTAGCGTGCGCTAACTTTTGCAGAAAGTACTGAAGGAGCAGAATGATAACTACATGGCACTGGTGATACTAGGTGCCTCCTATCAGGAAAGTGACAAGAAAGAAGCGGCTACATATTTGAAGCGAGCTACCAGCTGTACCACCGAACCGACGGTTGCTCTGCAGGGTTTGCTCGGCTGTGCGGACGATACCGAACTGCCGGACGTTTGTGAGAAGCTGCTAGCGCTTACGCCGGACAAATATGCGGATCTACATGCGAAGATTTATGGTGCCGCGGCACGGAGCGCGGTGGAGAAAGCGTTGCGGCTGCTGGAAAAGGAAACGGGGAGCGAGGAAGAGGATAGACAACGATCTGCGTTCGAATATTTGGGCAAAATAGTGTTGCAGAATGTGGATTTGGAAATCGCAGAGCCTGCTTTGGTATGAGAGGGATTTTGTTTAATGGTTGAATTTCATATCATTTATCCCTATTTGGTCGACGTTTTCAGGTCAGCATGGTTTTGGAACGGGAAATTCGTAATGACGCGGACGTGTACCAGCGTGATAAATTTCTTCGCTATCTCAAGCTGCTTCACCGTGAGAAACGCTTCGATCGATTGATATCCATTGCCGCTGCGATGCACGATCGCTTTCCGAACGATATCTACCCACTGGAATGGATATGCAAGCTGTATAGTGAACGGATCGTGCCAGAAGAACAGCTGACGTCGCTGCTCCCGCACAAGCTGGAAGATTATCTTACTCGCGCGGTCACCATCGGACCAAACTCATCCACGGCACTGCTAGCGAAGGGAAAGTTTCTTTACAACGCTGGCCAGCTGGTAGAAGCGGAGCGTATCCTACGGCGTACCAATGAGGTGCAGCCCATGTGGACACCATGTTTGACACTGTTGGCTGACATATATTTTCGCCAGAAAGCGTACGGTTTGGCGGAAAACCTCTACCGCAGCCTGAAGGTTACGCACCTAAACTACGCCATCACGCTCATGGAAAACGAAGATGAAGAAAAGCTGCGTGAAGCAAACGAATGCTTTTCGGCATTGTACAAGAGCGACCAATCGGTGGAGCTCCTGTTTTACTGGTGCAAAACAAACCTTTTGCTAGGCGATCTAATTGCGGCGGATCAGAGCATAGCGGCACTCGAGCAGAAGGTCGAAGAGATCGGCTCGGAAAGGCTTGACTATTTGCGAGCGTTGCGCGCAAAACAGGCCGGCAACGTGGACCATGCGATCGAGCTGCTCTCCCGCCATGAGGCAAGCAGCAGCTGCTTACTGGAGCTTTCCAACCTCCTCGGCAGTATGGAAGGCAAACGTGAGGAAAGTTTCCTCGCTGCCCTCAAGGCAACGAAGCTGGATCCGAACAATGCCGCCTGCTTTTATCGGCTCGGCAAACTGTACCAGGAGCAGGGCGATTCGCTGCGTGCACGCAAATGTTTGGAAAAAAGTGTCCACCTGAGTCCCGCGTCGCGTAACGCGGTCATCCTTTTGAGTGGCCTATACCGAAAGTACGGGGAATGGGATGCGAATGCGATCCTGCTGTCAACCACATTTTGCCTCTGCTCCGGAGCGGCTTGGGCGCAACTGCTGCTCGGCCTGCATCATCTCGGGCGGCAGGAGTACAATGAGGCGATCGGTGCGTTCCGTACGATGCTGCGGTACGACGTGGACAATGCGACCGCGTGGGAAGGCTTGGCAGATGCATATCTCGGCCGTGGCTCGTACTCGTCGGCGATGAAGCTGTTCGAGAAGATAACTGAACGGAACCCCGGTAATCCGTATCCGCTGCTGCAGTTAGCAAACATAAAAAATGTCAGTAAATGAGACGAAGCAAGGGTCGGTGGGAAGAGATGCATTTATGTTTCAATTTTGCCACTATTTTCTCATTTTATTTCAGACGGTTAAACTTCACCGGGAAGGGCTGGAATTGTTCGAGCAACTGCTAGCTCAGCACGAGAATTATTTTCCCGCCATCAAAGGAATCGCTGATTCGCATATGGGGCTTTGCTTCTATCGACTCAATCAGCGGTTGCTGGGACGAAGTCGCGACCACGCACAGCTTTGCGTCGAACATCTAACGCGCGCTATAAAAATGAAACCGCATTTCATCTGCTTGTGGCAACAGCTGGCCAAGGTTCTGGACACGGTGGCATCCTTTCCCGCGACCTGCTCCCATCTGGAAATCGAAGGAAGCTTGGCGGGACGCGAACAACGGCAGTGCGTTGTGCTTAAGCGCAACCAACTGTCCGAACTGGCCGCCCGCTGTTACGGACGAATCTTGAAACAGAACCCGGAAAACAGTGGGTACTGGTACGAACTGGCGGCGAATCACTTCCGCCGTGCAATGGATGCTGTTACTGCTAATGCGGCAGAAGCGTGTGATGGTGAGAAAGAACGGTTGAAGTTACTTAACACCGCGCAAGATATGGCCAAGCAGTGCATAAAATTGGATCCGTCCCGCTGGCAGAACTGGAACCTGCTCGGGGTTATCTGTGCCACGAAGGAGGTGAACAACCTGGCCCTGGCGCAGCACTGTTTCGTAGAAGCGGTTACGGTCGACCGCAAGACTGCTGCCGCCGCTTGGAACAACCTGGGCGTGTTGTATCTAAAGCACGGGCCACTCGGTCTCGCGAATAAAGCCTTCGGTCGGGCACAACAGTGCGATACGACGTTTATGAACGCTTGGATTGGGCAGGCACTGATCGCCGAGTGCTGTGGGCAGATGGACGAGGCAATGGACTTATTCCGGCACTGCACGCAGCTGGGCTACCACCGTGAGTCGTCGATCGGGTACGCCCACTGGGTATGCTCGGTGGTGAACGAAGAAAACTATCAGGAAAACGAGCGGTACCGGTTCGCGATCGATGCGATGGGTGCGTTGCCGATAGCGCACGATTCCATCACCTGGCACTGCGCGGATCTAGCCGATCGGGCGTCTGCGGTGGCGTTAAGCTTCCTGGGCAACCTTAGCAGTCGTCTGGGGCTGTGGCGTACGGCTTCGGATGCGTACCGTCGAGCGGTTAACGTTGCCGACACGGCGCAGATTAAAGATCAATTCCTGTGCGACCTGGGCTATAGTTTGATGAAGCAACAGCGTCACGAAGAAGCGGTGCGGTGTTACGAAAACATGCGAGCGGAACCATCCTACCGGGGTTTGATCGGCCGAGCCCAGGCGTACTTCCGTGCACAACAGTATGAGCAATCGTACGCCGAGTACGAGCAGTGTCTCAACTATCTGGCCGAGACGGACACTGAGAAGGCGTACGTGCTGATCGCGATGTCCGCGATGGTGTACGCCTTCCACGGACAGGACGCCGCGAAGACGTTTCTCTTTCAATGGTAAACCTTACCGAACTTTAGGTTTTTTTTTTACCTGAATTATCACTATAATTGGAGCTTATTTTCTCTCGCTACCTCTAGCATTACACTCCCCCAACCACCTATCGAGGCTCTGTTTTCCGCGTGCGCGCTGGCCTTACTCCATCACGATACGGAGCTTACGGAACTCGCGATAAAAGAGCTGCGAAAGCACGAAGACGATCCCGTCCACGGTCATCACGTCGTGTATCTGGTTTCGGAGTTTTACTGGCAAAGCGTAAGTTAGCAGCTAGTGGCAGTGTTCGATAGGGCAAATTATATCCACGCTTTTTCTCCCATTGCCAGAATCAAAGGAAGCTATGCTATACCTATTTGCTTTCACAAGTACATCGTTTCCCGCATCGTCCCAAGCTGTGGCAGCTGGTTGCTATGGCACTGTTGAAACGCTTCCGCACACCGGCAAACAATCTTCGCTTGGCGTGCAGTGTGGCGCAGGGTGCCGTGACGTTGGATCTAGCTGACCGAAAGCGTCGGACGCGTGCAGCAGATGCCGCACACTGGTTGGCCGTTGCCAGTGAAGCTATACGTCCGCTGGATACACGGCGTTGTCGCGTTCTAGCACAGAAAGCGCTGCACGTTGACCCAACTAACCGTGAAGCTTGGGGCGCTTTCCTACGCACAGCTGCCAAGTGATCTGGATGTGGGATTTTGCACCATGATATGATCGCAGAAAACGTAACATAATAAAACATTTCATTTTTTTGTTTAATTTATATTTGTATTATTTCACAAAAAATGATAATATCCAGATCAAGCGTTAGATATCACTTCAGAAATCTATAACCTACTCGTGCCTACTTTCTGTAAATTTGTATCGGTCTTTGGAAGCCTGCAGTCGAACGTGCCGGAATCGGTAGATCTGTGCACTCGCGGAAGCCAACCGCTTCGCTCAGCAGGAACTGCTCAAACATTGCCGGAAGAAATTTGATGGTCTGAAAATTCTTAGCTATCGTTTCCGTTAGCTTCTTGCGCCGTTTGTAGCTGCTCCACGGTTGTGCTTCGAGTATGAGCAACCCGTCCGGATGCAGCTGCCGATACATACGCTTAAACGCTAGCCGCAGCCCATCGTCACCGAAGTTGAGATGCATCCACTTGGTCACCGAAAGGCACAGGATGACGTCGAACTGTGGTTTCTCCGTGTCCAGCAGGGCAGCATCGTCGTAAATGTAGTTGGCGCGCTTGAATGTCACCATATCAACACTGGTTGACTCATCCTTCCGGCAACCACCGAGCAGAGCCATTTTCCAGTGTTTCTGTGCGTCCCTAATTAGGTTACCATCGATATCGATACCGATCACCGACCGAGGACGGCAGGCTAGCGCTAACTGAACCGTCAGCGCTCCATTGTTGCAGCCCACATCCAGAATTCGCTTCCCCTCAAAAAGTTCCCGCCGTTGCACGAACGCCTGCAGCCGTGGATCCTGAGCAGGTGTTGTGTTTTGGTTACGGTAGCCATAATATCGGTTGTAGTTTCCGTAGGGAAATATTCTTTTCGATCCTTTATCTCGGTCTTTTGGATATGCCTTTGCTGCTTTCAGTTGCTATTTATGAGTGGAAAGTATGTGTTTAGTTCATTCCACTGAATAAAATGCTCCGAAACGCACTTACCATTGTAGAATTACTTGGCTGCAATGAATATGGTTCGGCTTTGCATGTCGCTGCTGTTTCTTGGTTTTCTGTCGTTACAGAGAGCATTTAAATACTTTGTATGGGAACAATATTCAGGATTGCAAAACTGCGTCTCTACCGGTTGATAGTAAACAATATTTCAATCCAAATCCAAAACAATCCAGATGACAGCTCGAAGCGGGAGTGAAACGTTTCGATGTGTTTGAAACATTTCACACATTTTCAAATTTCTTTCAGATCACCACCATATGAATGCAACAAGAAGTAGCGTTGTTTCGGTTTTAACTTTCTTTTATTGATTCACAAAACCCTTGAAACATGTTACGATGACTCCGGAAAGGTCAAATTCCCCAGAAAATGTAACAATCAAACCGAACCCGCTGGGGATTATTTCCATCTATGCCTTTGGTTTCCATTAGCACCAAGCACCTAGCTAGATCTAGATGGCCGTGGCAAAACCAACCCGATCGTTACCCATATCGAACTCAGTGTAGTACTTGCCAATAAACACATCACCCAGAATCCACAGCGGCCCGTTCGGTGGCGGAATGTCGATACCCATAAAACCGGACAGGCAGATAGTTTTGCCCATCTGCGCAACGCGCAGAATGTAATCAGCACCCTCGAGCGTGAACGCTTTGCCACCGAGCGTGAACGTAATCTTCGGCAGGTTGGGAATCAACGAACAGTCGACCATGTATTCACCGTTCATGATCGGGGTGCCCCCGATGGCCTTGTTGATGGCCGTCACCTCCGCTACCGGGCCCGCAATCAGGCTGGTACCAGTGTCGGCAATAGCTTCGCACCCATTGTTGCAATACTGGCTGTCACCGACGCTGACGCCATCCATCTTGAACTGCCAGTACGCCTTACGGTCCACGCTCAGGTAGGTAAAATCGCCCGTGTAGTGCTTGGAATCGGATCCACCGAAAATGATCTCACCACCTGCGGACGCGCTCGGGTCGCGGTTCAGGTAGAACGAGAAAACAGGTGCATCGATCTTGCCCTGGTTGAACATGTTGTAGAACACCGGAACAACCCCGTCGACCGAGATCGATTTGTACGCCAGACCCAGAATACCATCGAACTTGGCCGCCACAAACACGAGCCCCGGCTCCTGGATGGCTTCCGCGAACGTCTGCTTCTCGACAGCAACGCCACCGACGCTCACGGTGTCGGTGGAGAGATAGCCGGACAGGCTACCCGTACCGTACTGGATGTGGAAGGCCGTACCATTCTTCTCGAAGGTGGACGATTTCTTGCCATCGTACTTGTTGTGCATCAGGCAGGCGATATTGGTGAACGAGCACTGCTTCGACGGTACCCACAGGTTGGAGGAACCGGTATCGAACACCACCTTGAAGCTCTGCGGTGGCGTACCAATCGTGATGGCCCCAAAGTATTGAGCCTATAGAATGAAAAACGATGAGCGAAACGACGGATAAGTACATAATACGCTGCTGGCTCTGCATACACCAAACCCTTACATCGAGATAGTTGGACAGTGGTTCCGGAACCGGACCAGTCGTGTCGCCGTACTTCAGCCGGAGCTGCTTAATTTCGGTACCAACGCTGCGAAAATGATCCCGAGCGGACGGTTCCTTATGCAAAGTAACCCTACGAAAATAAATGTTATTTTTATTTGAAAAAGAAACACCAAAATTGCGGTCAGTTTGATTGTGAAGGCATGGGGAGGCAAAAAAACATCATAACAACGTTATCATCAAACGATCGAGATGAAACGGAGCGGATGAATCATGAACAGTAAAGTGGCACGATAGGTCGGAACAACCGAGAAAATTATGAAAATAATCGGTAATGAGATTTATCAATCAGCCAGCAGACAACAACACTGGTTCAGCCGTGTGTATTGTACGCTTTATCAAGTTCTGGAATGATTTATTTGAAATACTTCCTATATTAATATATATTATATGTTTTTTAACTTTAAAAGCTAATTTAACGAGTTTGTTTTTGATTCGTTCGGCATTTTGTATCTACTGCCAACGACGCTATTATTATTGTAATAAAGATAACCGACACCGAATAGATGAGTCATACTCGACGCCTACTGCGTGTCGATGGTACTTTGTTGTGTTTTTGTGATTATTGCAACTCCATAGATGGTATGCTCAAACTCGGACGGTAATTCGATTATCAACCTCAAGTATGGTAACAATTTCCCATGCGTTAATGCTTACCTTACGAAATCGGCACTTCCAAGAACGGCCATCGCCAGTAGGACGATGGCGACGCCGGTCAAGCGAGCCATTTTGTTTGTTCACTTGGTGTAGCCTCAGGGTATTATCTCAACGCGTACAATTGAGTTTAATGCTGCAGAAGAAACAATAAGCAGGATTAAAATTGTGAAATAAGCACTATTGAGCGAAGCTAAACTCAAAACAATCCTAAATTGTTTTGTATTCGAGCGTTGCGTCAACACACGCACACCAATACTGGTCAAGCAAATGAAATGATTCGCAAAAGGCGAAAAACAATGCAATAAATATTGTAATCCATCAGTATGAAGTTACCGTAGTTTAAGGCTAACGTTTACTAAAAAGCTCACACTTATTCACCTTTTTATTTTGCTTGAAACACTTTTCGGAACGCGCAGTTCCTTCACAAATGATACTGCACTTTTGCGGCTTGCACTTTTTGTTTTTTATAGACGATGGATGCGACGAAGTTCGGATCCAAGGTAGTTACAGCGAAGAGATAGTATTATGGGGAACAAATGACATTTAACTACCTGACAGATCAGTTCCTTTGTTTTTCGGGAGAGTTTAATGCGGGAGTATTAAGGATTGTGAATGTAGAATGGCTTTTTTGAATCTATTTTCCGTAAGCTATGCGATTTTTTAACATAATTGATCAAATATATATCGAAAATGTTTCCCATATAAAAACGACAAATATTTGTCATAAAACATCCTACTAAGCACCTTGGTCGCTGCCACCGTAGAAGAACCAAGAAGAAGAAAAAGCAGAAAAGCAGCAGGGTTGTCAAAAAATTGGAGAAAAAGTCTTCGGGAGCATCGTTTTCCCGTTTTTGCAAAATCTCCGTAAAGCACAAATTGAAAGCAATTTATTGAATTCGATAGTGAACTACTCGCCCCTTTGAACCGGCTGCGGAACGGGCTACTGTTTGGTGTGGTGCTACTACTGCTGTGGTGTGGTGTCTCTTTTTCTAGGGATTTCTGATCTCCGTCTGGGGTCGTGGTCGGCGCTTGCATATCGACCCCACTTTCGTCATGATGGCGCACCACCAGTGCGCCCTGGCCCTTGCGTGGAATTGTTTCTCAGGCTAACAAAATCATTCTTCTTTCTTCTTTCTATATGTGTCCGCGCGCGCGTGTGTACAAATTACTGTGGTGAAACTCGAATGTTTATGAAATAACGCAACAAAACGAACTAAAAAAAACCTACCTATCGTCTCTCAACTGCATTGAACTATTTATTTTTTTTGTGGGTTTGCTGAATCGACCGTGTGTTAATGTGAACGTTTTCCGGATTTTTCCGCTGACTGTGGCTCCGAAACTACAATAACCATTCTGAACAACTGTGTCCTGTTCGTTTCGAGTGTCTGTTGCCGGATGTCTCGACCATAAAACTCACCACCGGAACAATGATACAGACCATACAGGATGTCAACGATTGCGTGCCGCTGTACCTGCCGCACAGCTTGTACCTCAAGCCGTTGGCAAAGTTCAACATCTCGGTCGCACTGCCCGCCTCCATCACTGGCAAGACGATCTCCAACTACGATGTTATGGAGAAGATGCGCCAGATGATACTGCCAGATAAGTTCTCCCTGTTGAAGGTAAGCTGGAAGGAAATCGCACGCGAAGTAAAGGCAGAGTTGAATTAACATTTCGCTTTCGTATTCCCTCAAGGTGTCGAAGAGTACCGTCGGCTTCATACGGTTCGAGGGAGAGCTGGAGGACAAGGGCAAGCTGAAAGCCGTCCTGTCTCGGCTCGACGGTCGCCCTCTCCGGCTGGCCGGGTTCGACGAGTCGGTGAAGGTGCGAGCATCGGAGGCGAAGGACGAGTTCCCAACCCGGCACGATTGGGATTCGTTTTTCCGCGATGCCCGCAACATGGACGAAATGAAGGCGGGCGAGCGGCCGGACACGATCCACTTCAGCAACCTCCCGATCAAGTGGTTCTGTCCGCGGCACGCCGAAAACGACGACGGCGCCAAACCGAGCGAAAGCATCTTCAAGCGAATCTTCGAGAAGTTTGGCGAGGTGCGGGCGGTCGACATTCCGATCTGCGATCCGTACCGGGCCCAGATGAAGGCGCACATGTCCGGCATGAAGAAGTTTAGCTTCGACCAGGAGATGTACTTCGAAGGGTAAGGTCACACCGCATGGCCGGCTAGCGATGGTTTGCCGCGGCGGATGAGGAAGGAGAAGATGCACACGGGGTTCGGGGGAGGGGATCGCTGAAAGTGGAAATCAAAGCCAGCCAGTGGAGCCAGAAAGGATGCCACGGAGCGGATCTGGTGCTCTGCATCGGCGTGAGAAAGAGAGTCCCCGTTTCGCTATGTGTTTGTTTGTTTTCTTTCTATTTTTTCTTCTCTCGTCCCCGGTATGACCGTATTTTCTATCACGGGAATGGCGGTACGGTACACAGGTATGTGCAGTTTTCCGAGTACGTCGGGTTCGTGAAGGCGATGGACGAATTTCGCGGCATGAAGCTGGTGCGCAAGGAGGGCGAACGGAACTTGGCCATCACGATCGCGGTGGATTTCGACAAAACCAAGCATCTGAGCGATGCGTCGGTGAAGAAGCGGCAGGTTGTGCGCGATCGGCTCATCGCGGCCGACCGGGAAAAGGAGGAGCTGGAAAAGAAGCGACTGGCGGAGGAGGAAGCGCGCAAGGAGCAAGAAAGGTTTGGAAAATGTCATCAACCGAATTATTGGATAAAAGTTCTCGAGAACAAAGGGGATGGAATAGATGTTTGAATTTTGTTTTACCTACAATTAACATTTTAAGCGGAAAGAGTTGGCTTTGCGATTCATGATATGGTTTGATACACACACAAACACCTTGACCATTTGCATGCCTGCTAGATTGAATCTTCTACAAAAAAAAAGAAAAACAACACTATCATAGAAAAATGACGTCTAAGCGAATGAAAGGGAGCATCGAAAAGTGACTCACTCGAATATCAAGCAATATAGATGAAGAAAATAATAGTCTTTTTTGCTTAGCCTAAGCATATGGCAGCGTTATTTTAATAAGATTAATGATTATTTCGGGATTCGATTATAGCCGGAAACTTGTTCTTATTTCTCTTATCCTTTCTCACGATGGTTGTGCAGGAAGCGACAGGAGGAGTTGCGCCAGGCCGAAATCGAACAACAGCTGCAGCGGGAGCAACGGCGCAAGGAGAAACATCTGCAGAAACTACGCCAGAAGGAATCGGACGAGATCAGCCAGAAGATTCGGCTGGAGGAGAAGAAGCTGCTCGAGGCTCAGCGCAAGCTGGAAAGCATCCGGCTACTCGATGCGCTGTTCGATCGCATGAAGGTGGGTGGTGGACGTGAAGTTTGTTCGTTTATTTCCCCCTCCTTTCCACCATTTAACATGTTCCTTCTTCCCGCAGTTGAAACAATCGTTGGAAAAAGGCAAACGACGGCAAAGCATCGCGTCGAGCGATGGCGAAGGCATCGACGGAATGAGCACCTGTTCGGTAACGGAACGGCAGAAGAAGGCGAGCAAGCTGAAGGCCACGCAGGAGAGGGAGCTGGAAAAGATGCGCCTGCGCTTGAAGCAGGCGAAGGATGGTAGCGTGCTGAAGAAGGTGCTCAGTACCGGGCTCGGCGTGAAGGTGGAACGGTCGCGCTCGCCGAGCATCAATACGATCAGCTCGGACGATGCCATCCTGAGCGATACACCGCGCGGCAAGCCGAAAAAGAAGCGCAAATCGCAAACGATGTCATCGAAGAACTCGTCCGCATCGGAGGAGGACGGTTCGTCCGGGGAGGAGGAGTTGGTGTCGGGCGACGAGAAGGGCAAGCGCGACGAGCCGCCACCGGTGCAGCATGCGCCCCCCTATCCCACCCATTCCATACCGTACGATCACGCGGTCGGGTACGGGCATCCGATGGTGGCAACGGCAGGCTACCCACCGGCCAGTATGTACCCCGGCATGGAGTGGTCCACCGGCATGAGCTACCCGTACTCGTACGATCCGTTCTACGCGCAGTACTACAGCTCGATGGCGTACCGGGGTGCGTATCGGACGGCAACCCGCGGTCCACGCTACGGTCGCGGTGGTCCTGGTGGGGGTGGAGGTCCTGGTGGGGGTGGCATTTCCCGTGGGCGTGGCAGTGGCTACCGGGGACGCGGTGGATATGATTACTACCGCGGTGGAGGACGGGGTGGGGACGATTATGACGATGATCGTTCGTACTCTCGATCGCGGTCACGATCACGGTCCCGTTCGCGGCATCGTCGTCGTAGTCGCAGCAGAAGCCGACGATCGAGGACGCGCAGTCGTAGTCGCAGCCGTAGCAGAAGCCGGAGTCGGAGCCGGAGTCGACGTGGACGTACGCGATCCAGTTCCCGGTCGCGATCGCGTTCCAGATCCCGGTCAGGTTCCCGTTCGTCCCGTACACACAGCCGCAGCCGATCGAAGCGGTCACGCTCACGGTCGCACAGTCACCGGCGAAGCAAGCGTCGCACCCGGTCCCGCTCGCGATCGGACGATCATGCGAAAAAGGTTGCGATACAGATGTCGAAACCGATGTCCAAGAACCTGGTGTCGACGATACGGGGCGCAACGCCACCGTCGCGGTCACGTTCACGTTCACGGGGCCATTCCCGTTCCCGGTCGCATTCGCGCTCTCGCTCGAACTACAAGCACCGTTCCTCCCGGCGGCACCGTTCGTCCCGTTCGTCTCGCTCGGCGCGACGGCGCGAATCCGAGGAACGTTCGAAAGGACCGCGAGAACCACCACCGCCGGAACCGAACGAACCGCCACCGGTGTTGGTGGTGGGACCGATTGGGCCACGATCGCCACCGGAACCACCGATGGCACCGGTTGCACCTACCGGTGCTTCCGCTCCGGTTGCGCCTGCAGGTTCTGCTGCTCAACCGATCGAGCAGAACGGTGTCAGCCGCACCGAGGACGACGAAGAACCGTCGATGGTGTCGGAATCGTTCAAGAAGCACCGGATCATCGTTCGCACCGATACGCTCGGTGCGAAGACACCGAAAGAGATCGAGGAGGAGGTGCGGGAACGGTTGTTGCGCCAGCAGAAGGAACGCGAGCACGAAATGCGCAAGGAACGGGAGCAACAGAAGCGAAAGGGGCGCGAGCAGCAGAAAGAAGAAGAAGACGACGATGATGAAGAGGATGAGGAGGAGGAGGAGGAGGAGGAAAGTGAGGATGAACGGCGTAAAGAACAAAGCACCGCGAGAAGAGTTAGCCGCAACCACACGAAACCTCCGGAACCGCCGTCCCAGGGGAATGGGCAGAAGCGGATCGACGAGCATCACCATCATCACCATCATCGCCGGAGGAGTGAACGAACGGCGGAGGTGGCGGAGCAACACCACCGTCGGCCGGCGGAAAAGAGGCACCGTGTTGTGCAGCGTTCGAACGGTGCGAATGAGGCGCACCGTTCATCGTCCTCTTCCGATTCCGACGACGATGAAGATGACGACGACGACGACGATGACGACGATGAGGAGGACGAAGAGGACACATCGGAAAGCAGCAGCGGCGAGGAGCAGGTGGATCACAGACGCCGGAAGGTGAAACCACCAACCACACCGGAAAGTCCGCGTGAGCGACGCCGGCGTAGATTCGCGGACGAACCGGGCGCCTCAGTGGCGGCGGCGGCGGCGGCGGCGTCGGCGTCGGCGTCGGTGTCGGTGGATAGGCGGCGACGAGGGAAAGAGATCGTTGCGGGCGTTGGTGGCGAGGAGAAACGATCGCGCATCCCGGTTCGACCGCCCTCGCCGGGAAGAAGATCACGCGAGGATCGTCGCGCCGTTGCCGATGGCGGTCGGAATAATGGCAACCGTCAGCGTCGTTCGCCCAGCGGTGGTGGCCGAGCGGGACGACACGCTCAGTCGCGATCGCAACAGCACCAGCAGCAGCAGCACCAGCACCAGCGTAGCCGAAGCCGAGAGCATCATCGGAAATCATCCCACGCCCGGCCGGATGAGCGTCGGAACGTTGGGGCGGGTAGCAGCGGTGAGGAGACGAATGTACGCCGGAGAGGAGGCGGCGGTGGTCGTGAAGTGAGCGTAGGCGGAAGACATCGCTCCGGATACCGAGCGAGTCGGCGGTCCTAGGCGGTTCGCGGGGGAAGGTGTTTTGTGTAAAGAAAATTTTAAAAATTGAATCTAAAATAATATGAACGCAACCACACACACGCACACACGCGCGCATACTCTGTCTCTCTCTCTCTCTCTCTCTCTCTCTCTCTTTCTTTCTTTCAACCAATCCTCGTCTTGCGAACATTCTTTCTTTAGCGTTGACGTGTAATTGTGTCCCTTTTTATCCTTTTTCTTCTTTTAAACGTACTGATAAGTGTTACGACATCCTGGATGGGATAGTTAGAATCACGGCAGGAAACCCCCATGTGGTGCGTTGTGTGGTGGATTTGCGAATGGTGTGACGTAGCGTACGTAGGATAACACAAGAAACACAGCGTGAGAGGCTGTGCGAGATTTAACAAAACAAAAAAAAAAACAACACTGTACAATGATATGCCGATAAGATTATTTGTAGGTAATAAATCTTCCCTTCCCTAGAACGATTCCCCAGCACGCGTTAGGTGTGATTTGCTTATTTTATTGTCTCTGCCGGAGGGAAAACCTGTAACCGGCTGCTTGGATGCTAAAAAAAAATGTTAGATTGTTCAACGCACACTACGAGTAGAAGGTTAGCACTGACGTTTGGTTGCCTCGCACGAGCAGCACCGGTGGCATGTCCTTCGTCAGCATCTCGAGCCACGACATGTACAGTGGGGCCGAGACGGTTCCCTGGTAAAGGAAGCAAACGAGGGCTCGGGTTTGTGTAAACGTTTGCGAAATGCGGCTAGCGGTCGTACTTACCATCCTCGGCATTGGCATCGACATCACGATCAGCCTCGCGTCGGCAGAATGCTCCAGCATCATCTCCCGGAGGCGCAGCTGCCGTAGCGTTTTGTCCTCGAGCGCTATCCGCTCGGGTGAGCTCAGTTCCGGCGGTGTAAGTTGGGTTGGGATGTGCTCGAACCCGCGCAGAAGCTGCTGATGCATCGCAACCGTGTCCGGTAGGGGAGGCTTTATTACGTCTTGGAGCATGATCAGCGAGGAGTAGTCGATTCGTAGCTTCGCCAGCAGATCCGCCATGCTGTACAGACAAAGTGACACCATTTAGTAACGAAAAACGACAAAAAAAACTCGAGAAATACCCGACGTACTTTTTCTGCTCCAGTGCGAGTTCTTTCTGCTGGTTGGTGAGGGCAAATACGCGCACTTTGCACTCGGCCCATTTCGAGCGCAACGACAGAATGTACGGGATGAGCATGGTGAGCCCACCGTCGTCGTACAACCACCAGACGTCGATCGTACCTTTCGGTTGCTTGTGTCGGAATATGTTCAACCGCTCCAAATCCTCCAGCGGTAAGCGCGATTCGAGATGTACAGCCGAACCGATACTTACCCGGCTAGTGTCGGACGACAGGGTTTCCTTCGTGGCGAAACTCTTCCGCGAACCCTGCAGCCCGAGGTTGGAGTCGACGTACATGAGCTTGCCGGGCGTGGAAGTCTGTGAACTGGGCACGATCTGCTGCAAACTGGACAGGGAATCGTTCCCGCTCGTACGAAGACTGTTCTCCGTCGGGCTGTCCGAGAAGAGGTGCGAAAAGTCGAGCCCGTTCGGAAGACGCAAAATGGCGAGCGCTTTTCGATTATCGAACGCATCACTGTAAACGGTTTGGGAACGATACAAACGTCAGTAGTTAGCGTCGGGTGGGGGCAACTTTCGCCAGTGCCCACTAGATGCGCTTACTTACTTCAGCATGTTGTAGTACGTTTGCAGCTCCAGCACGGGACAACGCATCCAGTCGGCTTTGTAGCCGACCAGCACGATGTTGGGCGAGAGTTTGCCGACGCCCGCCGTCTGTATCATGGCGCGTACCCCTTCCGCGAACCCGCCGCCATCGATCAGTTCGTAGAAACCTTGGATCTTGCGTGCCGCCAGGAAGTTGCGGCTCTTGCACGCACGCGCCTCGCGCTTCCGGTACGATAGCCGTTCGCACTCAACATCGCCGACGATCAGCAGCGCCTGGTTTTTGGTGATCTGATGCGCGAGATCGACGAGGGCGGGCCGGGCGGTGGGTTTCCCCGCCAGCACCAACACCGACGGGTGGTAGTTCTTGACGTGCTCGCCAACGCACTGCAGCTTGAGGGCGGCCGTCAGGGCGCTCTTGTACGTTTGGGCCTGTGTCGTGGAGCCCCAGTTCACGTCCGGCTTCCGGTAGATGACCGCGAGGTGTAGCACGAAGATCAGCACCATCGTCACGCCGGTCGAGATGATGTCGATGAAGAACATGATCAGCACGCACAGGACCGTCCCGAGCAGGCTCACCCACTGGTTGTAGAACCGGAACGTAGGCCGCCATCCGATCGGTTTCACCGTCGCCGCATGAAACGTGCAGAAGTTGATGAGCGCATAGGACGCGAGGTAGAAGTTGGAGATGAGCGGTGCAATGAGATTGAGGTTGGCGAGCAGCACGAAAAGCACCGACACACCGAGCACGAGTGCGTAGCCTCGGTACGGTTCCTGACGCTTGCCGTAACCCTTGGCGAAGAAAGTTAGTCCCGGGTAGAGCCGATCGGTGCCGAGTGCTTGAATGATGCGTGGAACGGACAGCAAGTTCGTGAGAGTCGTCGACAGGCTGGCCGCAAAGCAACCGATGTAGATGACGGCACCGGAAACGGCCATTAGCTGCATGATTTTGAAATCGTTGTGCAGCCCATACTCGCACGGTTCCCCCTCCGGAAACCCTGACCTCCGACAGCTGACGAACGTTCCGTTAACGAGATCTTCCAAATCGCCCGAAGCATCACGGTAGCTGGCGGAACCCACCAGCAGCACAAACACCACGTACGACGCACCGGATAGGACCAGTGCCAGCAGCGTACCCTTCGGTATGGCCGTGGCCGGATCCTTCAGCTCGCCGCAAATGTTCGCCCCCGCCTGGACGCCCGTCACGCTCGGGAAGAATATCCCGAACACGCTGAAGAAATCCTGCTCGATGCCCTCGCTGAACCGATAGTCCGGACCGAGATTCTCGACGAACCGGTCGACCGACAGGCCCACGAAACCCTTCCCCTTATCGGACGCGGTTCGCGGCCCAAGAAATACACCCACCACAAAGCCACCGATCGCGACCGCGATGGCAAGCACCAGAAAGCTCTGCGCCTTCGTCTCCCAATCCATCCCGACGGTGCAGATCACCACCATGACCACTATCGTGACCGTTCCCACGATGCGCATATCGTTCACGCCACCGTCCACGATTTTCCAACCAAAGCTACCTGCGAACGGGAAAGGAAAAGGGGAAAATGGGGATTTTTTTTTTAAAAACGTCACCGTCAGCCTTCGTCACCATGGCAACCGTACCGAGCAGCTGGTTGAGGGAGCTACAGAAGCCGATGGTGTTCATCGAAGCCGACACGGAGTTGGAAAAGGCGAGCACGATACCGACGGCACCGCCAAACTCTGGTCCTAGGGAGCGCGAGATGAGGTAGTAGATACCTCCGTCCTTAACCTGCCCGTTTGCACAGATCGCCGATAGGGAAAGGGTCGTTATCACGCACACCAGATACGACAGGCCGATGATGAGCAGCGTTTCGAGTATGCCGGCCAACGCGACGATCCAGCTGAGCCGCAGAAATAGCATCACGCCCCAGATGTTGAGCAGACACGGTATCAGCACGCCCTGGATCCAACCCAACCGCACACCGTGATGACCGCCGGCTGGGGGCTGGTCGTTCTTATCGTTCGATTCCTGTCGTGTTGGAGGTGATTGATAAAGCGCGCAGATCCGGAAGAATACGTTCCACGCCCACTTACCGAGCTCTCCTCGTCGAGGTCACCGTGAAGTTGGCCGAGTGAGGGCCGCCGGATGGCTTTCTGCGAGGTGCGATAGTGCTCGAGCCGTGGCAGCGGATCCCTGCGATGATAAGCGAAAACCGGATAAGGTCGCAGTTGCAAGTTCTGGATGTGTGTTTTTTGTTGTTGTTGTTGGAGAACATAACCTCTCGGAGGTTTCATTTCATTATGATACTGAGTAAAATAGGCAAAAATGTCTACAAAGCAAAAACTTTACATATTCTATATGGCAAAAAGGAAATCCATTGCCAATACTTTGAAATACCTAGGTTTTTGGTTTGATACTAAAAATGTATGGAGGTTACAGATATTCCATCTGGCAAGAAATTGTACCAAAAAGAATCAATTTCCTCCGAACAGTTACGGAATTCTGATGGAGCACACACCCAGCAGATCCTCTCAGACTGTTTAAGACAACGATATTATCAATCTGGGAATGCGGAAGCATCTGCTTTCATTGGGCATCCAAGACGTGTAACGTTAAACTAGAGAGAATACAATATCGTTAAATGAGAATGATCGCTTCGCCATTTGAATCCGTGCCCTCAGTATTGAATCCGTTCGTGATTGACAATGTCAAGGCATTGCTACAAACAGGATTTAAATGGAAAATCATGCAAGTTTTCAGTGATTTTGTATCTTTGCAGGCTACAATTCCATTTTAAATACAGACTCATTCCCTGAGAGAGGAAATTAAGACCTAGCCTAGACTATCTTCGCAGAATGTCTGGTCCTAGTCGTTTCTTGTGAACAACTATGGCCACCCAAACGAAAACCAGTTCAATAAAGATAGATTTGCTTCGGAAGTGGGTTTTGGTAGCACCGAAGTCTCTCACAAAATGAGACATCTACGCACAAGAGCTCTGGAGCAGTATTTCAATTTTACTGACAGCCGGAGCTGTAAAGAGGACGGATTACTTTGTGGAAAAAAATACTAAAAATACTGCTGTTGTTCGATACAACGTTTCGAATATAACTTATATGAGCGCGAGCAATGAAGTAGTTTGACCAACTGGCCAAACGAAGCGCCTCCGAAGGCAGAACAATTGATAGGTCGATCCTATGGGTATGACGGAAATTTGATTCTCACCTCCGGAAAGAAGTTCCGCGTGGTGATCATCGGCAGAACTATAGTACTAACCTATTCCCTTCGGAGCATTGACCAGATCAATGCCAGTGCCAATTGACGCTCAAACAATACCAGCAAACGCAACACGACTGGACCTGAGTCTTGTAAAATTTCTACAACGATATCCAGCGTATCATAGGATTAAAAAATCAGTAAAAAGAACGACCAGGATGTGGAGAAAATGCCCGAAATGAATAGCGATTGTCTTCTTTTAAGTATAATTATAAGCCGTAACGTCCCTAAATAAATAAATAAATAAGTAGATAACCTCTCGCAGGGATGCGTACCGGACCACCGGCCGCCTCCTCGGACACTAACGTACCTGCTCAGATGACTGTTGGCTTCCAGCTTGTCCCCGTAGGCCGTACGATCATCGTACCCGGACTCGAGCTCGATCGAGGCCCAGCTCTGGTCGGCCGACTCGTCGTCGACGGTAAAGATGGCCAGCTTGGGCACGGCTGCCGGTGTCGGTTCCTTCGCTTCCCCATCCTTGGAGTGAAGGACACGTTTGGAGCGGCGAAGCGAGCCCAACACCCGGCCAGTAACCCGCCCTATACCGTACTGCTCCAGCACCATGTGTGAACGAAACTAACGAAATGGAAGAAATATATGTTTCAACCCGAACTGGAGATGAGGCACTCGCCGCCTCCACGTACCACACCGGTACAGTCGAACGTCGAACGCACAACTGAACGACATTCTAACGAACTTCGGTTGGGCAAAAACAAAACGACACATTCACGGCGGGCGAGGCCCGGGGTGGCGGATATTAATTTGGGTGGTGATAATTTGGGTTATTTTCGATAGCCCATAGCGCCTAAGTAGACTTCAAGTGCGGGCGGCGCCGACTAGGGTGAGGTGAAAATCGTCTAAGCAAACAAGTGAATCAGCTGCTGCGGTTGAACGTGCCCGGAGTTCGCCGCGTATCCGTTTGTTGTTTGCGGCCAAAAAAGCGGGTCGAGTTTGGGGAAGTTTCGCGCGACAACACGTGACCAACATGGCGGCTTTTTTTTTTGGTTCCACAGCTCCCAGCCTACTGCCGGGACGTTTCCATGTGGCAGCGGATACATATATTAGCGTGTTCGTTTCATTTTTCGCAAACTAAATATTCCCACTAATGGGCGGCAACACTTTCACTGTACATAATACTGGCGCTAATTTGATGGTGCTGTGCGAAGTTTTTGTATTTTTTTTTGTGCTGCTGTTCGCTACACTCCCCATCGTTGGGAGGAGCTTCTCAGAATGTCCGGTACGCTCCGGTATGAACTTGTTTGCCCGTTATATCCATCTAGATCGTGGAGAAAAACACTTTTCTCGATCCCAGGAGGCGGCGTCTGGAATCGCACAGAAGCCGCACGAGCGACGACGGGAGATGAACTTACATCGGGTTTTTTTATATGTACGTATTGCAGCAAACGATTTCCACCATTATGTCACTACCTTTTCTTCTATATTATGGGCGCGGGTTTCCCGAGAACTCGCGAAATGCTCAACAACCCGATTGTGGCCGCACGCCCGACGTTACTGGAGCATAATCAGCATCGGTGTGAGTATCAGTGTGATTAATGGCTCGTTCGGTTCCCACAACTGCGAACCATTGTTCCCTGCCGGCAGCAGTTTAAACAGCTGCTCGAAGGTATTTCAATGCCGAACGCGCGTGCGAAGCGAATCTTCACGAAATTGTGCTGATGATCGCACGTAATTGGAATGCAAGAACGGTAGGAACGGTTGCATTGCATCGTCTCAACACGGCGAGTACCTGCTTATGGCATAAGTCGGAAGTCTGATACTAAGGTACCAAGAGCACCATCGAGCATAGATAAGGATGACGCTCGTTGGGTGCGTCATTTGCGGGAAACCCAACGAAAACAGTTGATCGAAAAACAAAAAAAAAAAAACTTCGCACTTATTACTCAACGATTGTTCGAGGAACCTCCGTTCCTATTTATAACGAAAATAATAAAAACACACTGAGGAAGACAGCGTGGTCGGTGGCTTCTCGATTACCGGGACCAACGGGCAACGAAAAGCATCATGATCGAATTAGCACGCCCGTGCGCAGTGTGTGTGTGTGTGTGTGTGTGTGTGTGCTTTCCCAATTCACATTCGCCTGTCGGATGTCGAAGTACGATGCGAAATTCGCGCTCGAGTGAGGTTGCGAGTCGTCAGTTGGACAGTCCCGCCTGCGGATGGATTTATTCCTCTACGTTTTTTTCCCCTGTCTGTTTGTGGTTTTCCCCATCGACCCTACGAGTAGAAGGTGAGCACCTCCGTTTGGTTGCCGCGCACCAGCAGGAACGGTGGCATGTCCTTCGTCAGCATCTCCAGCCAGGACATGTACAGCACGGCCGACACGGTGTCCTGACGCGGGACGGGCATCGACATCACGATGAGTGAGGCCGCCTTCGAGTGTTCGAGCAGCAGCTCGCGCAGACGCAGCTGCCGGTTGGTTTTGATCTCGAGCTGCGCCTTCTCGGACTCGGACAGGACGGGCAGATCGTCGTTGCTGTCGGTGACGGTGCGCAGCACCTGCCGGTGCTCTTCGATCGTCGCTTCCAGCGGCTTGTCCGTCACCTTCACCATCGTGAGGCTAAGGTAGCTGATGCGGAGCTTATCGAGCAGCAGCTTCATGCTGTGACGAAGAAATAGAAACGAAGGTAGGCATTTGAAAGAAAAAATAAAGAGTGTTCCCCAAAAGCTCCCCCCCCCCCCCCCCCCCAACCCCCGGACATACTTCTTTTCCTCTTCCTGCTCGTTAATGGAGGACAGGGCAAACACGCGTATCTTGCACTTTTCCCACTTGGAGCGCGTCGTGACGATGTACGGGAGCAGCATCGTTAGACCACCGTCATCGTACAGCCACCAGACATCGATCGTGCCCTTCGGTTGCTTCTGCTTGAACAGATTCGCCTCCGGTTCGGGCGTAACCTTCGGTGCCATCGGATAATCGAACGACGGGGACGCGTGGAACGTGGGCGCCGGTGAGGTTTGGCTCGAGCGGGTCGACTGGGCCAGCTCGTGCAGATCGAGATTCGAGTTGACGGGCATCAGCGACCGGCGCGCGGCCATACGCTTCGTCGTGAAGGTGACGGTCGTTTCCTGGGGCGACGGTATCGCCGTGTAGAGATCGCTGCTCGACAAACCCTTGAAGATGTCCAAACCCTTGCCCATGCGCAGGATCAGCAGGGCGAGCCGATTGTCGAACGCGGTGCTACGGAAAGGGAATGGGGATGGAGCGAAACGCCATTAGCCACTAGGACTGTGTAGGCTTTCGGGAAAGTGGGCCCAAAATGGCCCAACGTCACTTTACTTACTGCAGCGTGTTGTAGTACGCATTGAGCTGGGCGTGGCCCGCATTGCGCCAGTTCGTTTTGAACCCCAGCATGAGAATGTTCGGGGCGAGCCGCCCGAACCCGGTCGATTGGATTAGGCACCGTGCGCCCTGATCGAAGTCGACACCGTCGACGATTTTGTAGAACGCCCGAATGTTCGAATCCTTCAGGTAGCTCTTGCCCATGTTCGACAGCGCTCGGCGCCGTTTGTACGGCAAACGCTGGGGAATGATGTTGCCGATCACCAAAAGCGAGCTGTGCTTGGTGATAAGATGCGCGAGATCGATCAAGGCGGGACGTTGCATCGGATCGCCCGCGATCGCCAGGATCTGCGGTTGGTAGTTCTTCACGTGATCGCTCGTACCCTCGAGGTTGAGCGTGGAGTTGAGCGCCGTTTTGTACGCTTGCGCCTGGACGGACGAGCCCCAGTTCGCTTCCGGTTTGCGGTAAACCACCACCAGATAGAGCACGAAGATGAACGCCATCGCGATGAAGGACGACACGACGGAGATGAGGAACATGATCGCCACGCACAGGACGGTCGCGAGCAGGCTCACGTACGGGTGATAGTAGCGGAAGGTGGGCCGCCAGCCGAGCGGTTTCACCGTCGCCGCATGGAACGTGCAGAAGTTGATGAACGCGTACGACGCCAGGTAGAGGTTGGTGATGAGCGATGCGATCGCGTCCAGGTCGGCGATCAGGATGAAGATGAGCGAAACGACGAACACCAGCCCGTACCCGCGGTACGGTTCACCGTGCTTGCCGTAGCCCTTGGAGAAGAAGATTAGCCCCGGGTAGATGCGATCGATACCGAGCGCCTGGATGAGCCGTGGCACGGACAGGATGTTCGTGAGCGCCGTGCTGAGCGTGGCCGCCCAGCACCCGGCGTACGTGATCGCACTGGTGAGCGAAATCAGCTGCATCACCGTGTAGTCGTTCAGCAGTCCGTACGTGCAGTTCTGTTGGTGAGAGGCAAACTTTTAGTTTGTCGGCCACAAGCCGTTTCCGTTTCGTTTCGCTCCCCTCCGCCCAATACTTACACCGGCGGCACAGCTGGGAAAGGCAACGCCCACCAGATCGGACGCGTTACCGGTAGCTTCACGGACCGCCGCGCCGGCGGCCATGAACGAGAACAACACGTACGAAATGGCGGATATGAGGCAGGCCCACAGCGTACCTTTCGGGATGGCCGTGGCCGGATCCTTCAGATCGCCACAGATGTTCGCACCGCTCTGGATGCCCGTCACGCTCGGGAAGAAGATCGCGAACACGCTGAAGAAGTTCTGTTGCACACCGTTCATGACCGTGTAGCCGGGACCCATGTTGGCCGCCAGCAGGGACGTCGAGATGCCGAGGAAACCCTTGCCGAGCTCCTCGGCGGAGCTGCCGGGACCGACGGCGGCACCGATGATGAAGTTGAAAATGGCCACCACGATCAGCACGAGCAGGAAGTTCTGAGCCTTCACCTCCCAGTCCATCCCGACGGCGCAGATCACGATCATGAGGAGCAGAAAGGCGGAACCGACGATGCGT
The DNA here is from genome assembly GCA_000473445.2 of Anopheles farauti. NCBI lineage: Eukaryota > Metazoa > Arthropoda > Insecta > Diptera > Culicidae > Anopheles > Anopheles farauti. Next base: position 12,015,814 of record KI915040.1, on the reverse strand, counting down.
ATATCGTTCACGCCACCATCCACGATCTTTGTGTTCAGGCTGCCTGTTTGGGGGGGATTTTGAAGTAGGTTATATTTGTAGGAATGATCTCCCTCACATACACTTACGTAGAAGATCGTTCAGTGAGCTGCAGAAACCGATCGTGTTCATGGCGGCGTTGACGGAGTTGGCAAACGCGAACACGATACCGACGGACGCACCGAACTCCGCACCGAGCGAACGCGAGATGATGTAGTACAGGCCGCCGCTCTTGATCTGCCCGTTGGTGCAGAGGGCCGACAGGGATAGCGTGGTCATGACGCACACCAGGTAGGACAGTGCGATGATGATCAGCGTCTGGATGATGCCCGCCTCGCCGACGACCCAGCTGAGACGCAGGAACAGCATCACGCCCCAGATGTTGAGCAGACACGGTATCAGCACGCCCTGAACCCACCCGAACCGGATCGCGTGGCCCGGTGCCTTCGTTTCCTCCTCGCACTGGTCCTCCTGTTCGCCATCCCTCGAATCGCGATCGCCATGAAGCACACCGATCGAGGGCCGCTTCGCATTCCGCTGCGATGTCCGGTAGTGATCCAACCGTGGTAGCGGCTCGCTGCAAACAGAGCACACAGGGCGAAGAGATTAGGGCGAATCATAGCGCGGCCCTGGACCGGGTGGGCTCAAGACACCCACCCCACCGCAACCTCGTCGGCTGATGCGTCGTCGATTTTGACAACCTGCGGGCGTACGACGGGCGGACGTAATCCCTCACGGACACGTCGGTGACGTCTCATTTCAGGGCTGACCACCAATCAATCGACCAGCGGAGTCGTAATCAAATTAATATCGCCCCACCGGTATGTACACACGTTCGTGCCCAGCGTTAGCGCAGTAGTTGTGCTTGAAAATTTCACACCATTAGTTAGCGAATATTAGCAGCCGAAACGGGCAAACATACGGGTACGGTGGGGTGTTAATTAAGCCATGTTTTTTTTTTTTTTACAGCGCTGCCATACGGTGCACGGACGGCCAGGCAGCTGCTCCACAAGTCGGACTGGGTCAAGCGTCCAGGAATGAAATGGCCACGCGGGGGGAAAGTTAGTTGCTTGTACTTTAGTTGAAATCTAAGCGACACGGAGATACGGACAGTACTAAGGCTTGCTTTCATTTGGATTGCATTTGTTGAAAGATTATGTGAGTTTAGTGTAAATGGCAAAGTTCTTGGAAGTTATGGGAAGTTTTAACATTTTAAAGAGCTATAAAAATTTAACAAATTTGCAAAAATTGTGACAAAAAAGATTCGTTTTAGCTATCATGAAGAGTGTCGTCGGTGGATGTTGGCCAATGGCTACTATGATTTTTGTTCATTTGAAGCACTTTATAAATACGTAGCTCAAGATCGCTTCTTACAAATATCTCTCATACTATATTTCGATTCCTCAAAGTTATTGGAAGATTTAACATTGTAAAAAGATAAAAAAATGTAACAAATTTACAAAAATTGTAATAAATAGATTCGTTTTAGGTATCATGATAGTGACATCGATAGATGTTGGCCAATGGCTACTATGATTTTTGTTCATTTGAAACACTTTTTACAAGGACAGCTCAAGTTAGCTTCTTTCAAATATTCCTCAGACCAAAATTTGATTCTTTGAAGATATGGGGAGGTTTAATATTTTATTTTATATATTTAATTATAGAAGAAACGACCTGGCCGTATTGCTTAAGGTTTAATATTTTAAAGAGTTTCAAAAATATAACAAATATATAAACATTTTGGTAGAAAGATTCGTTTCGGCAATCATGAGAGTGACATCGACAGATCTTTGTTCATTTGAAGCACTGTATAAATACACAGCTCTTTTATTACAAATATCCCTCATACCAAATTTCGATTCTTCAAAGTTATTAGAAGATTTAACATTGAAAACAGCTTAAAAAATGTAACAAATTTACAAAAATTGTAATAAAAAGATTCGTTTTAGGTATCATGCAAGTGTCGTCGGTGGATGTTGGCCAATGGCTGCTATAATTTTACTTCATTTGGAGCGTTTTTCAAAGATACAGCTCAAGTTAGCTTCACCAGATTTCGATAAAGCTTTTTTGCAATGGAACCTCCATTCTCGCCAGGAAAAACACTCAGTTAAACTTACCTCAAACCCAACACACTGTCCCGATGAAGCCGGCCGTTGCCATTGTTCATCTCCAGCGTCACCGATTCGTCGGCAATGTTGATTACCGGATTATCATGGCCTCTGCCGGCGTTCGCATCGGTCCGTACCATTTTGCGGTACGTCTCGGGTTTCGGGTCGCTTGTTTCAAGCTTGAATTGTTACACTTGCTGGCGCTGGCTTGTGTCGAACAGGAGATCTCACGGAAGAATATTGGTACACTTGTTGCTGTTGATTTTTGAAAAACTTAATCACACTTCACGGCGCATCCAGTGACACTTCCATTGCGGATAGTTTCATAAGGCCGACGTCCTTTATCGGCGGTTGTGGTAAGATGTGTTGGCTGGAAATATCGCACTTGCAGCGAATAGAAATGGACACCCTACGCTCATTTACTTCGTTGCTTTACTTCAAGACTGGACACTGGTAGAAACACCCGACCCGTTTGAGCAGGGCCACGGCTCTGGCTTCTTATATATATAGAGATTCGGCCCCTTCGAATCAACACGATCCGATGCGTGGTACCCGAGGGCGAGGTGTGAGGACTTGAGACGATAAATCTCACCCTGATAGCACACCCCACCCCACCCCAGCCCAGTGCCTTTCGTCCACCGGAGCCACCAGCTCACCTGCTGTTGCCGTTGTGTTGCGGTGAGTTTTAGCGCACCACCGCTAACATGATGATCCGTCTCGCATCTTGCGCCGGATGGAACAATCGGGCAAGATTAGCGCATCGAACAATTGGCTAGTGTCAACGGCACTGGCTAGACCCCGGTGGTGTGCCGGGGTGTGACAACGTCATGACGCCGGGTTGCGCTTTGAGGACGTCACACGCTGACATGTGCCACCTTCTTTGATGAAGTGGGTCCGGCAAGGTGAACTTATATCCGCTCTTTGATAAACGAACACTCCTTCCCACTTCCCGCGGCCCTACGAATGAACAGGCCGAGCGGATAGATATCGTTTTTAAAATCGCACGAGCAAACGCTGTTTACCGAGTTTCTTGTGTTCAGTTGTGTTTATTTTACTGTATCGATAACATCTTTCCGATCCGGTTTCGTACAAATCAGTGCCTTCTGTGTTTTTGACGTTCGTGACGGTGACGTCACGTGCGGTTAGGGCGATCGGGTTTGGAGCAGATTCGTTTACCACCACTCCGCTCATTTCGGTTGTTTTTTTCTTTCTCTCTTTTCTTAAGCTGCCAATAAGTGGAAGGAAAAGCGTTGTGGTTTAGCTACGGGAAGGGTTACGTTAGGGATGCAAATCACCGGGGAAGGACTCCAGTGGTGTCCGTTCTAGGGCTTATTTCCGTCCGGTGTTTCTTTTAGCTGCTCAATCAGTGCCGCAATATCGGGCGGCAGTTGCGGCAGCTGTTCGTCGGTGCTAAGATCACGTTCGACGGACGCGACCAGCTGCGCGATCGCCGCCTGCAGTTCTTCCGTGTTGGAGGTGGTGGTGTTCGTGTTGGTTGTCTCGCTGTCGCCCGTACACCGGCCATCGCCCACGTCATCGTCCTCATCGTCGGTGCAGCTGAGCACGCAGCTTTTGTTCGACCCGGACGACATTGGTTCCGTGCGCTGACCGCTCTGCGATGGACCACTGGAGCTGTTCTGCTCCGGACTGAGCTCGGTCGTTTCCAGACTGTGGCGCACGATAATCCCACCGTCGTGGTCCTGATCAACCGTGGCTGAACTGTACCCATTGAGAAGGTACTGCGACGGCGACAGGCTGGCTACGGTTGCTCGATCGTCACAGCCTACTAGGGTTTTTATGTGCCGCTCCAGTTCGGCTATTTTTGTCGCCAGGAGCCTGAAGAAACAAGAAATAGTAGTGAAAACAAATGCACCAATCAATGCTTTCCCCCTACACATACTTATTCGTTCGCTTCTGATGCGACAGGGCGAGACTTTTATCGTTCGCATTGTCCAGCAGCGCGAGACAGAGGGATTTCAGATCGGCTATCGTGGCCGCACGAAGTGGTAGCTCATCAACGGTTCCATTTTCCAGGAGGTGCTTCACTGAAATTGAAACCATAAAGTAACAAAACACACTCGTTGGATGTTTAGTTAATTGAGGCCGCTAATCAGTGCCACGATTTTGGTCATTCTAACCTTGCGAATGAGACATGATCGTTTTGTTATTGTTGTTAGTGCCGAGTTTAATAATGCCTTTCTTCCGGTTCGTTTCCAGCATCGACTGCGTTCCAATACACGTGAGTTGCAGTTTAGTGTTAGTTGGATGTTAGTATGTTTCTTGTATTAAAACAACAAATTTACCTTATACTTGCTGGCTGCTTGCCGCGCGAGCCCGAGCTCGTTCTCGATGTTCGCAATCTTCTCCGCCTGATATTTGTTCTCCAGTATCAGCCCATCGATGTCGAGCAGGGTTTGGGTGGGCCCGCCTGCATCGCCGGCACCTCGCAGCGCTACGTTCAGTTCGTGATTCAGTCGGTGAGCTTTACATTTGTACGCGTCCCGCTCCGTGACGGTTTCTTCCTTTTCGTCCAGCAGCGACCGGAAATCGTACTGCAGCTGTGCGTTACGCTTCCGGAGCTGCTCAAGCTGCGCGATTAGTTGCGATTTTTCCGCCTGCCACGTTTTGTCGCCGTTGGACGAGAGCAGCGATTCGTTGGTGGTTCGCAGCTTACTGCACATGTCCTGCAGCTCAACGTTTCGGGCTCTCACCACTTTGATGTCACCTTCGAGATCGTACAGCCGTTGCTTGAGCGATTCCACCTCCGTCGTAAGGGCTTCGTTGCGTTCGCGCGTCTGCTTCACGAGCAAACTGACGGCGGAACTGTTGCCGAATCCGGCCGCCTGGAAATCGGGCGCATTAAGGCTGTTTTTGATGGCCGAATAACGCAGCTGGATTGTTTCCGCCATCAGTTTGAACTGGTCCCGCTCCGTGCGACATTTTTCCAGCTCGTAGCGCATGATTTTCAGCGCCTCTACCTTGCTCTGCAGCTTCCGACTGAGGGCAGTGTACTGGAAAACAAAGAAGTCTATTACTAAAAACTGTAAGCAACATTATTATATCGCCGAAACTGTTTCGTATGTACCTCCTGCTCGTCGCTCTCCGTGTCCATATGGTTGCTTTTGGAGACCGTCGCACTGGCAGGATGCTTTCTACCCCTGGCCATTGCTGTACCAGCCATGATTTCGGTTACAAACACCGCGAATCAATATAACTTTGCCTCAACATTCATATAAACAATCAAACTGCTCACGAAAAGCTGATATTTAGTTCCATAATCGATTTTTGATTGCCCACGATCTTTCGCACGGATTGAAGCAGGTTGATTGCCACTTGTTCAAACGTGCTAATATTTCACACAACAGTTTTATAGAATTAGCTAAAGCGTAATATATACTCTATATAAGTTTTATGTTTGTTTAATAGTATTTAATACTTCTGGATACAATTATTTGTTAATTTATTCGACCGAACATTTTCGTTCTTTGCCTATCGCACACTTTTTGTTTACATCTTTGCGTAGAGAACTGTCAGCTCAGTGTGATGGTGTGCGTGCACGTTTATAGCAGCGAGTTCAGAGTTCAAAATTGTACGCTTCGACATCATTTTGGTTAGCACTGGGATAACGTTTTTGTACTAAAAATTTAAACATCTCATAAATGTCTCAAAAAAACAAACTCCTAAAAGAGGTCGATAAACACAACAATGCTTTTACGATTGCGGTAATGCAATAAATAAAAAGATGCCACTTAGTTTCGAATAACATATTAATGTAACCAGGCAAAATGTGGCGACCGACATGTTTAGTTCTAAAGCTGAGCTATTTTAATTTTTATTCTTATACTTCTAGTTACATTTCAATCTTGTGCAGTATCTACATTTATCAGTATCTATATAAATTATTAAAACTAATGTAATTTTAACATATTTATTCACTCAAACTTTGAATAATGCTCCAGCAATGACTTCGGACAGCTTGCGTAAATTAACTCACAGTCGGCTCCACTCGCACCAAGATTTTCAGCCATTTCATATTTTTTCTTGTCCCTGTATTCCGCCTCTCCAAACGACCGGTGAACGGACGGGCTGGAAGAGATAAAGTAAACGAATTTATTTATCGTTTCGGCAAGAACTCCGTTCGGGAAAACTCTTACGTTAGCAAAAAATGTACAACTTCCACCAAAAGATCTTCCCGCATCGTCTGTCGATGAAATGGACTATAGGCCAGCTCGCAGATACTCTTCGCCAAGCATTCGGAACCGAATTCCATCGCTTGCATAAGCTCTTCCGCCGCACGGTACAGTTGACCGGCGGTTAGGTCGGAGTCGGGATGTGTTACTGATCGCTTGAAGCCACGCGCCGATACCACGGTTGTCGGTTTGTAGCGACCCTGCACCACTCCGATGAAAGCCCGAGCCCAGTAGGCCGGTTTGTAGAAGTCGAGCAAACGGAAGGGAAGATTGTAGTTAACCTGGAAGCCTAAATTGATACCCAGCCGCCGGACGGCGTAATCTTTGGTCGGTGGCTTAAACAAGCGACCATTGGTGACGGTGCACATGGTGACCTAGGGGGTGGGAATGGGAAACGATTGAACACTGATGTACTTTCCACTGAGTGATTGATTAAGGTTAGAGTTTTCGGTATAATCTCAGGCCTACCTGTAAGGTGGTCATCCCAGGAAAAATCAATGCTTTTGCTTGTTCACCAGAAGATGGGACAGAAAAATGGCCTACAATTGCCGATAGAAGAAAGATTGCTCGAAACTCCATGACTGCGTTACTTGGCTGACGTTCAGTACTGACCAAGAATTAGAGGATGAACAGTTTGCGTCCCATCATTCTAGACTGGATTGAGATGTCAGAGAGAAAGTGTATGTTTGTTTTCTTCTCAAGTGTGAAGGTGTTAATGAGCAATATTTGTTATCTGATCTGGTTCTAGGTGTAGATCGGTAGCTGATCAAACGAGGTGTATGGTTTGTTAAGTTTTTAACACCTTCCCCGAAACGCCAACCTCCCAAGATTTTGGCTGATAACCATACGTAAAGAAACATGGTTAAAGCGGAGTTCAATGGATGTGCTATATATCTATTTCAAGCGGAGGTACTTTGTTTGGGGAGATAGACTTTAAGGTTTTAAAAAATATCCCGCTGGTGTCAATAACTTCGAACGCTATCGATCCAGAAACGAACACTTTACGGCACCTGTTGCATTGGAACGTTTAAGCTCTCCGTTCCACACAGCTTAGTTATAGATTGAGTGATATCATGCGTAGCAGAGTGTATCGTGTTTTTGTCACAGCTCGCTTACATCGGCTGCTTCCGCGTTCTGCGTAATTCTCCCTTTCCCCCAAGTGCGACACACAGTTCTTCCATATCCAGGGCAATAAATTGTCTCCCTTCCCAAAAAAAGGTAACATCGTAAACCGACCACCACCCACGCTGCAAGAGCTCGCGGGTAAGCTCACACAATAAATCATATGCAAATAAACATAAACGGGAATAATTGGCGCGTTTCGTTTGTGGCAATGGTGCTTTTGTTTAACGTACCAGCAAACGGAGGCTGGTTGTTGAGGATCTTTTCTTTGGAATTGAAAAAAACTAATGCAATTCTTTCTATTTATGAAACAGTATACGGTTCGACGTCTGTAACGATGTCTTCGGTCCGATGACCGGCTTCGAGCGTTCTTGCGGGCGATAAAAACCTCGCTCAGACCGACGTCCTCAGAATGGATTGGAAGAAAGTGTGACAAATTCGTGATAGCCTCCTTTCGAAACTTTACCAGCCGGGAATCGCATTACCAAGTCCAGCATCTTCGCGGGCGCCTAGATTGATCACGTGTTGGACTGAAATCTCGTGCCGAATTAATTGCCTGAAGGAGACAGAAATTCTAAGCCTAGCCGTGCTTACCATCCGAGTGCGCTGGTCAAATCAAAAACGTGGACGGGGAACACATTTCCAGACTACGAATTTCAGATTAATTCGCTGAGCTCCGGTTCGTTTCCGGCAAACAATCATAATGCAAATTTTGTCGCCGAACCCGTACGACATCCGAAACGAGGGATGCCGGAATAAGGACCACGAACTGGCAAAGTTCTGGCACGTGCGGCGAGATACTTTAAAGTGCCGGCAGGTATGTATTGGTCCGAGACTAGGAACTAGGTATGTTTGTTTTTGTGAAATAATACAGTGAATTAATTTGCTTCTCCTTAAGCACTTAGGCTTTATGAATCGTCAAATGCAACAAGTAAAGGATAAATTGGTTGCTTGGCAACCCACACTAGGATATTTTATGCGCTGGTACCTTGCGTTTGCTGTACACAAGTTGAGCGTTAGCAACCGAGTTTATCGTGACGATACGAGTTGTTTGCAAACAATTGCAACAAGTCCTCAGCTGTTGTGGTTGTTAGTTTAAGGATCATCCAGCAACTAGTGACCTTTCGATCCAACAATCTGTCTGAGGTTTGTGAATGAATGTTTGTGAATGAATCCACCGAAGGACGAACCTTTTCACCTGTTGATATGGCACCTCGGAAATAGCGTCGGAACTGAAGCTATTAATGTACAGACTAGGAAATGTCCTTGTGAGATGCAAATAGCTTAGAGGGCAACAGGTTATACTTTATTATTAAAAAAAATATGTTCGGGTTGGTTTACATGGTAACGCACAGCTTGTTTTTGAGGCACACAATTTTTTAACAGTTTTGGGGTTTTTGACTGTCTGAGTTTAGAATAGCATAATCGATTTATATCGATAAATAATGTTATTCCCCATTCAGGGAAATATCCAACATCAGGTCAGGATATTTTTAGTCGGACTTAAAGGAGCTTTAAATACAATGCATTGATTTTTTGCATTAAATCGATTGAAGAATCTGTTTATGGTTATTTACCAATTTAATTGGCACCGTTCGAAATATCCTGTCAAGTTTTTTCAACATTCGACTCGCGAATTAAATGGGATCAGTTCTAAAACCAGTTTTTTTTAAACAATTGTAAAATTTTCTTAAATTTGATTTAAATAGATTCATTTGAAATTGATTTAAATGTGGAAAGATTGGGACTCTTATGAAAAATTTAAAACTTAAAGCAGCTACATATCTATCTGCAGACATTCTTGAGAGGCACTGTTTATTACCAACTAACTTTTCGTGCAAATTTTAATATACTTTTTACCGTTTTATATATTTGAACATTTTACATTTGAGATTGATTTAAATCTGTTTCATTTTTAAGAGTAAAAATAACAATAAAAAAGTTATACTTTATTAAAAAAAAAAGTTAAAAAGTTATATTTATAAAAGTTTATTTTATCTCTTTTGAACAAGCAACATATCTAAACATATTTTTAATAATTTATAAACATACAAAACATTAGTTGTTATAATCAGGGCATTTCAATCGGTATTTTACAGCTTAGCAAAAGCTTGAACTGCAACAACAAAATAAAATTTTTAATAAAACATATTTACAAATAACTGAAATTCCGAAACATTAAAATAGTAGTGAGATGAAATTCTTTTTCAGAACATCGTTGGATACATACAAACCTATACAAAACCTATCACCTTCTATTGCGTCGTACGAAAAGTGTGCGGTGGAAAATCAGAACACGCGCGAAAAACGAAGCGGCTGCTACGCAACGCTTGCAGACTGTTGATCGTATCCAAACAAATGGTGGATCGTTTCAAGGCCTTCGGGCAAGGATTGTCCCACTGCAAGGGTTTCGCTAGTTCGGGGTCCTTCTGTCGTCATGCTCCGGACACTTCGTTCGAGCTTTGAAACGGATATATTCATTTCAACGAACCCATGCCGTTGTAGGACCGTGCAGGCAGCGTGGCAACCGGATTCGTTTCCAGCGCAGAAGATTGTTGAATTTGAATTCGATTTTTCACTCTTTTGCTAGCCGTTGTACCGTGTGGACGCGTGCTGCTGAGTGTGGATCGTGAAATTGTACCAAATAGAAGTGAATTTTAGGGAATTTCCACTCCGTGCGCGCTTATCGGTAGGTTGATCGTGCAACGATGGACGATCCGGACGATGGGGATGAGCAGGATATGGAGAACGAGGGCGATCTGGGCGATTGCGATCTAGACGGGGACGGTGATGGCGATGATGGTGGTGACGGCGAGGGTGACGGCGAAGGCAACGAACATGAGCACGAACGGGACAGCGAAGAGGAGGAGGAACCGGAAGAGGAAATCTCCGAAGGTGATCTGCTCCAGGTACGTCCACACGGGGGCCAAAAGTGAGGAGAAGCGCGAGATGATTCGATCCACGGCACCAATCCGTACAGCACCGGCGCCGTCATTACGTAACGTTTGGCTGCTAATGCCTTTTTTGCGTTTTGTCCGCTGGCACGACACACCAACAAACAGCCTCTCTCTCGTAGCCATGTGTTTTTAGAATTTTTAGCATCGCGTTATGTTTTTTGTAGCATTTTGCGTTAGTGGTTTTATTGTTTTGTAAAATTTTGCTACAGAAAAGCCCCAACATTTTCCCTTTTTCCAACCTGACAGCGTGTCTTTGCGCCATTTTGTACAGCATGATATCGACCCCGGCGGAGAGCGGAAAGACACAACGCACACAAGGCCAAACGCCCTGTCGGTCCCTCATGGAATCGGGCACGGCGCAATAAATTTTCGTCCGGCCGTCATGCGCCAGTTATCACCGAGGATGCTCCATTTTTAAGTTCGCTATTTTTGGAAGTATTGATTTCGGGAGGGCTAATGCGTTGCTGCTGTCACTTTTTGTTTGCCACCGTGGAGAAGTTGTTGGTGTTCTATCACAACCGGGAGACTTAGAACAGGTGGTGATAAGGAAGCTTCTCTTCGTACCTCAAGGACAGCAAGTTCTTTAATCTATCGTGGGTGGGTTAACAGAATGCTACCATTGTGAAGACACAACCGTTTCGCTAGTTCGCTTACCAATTTGCCCGACTTCTCATTTGCAGCGACCACGAACTACCGAGCCGTGTCCAATTATACGATCGGCCTGCAATCGGGATGCGGTGAAGCGATAAAATTACCATCATTTAGTATGCATCACCAGAACGCTTTATTGGTTAGCTTGAAATGTGCATTAGAAGCACCGAGAGCATAAGTTTATTTCGAGGCTACGAACCAGGCTATGGCTGTCAGGTTTGTATCGACCTCAGTCACGGAATCGATCGATGTGGTTTGCTTTATATCCTTACGAAAGATGGATAACCATCCATATTAACTCATGCCGTTGAATGATGGAAGTTTTCGTCACCATTTGCGTTTTGGGGGTTTGGTTTTTTTTTTGACAGCGCTTGAAGCGTTGCATGTCCAAGCAACCTACCATAGTGCGGAGATTGACAAGTGTACAAATGTGCTTTGAAGATAGATTAGCATACTAACCATTCCTATTTCCCACTTACCAATTGCATCTTATTCCAGATTCTATACAAAACAAACAAGCCGACATACTCGTTGTGAAGAATCTTACATCTCTGTTGTTTTGTGTTGTGCTGTGTGCTGCGAACGTTAATCGAAATAGTCGTAGTTCTACCATGCATGTTTAGTGCGCTGTTTTTTTTTTAGTATTTTGCTGTCATTCTGACACTTTTTTTCGATAACTCTGAATGCAGCGCTCTTTATAGCTAACGATTAATTTATTTCAGCTAGTTATTGTGTAGTGTATTTAATTCGCCTTTTAATAGGTCAACGGGTGCAAAGCAACGCTCCGAAACGCTCTGTAAAACCAGCATGAACCAATCTTTGCACTAGTTACACCATTTTACACTGTTACAGTTTCTTGAATTTGTCGTAAACCTTTCGTAAGTGCTAGAATAGAACCGTTTCACGGGTAGTGAAAGTGAATGATGTTACGCGAACCGTTTCGCGCCTGACAACCATCGCCCAGGACGCGCTGTATTGGATAACACTTACTGCCGCTTCCACTAGCGATCACACCCGACTCGATTAGCGAGTTAGGGCCCCAGGGTGGTGGCTTCACCGTAGCAACCAACCGCAGCTGGAACTGCCTACACCTCTAGCCCGAACTTGTTTGCGTTTTGGCGCGGTTAGTAAGAGCTGTGAATTGATTTTTTATCCCGTCCCAACCTACGCCTCGGTTGCCACTTTGGTCACAATTTTTGCTCCGTCGGCTCGGACTCGTTTTTGAAAAAACCAAACCCGCACCATGACGGAATCGCCGGACTCGCAGCGCCGCCGGGAGGAATGCGAGCGGAAGGCACGGCGTGGCGAGATGGACCCACGGCTGGAGTTCACCTTCCAGCTGCTGATGGACGCCACCGGTCTGCCGAGGCATCAGATCATGGACCACATCTTCGAGGGCAACATGGTAAGGAACTGGTTCGTACGAGGTTGTTCATCGTAAACACTCGCTGCACAAAATGTACTACTTCCAGCTGGACGAGATCAACCAGCTGTTTCTGCCCAACATGCGCAACAAGCTGATGTGGTTCTACCAGGAGGTGGACGACGTGGATCAGCCGGGCGAGCGGGACGCGAACAAACCGGGCCCGTCCCGGGCCGGTGCGTCCAGTTCGTCGAAAACGCCCCAGGGTGCGTCCAGCAGCTCGCACGCGCACACCAAACACAAGCTATTCATCACGGATGGCTGGAGCTGCGCGTTTACCGGCATCTGTATCTACATGTTCCGCATCAACATCCAGAAGCAGCTGCCCGAGGAAGGGTTCCACAAGGATTTGTGAGTATGTGCGCGATTGGGAGCGGGGATGTGCGGGCGGACGAACCGGTAGAAGCACGTGCTTCGGGGAAGGGACAGCGCCATTATGCAGACGGACAGCTGTTGAGATGGGTGCTACGTTCCCTTTTTCGTTGTCTGTGGAATTTGCAGTAATTTTGGTATTACATATTTCTATAGTGAGTGACAACCAGCAATAACGTTAATCATAGGAGGCACTGAGGCAGTAGATTGACGCAACGCTTTATGTCATACACACGCTTCTCCTTTGGGGATACGGTTAGATAATGGAAAATTGAAGTGTTAATAGTCTTTTGCGATAATAAGACTAGACTCGACCTCCTCCCGCCGGACAAAGGAGACAAGATTTGCATACAAAAATTAAAAACTAACCTGCTTCACCCGATACCGTGTGCGCTGGCAGCGGTTCATTCCGACCTGTCATCTATTTATGGGATTTTTTCTCACACATCGATTGAACGATGTCACTGAACCGTTAAATTGCGCGCTGTGTGTTGAGTCGGGAAAGCAGATAATGGAGTCGCGAAGCTTGAAAGTGTTGGGTTTTTTTTTACTTTATTTTTACACCCATCATTTTCGTGCCGATCCGAAGGTTAATATGACAATTTATCTCCCTAAACTATCTTTTGCTGCTGCTTTAGTGCTTTAATGTTGATTTGCTGCATTTCGAATTCCAATCGTACCGCTTGTCACTGAATGTCGTTCCCGTCCCCGGTTTTCCCGCAGGTACTGTGGTTATATCGATGCCAATCGCGTCGGACTTGTGACCTCGATCGAGCGCATCGTGGAGCAGGTGTTTATGCAGGCACTTGCCTATCCCAACATCGAATCCGAAGATGAGGAAATGAGCTGCAATCTGGTGAAGTCACAGCTGCTGCCCGGATTGCGTTCGTTCTGTAGTGCGCTGCGCGTATGCGAGCAGGTGTGCAATCATTTTAACGTGTTTGATGATGGGAAGACGATTGTATGCCGCGTGGACACGCTCGCCGAGGTGAAGGAGATGTCGAGGAATTCGGCCACATGTGCAGAGCTGGAGGAACGGGTGAACAACTGGATCAAGGGCATCGCGAAGATCCTGATGGAGAGCGAGCAGCTGCGGCGGGAGAACGACTCGAGCGGGCCGCAGGACGAGCTCGAGTACTGGAAGCGGCGCGGGGCCCAGTTCAGCCAGCTGCTGTCGCATCTGCAGGAGCGGGAGGTCCAGTGGACGCTCTACTGCCTGTCGCAGGGCGGTTCGAAGGTGCTCAAGTGCTGGAAGGAGACGGACAAGAAGATCACCTTCTGCTACAACGAGGCGCGCGACAACTCCAAGTTCATCCAGGCGATGGAGCAGTGCTGCCACTCGCTCTACCTGGACGATCCGGTCAACATGAAGGAATCGATCGTAAGTTTGCTGCAGACGGTGCGTTTAATTTACAGTGTGTCGCAGTTCTACAACACGTCCGAGCGGACGTCGACGCTGATGGTGAAGATCACGAACCAGATGATCGAGACGTGCAAATCGTACATCACGTGCCGGGGGAAGGAAACGATCTGGACGCAGGACCGGGATCTGGTGCGGACGAAGCTGACCAACTGTCTGAAGCTGAACCACATCTACCGCGAGACGTACCACAGCGTCAAGTCGCAACCGTTCCTGCCGGATCAGATCCCGTTCGCGTTCTCGGAGAACTACGTGTTCGGCAAGTTCGACACGTTCTGCGACCGGCTGTCGA
>KI915040.1:11933758-11991258 GCA_000473445.2 Anopheles farauti | reverse complement strand
AGGCTCGCTGGACGCAGCAGAGCAAGGAGTTTAAGATACAGCTGGGCAAGCTGGTGGGCGATGTGCTGTTGGCCACCGGTTTCCTCTCCTACTGCGGTCCCTACAACCAAGAGTTCCGCGGTACGCTGTTCAAGACGTGGATGGAGATCCTGAAAACCCGCACCATTCCGTTCACGACCAACCTGAACATCATCAACATGCTCGTCGACTCGGCGACCATCTCCGAGTGGAACCTGCAGGGGTTGCCGAACGATGAGCTGTCGGTGCAGAACGCACTGATCGTGACGAAGTCGAGCAGCTACCCGCTGCTGATCGACCCGCAGACGCAGGGCAAGCTGTGGATCAAATCGAAGGAGGACCAGAACGAGCTGCAGATCACGTCGCTCAACCACAAGTACTTCCGGACGCACCTGGAAGACAGCCTCTCGCTGGGCAGGCCACTGCTGATTGAGGACGTTGGAATGGAGCTGGACCCAGTCATTGACAATGTGCTGGAGAAGAACTTTATCAAGTCGGGCTCGATCGAGAAGGTGCTGGTCGGCGACAAAGAGTGTGACGTGATGCCCGGCTTCATGCTGTACATCACGACGAAGTTGCCGAACCCACCGTTCAGCCCGGAAATCAGCTCCAAGACATCGATCATCGATTTCACGGTGACTATGCGTGGCCTGGAGGATCAGCTGTTGGGGCGCGTGATACTGATGGAAAAGTCGGAGCTGGAGGCGGAGCGGGTGCAGCTGTTCGAGAGTGTGATGAAGAACCAGCGCAGCATGAAGGAGCTCGAGGGCAACCTGCTCTGTCGGCTGACGTCGACCGAGGGTTCGCTCGTGGACGACGAGGCGCTGATCGAGGTGCTGCAGGAGACGAAGACAACGGCCGAGGAGGTGAACCAGAAGCTGAAGATATCGGAGGTGACGGAGAAGAAGATTATGATCGCGCGGGAAGAGTTCCGGGCGGTTGCCGCCCGCGGTTCGATACTGTACTTCCTGATAGTGGAGATGTCGAACGTGAACGTGATGTACCAGAACTCGCTGAAGCAGTTTCTCATCATCTTCGACAACTCGATCACGAAGTCGACGAAGAGCAACATCACGGAGGAGCGCATCAACATCATACTGAAGTACCTGACGTACGAGGTGTGGGCCTTCACGAGTCGCTCTTTGTACGAGCGGCACAAGCAGCTGTTTACGCTGATGCTGGCGATCAAGATCGACTACCAGAAGGGTAACATCAGCCACGATGAGTTCATGGCGTTCGTTAAGGGAGGCGCCTCGCTGGACCTGAACGGGGTCACACCGAAGCCGTTCCGATGGATCCTTGACATCACGTGGCTGAACCTGGTCGAGATCAGCAAGCTCAAGACTTTCCAGGGCATCCTGAAGAAGATCGAGTACAACGAGCGCGAGTGGAAGAGCTGGTACGAGACGGAGCGCCCGGAGCTGGAGGTGATACCGTGCGACTACGAGCACGAGCTGGATGTCTTTCGGAAGCTTCTATTGATCCGATCTTGGAGCCCAGATCGCACGATCTCCCAAGCTCGTCGATACATCGAAGTTTCCCTTGGCCAGGAGTACGGCGAGATGCACATCCTCGACCTGGAGGTCACCTGGTCGGAGTCGGAACCGCGCACCCCGCTCGTCTGCATCCTCTCGATCGGTTCCGATCCGACGACGCAGATCGCCGCCCTCGCCAAGGTGAAGGGCATCCCGCTGAAGACGGTTTCGATGGGCCAGGGCCAGGAGTACCACGCACGGAAGCTGATGGGCGAGTGCATGGCGTCGGGCGGGTGGGTGCTGCTGCAGAACGTGCACCTGTCGCTGAGCTTCTGCAACGAGATCATCGACGTGCTGATCGAGACGGAGCACGTGGCCGACTCGTTCCGGCTGTGGGTGACGACCGAGACGCACCCCCAGTTCCCGATCGGTCTGCTGCAGATGGCGATCAAGTTTACCAACGAACCGCCGCAGGGCATACGGGCCAGTTTGAAGCGCAGCTATCTGGCCTTCACGCAGGACTACCTGGACTACACGTCGGCACCGCAGTGGCCACCGCTGCTGTACACCGTTGCCTTCCTGCACTGTGTCGTTCAGGAGCGGCGCAAGTTTGGCCCGCTCGGATGGAACATCCCGTACGAGTTCAACCAGGCGGACTTCTCCGCCAGCGTACAGTTCATCCAGAACCACCTGGACGAGATGGACCCCAAGAAGGGAGTATCGTGGCAGACGCTCTGCTACATGCTCGGTGAGGTGATGTACGGTGGGCGCGTTACGGACGATTTCGACAAGCGGCTGCTGACGACGTTCACGCAGGTGTGGTTCAGCGAGCATCTGCTCACGCCGAGCTTCGAGTTCTACAAGGGCTACCGGGTGCCGATATCGCGCAACATACAGGTGTACGTCGACTACATCAACCAGCTCCCGCCGACCGACACGCCGGAGGTGTTTGGGCTGCACCCGAACGCGGACATCACGTACCAGATCAACACGGCGAAGGGTATCCTCGACACGATCCTTAGCGTGCAGCCCAAGGAGGGCGGTGGGGGCGGCGGGGAAACGCGCGAAAGCATCGTCTTTCAGCTGGCCAGCGACATGCTGCGCAAACTGCCGCCCCAGTACGTGGCGTTCGAGGTGAAGGAATCGCTCAGCCGGATGGGAGCGCTGCTGCCGATGAACATTTTCCTGAGGTAAGTGACGAGTGCGTGTGTCTGTGTGTATGTTTTTGCAGTGCAGTGAAGAGGTTGTAAGTATGGAGAGACGCTTGGTTGGGTACATGATTGAAAGTGCATCTTTTGCATCCCTCTTTAGGCAGGAAATCGATCGTATGCAGCGTGTCATCAACACGGTGTACAACAATCTGTGCGATCTGAAGCTGGCGATCGATGGTACGATCGTGATGAGCCAATACTTGCGTCAATCGTTGGATGCCATGTACGACGCGCGCATTCCGGAACGATGGCAGAAGGTAAATGAAGCTTAGAAATGGGTGTCCGTCTGGGGAGCATTGAAAAGAACGAAACTTACCTGCATCGTCAATAATGGTTCTTAATTTTATTCTATAGCTTTATACGTTTACTTTCTCCACTCCTGCTCTACTCAATCCCGTATTGTAAACGGATCCACTCTCTGGTCTAATTTGCTTGACTTTTCTGCATTGTTTACCAAAACATCGAAGTACACTAATTGCTTCCGTTCTCGTTTTTTAGCAACTTACTTGTTTTGGCTCATCGTAGCAAGCATCCTCGTGGAAGATTAAGAACCCTTTATCAGGAAATAGAATACATTTCCGATTTCGTTTTCGACTTTCTCGCCCCTCAGATCTCGTGGGAATCGACAACGCTCGGTTTCTGGTACACGGAACTGCTCGAAAGGAATCAACAGTTTCGCACCTGGATTAACAACGACCGGCCGAAGGTAGTACGAAAAGAAAAAAACGCACTGAAATACCGGCGGCACCTACCGGAATGCCAGCACAATGCATGAGCCGACGACGTGCGACCCGGCACCGATTGGCACCGGAAATAATGCCGACAGTGATGTCGCTTTCTGCCTATACTCATTGATTTTTCTCTTCCGGTCTTCTTCTTCCCTTCACACGCGTTCGTCCTTCGCGCCACACCAAACCGTCGTGGTAGGTGTTCTGGATGACGGGATTTTTCAACCAACAAGGCTTCCTAACCGCAATGCGGCAGGTGAGAGCAGTGCGGGAAAGCGGGCGGAGGGAAAATATTGTTTATGAACGCAAACTTTAGACACCAGTAAGCCATAGGGAAAAGCCAGCTGAGCTTTCTTGCTAAGTAGTGCTTAATACACCGTTCAAGGTACCACCAATTTTGTCGGATGGTAAGGCGTACGTACACACCTGTACAAACCGTAGGAAGATCATATGGAAACCGAAGCGATGGAACGGGACGTTTCCGATTTCATGAGTGACAAGAAGGGGTTTCCTTTCGTCGCGTCTATCATCCGCCTTCCCCAACCGCGTGCCATTATCGTTTACCTCAATTGTAAAATGGAAAGAATGCGCCTTTGTGGTTAAGGAGTGTTTCGGTCGCATGGCTGTAAGTTGGGAATACAAATTTTCGCCACCGCTGCTCTCGTTGATGGTGGTGCGAAATCATAACCTCAACCTTCATCATTCGTGGTAGGTCGGGTTGGTTTGTCGCCGGATCGATAGGCAGCCACCGGTCGGGTGCAGTGTCACTTGGATGCCACTCACGTACGCCGTACGAGGCAGCATTATTACGATCGTGTTTAGTATTAACATTATCCTTTCGTTCGTTTCGAGCGGCCTTGGAGCTGGCGCAGTGGATCATTGGCCTATGGGAATGTACTAATAACTTACGATCTGAAGTTTTTGATAACGGATTTTGTGGGTCTTGGTGGAAAGCGGCAACATTATTCTAACCATTTTATTCCTTTTTCTATCGAAATTCAGGAATAAGGCAAGATTCTGTACCGAGGTATTAAAATTTATGATTTTTTATATTTTTGCTTGAAGAAATTGTTATTTTCTAAATTTATTCTGAACAATGTGTAGAGGTTATTCAAGTTTCATCAACACGAAATTGATTATAAACAACTATATCTCAGTTAAAACCCATTTGGAACATTGAACATTTCGTTAGGGAGTACATTAAACCTTAAACCTTTCTTAAATTATTTTTTTATGTACTTTAATGTACCTAAAGGATAGCGGCCACCAAAACTTCTGGAACAATCGATAAAGATTTTACACCGTGTCAATGTTACGGTAGGAACCGATACATAAAAGATCGATTGTGTAGAACACACCTTGAGCGATATGTTGAAAATAAAAAAAAAACGAAGTCGCCTTTTTATTAAGCAGTGAAAGCATTGGCACCGAATTTACTGCCGCCAAACATTGGACACAGGGCACTGCATAAACGAGATTCTTTATTTGCCGGCAACCCCTTTACCCTCCATGACTATACACCTTCCGGTACACGGACGAGTTTCCCTTCCATTCTCAAAAAGACCCAACAATGTTGCACGAAAAGCACGAAAGAGCCATAAAAAAAAGGAAATGAAGACTACATAAAGAAAACACGTGCCCATTGTTTTACGTCCTCGGCTCACGGTTTCTGACGTCATTGTACGAACTTATTATGCCTCGCAGGAAGCTAATCATGCCGTCGGATCGCGTTAAGTGTTCGCTGCTCACATCGCGAAGGATTAATTTAATCATTAGCATCTCATGTGTTGTCACCGGTCGCTGATGCTCGTGTACGGGCTAACTAGCTGCAACATTGCAATTAGTGTGCGCATTTGGATTTAAGCTACGGTGTTTGTGTAACATTTTAATTATTTCCTTTCCGTAGCTTCCCCGATGATGAGCTGCTTGTTGTGTTGTGTACAACGAAATCTGCCCAGCCGGCGAATGAGATGCTGTAGCTTGCTTTAAGATAAAGAATTTCGCGCGGTGCTGGAAACGAGGTTGATGAGGTGATTACAATCATAACGATGCTAATTTCGAAGATGATGGACTCACGGTGTACTGCCGTGCGAAACGTCAAACGATGGAAGCTCCCAACAATACGCGGCCTACTAAGACCAAATCGACCCGAAGTCGTACGAAGAAGAAGGATGATTCACCGCAACGGTTTCGTCGTACATTATGAGAATTCGTGCCGTGTGTACCTAATAGGATGCAGCGCGAATCGCACGCAACCCGTGCCGTTTTTCATCCTGTGACCGGGGTGCAAAAAAAAGTTCACCACAAAGTTCACGGTAGCAAAGCAACTCTCTCGTTGGTTGTTTGTGTTTTGTGTTACAGTGTGAGAAGAATTTCAATGTCTCGCCACCGTTGCCAGCGATGATGCCTAGCATGTAGATATGTCTCATACCCGAACCGGGTCCCCTTTGTCGGGGTTTATGTACCAACTAACGAGCGGTAAACAATGGCCAAGTATCCGGCCGTGTCTTGTGGTTACCGGCATACGGAAGCATTACCATCGGCTTACCCCGATGCTGGACAGGTGCTCTCGTGTGTGGGACAATCGAGTTACTATTCCATTGCTAGCTTCGTCGGGATGATTTCGGTTCGGTTCTATGAACGGAAACTATGGCTGGATGCATCTTGCTAGGCTCTGCTCCCGTTCCGCTCCGGACCGTTGATTGGAGAATTTAATCGTTTTCCATAATTTCTCCGGCAGAGATGAAACGGATGGTGCCCAAGACCGAGACCGGTCTCTCAGCGCTCGAGAGTGTACCGGTGGTGGCCATGAAGTGTTTTTACTGAGTGGTTTCTTGCCTAAGCTAATGGAAAAGCATTAGATCAAAGCTGAAGATGCTTCGGGCATGCAATTAGGATTTATTGAAACGTATAAACCTCATGCATTAGTTTTAAAGTTATTTTCACAGCAAAAGTGAAGCTTTAAGTAACAGAACGTAAGCTTACGGATGTTTCCAACGTTCAAACGCTCAGGTTGTTCCATTTGTTTGTTTGCATTTTACGACACACCATCATTAGGAGGTAACGCGAGCCCACAAGGGCTGGGCGCTGGATTCGGTGGTGCTGCAGAATCAAATTACGCGCCACAACAAGGAAGACATCCACGATCCACCGCAGGAGGGCGTCTACGTTTACGGTCTCTTCCTGGAAGGTAAGACTCGCCGTCCAAGTACGGCAATTAGGAAAACAGTACGTTCTCATCTTCTCCATCCGCGCCAAGGTGCATCGCTGGATCGGCGGAGCGGCAAGCTGATCGAATCGAAGCCGAAGGTACTGTACGAGCAGATGCCCGTGATCTACATCTACGCGATCAACACAACCGCCGGCAAGGATCCGCGGCTGTACGAGTGTCCGATCTACCGGAAGCCGCAGCGCACCGACCAGAAGTACGTCGGTTCGATCGACTTCGAGACGGATTTCAACCCGCGCCACTGGACGCTGCGCGGTGTCGCCCTGCTGTGCGACATCAAGTAGAGTTCGCATATTTTAACCTTAAATGTTTTTGGGGCGTTCACTTCGCATCTACTTCGAAAAAGGGCATCGTTTGGTACAAGCAGAAATAGTAGTGTGGGGCGAGATTTGTTCTCTAGCGAAAAATCACGCCACTTCGTCAGCAATAGGAGCTGTTTTAAATGTGTTTTTTTAATGGACAAATGTTATCACTTTAACGTGCTTGTTTATGCTTGAAATGCCACTAAAAGGCAACCTGAACTGTTCAAACGGCAACGTTCAAGCGCACCACTAGATGTTCTATAGTCGTCCTTCACCGGAGGATACAAAGGAAGTTTGAAATATTGTGTTTAGTAAAAGAAAATTATTTCTGTAGTGACAGTTTGTTAGCACGCTTTCGGAAAGATTATCTACATAGGAAAATAAATGATTTTTTGCTGCACATCAAAACCACGTGCTTACCTTTTCATCTTTTCTGTGTTAAAAAATCCGAAATGTCATCAAGTAGTCGACGCGGCGTCTTTGACCGCACAATGGTTCCAGCAATGGACATCAACAACGGTAACGACAGCGTTCCGACGGTGTTCGTGCTCTGAATAACATGTTGCTCTTAGAAATTAAATTCTTTATTATTTTATACCATTTTTGTATTTTGTTTTTGTTTGTTTGTGAGTTTGTGTTTGTTTTACCATTGGCTTTGAGAGTTTGGTTTGTTCGTCTTCGATTCCATGTTGCTTGAGTGTTGTCGTTTTGAGTTTTTCCTGCGTCTTTTAGTTTTGTTTAGCTCTTGTTTTTTTTTAATATAGCTGGGGATTGGGGTTTGTTTTTGTATCTCCTTTGTGTGCAAGATGAAGCTACTTGTTTACCAGTGAGAAATATACGTCAAGAATCTATGTACAGTAGAGCGATTTGTTTGGCATTTCGTCGTTCGACTCCCCCACCCATCGGTTCCCATCGGTACGAGGTCGCTAACCTCACAATTTGAAAGGGAATAGTATGCAATAATTTAATAAGTTTTTGATTAGCCGATTTCATAGGTGCCCATGTCCGTTTCTTCTTGCTCCGGGATGCAGTGTGTCACCAGTTCCGCTGCATCCGCTCGTTTCCGTTCGCGTAATTTAGGAGTAGAACTTACTTACATACCCGGTGCCTATGCGTCCGCGCGCGCTTTCATCCCTATGCAAGGATCTCCTAAAGGATACGTATGTGTCCTAGCGGCTGGGGTGCTTTTATCAATAATTATACCGCCATTTTTTTTGTATTGTATTGCCCCATCTTTTTTGTCTAATGACCTCCAAGTCCCAGCCTCCTGCGTATGGTTATTCGTATAGTTTTTTTTTAGTTTTAGTAGTAACACATTTGCCTAACCGGGTATCATCGATCGTTAAGCAAAGCAAGCCACAAAAGCTTCCTTCTTACAGTCATTCTCCCCTCTCCGTACTCGGACTAAATATTAACTGTTTGTAGTAAGTTCGTGTCACGTGTTTCCTCTTCTTCCCTTGCTGCTTATCCTCGTTTACGTCCCACCATTAGGCTCACAATCTCGGTGCTGCTGCCGAGAAGACGAAAAACGGTGGCGTGCTCCATGTTTTCGCCACCAAGCAGAAGACGCCAGCGTTTCCAGGCTTCTCGGCTCGGGAGTTTGCGGTAGCTTTTCCTACTACTTTTTAATCATTGCCTATCAAACGATAGCGATTGGTTTTAGTGTTTGTTGCTACTTTTTGTTTATTTTTTGGTTTTTCTTGCCATCTTTTAGTTTTTTTTTAACTGAAATCGCTCAGCGACCAGCGGCTCGCGATTTGTTTACACTTTACAATTGTGAAATGACAAGCAAACCCTATCGGTTTCCGGTGAGACTGATTTTTTTAAATTGTTTTTTTCCTTCAGTGCTCATGTCAAACTTCAGAACGCAGAACATAAACGATTGTTTTTAGGCAGCAAATGCATGTAGAGTAAAACTTTAATAAGAGCCTCATATAAAAGAAATTAAAAAGCATATTTCTTTTTTCTAAGTAGCAAACATTAGTAGCGTTAAACTGTAATAAATTATTCCCATAACTCAATGCCCGGAAACCCCACAGGACGCTAACGAAAGGTACGGTAACTCAGCGTGTGCAATTCAGAAATTGGACTGCTTCAACCCACACAACGTCTTGCCAGCCACAAGATTAAACGTGCGCGAAGACTAACACAAATGCTACATAATGGAGTTCACCTGACGGGAAAAGAAAAATCATAATTTCCCGCCCTAAAGAAAAACGAAACTCCAGGTTAACCTGCAACGCGGCAAAGTGAATCCCGCGGCATCAATAAAGCCTGTCAAATGTCGGTGGAGCACGCATCGTTCACACAGTGGGACGCTCGTGCGTTGCTAGGCACCGGCAAGAGAAGACAAATCATTTCCTGCTTCTGTTTTTTTTTGATCGTACGTTGCTTTGGTGACGTCAAAAGAGGATGAAAATGGGTGAGTGTGTATGTGTGCGATTTTCCACCGGTTGCACTTTCGGCGAGCGTACTATGCTGGCACGTGATGCCGAGTTAAAAAAGCCGAGGAATATTTGGTTCCTGGATGGGACAACCCAAGCTAAGGGAGAGGTTTTAGAATTTTTGTTCCTGTTTATATATTTTTTTTCAATATTTTTCCATCCATTTAACGAGGAAGAAGCCCGGGTGAAGCCTGTTTTCGTTTCTCATAAAGGTTATGAACAATTAGACGACCGGTACCGGATCCGGTGGAACTGGTCGCATGAAGGGTAAAATTTATTCATCGTCGCAGCGTTACTTCTCGCATCGTCAGAAGGGGAGCAAGTGTATGGGGGTGTGAAAATACTTCCTGTATTATCCACACGCACCGTGTTTACCCAGCATCACACTTAGTGTTGATGAAAGGACCATCTTTCTGTAGGCTTTCATAAACAACAACAACAACACAACAAACACCCTTAATAAACTGAAGAGCCGCTGCGACGATGCGTGCCGGGCTCGTTATGGCTGATACTGCCCTGCAAACGCGGCGTTGAGAGTTTGGTTAAAGTAAGAGCACGGGCTTTTTTCTCTTCATCATCAACACTTACGCCCGGGACGCTTATCAACCGGCTGCCAAATGGCTACGTGTCACGCATCGCGTACAATGCATTCCCGTAACCAATGGAGCCCTCGGCCGGAATTTGGATGGCGGATGTTCATTTTATCGACCATTGGCAAGACAAGCGGTAGCGTAATTTAACGCCCTAGTGTTATGCTAGACTTTCCAAACTCCAAACGAGCGTGCAAGTTATTGCCGGTTTGGCAAAAAAAACAAAAACTTTAGGAACATTTTTGGTGCTAATTTTGTGCACGAAATCATGGCATGCTGAGCTTACGTAGGCATCTCGCTTTCTCTCCCGGCTAGAAAAAAAAACCTAAAGCCTACTACGATGCGATATTATTAGACACCAAAGCGTCCCTTGGTCTCAAGTCCGCCAGTGTCAGAAACCAAAACTAATGCGAACATGTCGCTATACGTTGAGGGTGCATGCGAAATCTAACCTAACAAATGCGCCCTGTCAAGTTAGGCTCGGCCGGTAGCCGTGGAAAAGGTTGCAACTTACAGCTGAACATTGAGGTTAGGAATGGGTTGTCCACAGCTTGGGTGAATGGGTTGCGGATGTTGGAGTTGGAAGTACGGCAGGGTTTTCGAAACTTTCGAAACTTTCTTTCGTTGCGGTGTACTACCGGGTGGGGTCGCTAGTTTGTAAATAGAGGTTTCGCTTCTAATGCGTGCGCTGCTCCACGATTGGGCATTCGTTTCAACACTCGTTGCGTCTTTATTGATTCCATTACACAAAAGCAGACGATCGATCGTTGCGGTGATGGTAGAGAATTGGTTTTTGGCAAATGTTTGTTTTTTCTTGTGTTTTGCAAACGTCCCATCGGTGCAGGTCTACATGTTCATGGTGAAGATAGTAGTGCTGTTGTACTCCAGAGCTGGTCCTGTAGAGGGTCGTCTTGTCGGGTAGGTTTGTGGTCGTAGCTAGCTGCCTGCCTGCCCCTACCACGGTTTTAGTTCGCGAATCGATTTTTGTACATACCGTAGACGTACCGGGGACCGAATTCGGCACCATTGGTGCGATCGCTCGATCCCTGCACGCGGTTCGTCTCCGGGAGCGTTTCGTCCACCGGTACGGTCTGCTGTGCACTGGAGCCGTCACTGACCGCAGGTTCCTCGGGCTGCTCGTCTTCGTCACCGGTGCCCTGGTCCTGAGCCTGGGCCAGCGTTTGCCTGAGAGCTTGATCCTTCGTCTTGAGAGCTTCCTGGTCTTCGTTGTTGAATAGACTGCTCAACTGGGCGGATTGCTGCGATTGCTCGCCTTGCGAACCCACCGACTGGTCCGGAGTGTGCCGTTCATTGATCGAGTGCGGTCGTTGAAGCTTGCCGGCGTACTGGCTCGCCTCCCTTCTCGCGAGGTGACTCTGGCGCAGCAGACTCTCCACAATCGCTTCCACCTCGTCCGCTTCGGTGGGAGTGCGACGGTCCGGTTCGGTAGCGGCAACGCGCTGATTGTACAGCTTGCGATCGTAGTAGGTGTAGTCGCGGGGATACTCGGATCCATCGTAGAGATTGCTGCTTCGCTTTCCGATCTCTCTCAGCAGTGCTTTGTTCAGTTCGACCTAGGGAGAAAAAAATAAAATTATGAACAATATTTTATATTCTGTATTTATTGTTTAATGCGAGAAAAAAAATTAAATTAACATATTAATATGCTTCCTCACATCTCAACAGGGGCAGTCATGCGCCTACTAAGCCAACATGAAAACCAATTATGTGAGTTTTTCTCACATACAACCCATCCAAGCATGCATTGGCTTCTAAATTAACCCATTCTATTCAGCGTCTGAACAACGGCAGTAGACACGAAAAGAAGTAATAAAAAAGCCTTTTATTCATAAATTTGCTATTTCATAATCCACCAACAGAATAATACCACAGTGGAGAGCTTTTCAATCCGACAATTTTGTGTTGTACGCTTTTTTCCCCTCGCAGCATACCCGCGCGCTCCCGATTTCCGGTTGTGTTGGTGCAAATTTTAAAATATCCCACTTCCTTTCCCCCCCGGCGAACTTTTTCAGTTTTTATTCTCGCTTGTTAATGTGCCGCTGTTTCAATCACTTCCGCCCGGCCGCTTTGTCTTCATCCCGCAAGCGACCACCACAGGCCGTTGGCTTTATGTCCCCAACTGGTACTGGTACTGGTGGTATCTGATTTTTATTCCATTTCCTGACACGAGCTATCCCACGAGAAATAATTGCATTGCTCGCTGCGGCTCGTGCGATCGCGGTGACGGGCGACAAGCAAATGAAGCCTGCCGGTAGGGAAGGAAATGGGAAAATATCATTTCCGGACGGCATCATCATTAGCCGGTTGATTAAGTCCACGCCAGAAGATGCTGCAGGTGATGGTGGTGATGAAGATCGTGAACTCAAAGTCATATTCGATTTATGAAGTTCATATTTTTTTTTGTTCACATTTAAAGAAAATGTATTTCACTTAAAGTACATGTGAAATGCCGAAGAATCCTCAACATCAGGAGTTAATAAAATTGAAGACAAGTAGAAGTAAAGCAAAAGTAAATAAAAAAGTTATAAAAAATGATGAAAAAATTACTATCAAAATTACTTAAAACCTTATAGAAACAATGAATAATACAAATTATAAAACATAAAAAATCAAACGTTATAAATAGTTCGGATAAGGCTCATAAGCTCATAATATCTAAAAGCCTCAATAATAAACCTCACGAGTGAAAGGGAATAATACATAAGAAAAAATGTACCAAAGTGGTCTGGAGAATTGAAAATGATGGAGGAAATATTCAACGAAATTAAAGTAGACAATTAAGTATTAACCATAACTAAGAGGAGAAAGACGATTACAAAATCTAAAGATAAAAAGAGTTTGAAACAGATTTACATAAAAAAGAATCGATAAAAGATTGGTCTTTCGAGTACAAATGAAAGAACAGAAAGCGAAATAACACCAATATGGGTCGAGAAAAGACTAATCTTTGGAAAAATATGGAAACAAAACACTCTTTAGACTCTTTAGGAGAGTTAGACATTGTAAATTAAAGCTGCAATCTTTCTTCCCCAAAAGGGAATTCTCTTAATAATTAAAAAAACCCAACACCAAAATGCTCAAAAAACAGGTATCTATTCATATAACGTAAAATACAACGTACCCAGTCATGTTCTGATGCTGCCGTTCTATTTTCCCCCATCGCATCTCACATCATGCCCTCGTCAATTAGCGTTTTGACATAATTTTACTAATCTGCGATCCAAATATTTGATTGTTTCTCGCTCGGATGCTATATCACCCCCACTTGCGAGCAAAACCTTAAAAGAAACAACGCACTACGAGCGTACGAGAAAAAAATCCTCCATAAAATTGGAATCGTGTCGAATTTCAACAAAATAACAATTTGCATTTCCGCCACTTCTCGGCTGGTGTAATAATGCACGCCCACTGCCGGCCGAGCCGAGGAAACGCCACGTTCGCCACCTAAACCGCGTGTACGTGTCGGCTTGTATGCCATTGTACGGTCACGCAAATTGGGATCATTACAGTTTGATGGGATGTTTGCGTGCGTAAACGGGAGCTCGAGGGGGAGGAGGTGGGGTGACGGTGATCGTTTCGAATTTTTTTTTCCGGTACCCTCGCTAGCTTCAGTTACACCAAGTAATAAAAGCGTGTGATTTTTCCACGAGGCTATACTTTTCGCATGCCGCAAGAAGCCAGGTCCAAAAAGAAAAACAAAACCCCTGGTGACCTTTTTTTTGTTAGGCGCTTTATTTTTAGCGCCGGGCGGAATATATGTTTTAATCTTGACGCCAGTGCTCGCCTCCACCCCCGTCTCCTTCACCCGTAGCACCGGTGGTATGCAATCCGAGAAAGGTGAAAGAAGGAAACCCCGAACCTGAAGAAACAAAATCCTAGTCGCAAACAAACATAAACAGTTTAATGGTGACATTGAGTTCGAGGCGAGGCTGGTTTCACCGTACGACGTGTGTTGTTCCATTGCCATTGCCATTTCCTCCGGGTGGTAGACTGGAGGGGATACGAACGGCAGGCTTGGCGCGACGATTGATGCCTTATTCGATAAGAAAAGGGCAACAGATTTGAAAAGGAATCCAATTTGCAGTGGATAAATCGCACGCTTAGTGGAAAGACGTTCCTTGTTCGGATTGTCGCGTTCGTCATCGGCTATTGAGCAGATGATGAAATGTTTCAGATGTGCGCGCTATACTTTTTACACCGTATCAAAGGGAAATTTCGTCCCACAATCGCACATATTCTATGACGTCACGAGGCAAACTTCGGCAGAAGTCGTATGGTGCCCAAAAAAAAAAAACGATTCGAACCGATCAACGTTTTAATTGAAATTTTGCTCACAAGCCAGAAGCGAGCTTTGCTGATGGTAAAAGTTTTGCATAACGATGGTCGAAATCGATTTAAAGTATGTCTAGAACGTGTGATGGTGGGTTTTGCCGTAGTCAATACTGGTGTGCGGAAAAGGTTTGAGAATCATTTATTTTGTTGTTTGATTGGCTGATAGCTGAAACGTGTTTTACTGACATTTTTGATAGAATATCATAGGATTCGTTTATACTTTTTATTTTGTTTTTGATTTCGCCTTAAATTAAATCATTTTCATAGTTCATAAAGAAATTTTCATATAATGTTTAGAATATTCATTAAAATCAAAGGACAATTATAATTATTTGAAAACATAACATTTCAAACAATTGGATCGTCCCGTTTTGAAATATTTCAACAAGCTGCAGACTAACTCAGAACGATTACCAATAGTCTTAGATTGCAGGCGATATAGCTATTATAAAATGAAACATAATTAGTTTATTTATTTTTTATTCATTTCGATAAGCAAACTTTCAAATCCATTTTGATTATTTTTTTTTTTTATGTTAAGAAATAACGGCCTGGCCGTATTGCTTATCCATTTTGATTAGTATAAGTACAAAATTAGGTTTCTCTTCCGAGGAAACCAAAACGAATGCAATAAAAAACATTTATTATTTGCAAAAAGTGTGCGCCGGGTCATGCGCCCTTGCCGAAGAGTAATCAAATACAGCATTAGCTGCCCGAGAATGGATCTTCGATTTGTAGAAGCTATCAACGCTTTCGGATGATAGCCGGCCAAATATGAAGCATCCCATAATGGTATGGTTGCTTCGGGTGATGGTCTTTGGACTTTACCACGCCATAGCGAAAAAGGCACTCCATTTTCATCTTCAACAGCTTCACGCTTTCACCACAGAAAAACACGTGCCGATGGGGTTGTTTCGTTATGAGTTAAATGAACGGTCGAAGCTTCACCGCACGCCGGTGGAAAGGCAATCGCCCAAAACCCCACGTAGCGCAGCGTGGTGTAAACGTAAACGCAGAAAAGAAAATCCTTATCCCTTTGGCGTCATAAATCATGACGCTAGCGCCTGGCCACTGTTTTTGGCCAACCATACTGGGAAGCACGAGAGGACCGAGCTTTGCTGATAAAACAACGGATTAAATCGGTTGGCCCTTCGTACAAATGTTCTATTTGTTTCGGGTTAGATCAAGCCGGCTGACAGACTACCGGGAAGGTTGGACTGGGTGACTTGTTGAGAAAAGGGGGGCGATAAGCCGACGCCTTCAGAAGATGTTGATGTTTCCATTGAATTCTTTTTGGATGGAATCGAAGCCCGTGCTCGATAGTAATCTTTTTTGTGTAAATATTTTCATGCGCACGTCATTATAATATGGCTTACAGTAAGTGTAAATGAAGTAAAACAATTCATAAAAAATGTGTTGAAAATTATTCTCCACCAAGCAATTCATCCGTACGTGGTTTGGAAGAGCTAGTATTGAATATCACGAGAAGCAGTCTTTTGCATTCATTGCACCCGGCGCACGTTAAGGAATGGCCACGTGCCGTACTAATTCATTCTATCGCTTGCCTTCTTGAGTGCATAGTAATCAACCGCAAAAGAAAAGGTCACGAATCGATATCATAACTATCGAATAACGCCGCAGCACCACATTCCTACCTGTCTGGTGTTTTCGCGCATCTGCCTTCGGGCCATCTCGAGAATGATTCGCTGCCGCAGCACATCCAGCGGGTTAACGATCGACAGCGATGGTTTTGTCCTTTTCAGCGAGAGCAAGCTGTTTTCCTGCAAGTAGAGACAGATCGTAACACAGGTCATAACATAAAAATTTTATTTTTTATACAGGGAAAGGCGATGGGTTGGGTGTAAAACACGGTAATGATATTGTTTTCAAATTTAAATTGTAACAAGAGCTTTTTGAAGGATACATTTCAAATTTTTAAAATTTCAAAAATAAAATGGTTGAATTTTTATCACAATTGCGGTTTTTTTTGTGAACCACGTAAGTCCAATTTGAAGAATTCCAACGAATGTCAGCTTAATGCAATGAAACGGCCTTTTCTACCATTTCTTCATTTAATATCCGTTCGTTGTAATGTAATTTTCCGTGAAATAATTTCGTTTCATTTCATGCTCAACTTCACATCTCAAATTTACTAAAAGGCTTACTTTGATGAGACGCCCTCTATTGGGCGATAACGTAACTGTTAGTGTCAATTTTCTAATCACGATTTTTTCTCCTAATTTTAAATTTACATTTTAGGTAAAAACGTATGTTTTAAGTATTAATAAAATGTTTCTAATTAATTGATTTTAATAATCTAACTAAAACGAATATTTGGGGAAATTCTTTTGTTTCAAAGTTAGTTGTCTGCACGGCAAGGGGCAAGCGTGATTATCGCATAAATTAGCATTCAATTAGCTCCAGCACCGGCTCGTTAGAGGCAACGTTTATCGAACCATTTCCAACCGATGTATCAAACTATCTGACAGCTTACGGTTCACAAGTTCCCTCACCACCATCTTCCAGCCTGCATGAAGTGCACGGATCATCAAAATTAATTTTATCGCAATGTACTAAGTGGGTGTGTAGTATGGGTCCCTATTGCAAGGAGAAGGGTTTATGGAGGGAAAGCAGGGGAAACGGGAACAGACAATCGCTCTGCCAAGGACCATTGTTGCTACTGCTCCATCCTGTCGGGAGTCCGAAGCCCGCACAATCGTCCGATGCACGTGCTCGTCAACGGTCGGTGGCGTGGCGTAGAACTAAACATCCCCAAACGCAACTCGGGATACGTTTTTCCGGGAAGGGCCCAGGGTCCCAGGGCATGCACGCAACGGGAGAAACGAGCAAGTGCATCGGTAACCATTTTCATTTAACCGTCCCGTGAGGAGCTACCGTTCCGGGTGCGCGAAGGTGCGAGGGGATCCGTGCGGAGCTCGCTGGAAATGGTACAATTTCCCAAAGCACTTCGGGTTGGTTGCTGGCAAACGGTTGAATAAATCACATAAACACTGTCCGGTGCAGGTTGCCACCAGGGTGGTGGTGGTGGGCCCGTTCGTTCTGTGCGGTCGCAGGTAAAGCTATGAAGTACAGCTATTGTTTCAGACTTGCCGTCGTCGCTTGGAAGCGAAAGAGAGAAAGGACGCACAGTAGCCAGGGGAAATTAGACATTGCGTTGCCTGTATGCTCCCCCGCAAGGAAAGGGTTTCTCTTTCAACTTTGTAAAGTTGGCTCCCTTCGGGTGACATTTATAGTTGTGTTACACGACGGATATGCTCGCTTTAAACCGAACATTCGGTCGTTGTTTTAACGCACATGTACAAACTCGTTAGGGGAAGAAGTAAAAACAAAAAACGAGTGAACGAGCGTCGAGTGTGAGTGCAATAATTTGCGTCCCTGCCTATTGATTCTCTCAACGAGCTTTTGGTTGACCTATTGCAATTGAAAACTGGAAATACGGTTGGGCGTGCGTGTGTGTGTTTTTTTTTCGCTTCTCAATTTGCATCCGACACTCCACAGTGTCCCGGTGCGTTTGGTGGCCTGTTTGCCGACAGAAATGTCAATCCCTTCTGCGGTGGTGGGTAAATATTTCAAAAAAGCCAATAAACACAGTCGTCGTGCCATCGGCAGTCAGCCTCCACCGTGCACCGTGATAGATTCCATCGTTATCGTGCTGTCGAGCGGTAAAGCAGCCGCATCGTTTGTGGCCACGATGCTCATAAACGGCTATCGAAACGAACCACCCGACCAGGCTCGGATATGCGGAAGTGACGGCGAGCTCGGAATATTTGTGGACCGAACGGGCAGATCATGGGCAGATTTTTACATACGCCCTGCGTCGTGCACCGTGGAGTCCTTTTCGTTCTGTGTTTGGCTAATGCTGACCGGAGATTTGCCGGTGCGTTAACTCATTTCGTAGAGTAGTTTTTTTTCGCTTTTTTTTATATTACGCCTTCATATGCAAAAGTACACCAGCCTGCAGGACATTCTAATCGATACGGGCTAGATCTACGCCTACTGCTACGCCTTTAAACACACGATGACAGTTGGACTAATTAACTGTCATTTCACTGCAATTTTTCGCTCTGCGGGCGGTCTTGCTCGAACCGGACCGTGTAGGGATGCAGTGAGTGATTGCACGGCTGACAGATTCCGTCTGTGGCAATGGAACGAACGGCCGCCATATCACGCGATGGCAGCCATCAGCTACGGAAACGGAGCGCCCACACACAAACACACACCCATGCGCTTACATGTTTCCATCGGTAAGAAAGAAAGTGTTGAAGTGACTGACGGATTCGCTAGAGGCTCATGCGAATGAGGGACGCTGGAAACCGACAGTTCCTGGGTTTTCATGCGCATAAGCTTAGCCTAAAGCGTGTTTTGTTTTATCTGGCTCTTTAAAGCGTTCCGGGCGGAAAGATTTCTTACGAGATTTTTGTATCTTTCTCATCTAGGCGTTGAATTTTGACACATGATGATGGAAATCCATAATGGAAACATAAGATGCTTGCAACCCTTTCCATTTTACTTCGTTCTAAAATGGGTAAAATCAGGTTCCAAAATCATTGATACACAGCGTAGACGACGTTATGTAGATGACGTTATATTTGAATGTATTATTTTTGGTTGAATAGATATAAAGGGAAAATCCTTTTAAACACACTTGCTTTACCTCAAAACCTCTTTTCTGACTGGTTGTTTCCATTTGTGCACAACATGTTTGCTTTTGGTGCGTTTGAAAGGGTCTAGAGACGAATTCTAGAGTACTTATAGTTCTATCACTCTTCACCAGATGGAGCCACACATTCAGTAGCGTTCAGGTTGCTGTAATGGCTTATGTGCGATATTTTTGTTATCCCTTAGGTTTTTTTCTGGACTGTTCTTAAAGGTCTTTGATGCCAAAGTCTTGATTTAAAGCTAAAAAACTTACTGGACGACACAATTTAATCTAATTTGGAAGCGATTCGGATCACATACCTGTACGACGCGGCTGTCACTGTACGGTAGGGCGGACACCTGCAGACTGACGCACACCAACGCCATAACTACCGTCCAAAGCCACAGAGTTGCCTTCATTTTGCTATAAAAAAAAGAATAAAAAAGAGGAAGAGATTAGAAAGAGGTTAGAAAGTGCGAAAATTAGATCAATCAGCGCACGCGCTCGCTGGTTAATGAACAGTGAAGCCCTCCCCGGGGCTGCATGAATCGGTCGCCAAATTGGATGGTTTCGAAATAAATGTTTGTTATTGTCCGCGGCGTTGGGTTTGCGTTGAAATGATTCAATTAAATATTTGATTTCAGCCTCGCCACCGGCCCGGGGCTAGGGGTGGGAAGGAACCCGTACGCTCCGTTTTACCCTTGGGTTCAATATTTTAGGTGCTGATTGCAGCTAATAAGCTGTTGGCGATCAATAATAACTGACCGGGTGGGGTGTATATTTTCGATGTGATTTATTGTATATAATTGGAAACAACAAATGGACGAAAAATTATGCTTTATTGATATGAGCGTTTGAAAAGTTTATTTTTGTTGCACGTAAAGCAAGTACACTGTTTGTACAAAAATAGAGCTATATGAATAATGTAATTTATGGTCAGTTTGTTTTTTCAACAAAGCCGAGGATCACCGTTTGAAGTGCCGTAGAGTGTTCCATTTGCAATCATCGATGCCGCGAACAAATACTACCGTGTCATGTTTGCTTGATTAATTATTCAACGGCCCCGAACGATGACGAAGGCAAACATTCGACGATTGTGTGTGTGTGTTTTTTTTATCTCGCGAGCAGAACGGCGCCCGGTGAAAGGTTTCATTATCGTTCTCTCGTGGGCGATTATAATTTTCCTAATTCGATTTAAACGATACCCACAATCCATGTTGGCCGGTCGGCCGGCCGGCTGGCTGGCCGTTGTGATATGTTGCCTTTTTTATTGCTACATTCACGGGCCCGAGTCGGGGCCACTGTGGTCCAGCAGGAGGTTATCAATCAACGCACGCATACCGGACACCTACGCGCACGCATCGTAGGGCACGATACCGGGCCGTCTTCATTAAAATTGCATGGTATCATTTTTCACTTTCCCACAGCCGCTCAAACCGCAGCCAGATGGGGGTTACAGCCGGTCTGGTGGGATTCAAATGGAATTCCAAAACACACCGCGATGCTTTTGTAGGCTACAGCAGGCTGTGGAAACTCTAGACCATTCTAAAACTCTCAAAATTCAAATATTAAAACACTCGCTTTAATTCACTTCTGAGAAAGATTGTTTGAAAAAATGATTTCCACTGCTTGACTCACTCGTACAATTGTAGAATATATGCTTTCAACTATGAATTAAGTAAAATAAACACTTAAAGCAGGATATCTAACATAGAACACTAGCACTACCGACGGATCAGCATCGATATCGCACGGCGCCCGACCTGCACTAACCATTTTCGCCACTGAAAACATCGGCTTTAAATAGTGTAACAGGTGTGAGTGCTGTACCAAGACGACCCAAGGCCTACAAGCCTACCTCCCTGAGCCACGGGTCGCTCCCATCCGCATCCCGCACTTCCGTTGACAACCGGTTGACATCTGCTTGCTTGCTTTTCGATGAAAAATATTTGCCCGAGCTATAAACGTCGTGCAAGATGGTGCCGGAAAGGGTTGCGGGGTGCCTCGGGGGACCGTCGTACAGGGAGCGGTAGTGGAATGGTGGAATATTTGTGACACCCTCACACGCTTCTTAATAGTAGGAAAATATTTTTATATTTTTTTATTTGCATATGAGTGGAGCGAAATTTTGAAATATTTATTTCTCACTTCTCACGGTGAGTAAGAGTGGATGTGGGTAAATAGATCAATTTATTGGCATTTTATTGCCAAAATTCACCCAATATAACCCAGTTCCATCGAAATTCCACTCTATAAAACCTATCCACCTGTTACTGGATGGATCACCTGTTACTGGATGGATGCTGCTCGTTTTTTAATTGTTTTTTTTTTCAATCGTGTTTTTTATAATTTTTTATTCAACTTTTGCTTGTATTTATTTTATATTTATTTTATTGTATTTTTGTACACCATTAAAAATGATAGTTTTGATAAGAACCGTCAGATAAACACCGTGTATTTTGCGAAAAATACCCAACTAACAACCCGAGCGAAAAGCAGAGTTGAACCTGGCATTATGCAAGCATGACTTACTGTGACTTGCTCCAGCCGACTGAGCTATAAGATGTGACGGGATGTAAACAGCCTGTAACAGCACAAAAACGTACGCGTGAGTGAGACTTTCTTCCAAGAACCGTCTTGCAAGTCATGCACTTCAACTGCGTTATATTTTTAACCACCGTGACATAAGCAAAACTTTCCCGAAGCCACAGTTGGGTAGATGAAAATTAAAACTTTACATGAAAGAGCGCCAGGAACCACCTAACGAAACCAATTCCCGGCACCAAACCATCCACGTGAGCACCGAGTATGCGGCTGCATAAGTTATTCAAAAATCCCCTGAAACTTTCCGACCATAAGTAACAACAAACAGCAAAAAAGTCGAAAAAATAAAAACCATTCCACCGGTAAACAGCACCCACCGTTTGTGCGTCAGTTGGCAATTTCGGTTGACTTTATTTTGCACTTTCGTCCTCCCTCGGTGGCCCCACGTAACGTTTCACAATTATCGGTACGCGGCCAGCTCACCAGGTGCAAATTGTTAAGGTGTACACTGCGTCCGGTACACGAGTTTGCCAATCGGTGTACGGCAGGAGCAAACAAAGGGAAAAGAGAGAAGAAAAAAAATTCTCACATATTTACACACCACCGCCCACAAGGCTTGATCGTCTGGTCGATCGATCGGATCAGATGCACCACAACCAGATGTGTTATTTTCAAAGGTGCCAATCGCTTTATTGATGGAGCAGTTTTCGCCTTTTTTAATCTTCGATCGGTACACCCAATTTATGATGAAAGCGGGCGGGTATGTTCAAAGCGTGTTATTGTCGCTTTTCAATTACTCTCTCTCTCTCTCTCTCTCTCTCTCTCTCTCTCTCGCACACACACGGGTTCGAATTTGAATAAATGACTTTTGGTGGGTATTAGTTCTAATAGGTGGAAAGCCCGTTGTTGGTGGGAGAACGTATTGAAATTGAATTCAATTGAAATATCTACCACCATTTGTTGGAAAAGCTTCTTAATGGTGATAGGAATTGAAACTACTGAACTTGCCCGAGGCACAGTGGCCATTTGCCTTCCTTCACCAACTCCATCACCGCCATCACCACCCATAAATCCCCTGTTGCACTGCAAACCGTGTCGATGCCGAAGCGCCGAATGCACCCCCGGTTGCCCAATGGCCACGATATTCGATTTCCCGATTGCCCGAGCGGTAAAGCAATTTAGAAACTTATCCGCAAAACGGAAAGTGTTGTTGATTTCCACTTTGCAGCTACAAAAACGGCGCTCTCTCGCTCTCGTTCGCAGGCATTTAACGGGCGGAATGCACCATTGATGGGATTGTTCTACAACTTTGCGCTCCGGGAAACGTGAAGACGAACAAGAAAATATGCCGTGTTAAGCTCGGTGTAAAATTGCTTGCAACGTGCAAGTAACAAGTAAAACAAAATGGCGCACAAATTGACCTAAAAACCGGCGGGATCTTTGCATTGTAAGATGTTGTGCAAATGGGTTGCAGTTAAGTGCTTTATTTAGATGCGGTGCAGTGATCTGATTCTGAGGTTAGTTTTCTGATTTTCTCTCACAGACAAAAATAGATCCCTAGCAGCACGCAAACGAAACATTCTTTCCTGTGAAGAATGTGCTTTTTCTCGTGAAATTTTTGTAACCTTTATTGATTTCATCTTTTCAATCGCAACACAAGTTTCGCACAAGAACTCTACCTTTGTTGTTCCATTTCTTTTCTTTCGTTCATTTCAAGTTCCAGTAAAGGTTATTTTTAGCAACAACTGAGTTCATTCTTCGATTAAGGTGAACTTGAAACAAATAATGAAACAGAATACAGTATTAAGTTTATCATTCATTTTTATCTATTTAAACGATAATCGTCTTGTTTTTAGGTTTAAACGTTCGTAAAATGCGGCCGGTTATAATGTCTATAAAAAAATCTAGTAAAAATATCGTTTTTTAATATTTTTTACATATTATTTGTATTTGTGTAAAGTCCCAATAAAGTATGGAGCAGCATTTACTACTTTAATTTGACGCCTTATATAAGCTTCGTCATTTCAGGATGTTCGGTGTCATGTTTGGATAATCTATTGATTTTCTACGTTGGTCTGTATCAAATGGAATTAGTCTACGACAAACGCAGTCAAAGTCTATGTATGTTTACAACCTAATCATGATCGTGATCGAGATAAAAGGCTTCAGTCGTTGTTTTCTTAAAAGTTAATTTAAGTATTTTATATTATAGTCTACTATTTTAGATAAGTAATTGTAAAAAAAACCTTCAAAGGTATTAACAAATACGCACAACTCAAAAATGCACCTGAAAGCATCATCACACAGCAACAACCGTTTCACTTTGACAACGATTACAGCCACTATCCTTTGGTAATTTGAACTTTCAACAACGGACGAGCGACACAATCGTTAGTACCGTTTGCCTGTTTTCTTGCTTCCCAGTAAGTGAACCCCCGTCGGTTCCGGACGACATGGCATCGGGAACGCCACCCAAACCGACCCCGTGGGAGTGGAAAAGAAAATCCCACCACCACGCTGGAGCAAAATAAATTGTCATGATTATTGTGTTACTTATCGTAAACAAAACGATAAAGTGATTCAACCGCTCCGGACCGAGCAGGACGGGAAGTTTGTGTCTCTGTGGCTCGTAACGCACCCGGTAAGCCAGCTCGGTTCGTACCGATGCACGTTTCGCTCACCGCTGGTGGAGAAGGAAGACCTAGCAACGACTTGTTGCCATGTTGCCACTGTTACTAGGATGTTAGCAACATGTTACTCAAGCTATCAACAAGAGGAACACAGTAAGAAGGTGTCACAATATTTAAAAGAGCAAGCAAAGCAATGCAACGATGAGGTGGTAGAAGATGCATCGTGCTCCTGCCGAAGGAAACCCGCAATTTTAACACAACAGCGAGGGAAATTAATTTCTTTTCCACTTCTGTCTGCGGTTAGGCACCTTTGGCAGAAATTAGTCCTCAGCTTGTGGTTTTGTTCATTTCGTTGCGTTTCGCTGCTTTTCGCGTTGGCAGTGGCCTAAATAAACAATTTGCCGTTTCATCTGTTGGGTCAGGGAAAGCTTATGCTTCACAGCGAGCGACTGCTTGGTAGGCTTGCTAGGTGAATTCAAAGCGTCATTAACCACTATTGGTTTGCCATTTGCGCGTGTAATTTATACAACGAACTCGATACAGCTAACTCCGAAGAAATGACCCTGAGGGCTGTCAACTTCGCTTTCCTTCGCATTCCGGAGAAAAGATTAATTCATTCGTACTGCTCTTTGTGGGCGCAGCGAGCGGAAGAACTTATTCTGACCGATGGTGGATTACAGGCCATGCCTGTCTGTCTCTCCGTGGCTCGTCGAGGTGTACCATGGATTATTTGCATTATCAACTCCGACCAGGGTAATTCGGTTCATTTTACCCCCTCTGGGGAAGACGATGAATATTCAATAGGCGATTGGAATTAATCGAAAGGAAGGATTCAGACGTATCGAAGCGAGGAAAAAATATTATAAAATTGCATTAAATTGTTCGAAAAGTCGAACGATAATTTAATAATGTTTTATAGATTCTCATTTCATGCACCTCTCTCTCTCTCTCTCTGAAATTAACTCAAAATCCACCGGAAATGTATCAAATTTCACCCTGAACTGCTGATGAATACTCGCGCTTCGCCGGAGCCTTTCTTTTCACTGTGTGTGTGAGTGTTTGTTTTGGGCGGGAAATGCTCGTAAGCTGCCGGGATTTGCGGGCGGATTAATTGGTGGGTGCGTGTTAAACGATTCCGGGATTCTGGTTGCGGTAATGAGCAGCAAGTTATGCGCCACCGGTTGGCTTAACGGAGAGATGTTTTTTATTTCTCCGTAATTACTTACCATCACAATCACCGCCGCCGGAACGGTGCGCTTACGAATGGAATGGAGCGTTTGCGATGCTTGATAGATAAGATTGGATTACAATTGATTGCCAGCAAGCTTTTTGGATTTTTAAAAAGCTTACTCTTAATCTTTATTGTCGAGATTTGTAAATGTATTGTTCAACGTAATGTATTAAGTTTTTGAAGGAATAATTATTAAAAAAGTATATATCTTTATCTAACTTAGCAGCAAGATTTGGCAGGAGTATGCAAATAAAATTAAAAAATTTCACCAGTAAAAGAGGACTTTCCTAAAAATGATCCAAAAACTTCCGGTTTAGAGACTACTGACTCATCAGGTGTGCAATTCTCGAACAGACAACCTAATCTTGATCGAAATAGGTATGAAATAAAATTAAAATAAAATTTGTACGAAGAGGTTGTATGATTTTTTTATGTTTTCATACAATCTCTGCTACATTATAGGAAAAGTCTTAAACAATTTCACCTTTAATAAATGCAGATGGTTTTCTGCTTCTGCCAAGCCGTTTAGAAAGACCCAACAGCACCAAATCCAATAATAAATTGATTTATTATAGATACATCAGTGGCTGCAACGAATCTTATCTTATCCTTCCGTGAGCAACCAACCACCAAAGTGAGTCGTAAAATCAATTACTAATATCATTCACCACCTTCGAGACGGCATTCCAGGCGAGCTCGTCGAGGAATCTTCGAAGTCGATTTTCGGTCGAGACGAATATCTCACATACTCTCCCTGTGTGGCTTACCGATTCAATTACAAACAGACGGTTGCAGGGCTGGACAACGATCGGGGAGCTAGAAAGCAATTCCTGACCCGGCATGGGAGGAATGCTGTCAGTTTGTGCAACATTTCGCTGCTTTTCCGCTTGAGCAATAGCAGCTCATATGGCATGAAAATGGCTGAAATTTCTTCAGAGTTAGCTGTGCAAAATAGAAAAATATTAATAGGGAAGTTTACTTCCATACAGTTCCTTCGAAATTTATTCGCGAACCCACAAACGCACGCGGTTGTGATGGAGATGTTGATACCTGCAGTCGTGTTATGCAAAATTGGAAAAGTTTGGCGAAAAATATATTTCCGAAACCGAAGTCTAATGAACATGACCCAACCGAGCGTGTAACGTTCGCAAGGCAGCGATTTCAATGGCGGAAACAGAACGCAACAGTGAATTTATTCAAAGCCTCACCACGTTGCCGACT
Organism: Anopheles farauti; assembly: GCA_000473445.2. NCBI lineage: Eukaryota > Metazoa > Arthropoda > Insecta > Diptera > Culicidae > Anopheles > Anopheles farauti. Next base: position 11,964,622 of record KI915040.1, on the reverse strand, counting down.
CGACCGTTGACATTTCGGATTACGCCGAAGCCCGTGGAAATTCCCTGGAAAGCGTTGAATTTACCGAAAGCAAAAATTGCGTGGTGCGCACTGTTTGCAGACAATTAGCAAACACTCTTCATTCGGGCACAACAATCGATAATATTCCCGAGTATAATCCGACCGGCTTTCGAGACCGAGCGGAGATACAAAAAAAAATTAATACAAAACCCACTAAAAAGCATCGCCTTTGGTCGAAAGTTTTGCCGTGAATCGTTAAAGTTATTTACCTCCCGGGGAAGTGTACTGGGAGCCTGTTGACTTTGCGGCACTAAAATGAAATTAATCAGTTTTTAATCCCTTTGATGCCGAGTGGCGATGGGCTGGGGCATTTTCGTTTCTTTTTTAGGTGCGATGAAAAGTTTCACTTTGTAGCCGAACTTGGTGGGACGTATTTGAGCGTACATAAAATGGTTACCCCTTAGGTTTGGCATTGCGTACCACTTTAGCGATAAGTTTTGGGGGTGACATTAATAACTCAGTAACGAGCAAAGGCAAATGTGTGCGCTGCAAACATCATTAAATCATACCGTATTGCAATGCGATGAAACATTTCAATCGAGAACGTGATGACGTAGTCGGGGAGAAAGGTTTCACATCAAAAACCCACGAGCGGAGAAGAGTTATTTTTTTGGGTGTTCGATAATTGAGCACCACTTACTGGTGCATTAAGCTGTGTCAACAGCCAAAATTCCAATTCCATCCAACCGCTTGTGACCATCTGCGATCGCTAAAGGGTGCTGCCAACCTCCCCAGCCCGATTTACGGCCTGATTCTCAACCCGGGACGTAATATTTCGTGGCGCGAGGTCATAATTCTGGCTGCGTTCAGCAAAAACCATCCAACGATAAGGCGTTAATGTCATCATTACCCGCGCGTCGCAAACCATACACGCACTATCTCCGGCGGATGTCCGTGAGAAAAACAATTCACGTGACAATTGTCGGCCATTTCGACAGCGCTCGTAAAGCGCGTGGTGGGCGCTCGTCAACACCGACGAAGCGTCGAGCCTTATCGGGGCGATTTTTATTAATTAGATCATAGCCGGACGTTGCCAGCTGGCTGCAACATTGAAGACAGGACAGGAAGATGCGAGGGAGAGAAAGAGGGAGTGAGGATGAGCGGCAAAAAAAATCACCGAAAATAGAATGAAGCCATCAAACTCGTTCGATAAATCATATCCGCCCACGTGCCGTCGGGGATTAGAAGGGTTGTAATTCTTATCAGCCAGTGTGGTTTGTGTGTGAGTGTGAGTGAGAGTTATTTTGTTTTTGTTTTCAATCGAATCACGCTTGGTTGAATAACGATTTTATTTCCCATTTATGAAATGTATTTGTGCATGTTGTTGCAAAGTTACAAACCACCCGTAACGACTTATTTATACGGTAGAGGTTGTTTTATCTGCAACCGGCACGCCATGGGTCGATCACACAAACACTTGCTGCCACAGCCCCTGGCATCTGTGCCCCGAAATAGAGCCTGTTAGAGAGTTCATGGCCTGCTTAAATATTTCAGTACAAACGACAACTATTTGCGATGACGGGTGATTCGGTGCACATTCGGCTACACGAAATAGGTTGAAATTAACATCATAATTGAAAACATCGAAATGGTTTGTACAATAACGGGGAGTAAGTCCGATGAGCTAATCTGACGTAATTGAAACCGGAATCTGACGGAATCAATATAATGCTGGATCTAGTATGCGTCGTTGCTACTGCCAAATAAACTGTTTTGTTCATTTTCTAAAGCACATTGCTTTGCCACGTGCCAATTAATTGCGTTCTTGGGTAAAAAGTGCTTGCTTACCCACTGTATTCGGCATAATCTGTCCAAACTACAACCATTAAATGATGACAAATTTTGAGCTGAACAAAAGATTAGGTAATTTGTATTACATAATGGGGGTTCGATTGGAAATGATTGTGTAAAACTAACAAAACGGTAGAATTTGGCATGAGTTTGCATAAAGAATGTCCTAATTTGTGGAATTATAAGGTGCAGATGATGGTAACTTTAATTTACTGCTTTGTTTAAAGTTGTGTTACAAGCCTTGATTAGTTGGATCGATTGTAAAGTACCTTTTTTTTAATGAAATAAATATAAAAATACAAACAGATAAATATTGAGTAGTTATTCCGCTCTCATAATATTATTAATTTCAATTTCATTTCACATATGCCACATATATATTCAAAATCAATAAAAAATGTACGATAAATTTAGTTAGTTTATTATTATTGGAAGCTTATCCCAAAGATATTTAAACACATTCAACACTTTACTTTAAATGTTAGGAAAATCTAAAATTAAACACCCAGCACAGCATTTACTTCAGTGGGTGTTGTTTAAAGAAATGTTTCGAACATTATTATCACGCCTTTGCCTATTACATCAAACCACCAGCAACAAAGCACAGCCAGCTCTGGGCAAATATATACGAACATTTATCAAACCATGCGTGGACTAGTTGTGTAGTCGAAAAGTTTCATTCTCTTTTGATTGTCTCAGCGACCACACGCGATTATCGGTGCGGTAAAAGGCAGACAGCAAAACAGGACAGCAAACAGCAATCGAATGTGTGTGGTTGTTTCGGTTGAGGAAAAACCAGTGCCAGTGTCAAGTAGTAAATTGAAGCTAATGAGAAAGGCAAAGGAAAGAAGCGATGGCGCGAATTCGGGTGACTATTCAGAGAACGGCGTGCGTAAATCGTAATCGTAAATTGCAAGCAAATGTAGTCCATTTTGATGCGAATGTGACAACTGAGAGAAAATAATTCACTGGAAATGTGCTATGTGAGAACTTGTTGAAAAGATGGTGTGAATTGTTCATTTAAGTTTTCCTGTACTAGATTCAACCACACACTGAGAGAAGAGTATTCTACAGAGCTATTTCTTTACAATTTTTCTTTATGATATCTAGGTATAATTTTTATAGAATATTGCCCTTTCAAATTGCTATTGAAAATCAAACCTACGGCTTCAGTTCCATTGAATATATCTCAAAAACAAATTCTCATATAGTAATTGGATATGGGGAAGGTGAAACAAATCAAACATTTCAAACATCCCTTTCCTTGCAACAATTGAGAGCTTATTGGATTGCAAAGAAAGTACAAAATGTAAGACGATTTTCTTCGGAAGCTAATGTGCCACGCACGGTACGGTTGAAGCTACAATGGTCACCACCACCAGTGCTGCTCATTATTCTGACCATTTGCAGGTAATTGACAAACATTCGTTATGCTATGCGCAGAAATTCGGGCCCATGATGGTCATAAAAAAAAGTCGCCTCGCAACGGTGGAAAGGCCACCCTGACAACGAAGGCATCATTTGACTTCCAGCGCAACTTTCACACAGTTTGTTAAAAGAGATTTTCGCGGCAAGATAGCACGAACAGGCGGGCACACTTATCAAGATCCAGTTGTCAAAACGGTTGGCAGGCAACAACAGCTCGAATCAACTCGGCTCGGAAACTCGGTTGCTGCTACCGCGTAATCCTACGTAATATCCCTCCCAAGTAGCAGCAGCAGCAGCGCTCTTCTAATCAGCAACGCGTTGCGAGCGAAGCAGGCGGTGAAAAACTCGTTCCACTCGTTGGCGGAGGCGTTTTGAGTCGCATAATTGTGTTTAATTCCTGGCATTTTCGGTCGACGGTCGAACCATCGTCATGCTGCGTTAGGGGAATTGGTTTGTGTGGCGTTGTGTGTACACAAAAGCGGTCCCATGTTCTTTACAAAAGTGTGTCACCATTACGGGCGGTCGTCGGTTATTATCGGTTCCTCCCCCCCCTCCCCCCGCCCCCTGTTACCAACCGCTCGTTCGATTGCGAAAGTGTTCGTTTTGGCGGTGTATTATACCGCCCGAAGCAGGCCACGGTAAGAAGGCTTTCTAAATAAACCGGATTTGGGATGTGTTCCGTGCTTTGGGAGATTTCGGTGTGTTTTTGACTTAACACTTCACCTCGGTGGGAGAGATCTCCGTTCGCGTTCTCGGTAGTGGTATTCAATCAGTCTAGAACTTTTGCTATTCATTTAGCCCATTTGCTTCCGAGAAAGGCATCCCGATTATGATCCGTAAGCTGCTTTGAGGATTATATTAGCAATAAACACCATCCAGGTGGAGCAGAACCGCCGGGAAAGTTTACCGACGAGATTTAGTCAACAACAAAGTCCATCCTGATTTGCACCTTTGTCATCTACTTGCCTTGGATGATCCACTTGGAAGATGGAAAAAAGTCTGGCCCCATATCTTCTTTTCAGCTTCAATATTTCATAGTTCGCGTTGTGCCACACGAACGCATCATGCGCTAGTGTGTGCATTTACATAACCACTCGTTGTAATTACGCCTAGGGTTATTCCCTTAGCGTGAGGTTCATGGTCAATAACGAGAAACTGCTTTAAGTTCCCCTTAGAGACCTTATTTATAGACGCTTGTGGAGCGAATGGGTTCTGGTTTTAAAGCCTTCGCCACTGTCCTTTTACACTGAGGAAAGTCAGGTATTGTTTTATAAATTGATATACTAATTAATACTGGAAAGAAAACAGACAATAATTGCTTAGCCACGAACAGAAACAAGTAGATCGATACGAAAAATAAAGCATTAGTTCGCTGAGGTTAAACAACGAATTATTTCATCAATACTTTATTGAAATATTTGACATGAAATGTTTCAGCAATAATAAACAAATAAATACACCGCTTTTAGTCAAACGCCAAGTATGATTTTCAATGAGAGATTTATCATATTTTGGTATCGTTTATAAGACTCCAACTTATTATCCAACTGTTAGTATGCCGCCGACCCTTTTCAATGACTTCAACTCGGTTTTTGGTGCCTATTTCATAAGAGTCGCCTCGTTTTCAAACCCAATTGATCACTATTGTGAGTTGAATCTTTTCCATTAATTTGTTCATTTGAGTAAAAATTATTTTTATCAATTTATGAAAGCAATGGGAAGTAAAAAGCCTTATAACTTGCTACTCTTTTTTAGAACATATTTCAATATTTATGTTTACTTTCTTTTGGATTTCAAATCACTTTCGCGTGAGCTGTGATACAAAAAGTGGTGGAAACAAAAATGCGAAAATGAAATACTGACACGAAACACTCGTTTAGAACAAACGGTCAAGTCACAAGTATCTGCACAAGAGTCAAACCAGCACATCAGACAGACGCACACACGGTTCGCTTGGAGCTAAGAGGTAAAAATTTACAAAATATTACAATCCAATCAATTTCCTCACCGTTGAGCGAATGCCGCAAGCCGTGTGAAACTGCGTGCGTTTCCTTTTTCGCCCGAGATAAGTGCACGAAATGCACTGAAACCGACTGAAGACATCGTTGCCCAAGGCGCAAGGCGGTAAAAATGGCATGGGAAGAAAACACAGGAAAGTGAAAACTACACCACCCTACCGAACGCCTCCAAACGCAAACACGATTCGCGCCTGGAAAAGAATGCCATTTCGAAGGAGCTGGAAGGTGGGAAAAAAATAAAAAAAAAAAACGAGAAAACTAATTCACTCCCGGCCAGGCCATTTGTGCCAGGAAGTGTCGGTCGGTTCGCTTCAGTTGCACATACACACACACGTGATTTGCACCTTCTCACGCCACGCCAAGAATGCACATGCACAGGGAAGCGTTTCTCAGGCGAACATTATTGGATCTTCGGGGCAAATCGAGTGTGTGTATCGACACGACGTGTGTGTATCGTGTGGGCAACAGTTGGTTCACGGGTTTCGTCGTGATAGCCCCGGACTGAAGACTGCTTCCCATATCGTGTGTAAGAGTCGGATCAGGCGAGAAGGCAACACGGCACGCCGGTACGCGATACAAAGTGGCGAGCGGTTAATAAAGCTTAGTTGGGTGAGATTTTTCTTCCCCGGTTAAATACGTCCCGGTGTGGAATAGAATCCAGGGAGAAAAGAAAGAAGAAGAAAAAAACAGCAACAACTACTGCAAACACTCTCTCGACACCGGCGGAAACTCGTCCCATCTTCGACCGGAAAGGCTGCCGTCGTGATGGCGTGTTTCATCCAATCCAGTCGGCCCGAGTGGCCGTCGTAATCTTCAGCTTAAGCTTAAGGTGCTTGCCGTCCCAGCTTGACCGGTACCGGGAAGGCCCAAGTCCACACACCGAAGGAGATAAATAATAATAACAACTTTATCTAGCGTCGTTTCGGTTTGGCGACGATCCCGCTTAGTTACGCGAGGACGTGAGTTATTTTCGCACCGGTGAACCAGACGTCAGGCGTACGGAAAGTTCTCGGCCACGGAGCCCCGATGAAGAAGGTGAACCGGAAAATTTGATTAATCTACTCCACACGGACCGAGCGGTCGGTCAGAGAACAACTGGGGCCGGTGGACAAGTGGTTAAAGTTACGTCGCGTTAAAGTTACGATTTCATCTTCCCATCCAGTGTTGATCGGGACTGCTGGATCGGGGCTAGAAACGGCACTAGACTAGAGCTTTAAACAAGCTCTAGGTGGTGTTTTCCTTTTAGTACCTATTTTTTAAGAGCACACTTTTCTTTGAATTAACAACAATGCTCGGACAGATTGTGACCACTGACCACGAGCACAATTCAATTACACCGCTTTGGCTTGGTTTACACACAAAATTCCACCACTTGCCGGTGCCTATCTGTCCCATCTCGGTGGTAAATTAAACGACCCCACAATCGGAGATGCTGATCTACTTTCGCTACTCGGTGGCTTCGCGTCTGCGGTGGCGGTTTCGTGGCCGAATGAATGGAAGTAAATAACGGAACCGACGGACTTGAAAGCGAACGAACCAACCGGCCGCGGGTGCAGGCAAACTCCCAGCCATGGAAAGTGCTATCGGCCGCCAACTACATCGGCTCGTTTGCATTTGACAATATCGGATTAATTTTAAATTCGTTTTTCGGACACGGCGGTACCGGTGGGAGGTGGGAGGTGGGCTCATAATGGTCACTTGTTGCTCTGGCGCGGGATTCCATTGAAAGCGGGAGGATGGTTTTTTTTTTTTGGTGCTTCGGCTGAGATCCGTTTAATGCTGGTTACGATCTGATTGGCTCGTTTGTACGCCAAAAGAGTATGTTAATGTTTTTTGTGGTGGTAGTCCGGATTTAGAGCTTTGGTTTTAATATTTTCTAAAACACTCTGAAGATTGAATAAGGTTAATTTAAATGTTTGAAATTTTTGTCACCTTTTAAGTGCCGCACGAAAATTATGCAAAACAAGTTCAAAAGGGTATTAAGAATTGAAACCGAGTTGATAAACACGGTGATATGTTTGCGTTTGCGAAACGTTTGCGGTGATATGTTTTCAATAATATAGAATTGATTGATATTTTAAAAATTCGATGCTAAAAATTTTTTTCTCACTGAAACTATAGCACAACAAACATATGTTTCAATAAATAAATAATTAAAATTAAAATCTTGATCGATCGATATTTAATTGTGAAATCAAAATGTCTTTTAGAGAAATTAGATTTTCTCTGCAATTTGTTTTTTTTACGATTTAAAGGTGGCGATTACTTTCACTTAAAACGATCAAACTAATTGTCACAGCGTTTCAGTAAACAAAACTTGCATTCATACAAACCCAAAAACGGGCGCCTCCATCAGCAAAATTGCTTGTGCATAACTAGGCGTCTCCATTGGTGTTCTTGCTACTGGAACATTTTGAACAGTGTCAAGTGTGTGTACGTGGATGTTCCTATTCATTTCCATCTCCAACACCCACTTTATCCACCAGAATGTCGAAAAACATACCGAAGAATTATCACACCATCAAAATCCCACACCGGCTCGGGGAACATTTTCCCACTGTTACCAACCCCAGCCGGATGGAGGCGAACACTTGTGGACGAAAAATTGTTCACTAAAAGTTGCCTCATTTTCACCCGGTTTTTTAACATCCATTTCGCATCTGTCAGGTGAATAAGATGCTCTCCTCTGGGTGCAATGTGTGCTGGCTGTGCCCTCGCCACTCTTCAGCCCGGCCAGATTGAGAACAATTTTCATTTACCTGTCATGAAGCTCAAGCTGGATGGCTTTACGATGGAGGAACAAAAAAGAAAAAATACGTCCATCCACCGCTTGCGCTTGCCTTTTTTCGCTCGTACTGGGCCGTTTGTGTTCTACGGCCGTGGGAGTACCGTCCTTGAGAATTCCACCCGTTCTGGTCCGTTCACGCGCACCGAGATTTTAAGGAAACCGGTTCTCCGTGCCAGGAGATCCGTAAGCGGATACCATGTCGTGGAGATTATGAATTAAGCGTGGTGAAAAGCTTTTTTTTTCTTTTGAATTTCCCACTCTAACCCACTCTTTGCCAGGCCGCGTGTTTCAGCTCCGTTAGCTGTTTGCGTTTCATCCGGCACGGGTCCGGGTTTGTACCATCTTTTTCATTTGTTTCCACGGCCACTAAGCCGACGGTGGCTGCTGGCGGTGCGTGTAGGATGAGAGATATGGCTTTATTTTTCGTCTGTTTGTTTTCCCGCGCCTTGAGTGTGAGGCTGCCCTAATCCTTTAATGCGACACCTGTGGAATTAGGGATGCCGAGCTTTGCGGCCGTAAAGCTACTTGTTGAGTGTGGCGTGGAAGTTAGGACGTAAAAATCGATGGAATGTGCGTCATCATAAAAATGCATTTGTTACATTTTTCTCGTATTGAGATCCCTATAAGAAATATATCAGATTTCATCTAATGTTCAATAAACAGTACAAAAAATCTTTTAGTTCGAATTCCTGAAACCTTTCATTGTAAGAAGCAGAAACAGGAAGTCTCACTTAGATCAATCAAATCAAATATAATCTCTATGAAGACTATAAGTCTTTATTTTTTAAATATCTTAGGCAATGTTAAACATGTTAAACTTTGGTATTAAACTGGCTGGTTCGAAAGATGAGCAACTTTAGAATTAAAATTATTCAAATTAACCACAGCGTCAGCTTTATTTGTTTTCCATCAAAGCCTACTGTGATCTATCGAACGCTTTTCCTCAAAGATGATAGACATTGCTTATTCTATCTTTTTTCCCGCATATTATTTCCGATTAAAATAACCTGCGATCGAATTTAAATTGTTTAAAAGCTAGATCATAATGAATGTTGAACAGTTGAAAAACTAATGAATGATACCGCTGGAGCTGAATTTTTCATGACTGCACAAATCTAATGCCGCCATCGATTAATGTTTTATGCGCATTATCAATCGATCTGGAAAGGAATACTCAAAAAAAAAAACACCAACCATCTGTCTACCATCGAGCGCCAACCATAATCTAATCAACAACGACGAGCACCGGGGACGGTTTTTATCCGTTTCATTGAGCGATTAGTCGTCGTGCCGAACGGGCGAACCGAAGCGAGTCCGTTGGGTTGGGTTGTAAGATTCGCCCATCTTGCAGGACGCGCGAAGAAATGATCCATTACCGAAATTTGGTGCAACCCACTCGACCTGCATACTATTCGGCCTAACTCTTTAACGACCATGGGTTGGTCGGCGAGGGGAAAATTAAATTGTTGCTCACTGCGCGCTACATCCCGTCAAGATGCGTTGTTTACAAGCTGGGGTAGAGTTCAAAATGTGTCGCAGAAATTTTCAACCCGCCCATCGAAAGTGCCGCCGGGTTCGATTCATTAAACTTAACGACGACGGCGCGGCGTAACTATCCCCGAGTACACTATTTACGGTGCGTAGATTGAGAGGAAAGTTCGGTTTCGCCACAGAAGTTGAAGCGTTCCTCCCGAACACAGCGTGCCATGAAAATTATGTACCAAAACTCATCATCAAAGTGGGCTCCGGCTTCGGTACCGGGGCGTCGAGAGCATGCCGGGATGGAAATAAAATCAATCAAAACCTGCTGGATTTATGGGGCAGATAATAATTCAGAATACATCACGATGGTTGGGAGGTGTAATTTAAATTCGAATTTCTTAAAACATCTCTCGGGTGAGGAGTGAAAACTTTCGATCTCATCGCGCGCCTAATCGAGTAATCGCCGGTTTTTTTGTTTTGTCGTCTTCTCCACTTACTCCAAGAGCAGGCGGTGTTTATAAATAAATCTCGTTCAAAGCCCAATTCGGTATGCACGATGCGTAGCAGATGACCGGTGTCGTGGTATTAGGGCCGTTGCTTTTCCTTCCGCTTCGTAAGCAAACGATGAAGCCCTTTTGAGTCATTTGAGCTGTGTACGGTACGGTTAAGCGTTTCTTAGTTAATCCGAACCGTTTACTTTTAACCGAAGACGCATTAAAAGGAAGGCAACGTTTACGACTGAGTGAGTGCCATTTGCGTTTGTAGTAATTTGTCGTAAAAATATTGGAGTAAAATCGCACGCAACAGATAATGTTGAAATTTTAACACGCTACTGATTTTTGCTAATAGCCGAATTGGTTATAAATAAACAGTGATAAAATCGCTCGTTTCACTCGTTCACAGGAGAGCAGTCGAGCAAAAACTGGCTGTTAGCATTTGAGCATAGATAAAAAGAATTAAACTCCACAATCTACATATGAAAAAAGAGACTTCATTAATACATACTCGGTTTATTAAAAAAAAAATTATGCTCATTGTTTCCGGAAAAATCATTAACATAATCACTAAAATGCTAACTTAAACAAAAAAAAATCTTTTTTCGTCTTATCACCATGGTTGAAAAGTATTCACTAGAGTTCAAAGTGACCCCAGTGATAAAACTTTTCAAAAGCGTCCCTTTTTTCAAAATTGCTACATTTAGAGTTTTTTACGCTTTATTCCATACTAACTTTCTGAGTTTGCATTCATCCAAAACTTCTAAAGAAGCTGGAGTAAATTCTCAGAAATAAAAACCTTTGAGGGAAATTGAATGATATGTTCAAAAAGGAATAATCCATCTTATTTCCTGGTCCTTTCATGAGGCTGCATAGAACGAAGAAATAGTTTACATCCGCTTTTATCAAACTGAACAATTTTTTATAATGAATCGCATCCTTCACGGATCACATCACGCCACATTTCACGAAGAATCTTCACACAAACATGCGTAACGTCAAACAGTACGTCTGAACTGACTTCGTTTAAAAATGTTAAAGCTATTTCTAACTTTCCATTCCACTCATCATTTCATTCATCAAATATTTGAACAGCTTTGAAAGCGTCCTGCACAAAATTGTTCTAATGACTGAAACACCGATTAACATCGTCACCTTGTGGACAGCTTTCGACACCTCTGCGCCTCGGCCACCGACCGAACGAGAACGTTCTTAATATTGTAAAGCCAAAAAAAAAGAGGGGAGAAAAACATGATCCCATCACACGCTCGCAAGCCCCACGCACGCACGGATATGATATTTTTGGATTGCGTGAAAAAGCCAGAAGCGACCAACGGTAACAGCAATTGCCGGTGTCGTAAATTCATTACGCCTCTCCCGTTCCTAACGTTCTTCGCCCGGGTGATGCCCACCCACCCGGAGGGCGAGCAGTGACTCATATTTTCATGGCACACTCGACTCATTTGTTACACGCTCGGCTCGCTGAAACGTTTCATCACGATCCCCATCGATGAGATGCGCACGTTCTGACCCTAAATAAACACCGAACGACACCGGCCGACCTGGTGGCGATGTCCGGCCAGGTTTAGGTGCTGGGAGGAAAATCAAATTCCAGGCGCGCCTTACTTTCTCGCGGCCTTAGAGGCCGTGCAGCTAGACCCCGCGTGACCTGACCTGTATGTGAAATATTTCGACGTGGTTGGGATTGGTTAAGATATTTCCCAAAGTCCCACGAAAAACCCCGCTCCAAACTTGGCTTTCGCAGAACGGTCAGGATGCCACGCGTGCCACGCGTGCCGAATCGAGCAATGTGTCTCCAGCGGTCAAAGCAAACGACGTTCGACGAAAAATCGCACTAAACTAAGCGAACATTCCGACGTTTTCGGGCGTTTTGGAAAACCGTACTTTGTTCAAGGCTTGCTTGATTGTTGCTTGTGGAGCATTTAGCAAACCAAAACAAACAAAAAAATCAGCTCACAACTTCATTCGGACAACCTCACGAGGAGATGCAATTTTAAGTGGGTATTAATTTGGTGGCGATGGTCAAACCAACAACCAATCGGTGGTGAACCGTTTTCTACCCGGGCTCCTACACCCATCCCCAACCGCACTCTGGCTTGGGACCGATTTTTCATCCCCAATTCGGGCTGCTGTATGTTGTAAAATTTTGGGGCCACGATTGGAATGTTTTATTAGCTGGGCAGCGCCGACCAGCAGCGGGCGGATTTTAGTGGAAATATTTGCCCAGAAGAATGGTAAACATTCAACGATTGGGGTTCGTTTTATTATCGGATGCGGGGATTGATTTTCTTTTTTCCATTTCCTCACTTTTCCAACTGTTGTTTCGAGACGAAACCACTCGACCAGTAGGGCTTTGAAAAATTTGGCCTGTTTTTTGGGAGCAGTTTGGGGCGGAAAAGCAGTGAGCAACGTAATGAAAGTTTAGCAGTGACGTCCGGGATTGTGAGTTAAAGCTTTTTTTAAGTTTGGTTCTTAGTGCAGCCGTTTGGAACATAAAATCAATAGTTCAAACGGTGCAAGGCGTCGTTCCACTCTTGCTGCCAAGCTACCGACGGGACGGATTGAAATATTAATGCTCTCTAACAACTGATTCATTTTACAATTCAATTCAATTTTCTAATGCTTTTAGCATACAATAATACACATGTTAAACATTTCCTTATTTGTTAACTATTGTATAAATAGTAAAATGTAATTAACATTCGTAAAGTATTGTGAAGTGGAATTAAAATAAAAGATATATGAAATATTTCACGGATTTCATTCTTTAGATTCATCAAAAATTAAAAATTAAACATAACAATCCAGAAACAAATCCATTCCTATGTTGTTCCCCAACTGTTTTCAAGAACTGGTTCTATTCAATATTTTAATGCGTATTTTGTAAAAAAATGTGTTGATTACGTTATGCTTCCCTCTTTCACCATCCGCCTGTTATTATTGCTTGATTTCTTTAAAACATTTGATAATTGAATTTGGAAAACGAACATCTCTGTGTGTAATTTTGTCACTGCATTGAATGTAAATATTACTCCGTACACATATAATCTTTCGCAATAAGAAATATAGTGTAATCGAATTCAACACTTTGATGTTTCACCATTTTCTTATTCACAATTTAACTGATTTTTTTTCACAATCTGACCTTGATTTTTTTACTAAGTCAATGGTAAGCTTATTTTTTGTTCTCGATTCCAACAGCATACTTACAGTTGCTTTTCTTCGCTCACTCCTACACCACGCTTTGAGCTTTTCCGTACGTTCGATGCCCGCTTGCTGGGAATGCGATAAATGTTTGAAATACTTGCACAACTTAGGTTCGGAGCGCGAGTTTCACCAGAAATTCATAAATCGGACAGTCTTTCAAACTTTCGTCCTACAACCGAACATAAAACTGAGCGCTAAACAATGCAGCAGCAAACCGTAAGCACGTGGTCTCGGGCGCGGAATTTAGGGAAACGATTTTTTTCACCGTCGGAATGTGCACGAAACGGTTTCGAATGAACCCTCCGAATTGGACCTGGGAGATTGGAGACGGGAGAACACTTCTAACACTTGGGTTTTGGGAAATTACTAGTTTCTATAAGATTGAATCTTTCGAAAAAAACAATCCAATTTGAAGCAATAATTAGCGTAGTAAATGTTTCAACACACGAGAAGTTTTACGACGGTTCCGCGATCGTGGCGCACGATTGCACCAAATTTTCTTCACCAAATTCTTTCAATACACTTTTAAAATGATGCAAGGGACTGTGCAAATTTCCCACGTAATTCGATCACTTCTTGATGACGACCGACGTGGTCACGCGAACGTTTTTCGGTCACAAGTACTGAATTTCTACCGTTTGAATATTCACCGCCGAATCGACCACGATTGACTTGACGGCGAATCTGGAATACCCTCCAGGTTCAACAAGTGTTATTTCCACGACGTCCTTCCAGCGAATCGTGGACTTCCACTTCGTGGATACCCTTTTTATAAACGTTTAGCCGCGGGAACCGTTCCGGCTGCACGGAGCCTCGGCCCCGACGACCTGTGCAGACGATAGCGACGACGATGATGACGGCGACGATGACGACTACCGACGACCACGACCGGAAACGGCAAACGCACACAGGGGCAAGCAGGCGCGCACACCTACGCGTTTTCGGGCGCTTTCGGGTGCACATCCCGGATAAACACGCGGGAAAAACGGTTACAAGTGCTGTAAAGGCACATATCTTTTTGATTACTGTTTGGTTATCTATTTGCTTCGATTAATATTAATAATTTAATGTAGAAGAATAGTACTGGAGGGATGTACTGATCATTTTATTTGTAAATTAATTACCGATTTTTCCATGTGTTTCAAATCACTAAGAATTAGGTATTTAGAACAAACTAATAAAACTGATGACTTTTATGAGACTCATTTAGTTTTCACCAGATTTCACAGAACTTAGAATGAAAATAAAAATATTCAATAACATTTTAACAAACACTGTTTTCCCAATTTTATTTCAAATCCATTAACCCTTATTGTCATTCGTTAAAAGTTTCGTTAAATATTGTCCTTTTATACTGACCATTTGTCATTTCAAGTCATGAAATATTTCAGATTGTCGCGAAAAATTTCCAATCGATAAGTTTTGTGAATTTTTTCTACAGTTACATGTTTTGAATTCTTTATTTTAATTATTTCTTTCATATATCACATAAATCAATCATGGTGGTATAAAATTGGTTGATAAAGATTTCTTTAGTTTTTTTTTATTTTTCGTGGTCAAACCAATTAATTCTGCCCTCGTCATATACTTTCTCAATGTAGTGATGGTCAAAACGATATGTTTTGATAATGATTTTATTCCACGTAGATTTAATTATTGTAGTTTGTTGTTCATCCTCATAGGTGTAAAGTATGGCAGGAAAATCATTAGAGAAAACACTGAAGACTGAAGACTGAAGACGTTTACTGGTAAAGTTCTCAAACCGAAATGGTTTTGATTTTTCCGTTAGCAATTTTTTTAATCTAATTTTTACATCTATCACAAAACATTTAAAATCTAATGTTGACATCAATCACATCAAGATTTGTATTTGTAAATCTTATTCCTATTACACTCTAAGTTTATACATACATATTCAAACATTTACATTTTTAATTATTTCTTTCGCTTAATAAATCGCTTAGTTCCATCATGATAATATAAAATTGGCTGTGAAATTATTTTTGAATTATTTTGATTTCGATTTCCGTGGTCAAACCAATACTGTCAGCGTCATTTATTTTCTCAATGTAGTGATGGTCAAAACGATATGTTTTTATAATGCATTTTATTCCACGAAGATTTAGTTATTGTGGTTTATTTTAAGGATAAGGATGGGTAAAAATAATTTAAAAAATACTTTTCGAAGAAAACCTTGAGCCCTCTCAATTATCAAAGCTTGTTGAAATTGAATAAAGGAAATCGTATTTTCTCTATAATTTGAACTCAAAACACAAATTCAATATGGCGTCACAGAGCGACCATCCCTAGCCAAACAAAAAGAAGATTCTTAGGAAAAAAAGTTGCTCGCGCGTTTGACTCCTGCAATTACAACGAAATTTTCGCGTTTTTTTCATCGCCGCGGGAGAAAAAACATCACGGCAGGAGCTGTAAACGTGTGTGGAAATCGTTTCGCACGTCGATCGAACCGGAACTTATGGGACGCAGCATCAAATGGTGTATTGCTGAAAACACGGAGTTCTAGCGCGTCATCCCTGGGTTGGCTTACGCCACCGACCGCATAGCATAGAACAACGCGCCGATTGCCGAAGGGACGGCGGGCGTAGGAAGGTGGTTTCGGGTATTTGCCGCACATCGCGATCATTGCGATCGATCGTTATATCCATTGCGGCGGCACGGTGCGCATACGTACTCATGCAACAAACACCATTTTAGGTCACCCCGGCAATGCTACTACTATTGCCGTGCTGTTGGTCGGTATCGAGCGTCAATCCAACGTCCTGGCGAATGACACAATGATCACTGGTGGTGTTTTGTGGGTCACGAAAAAGGAACTGTCGGTTGCAGTCACGCCGTCGACGTGTGTTTTGAGTGCGTGTTTCTAAACTACGACCATACGGGAGTGCATTCTTTTTAGTTTTCTGCATCCTCGCTGCTTCAAAATTCGGCCGTAAACAGTGCATCCTGTCGTTTTCGGTGCGACGGTACGCGTGACCCAGTTCGCATCGTCAGCATCATGGCCGGTGGTGGTGCTGAATCATCAGAAAACTCCACCAAGGAGAAAAAAGGCAGCGAAACGCCTACTTCGATGACTAATGTCACTACAAGCAGCAAAAGTGACGGTAGCAGTACTACCGGCAGCAGCAAGACCGACGATACCGTGAAAGAAGCTTCGGTTAGTTCGAGTACATCCAAAACGGGCGAAGAGGGCGATAAGAAACCTGCCATTAGTACCTCCGACAGCAGCAGCAGCACACCTGCGACCGGTCGGCCCCTGAAACGATTGTCGAGCGGAACGAGCACCGGTGCTAGTGGCACCGTGAGCAGTAGCACATCATCCGCCGGCACAGTAAAATCGGAGGATCGAAGTATAGCGTCCCCTGGGAACAATAATGGTGTGCCGAACAGTGCGCTGACCTGCGGGTGGTGTTTGGAAGTGAAAGATAAGCTACTGTTTGTGCTGCCGATGCCGGGTGGCAAGAAGGAGTTCTGCTCCGAACCATGTATCGCGGACTATCGGAAGCTAAGCAAGGGTGCGTGCATACAGTGTGACAACATCATTCGTGCGAACGCACCGCGAGCCAACATTTGTTCCACGTTTTGTTTGAAGAAATTCCAGAAGAAACGGTTCGCCGGTCTGCCGGGACCGGGCGAGGGCATGAAGGCGCTCAATGGGGGCAACATTAACAATAACAACAATATCAGTAGTCACAATCACAACAGTAGCAGTAGCAACAAAAATGGCAGCTCGAATGGCCCCGGTCGCCGGAGTCAGGGCCAGGGTGGCAGCAACTCTCCGGGTCAGCCAGCGGCCACCGGGCAACCGACGTCGCGCGTTAGCCCCGTGACCACGACCCAGGCGGGTGCGTTTCAGTACGAAAGCTTTCACGTGTTTGACTGGTCGGAGTATTTGCGCGAGACGGGCAGCGTGCCAGCACCGGCGGAATGCTTCAAGCAAGCGTCCGTACCGCCGAAGAACGAGTTCAAAATCGGCATGAAGCTGGAAGCGCTCGATCCGCGTAACATCACCTCGACCTGCATCGCGACCGTCGTCGGTGTGCTTGGTTCGCGGTTACGGTTGCGGCTCGATGGTGGCGACAACAAGAACGACTTCTGGCGGTTGGTGGACTCGAACGAAATTCACCCGATCGGGCACTGTGAAAAGTCGGGCGAGATGCTAAAGCCACCGCTCGGCTTTCGGCTGAACGCGAGCAGCTGGCCCACGTTCCTGTCGAAAACGCTGAACGGCGCGGTGATGGCACCGGACGATATTTTCGTGCCGGAACCACCGATCCCGAAGTGCAACCTGTTCCAGGTCGGGCAGAAGCTGGAAGCGGTTGATAAGAAAAACCCGCAGCTGATCTGTTGCGCCACCGTGAACGAGGTGAAGGATGATCTGATCCACGTGACGTTCGATGGATGGCGCGGTGCGTTCGACTACTGGTGCCGGTACGATTCCCGGGACATCTTCCCGGTCGGTTGGTGTGCTTCCACCTGCCATCCGATGCAACCACCCGGGCAGAAGAACAAGCTGGACGGCAGCGGACACCGGACGAAAGCGAATCGTGGTTCGTCGTTTGCGATGGTGTCCGAATCGCCCGACACGATGCAGCCGGCCACGCTCGTGACGGCACACTTCCACAGCCGCTGCCGGGGCGGTCCGCACATCAACAGCTCGAAGCTACCATCGATGGTGACCGCACCGAACCATCAGACGCTCGCCAAGCTGTGCCTGCAGGAGGTGCTGGCCGCATCGCACGATCACTCCCAGCTGTCGCCGCTGCTGTTCGCACTCGACGGCGACGTGCACATCGTGACGGCGGCCGGGAAAAATTTTACCGTCAAAATACCGGCGTACATGAAGCAGAAGGGAAACGCGGGCGTTTCCGAGTTCCTCGAGACGCTCTGTTCCGCCTGCCAGGCGTGCCCGCGGTTAATAACCCTCGAGCCCGGCCCGGAGCAGTGCGACACGTGTGCCGCACCAACACCACCCAAGCGATCGATCAAGACGGAATCGCGTGCGACGGCGGCGGCAGCAGCGGCGGCGGCGACATCGACGACAACCACGACGACCGTGTCCGCGAGTCCACCGCCGACGGCGGCTTCCTCACCGAAAGCGTCCGCCACGGGACGCTCCAGCACCGGGGGTCATGAATTGCGCGCGTTAAAAGAATCTGCGAGGGATAAGGAACCGCGTAGTCCATCGCCGAAGCGGCGTGCGATCGCCAGCGGAGAGACGGGCGACAGCGTCAAGGGTGCCACCCCGGCGGTGTCCACGAAGAAGGAACGTATTGAGCATAGCTCACCGAACTCTACCACCACCACAACCACGGCTGCAAGCGCGACGATGAAAACTACGTCATCCAGTAGTAGGGCGGCCAGAGCTGACACGTCTGGTAAGTAATGTGGTTTGAGGTTTATGTTTTTTGTTATTACAATAACAAATGACACAAGCAATGTTCGTCAAACAAAGTGCTGCCTGCTAGATGAATCTCATTTAGATATAAAAAGTCGCTATGATGTCACTGGATGGCTTGCTTTTCCACTATCTATCATTTACTTGAAATGTAAACAACACAGCAAGCCATGTGCAATCGTTTAAAAGCAATGGTAATAATTGTGCGTTTTTTTGTTTTTCGACCTAAATTTTTGGAAAATTTTAGTAAAAATTGAGATTTAAACTTAACAGTAACATTCTGTAAACCTTTGTTTTCGTATAATTGAACTTCGTGACACTAAATTTCACTTATTGTTACTACAGTTTCCGATAAATCTGCATCCACCACGGTGACGTCTACGGTAGCCTCGTCCACGACGTGTAAACACAAATCCGAAACGACAGCCAGCAATGCCAGCACCACCAGTCAGACCACATCTCTAACCAGCACGACGGTGTCCACGGTCAACACTGTCAACACCACCGCAACGGCGACCACCACCAATAACAGCAGCAGCAGCACACTGAACGTTCCCTGTACTGCCACGATCAAGATGGAAGCTCAAAGCGGCAAAGTGGCAACAGTACAGGCGACGGCTCCCGTTGCCGCAACCTCCGCCATGACCGTTCCGGCCGTGCCGTACCATCCGACACCGATCGTATCGCCGATGGTACCCGGCCCTGCAGCGGTCGCCATGACGCCCATTCCGGGCACGCTAATAACGGTGTTGGCGACCCCATCATCCTCCGCACCCTATCCGGCGATGGCAAACGCTGGGGCCGCGGGTGTGCCCGGCTGTGCTAGTACGGCGGGCGGTGCCTACCTGATGTCGAACCAGATTGTCCTCCCTGCCGCCGCAACACCGCAGATGCCTCGTGGCCAGACGTCCGACTGGACGATCGAGGACGTGATACAGTTTATCGCCGTGCAGGACCCATCCCTCGCCGTCCATGCCGAGCTGTTCCGGAAGCATGTAAGTGATGCAGCACAGTTCGTGCCAGAGAAGCGCGTCTCTCTACTGCTGTTTTACATTTTCGCAGGAAATCGATGGCAAGGCGCTGCTGCTGCTCAACAGCGACATGATGATGAAGTACATGGGCCTGAAGCTGGGACCGGCGCTGAAAATCTGCAATCTGGTCAGCCGCGTCAAGGGACGCCGGCACAATCTAGGTTAGGTTAGGACGTACAGACAAACAGAAAACGGGGAAAAGCAGAATCCCTTTACATCCCTGTAATTAGTCGAATGTGGAGGACACAACGAAAGCAAATTGCGCGCTGAATCCTACACTACTGTTTTTTTTTTTGCTAAACTGACCGACCAACCCGCAGCTGAGTCGGGCGTCGGTCAACACGGTGCGAAGCGAGTGTGGAATAAGTTTTGTAGTTGACCTCACCGAAGTTCGAGCAGCGCTAGTTTTATTAGTTTTTTTTTATTTTTCGTTCCAAAAACCCGCCCACGGTAAGCCTCAACCCCTGAAAGAGTGGTTTGGTTGTTGTGGAACTTGCGGCTATGCTAGTAAGTGAAACTGTATAAAGTGCTGCAGCTGTTGCCCCTAGGCGCTCGGTTTTGAATGAAACCGTGTGGCGAACAAAACCTCGGATACGTAGGCAGGATGTGTACATAAGCTAAAAATTTCGGGGGCCGTGCATAAATGCAATTCCGATGCTTCCGTTATTTTACTTTTTCATACACGTTTACTTTGAATAGATGTTTTTTTTTTACATAGAAACGAAAGAAAATATGCTTTTATTTACTGCTCTTTGTTCCACTCTTTTGTCTGAGTAATGCATACCGGTTAGTTCGTTTTGTTTTCATCGGCCTACTGCGTGTAATGGTGTTTTGTATTCCATTCGGTTTCCTATAGTTTCTAGCGTGAATAACAGTAAGATAGATTAAGGAAATGTTTTGTTTGCCTTGCATTTGTAGGTTCGTATTCGGCTAGTAACTGGAAATTATAGCATGTAGTTTGTTTTCGTTCGATTTTGTCTCGGTTCCGTACACCCATACCGGATCTTGAACAACGATGCAATACCAATATCCTTCCAATGGAATGTTACAAAACCCTACTAATGAAGCGTATAATAAACACAACATACATGTAAATGCAATAGAATTCAAATAACCCGTGTAACAATTACCAAACACCGTGAACCACAAATCAAACAATATTCGCTCTTGTATCCGGCGATAAGCAGAAAGTTAAAATAATTACACAACACCTCGTACTCAACAGTAACAAAACAGTTCAGCTACACATTACGGCTTCTGTGAATGTATCGATCTCACTGGAAACCTTCACATCATCGAAACAAATTGAAACTTAACATGTGTTGCGTAAAGGTTCTTCTTTCATCGCGCACGATCGCGATCGCTCTTAGGCTAACGAATAATCAATCTCTCGGAACCGGAATCATTGCGACCAAAGAGAGGTGGAGCGTCGTACAGCGTACAGGGAAAGCATGGCGGGATTCGGTGTGCTATTGACTAACCATACCAACAACAACAGAAATGTATTTCACGGCTTAGCAAAAGGGAAGGACTGCGAGCATTAAACAAGGGGCAAATCAAATTCATTTTTGCAGCGATAGCTAAAACCGACCGAAAATGTACCTTTTATTACGAAAAAAATAAGTCAAATTTTGAGTAATGCCCCGTCTGCTCCGAGGCTGTGTGATGCCCGCGTCGCACGGTAGATCGTAGAGAATGCGTGAGTATCGGAGTAAAGTAAAACAAAATTGTCACGGCCATATTCGTGTATACTTTTAGGAGTTTTCTGTAGTGCAGTATCCTGTAAAGCATATATTTATTAGCGTAGGAGCAAAACGACCTGAACGGTCCACGGTAACAGTACATATTGCACACCATCCATTAGCTCCACGTGCGGCAAAAAGCCGGCCAAAAACACATTTACACACGCGCCACAGATTGCAAGCACCGAGCGCGGCTCCTAGTGGTAATAAATAGTATCGTGGCCATAGAAAAGCGGCACACCATGTTGGTATATGGAAGCAAAAAAGCGTTAGCATGAAAACACCCAAAAACACACACACACAACCACTTGTACTTTTGTGATATCTGTTCTCACCCAATAAAAAAACGAACATTCAAAAAGCGTACGTAAAAATGGAAACGGTTTTTCGGTACGGTGGCGCGTTTTGTTCGACAAACATGTTGCATCCCGAGATAGGCGTTAGATACAACATTTCCACGTCAAGCCGGTTTTCAGCATGTTTGTGTTATGTTGTCTTTGTTTCTCTATCCATCTCTTTTCGGTGCAAGATGCCGTATTGTCTTTCGCTCGCTTGTAGCATAGATTTTTTCCCGCTCACAAGGGAAAATAGGCGAGAGCATCCAAAGCGTGTTTGTGAGAGAATATGCTGGTTCGGTTCGCTCGCAAGAAATCGAGTCACGTTGAAGCAAACCGCGGTCGAAAGACTGCAAAGTTTTATTTCAAGAGGATTTTTCTAAAAGAAAATATTTGAAAGTGTAAGAGAACAGTTTAGAAGAACTATGAATATAAAAGAGGGCAAACGATAGAACACAGATGGCTTAGTGTTTCCGAAGCATTTAGATTGACCGAAATTTCATGGAAAGAATATAAAAGTATGACACGTTTATCGTACCAGATAGAATACTTGCCTTTGTATGGATTTGCTCGTATTCCAACAATCAGTGGGGTTTTTTTTCAGACCGAACTGTACAGCGGTAGAAGTACGGGAAATGTTTTGGATGAAAAATGATATTTTTTTCAAAATAACTAAGACTTGTAATTTGAAATAGGGACTACGTTCCTATATATTTAATATTCTTACCTTCACTTCATGCTGAGTTCAACCATTCAGTTGTATACAAAAATAGGTCAACAATTCCGGCCTACTTTGATTTTCGCTGGCAGAGTATTTTAATCATTCCTGAAAATGTTGTCACAATTTTCAAATAAATACACACAAAAAGGTTTCTGTAATGACAAATTAATTTATTTCTCTAAAATAAATCGATATCATTTTCGTAAAATTATCTCACAATAATAACAAAACTTTATGGGCGAAGGGAAAATTCTCTACTTCCGTCACTAATACTGCGCAAGTTTTGTTCGACGCTGGCCCGGCGTGCGAGCGGCGGCTGTTATGCTGCCAAGCCACGGCGGGAGACCATTCGACGGGGTACCATGCATCATGTGCTGGCGCACAGTTTTCGACCGCTGCTGGCTCGAAACGGGTCGTTCTTATCCATACGCTCGGTGGTGGTGTGCGTTCCGCAATCGTCCGAAACATCATCGCCCTCATCATCATCATCATCGTCATCATCGCCGAGCAATTCGACACCTTTCCACCCTCACACAGACACGCATACCACCTGATGTTTGGGGTGTGATCATCAGCGTGTGGGCTTAGCCAGCAAGGTGAGTGTGAGAGAGAGAGAGAGAGGGACTGGACGCGCGCGCGTGTGTGTGTAAAGCACCCTCGGACCCCTGTGTGTGCCTTGGCACGTTGGGATTCGCTTGGTGTCGATGCTGCGCTCTCACTGCCCGCCGCAGCCACCAGCTCCTCGCCGATGATGATCGCGAACAACTGCGTTTTTGATCCGAGCCGAAACCGCATCTAGAGTTACCTGTGCGTGCGTGCGTCATACCACCGTCCGTGGCCAACTACGATTGACTTGGGCGAGACGAAGGTGTTACCAGTGTGTGAGCCCGTTTCGAAGAAGTGTTTCTTCCGAACCGAAAGAACAAACCCGCCGCTCCGTTGTGCAATATGGTTCCCATTGGCTCGGCCCAAGTGCGGTTGACTTGTGGCTGACTTTCCGTACCGTTGCGAGCGGGATGTTTGCGCGAAGATAACTAAGTGTACCGAAGGTTTTGCTCCTCCTTCACCCAAAACGCGGCTGATCCGTAAGATAATTGCCGAATAAGCAAACATCGCCCTGGTGGTGGGGAAAAGATTGTCGAAAAACGGGAGAAGAAGTGCATCAAGCCGCTGGTGTTGTGAGTGCGTGCATTTTAGCGATTCACGGAGGAGAACGATCGTGCTGTGCTGTGGATCGGAAATACCAGCAATAAAAACAACCGTAGCAGCCGCAGCAGTAGCAGCAGCAGCAGCACGAAAACGAAAAAAAACGAAAGATCCCATCGCACGTTCGACCGCATAGGACAGAAACCCGTTCTGTTCGTCTGTCGTCGTCAGCCAAAGTCACCATATCAAAGTAGGAAAATGGTAAGTTGTGGTGCGTGCGTCGTCCAAGTGGGGGAGGGGGAGGAAGTGGCGGTGGGAAGGGGAGTTAGCTGGCGATCATGCCATTGTGCCCGCGTACTCAAATTTCTGCCAGCGCAAGGAAATTCGCACACCCCAGAGCAGAGCGGAGCCGCCTAATGAGGAGCATGTGTTGCGTTTTTCTTCGACTTTGAACGACCAAGTTTGGGTTGGTTTTATTGCCCCGGAACAAGCTGATGGAGGGGGTTCGTGGGCGAGCCGGTTCGCTGGTAGCCACAAGAATCACGAACGTACCAAGGCACGCACACGCACAGCTTGGGGCTTTCGTTGTTTTTTGCTTTTCGAGATAAGGTTAGGTTCAATTGCATCCAACGCCCCTTGGTCGGGTTTGGTTCGGTGTTTGGTTTGTCGTGGGGGAAGGAAAGGGGAAGAGGGAGGGGGTGTCACCACACAATATGCGGCAAAGGTGGGCAGCACTGTTGTCGTGGTTGTACGGTTTCTTAAGCTTTCGTGCCTGTCCGGAATGGTTGGAGCAGTTTTGTTGCAGAAGTTTGTCGATGAGGTCATGATCTCATAGCGGCCGAACACTTGCTCAAAAGGAAATGTTTCTAATCGCACATGCTAGAAACTAGAATCGACTCATAGAAAGTTAGCTCTGAGGAGAGGGAATACAGTTGTATAGTTGGTTATTCATTTAATATTTAAAATTTATAAAACTGTTCGCAAAGTGCTAAAATGATGCGACGAAACGGTGGATCATTATGAGTTTTGGGCATTGCTTGGACCATCGAAATTTGTCCAATGTACTGATGATTGTTTGTACTCTTTTAAAAAATTTTGTGGCTGTAAATGAACAAACGTGTTTGTTTAGAATACTCAAAATATGGAAGCAAATTCAAAAGAGAAGAATAGAAAGTAATCTATTGCTGAGATTTAGTTAGTAGAAAGTTTAGTAGAAAGTACTGAGATTTTTGTACCAAAATAACATTTTCATACTTTCTCAAACATTTTTTGATACTGTATATGAACAGTACCATTGAATTGGATGGATTTCTCACCCGATATTGAAGTGGTTAGTATATTTTGTTGAGTGATCCAATTTGATCAACTCGAATCATAGCTGTCATCAGAAGTACTCAATCTGATACGTTAAACACAGAAGCCGTGTGCGGCAAATGCAAGTTTTTTACAGAGCGGGATTTTTTTTTAAATTGTACGTTACTCTTGGGACATGTTCGAGAAGTAAAAGAACCTCCAAGAGTAGTAATTTCGAAAAATCGAATCGAATCGAAAAATGTATCCATAATATTAGTATCAATTGTATTCGCAAGGAATATAATTTAAATGTTCTTGAATGTGTTAAACAATACCTGTAATAAACAAGATAGATAGATAGAGAAAAACAGTTCAAAGTCGGTGTTGTGCAATCGGTTATTCTAAATTTGAATAGCAAATGACATAAAAAATGGTAATGATGCAATTTTACCATAAAACAGCTGTTTTATGAACAACTCCGGACAAAAAAAGTTCGCTTTTCCATTAATACAAACCGAGCATGCTAATGAACGAACTGAACCGACCGCCAGTGGGGTATTTTACCGGAGTTTATAAAAGAGTGCGAGTGAAAAAAAAAATCGATCCCTTGCCCACTGCCGTGGTCTCATGCCAGGCTGCGGTCGTAAGTGTGTCAACGATCGACAAAACCGACCGCCGATGCTTAGCATGAGCTATTATTATGTTGTGACAGTGATAGTCTATGCGGTTGCGCTCGCTCTGCCGGAGGAATGGAGGCGAAGAAAGGGACAAACAAACAAACAAAAAACACACACACACAACGATCACAATCAAACTCTGCATCAGGTGGAGAGAGGGGGTGGTAATGCAACAAGGCACGAACGATGAAAACCTGCTCCGGGTTGCAGCGAAATGCAACAGGAATGAAGTGTCGAAAGAAGGGCCAAGTGCGGCAAAACGCAAAACCACACCGCCTGGCTCGTAATGGCCAGCCAAAGCATTGCCGGCGCGCGCGTGTGTGTGTGTGTGTACCATCGTAAATGGCAGAACCATTTTAGGGCAAGTGAGCTGTTTTGCCGGTGCACATGGTGCCACACATGTGCACCGAATGAATGCTGCAATGTGCAGGCGAAAGGTTAAAGCCTTCCGACGTCGTTTGCAGCTCTTTCGCAGTTTGATATTTATGCGATTTTCTGCTCTGCTCTAAGCTATTTTGGCGCTCAGCATCTGCTTGCTACAAGATGTGCAGCAAATGGGTCCTAAATCCTAAAAAAACGCAATCACTTCCCTTCTTGTTTCAATTTTTATCTATTTTGTTTCACGCGAACCTATGGTTAGGAAAGTGCATAGTTTCAGCATAGTTTAATTTAGTGATTAATGCATGCTCATCGTGATTCGTGTTGACTTATGTTATTTATGACATTTTCTCATTTATGATATGTCATTGTCTCAGTATGATAATAATTTAAAAAAATCATAAAAATTAAACAATAAGTTGGGGATTAATTCCATTCCAAAATTCTTCAACACATTTTCACATATAAAAACCTGTTTTTTTGGAGTTTTACCCTATTTTTGTGTACATTTACAGGTACAGGTGTATTTCACCTCAATTTAGCTGTTTAATTTTTTGTTAATCTTTTTCCCTTTTTATGCTTCTTCTCGTTTAATTATATTATGGTTTATTCTATTTTTCTTGTTTAATGCATCTTTTGATTTCTCTTATTTTATCCCAAATATTGATATTGTTTTGTTGTTTTTGTATTGTTGTTGATTTCTTCTTAAGTTTGACGCAATATTTGATCAACTAACATTGAAATTAGTTTTCAATTATTTCAAATTGTTTTCTTGAATTGATTTAAAATAAAACTTATTCGACTAAAATTATAATAGAAATAATTGTTTGCGACGCAATCTTAAATTCTTTTTTGATATAAAATCTCTATTTTTGCGTTTTTAACCAAAACGTTTTTAACCTTTTGAATTAAGAGTTTTATTTGATTGTTTAAATTCATTCAAACGTATCATAAATACCTCTACACTCTTCGCTTGACTTTTGAATATTCCCACCGGTTGGGCACGGAAAGTACGGAAAAATTTGAATACAATTAACCGAACGCGTTCCGTGGCAATCGTTTGCCGATGTTTTTGCCTACAATCGCGTATGGAAATCGCCATCGGTTTGCCATTGTAATGCAAATGACTGACGGGTTGTGTATAAATAAATCCGTCGTGCTGGTTCGATCCATCACCGAAACACGAATCACCATCTGGAGTGGTGTTTGATTTTCCAGCATGATTTTTCGCTCTAACCTCTCTCACTCTCTCTCTCTCTCTCTCTCACCGCTTTTTTCACACTCACACACACACAAATCGACCGAGTTGTCGTGTGCGCTTAGTCAATAGTTAACCGATAGATGACCAAACACATGACCAAACCGGAGGCGCTTCACTCCATTACCCATTATCACTATTAGCGCGCTGGGAAATGACACAAACTTTTACCCTTCGCTCCGATGTTTCTTTTGCTTGCTTCTTTTGTTTCGCTTTCGTTGCTGGCTCGGTTATTATCTCGTCCGAGCCCTGAAGCGTCACTGAGCGTCCAATTAGTGTCCGTGCTGTGGATGCGGATGGTAAGCTTCTGCCCGTGGTGGCTGTTAATATTCGTCACAAACCTCCCGGATTCTCATTTGCTATGCATGCGGCCACGGGCCACGGGCCGAAGCTCCGAGGGCCATTGGTTTATTGGTTTTTGCGTTCACTTTTCGCCCGTGACAAAAAATTGCTCTTTGCGGCCGTTTGCTCTTTGCCGACAAATGCCTGGTGGAATCGGTTTACGGTGGCTGAGGGTTTTCATTTTTTTTTCCCCCCCCCCCCCCCCCCCGTCCCCCTCATTTTCCCTGCTCATTCGTTCCAGCTTCAGCATTATTAGCACAAGATTTATCTCACACGCGATCGGCACAAAAAAGTGCCGCCAAGCGTTCAAATCTACACGCTGTCAAGTGGGTTAGCTATTCGTACATTTGTTTTTTTGCACCTCTTTTCCATAGGCACATATGCTTGTTTAGGAAGCGGTTTTCCGTGACACACCGGGCGCACATCAATTACGGTTCGCTGCAAATACTCGAGCGGCTGCGAGTCCACTTTTTCGGGTTGGATGTCCATTTGTTTTTTTTTTCTGCCATTTCATTTTGCTAACATTTTTGCAACCGTGAGTTAGAATTCGGTGGCCACGTTGGGAATTGGTTCAGGTTGATTTTTGGTGCGCCCGTAACGCTCGATCTGCTCGATAATCTGTGGAGCTGCTCTCTGTCTCTGGGGAAAACTCTCGTTTAATCATTCAAATAAACCAAAATCGGGGCGGCACGGCTGATGATGTGTTTTTGGAAAAAAACACTAGTGCTATAGAATCGTCATGAAAACAATGGTTGCGAACATGACGACCAGATAGTACTAGTGTTTTCCACAAAAATAAGTACCGCTCGGCTTTTTGCTGTAGATTAAGTGTAAATTATATTGGGTTAAAATAGGAAACAGGTTTCAAGTTTAGTTTGTCGAACATTATTCTTCTTTACAGCAGACTAACACACATTTTTAGCTATGTTGCCTTTGAAGAAACTAAGTCAAACCGATGCTGATGACGTGTTTTTGGAGAAAATACTAATTTGAAAGAATCGTCATGAAGCCAATGGCTACGAACACGACGACCCAATCAAACTAGTGTTTTCTGCAAAAATAAATATCTCTCGGCTTTTCGGCTTGTTGCAGTTTTAATGTACCCTTTGCAGCAAGTGTAGATTAAGTTGTAATAAGAAAGAAAAAAGGTTAAAGTTTAGTTTATTGAAGCAGTTTTAAGCAGACTAACGCACATTATTTAACGATGCTGCTTTTAAACATGAGGAAACGAAGTCAAAACCGGGGCCGATGCTGATGATGTGTTTTTTGAGAAAACACTAATTCTAAAGAATCGTCATGAAAACAATGGTTCCGAACATGACGACTCGATACAATTAATATTTTCCACAAAAAGAAAAACCGGTCCGCTTTTCGGCTTGTTTACATCTCGTTATTAAGTGTAGATTATGTTTTTATTTAAACAATAGAAAAATGTTTCAAGTTTAGTTTGTTGAACAATACTATTCTTTACAGCAGACTAACGCACAGTTTTAGCTATGTTGCTTTTAAATGTGAGGAAACTAAGCCAACCCCGAGCTGAAGATGCTGATGACGTATTTTTTGCGAAAACACTAGTTTGAGAGAATCGTCATGAAGCCAATGGTTACGAACACGACGACCCAATCAAACTAGTGTTTTCTGCAAAAAACGTTTAAAACGTTTAAAATTTACTCTTCACATCAAGTGTGGATTATGTTGAGTTAAAATGGAAACAAGTTTAAAGTTTGGTTTGTCGAACATTAGTATTCTTTAAAGCAAACTAACGAACATGTTTTATCTATGTTGTTTTTGAGGAAACTAAGCCAACCCCTGAGCTGATGATACTGATGACGTATTTTTGCGAAAACACTAGTTTGAAAGAATCGTCATGAAGCCAAGGGTTACGAACACGACGACCCAATCAAACTAGTGTTTTCTACAAAAAATAATACCACTCGGCTTTTCGACTTGTTGAAAGTTTTATTCATCCCCTGATGTGTAGTTAAAATAGAAGCTAAATAGAGTTAAAATAGAAAAAAGTTATACTGATGATTTGTTTTTTGAGAAAACCCTAGTTCTAATAAATTGTCATTGAATTAATGATTACGAACATGACAATCCATTAAGACTAGTGTTTTCCACAAAAATAAATACCTCTCGCGGATTCGGTTTGTTGTTGGAATTTATATTCACTTTTCGTCTCAAGTGTAAATTAATTTGGCGTACATTACAATTTAAAAAAAGTGTAATGTAAAAGTTTCGTTTGTCAAACATTATTATTCTTTAAAGCAGACTAAGGCACATTTTTAGCTATGTTACTTTTAAATGTGAGGAAACTAAGCGAAAACCTGGGCGGCGCTACTGGTGAAGTGTTTTTTGAGAAAATACTAATCCTATAGAATCGTCATGAAAACAATGATTACGAACATGACCACCCAATAGAATTAGAACTTTCCACAAAAATAAATTCCGCTCGGTTTTTTTTTTTTGACTTGATGGAGCTTTTAATTAATTCTTTTTTATGATATAATACAAAATAAATTTGTATTTTTGTAAAACAGAACATATTTTTATGATATAATAATCAAAATAAACACCAAACTAAATCAAAACGCTTCTGATTTTATCATGTCCTTGAAGTATTAGAGAACGCCCCTGGCCTAGAAAGCCTGAATTGGAATATTTTTGTAATAAATTTATGTAAGGTCTAATTCATCTAAAAGCGTCGCCGGAATCTCTGTTTGTGAACAAAACAGACTGTATTTTAGGATTTGAAAATCATATTTCTGATGTATGTTGTTACGTATTGTAGACGAAATTCGTTTTTTATTTTTCAGGTTGGATCTAATTCGGTGACAGTGGTTTGACAGAAAAAGGTATATACATATACATATCTAACATTTCCTCCCTCATGTATGAAAATCGTGATGTATACTAGGATGGCGAATATCGTAGAGGAATACGGCGTTGCCGCTGGGATCTGCGAGGTGGTGATGGCGAGTCTTCACGGGCTGATGTGGTGGTTTGTTGCGGACTGTTCATTGGGGTCTCGAAGTCTGAAGCGCTGGGCTCATTGGCAGACGTTGTTGTTGCATCGGCGTCATCGTTGATATCTGGCTGCTGTATGTCATTGTTGCTATAGAACCGTGCATGATGAGGTACGATGCCGTTGTTATCTTTATTAGTGTTGATGTTGCCCGGGGAGCTTCGAATCTGGTCTGTATGCCGTTTAATACTTCTACCATTACACATGACCT
>KI915040.1:11909788-11925345 GCA_000473445.2 Anopheles farauti | reverse complement strand
CATCTTGGTTGTTCGTCACTTCGGCGACAATTTGCTGGGTGACGCTACCGATAGATTGCTTCAAGGCCTCCGCGATCATTGTAGAGAGTGTAGACAAAAGCTCCGGCGTTGGCGTAGTCATTTTTGTATTTGGAGGAATCAACTTAGGACAATTCTAAGCTTCACTAACAATATTTTGAGCCAATCCCACTTCTGACACCAAAATGTTACGTATTGTAGACGAAATTCGTTTTTTATTTTTCAGGTTGGATCTAATTCGGTGACAGTGGTTTGACAGAAAAAGGTATATACATATACATATCTAACATATGTTATAGCTTTTGTTGTAATTATTGCCCTCTTTAATCTCTAACCTTCAATATTATCATGCTCGTTTGGCTAAATTGCGAATGAATTTATGTTCTTATAAATTACTCTCAAATTGTTGAGGTTCTTGTTGAACGGATATCAACAAAAAATGCACTCTTGTTGCTCGTCCATCCATCCTACGCCCCGAGCGCCAAAGACATGGACTTCCATTCCGGGCCCGGTCGTCGGAAAATAACATTCATCCCACCAAATCGTGCCCGTGCCTCCTTCCCCAGCAACGATCAGCACAATGAAAACATAATCTCGATGTCCGGCGAGGAATGTACAAGCGATGAATAAATCACTTAAATCGCAACATGCACAACGGTCCACCGTCGGAAGGACCGTGGGTTCACCTAACTCTCCACACCCCCGGGACGGGTCAGTCGACGGAAGCTTTTGTTAATTCGTTTCGCTTTCCCCGGACGCCCCCGAGACGCTCAGCCGTGTGCAGAAAACGTCCCAGCCAGGATGACCTTACCAGGCAAATCTGCCAGTCCCTTCCTCCACCGTGTCTGTTCCGGTGCTAGAATTAATTTTCTCTACAAAATTCAATTATAATACCACACCTTCCGGGCGTGAGGTGAGGTGTGGCATGTTGTGCGTCGGCCAAAGGGCAAACTCTCCATCTCCTCCGACCGTTGCTCGGATTTACTTCTCGCTGCCGAGGCCCACGTGTCGTGTGTGGAAGTTCGGAAGCGAAACGGGAACGGGTGTACTCGGTACACGCGTTCAGTCCGTTCCCGAAAGTTCCCTTGAGACTGTGCCAGCTCATCAAAGGGGTTCGGTCTCGGAAGCTCGGCTTCCAAACCGTTCCGAGGTTCCGGAGGCTTCATTTGTACGTCCAGGGAGCTTTTAGCTGCGCAAAACAGGGGGAAACCAACTGCGTCCCTCGAGGGAGAACCCTAGGCCAAGGGCGTAGATAGCATGTTTTTGAATTGCTGTATAAATTTATTACGAGTAATTGCAAATGATCATATGGGACCATGTGCCGCGCTGGGCAGAGGTTTGTGAGATACGAGCACTTATAAAAAGGCAGCTAATGTTGTCCGAGGGAAATGTTAATATATTAATTGAGGATTGCTTTTAATTACCGGCTGATGTACTTATTCCGAGAGTTTAGTGATTTGTTTCCACTTGAGTAGATCCAAAATGGAAACAATAACGCTTCAATGCTATTTTCTCAACAAATTTTGCGATATTTCTAGATACTTGAAGGTATTCTCAAACGAGAAGTCTTTCATCTGTCTGTAAGTTTTTTTTTAGAAGCTCATTGTAAAACTTTTGTACTCTGATAAACATGTAGGATGATCTTCCTTAGTAGGCCAGTATTGCTGCGTCAACCTTCGTCTGAATTCAAACATGTAAACAATAGCCGTCGCACAGTAGTCTTATGTATAATCGATTGAAAAATGGTATCAATAAAGTGTTTCAAAGATGGTCAAACATCTTCGAACTTCTAAAGCTGTCTATTTCTTTTGAATACCACAAAGTCGTCTCATTGCTCTTTCACCATTGGCACTTAGCTCGTTTTGTCGCCTCGTAGCTATGCGTTTATAGTCTATCGTTCAAGAGTTCCATGAGCTGCATCAGGTGCTTGCGTAATGATTTGTTTCTATAATTCTCAACCGTAGCTCGTACAGTTGATGCAAACATATTTTTTTTTTATTATTCAGACGGTATTCACGGCTACATGTAGCCGTATTGTCAGTGCCTATATGCACTGACTGACATTTTTGATCTCAGGGCATTTCCTCCCTGTACTTTGGCCTTATCCCGGGCCTACTCGGTTGAATTAATTATGTGTGTTGTGATGTGATGTGATGATGTTGGTGTGATGATCTGGTTATGGTGGTTTGATGCTCCTGTTGACTGCTGTGTGATGTAAGTTATGCAATGTTGTGATGATGGGTTATTGTGTTGCGTGATGCAAACATATATCGTCAAAATAATGTTATTCGACGGTTTAATTACCAACATTTTAAATTACCTAATTAGCTTTGAAGGTACTTTCCAAACCCAAAAGCGTTGACGTCCTACAATTCTGAACTCCCAAATCCCAGTAAGCCTAGCCTAGAATAATAACGCACTCGCAGAACCACATTTCAGAACCGATAGACTTCACGCCCCAGTTCAATACGGTGGCAATTGAATTTTCACCGCCAATAAGCTCGCCCGGTAGCAGTGCGATCATGAAGACCATGTTCATTAGCACGCGTGCTCGCCAAAACGCAATGCATTACACCCAACCGGAAGGCACGTTTGCATCGGTTCGAGATTCAACAATCAGCCCGGCCACCGTTGCCGAGAAAGCTTTCCACCATCGAGAGCGAAGAAGTCTAAATTAATGCGTGCTCGGCCTAAAATGCCTCCCGAAACCGGCGGAAAGCATCCGACGCAGGGAAACACATTTCCCATATGCTAATGGCGTCCGCTCGGTACGGAAAGGATGTGAAAAGCCGAAGCTCAGGCCCATGCGGGTGATGCCGAGCGCCTTTGGAGCGCCTTTTGCCATTCTTTACCCTTTTTCATCCTTCCACCCCACTTGGTCGGGCGGGTGCGTGCGTGTCTATTTGTCCACATCCCCCCTGGGAAGGAGGATGTGAAGCGGGACGCAAAATGCCACCAGAATGAGAAATAAATGGAAGTCAGTTTTGTGTAATCCGTAGTCCCGGCGACGTTCCCGTTCCGGTTGACCTGCGGGTGCGGCGAGACGAGTAGGGGAAAATAAAAACACTCAACAAATGGCACCCCGAACCTCATGCGCCCCTTCCGGCCAGTGAGAAAGATGGCAGCAAAAAAAAAACACCAACACACACACACGAGCCTCACCATCGAAAGGGTTCAACGGTGCTGGGGCAAAAAAGGGAACTAACACGCCCAGGACGTCGTTTGGCGGGCGGTGTTTGTGGCACAACAAATACAACTCCTTTTGTGTTCCGCACGGCGCACTGGTAATGGTTTGTTAGTGAAAAGCACTGTTGGCACACTGTTTTTCCTGTGTCAATAGTACACCATGTGTGTGTCAGTATTTTCACGGTGACCAGCAGCACACACAGCAGCAGCAGCGTCCGTATCATTAGAGAGATCGTGCCCTAATCGTGCCCCGGGGACAAGTACTGCTTATTGCGGGCCGTGCTACCGGAAAATGATAAGGAAACATTTGACCATTTTATGGGGCACCGACTGATGCGCAGTGCAGGGTGATATATTATGAGCCAGAAAGGTTACAATAGGCACCATCTCCGGCCGGTGGCTGGCTTGATGGATCGATTAACGAAGCACTCTAAAGTGTTATTTCCAATGAAATTGAGTGTTATTCCCGTTCTGCACGACGTAGATGTTGGTGCGTTGAGTGAGCTGCATATTTTGTACACCAATTTCCGGCTCTAATCATTATGATTCCGAAGAATAAATGATAGCTGTTGTACAAATCCTTACGAACTGGCATTCGGTTTAAGCGTTTACAAGCTTGCTTTTGTAGATCCAATTCGAAAAAAATATTGTTTTTAATGCTCTCAGGGTATTCCCTTCCTCGATTTTGGGCTCGCTTTTTGGCTTTATCTGCGGCCTACCCGGAAAAGAAAATACAAAATTAATTATTATTGTTTGATAAATATTTTAGACAGCTACCACGAGTTGTCAATTACCTCTTTAGTTTTACAAAAAAGAAAGATTTACAGTTGATTTACTCGATTCTTTCTACTATTCTAAGCCGAAGCTTTCTGCTCGAATTTCGTGCGAACTTGAGCTGCTCGAATTGTTTTGACGTTGCTACTTTGTTCTTCGTGAATAAGAAAACGTGTAAGAAAAGAAATTTGTAATAACTCTTTAAACTAATAAAACTGATTTAAACTAATTATAAATAATTAAAACTATTATTTTAATTAAAAGTTTAAATTTGGCATGATGCGAAAAGTTTCTTTTCCTTCCACAAAATATCTCCTGGAGTGAGTAAAACTTTGGATACTTCTTTTAAAAACTAGTAAGTCCAAAAAAAATTTTAATCCTCAAAAGTAATTATCCTAAGCGAAATTTCACACATTCAATATTCAATATTCAATGTTGAATTCACAGCCTCTGAATTCAATATTCACAGTCTCAATGATTTTCGTAAGACAATTAAATTTACGAAGGTGTGAAAAAGGTACACTTTATATGAGTTATTATGTTTCGATAAATTTTATACGCAAGACAAAACGAAAACGAACACATCAATTCATTCCCAATAAGGCATGTAATATTAATCCTGTTTTTTTTTTGTTTTGCTCGTCCGACCGACCCCGAAACTATAAAAGCGCTCCCTGCTTGAGAAATTTCACACGGTGCTGTGAAGATTTCGCTTCACCCGTGTTACCTCATTCGTCTCGGACCATTGCCACCGCACGAAACGAGCAGTAGTGGATGTGGACGAAACACTCCCCATTCCCCAAGGCAGACCGGCAGGGGGTCCTTTAGCTTCGTTGCATCCTAGCACCACACCGATCCCTTCGTCTTGGTGTCCCGTGGAGCGACTCCACGGGACATTAGCGCAGTGTGAAGAGATTTACGGTGTTCCTTTTGTCAAGGGTTTATACGAGTGTGCGAAGAACGCGTCCCCTTCGCAAAGGCTCTTCAACCTGAGCCCGGTAAACGTGCGAAGAGCGTGGTTTGCGTTCGCACCCTCTGGTCCGGTGCGAAGGTTGGTGGAAATTTACCTCGTCACGGATCGGTGCGTCACGTCGCATGAAGAGTAATCGACATATTTTCTTTGCAAACGGCGTGGAAGGACCGAGTGTTTTTTTTTTTTGGCTGATGTCGGTTTCGCACACAAGTGAGGAATTTATTATTCAAAAGCTACCCAAAGGCAAGCGGCAAACGGTTGGTGGATGGTGAAAGGGTACGCACGGAGAACTGCATCAAGTGTGCTTGGGCAAGTCGGTTGGCTAAACCAAAAGGCGAACCATCTCGACAGAAGGACATTAAACCCGTAATACCGGCTGGAGGACATAATTAGCACACTAAATAAGTTAATAAATCTGAGAGCGAATTCGGCTTCACTGGGCAGGAAATGAAGCTATAGCCTTTCGTGGTAATATTTAAACAGTTTCGTTGGTTTC
The DNA here is from genome assembly GCA_000473445.2 of Anopheles farauti. Lineage (NCBI taxonomy): Eukaryota > Metazoa > Arthropoda > Insecta > Diptera > Culicidae > Anopheles > Anopheles farauti. The sequence continues at coordinate 11,919,898 of KI915040.1, read as the reverse complement.
TTCGGTTAGTTTTGGGGTTTGGATTGAAATTTCAGCTAAATATTATATTTTCTCTGACGTTTAACAGTTTTAGAAATGATTTTACCTTAAATCGATCAATTAAAAATTTTACCAAAAAGAAACTTTAGATTTCAAAGCTGGTGTGGTTATAAATTATGTTTTAATTTTATTTATCAAACATTTTTGAATCTCTCAAAAAAGACTCCTGAACTCTCAAATATATCAACTGTTGAAATGAGTCTTTAAGAAATAGAGTTGTTTAGGATATGTCTTTCAAAGAAAGTTAAATCTTGTCGACACGCTACGCTTTTGAAAGTTTGAATCTTTTTAAACTAATATGATTTGAATGCTGCTCAAAGACTCCAAGTCCAATTTAAAGCTAAGTGGATGATGTTATTAATAAAAAAATAAATTTGTACTATTAAATTCGTCATGGAGTGTTTGTCTAAAAAGTGGCATATAACCATAAGCTTGGACAGTGAATGTTCCAAGCACAAAAGCAAGAGGAGTTTGAGAAATGATGTTTTAATACCGCTTATCAATACAACCGCAAAGTCCATCAAACTGTAGATTGAGTCGTTTCTCGCACATCGGCGCACGAATGAACGACGATTTAATGGTGTAAATTCTGTCAACAATTTCTTCATCAGTTCAAGGGCGCCGCTTCCGTTCGCTTCGACCGCAATCAAACCATCGTCGGCCGTTTTCCTTTCCTTTCGCACTGTGTAGCAAAAGAAAGGCTACCGTTTGCAGGATTTGCTTCGCTGACACGCAGCAACAGATTGCCGAGAGCGGAGATTTTCACAGCCAACTAAGACGCTATCGCAGCGCCATCTATTCCCCAGTCGCTATTTTCTCTTTCTCTCATTCTATCTATCTTTTTTTCGCTCGTTTTAGCTAGCCTACCGCTTAATCTATCTAATTTCCGTTCGGGCAAATTTCCGGCCGGTAATTTCATGACTAGTAGCAACCGGAGAGTGGTTGAGCCACGGTTGGTAACGCGCGAATGACGTACCTTACCTCAACCAGCACGCCCTTATCGTTCGCCACCATCGCTTCCCATACACTCACACACACATATATAGCACCAAAAACCACACACCGTTCAGTCTGTCGACCAAAAAAGTTCGTTCCTTTGTGGCACTTTTTCACCCAACCCGCTGGGTTTGATGATGATGATTGTCATGATGGGGGTTAAGTTTGCCGGTGAGAACATACTTTTTATTTTTGTTTGCAGTTGTTTCCTACACACACACACGTGCTCACATGCACACACACACACACACATCCCAAGAGGTATGAATTCCAACGGAAAGGGGAAACCCAAGAAAAGTGCAACTTGAAGAGCAAAAAAACAACGACCACAAAAACACGCGCGCACGAAAAACAGAAAGTGCCCGGTAGTGGCGTCACTTGCCGACGGCTCTGTGCCTTGCCTTCCACGAACTTTTTGCATCATTTCACCCTTCCGCTTGGACCACCCGACCCGAAACCGGTCGGGTGGTACGTGCGGCCACGCGCAAAGACGTACAAAGCACCATGCGCCTCCATCGTCTATTTCTTGGCGAATGGGTTTGTTGAGCGCAAACTTGGTTTTGGCTTGCTTTCTGTTTGAACTTTTGCTCATTCCGACCGTGCCCGGTGCGGATTATTATTCTTTTGTTTGCAACTCACGCCTCACCCCTCCCCCCATTTCCCACCCCCACCACTCGGGTAACGCACAGGTTTGCATTTCTCTTGGCTGCGTGGAAGAAAACGGCACGGAATCATCCTGTACATAAGCATGCAGTGCAAGGATTGCCGTGTCGGTGTGTTGGCCGGCTTTCGGCCGCCCCGAAACTCGAAACAATTTTCAAACCAACAAAACCCCATTTCTATTCGGAAGCACGAAGCGCATAGATTTCTGCAGCAACCCGGAAACAACCCACCCCAACTCCCCGTGGGGCATCCCACATCCGCGGTTGCCGCGTCAGAATGTTCCTTGTTCATTTACATTATTTCGTGTAGTTTGCATTGCTAAATACCGTCCGGAACAAACCGGGCCGCCGCAGCTGCGAAACAGAAGTATCGTCCCGGTTCCCAATTCGGGCTCGGGAAACGACGCAAACCACGCAAGTACGTTTGCGCGAGCACACCGAGCCAAAGTTTGGCCCACTCTACTCCCTCCCTCTCCCCCGTCCCCTCCCTACATCCGGGGCATTGTTTTTAGGGGTTTCATTAAAGTTTCACGACGGCCACTGTTGTGTCTAGGCGAAACCAAACCGAATCTTCCCATAAAACGGGACGGGAGTGGGTTGCGTGCCTAAAGCTTCTTCCGGTCGGCCGTTGTAATGGGTGGGGTGAGGGTTGTGTGAGCTGGACGCGTGAGACAGACCCTTAGATGGGGTTTTAATAGTGCAATGTTTGCGAGCAATAACTATGCGGCTTTGCAAGGGGAATTACGGTCAAGTTTTGCTGCTCGTTTTAAAAAGCTTTGCACTGCACTCGGTCGGTGAAGTTGGCGTGACGTGTGCCCGTTGGTGATCAAAGCTGGGTTTCGATAAAGATATTCCACCCTCGAACGTACTAACCACGGAAACATGTGCCTCTAATTGCGATTAAAAGTGGCAGAAAAAAAGCGAAAACCTCGCTCCGTTTGCGCTCGTGTTTACTGATTTTTATCCGACAGCCGAAATCCCAAAACGTTCCCAAACAACTCAAAACCAAACCGAATTTGCATATGCCTTCCACACGAACCGCTGTTGTTTTTATCCTGTTTTTTTTTATTTGGTTTACCAACTCAATGCTCTTTTTGCATGACTACCCTCATCAGTGCAAAAACAAAAAAAAATCCGAAAAAGAAACACGAAACATGGCTTGTGAATGCAAATCAAAAACCCTCCGTTGTGGGCCTCGAACATTCCAAAAATAACACTTGTTGGAAAAGCTTATTTTATCATTGGGTTTTTTTATCGTTGTTGAGTTTTTTCCAAAGCGCAATCGTTGAACCAATTGCAAAACCTGCTTCACAACGTAACCCCTCGCGTTATTCATATCACTGCTGCGAGATACAAAGTTCTGCTCGTTAAAAACCGATTCACACCGTGTTTATTCTTGTGCGTTTGAGGGTGGCAGTGAGTGGAAAAGAGAACCAGACCAGCAAAAAACATAAAAAAACACTCACTTCTCATTATTGCACCGAAAACTGAGATGAAAGAGTTCGCTGCTCGTTGAGCTTCGATCTGCCACATCATAATATGAACTTTGCAGGCTTTCAAAGATTGATTCACCGAAACATCGGGCTGCAAGCGCTCGGGATGGTGGAGATGATGCTATGATCCGTTGTTTCAGTGTTTCTCTTTTTTGCTTTTTGCTAGGAAAACAATCTCCCAGTGAGCTGTGTTTGGTAAAGACACTTGTTTTATCCTGTTCGAAGGACCGAAGAAATAATGATTTGCGATTAATCAGAAACAAGGCTTAGGTCGAAATTGAGACGTGTTTTGTTTCAGCGGGTTTATAAAATATTGATTTATATTCAATATTTGAATTTTAACATATCATATTTATGTTTTCAAATTTGATACCTAAATAGATTTATAATTTTTTTATTATTTTTTTCATGACAAAAAATCATGTCGATTCATTTTTAGCGATTGCTTGAAGAGTAATTTAAGAACGTTACTGGTTTAGCATGAAATAACTTGAAATTGAATTTTATTAGAAACGAGGCTCCCGTCGAAATTGAGAGGTGGGTTTAAGAGGATCAAGGAAATATTAATTTATATTTCATACTTGAATTTTAGGTTGTATTTTCAAATATTAGAGAAATATAGATTTAACATTTCTTTTTAATTTTTTATGACGAAAATTCACTTCGAATCTTTTTTAACAATTATTTGAAGTGTAAATGAATAACTTGACTTCGTAAGAGTAAAAATATTTCAGCATATTTCAGCTCGAATAATTTGCAAACAACTTAAAAAAAACATCTTTAAAAAGCTCATCAAATATGCTTAAAATTTCTCCAAAATTATTGATCCGATTTGGAAAACTAAAAAATATACAAATATCTATAGTAAGCTTATGATCAGAGCGACACTCGAGAGCACCGGAGTCAATTAAAATTAATTGTGGCCATATTCACAAACGTTCCGAACCAAACTCGATCCAGTTGCCACAGCCAAAAGCAAAACAGAGGTATCGCCCGCTGGTATCAGTCTCCTTGGGAAACATGCTACCCTGGTTCGCCATTCAACCAAACCGCAAGCACATGGCAACGGCTCAAAGAGGGCCGTTGCTCACATCAAAGCGTTCCAAAAGCGTTCCTTTTTCTCCTCACACACACTAGGAGTCTAAAGAACATACGTGCGTTCGTGCTTGTATGCATGTGTGTGTGTGTGTGTTTTTAAGCTCCAAACCAAAAACCTAAAAAGAGCAACCTTCATCAACCGTCACCACCACCATCATCATCATCATCATCATTTCAGTTCACAATATCCAAACTCTGCTAATGCAATATCCCATGATCACCCTCGTGGGAAAATTGAGCCACCGAGCGAGTCGGTGAGTCTCGTCAAAACCTTTTGCCGAATTTTGTACCAATTAAACTTCGGCCGGGTGTATGTTCCTGCTTTAATAAACTTGAGTTTCCTCTTTCAACACACGCACACACACTCTGCAGTCAAAATGGCGCCTAGAGCCTTCGGTTGAACGTTCCTGCATAAAAATGTTGGTATATATATGTGTGTGTGTGTAGGTTATGCTTTTCGCTGTATCAAAATTCGCTTCTATTTGGAACCGAAAAGATGGCCGCTCCTTCTCGCCCACTCCTTCCGGAGGAAGTTTTAAATCCTCCTGCAAACCTTCTGGAAATCGTTTAACCACTCTCCTGGCTAGGGACCAGCGAAAAGGGTTTCGATCATCCCGTCCTCATCCTCATCGGACGTAAGACCTCTGGAGAAGGGTTTCAATAAGGGGCAAGCTGAGCAGACATCAGGGCAAGCTGGCGCACCGATTTTACCCTCACGCTGACCAACCGCGTTGGGTGCCCGATTTTAGATATTGTTATTTTAATTAACCTTGTGGCGGGCAAAGTTGCCCCTGGAACTGGGGCGTTTTTGGGGCACATGCACCAATTGAAAGTACCGAGAATGGGGGAGGGGGAGGGGTGGGGGAGCAAGGAGCGATAGGCGATTTGAGCCGCCACCGGCGTGCAAATAATGTGAACCATGTTCCACCTTTCCGAGCGTCGATCAAACGCTCCTCCTCTGTTGAAATATTCAGTGCTGGAACTTCCTAGAATCGAAGCACTTTATTAAAAGATACACCGACGAGAAACCAGCCTTCTGACAAACACACACGCACACACAAACATACTGACATGTTCTAAAAGTGTGTATGTGTGTGTGTGTTTGCTGCTAATTCGCATGAAAAATTCATTACCGGCACATCGGTCGGATGTGCTCCCTTCCCGAGCCGATCTAGTAGGCCGATGCGATTCTACGACACCCCGTGCCTGGGCCTGGATGGTTGAATTATAATACCACCGAATTAGGCGGGCTTGGTTGTAGCCGGTGTCGTTCACCGCAAACCCTAAAACCATATCACGATCGATGATGGCCTGATTTTGACGATGGCGAAATTGGGTGCGAAATAATGACGGTGCCGCATGGTGGTCGCGTTTTGTAAACTCACATCGCTCGTTACCATGGCGCGAGGAGGATGCATTTCACGCTGGCAGTCAATCAATCTTGGTGAAGCTGTGTATAGCCTTTTTCTTCGGTTGTGCTTTTTATGATTGACCAATCAATCAAATCTCGTGTGTACAGCTTTATTCATATTTTTTCAATGATTTTTTCTCTCTGAGGAACATTTTTAAGGAGTCATTTTTCGTTTAAATTTAGGTTTTAGTTTGATTCAAATTTGATAGCCACTAAACGCTTGACAGCAAAGCGTCAACATTATCAAAACCCAATTAGTTTGAATAACAACAATAATCGAATCGAACAAATACCGAAACCCAACATTGTTGTTCTTAAAAAAATAATCAAAATAAATATAAAAAAATCCTTCAGATTTTTTTTTGATTTTTTTTTATTGTTGAGCAGAAAACCAAGAGAAACCACTTTGAGCATTATTGAAGATAATGAAAAAAACCTAGAAGGTTCATTTTTTTTTATTTAAACGGTATTCACGGCTACATGTAGCCGTATTGTCAGTGCCTATATGCACTGACTGACATTTTTGATCTCAGGGCATTTCCTCCCTGTACTTTGGCCTTATCCCGGGCCTACTCGGTTAGAAGGTTCATTATTTAGAAAACAATTAAAGACTGCATCGGTATATTACGAGAAAATCAAGTTAATGCTTGAGGTTAAAATATGATTTTAAAATATCCATTTTAAAACTTCCTATACTCTAAGCCTCTATTCTTTTCCAAAATCAGACTTGTTTAAATGTCAAATAAGCATTTTTTGGTGGAAAATAAAATTCCACTCATTTGAATACGAAGCAAAAAAAAACCGCACACAATTAGCGACATTAACGAAATCAAATCCCAACACGTGCAAATCCGTTTAAGCGCTCGTGCTTATAATTGACCAAAGTCCGCATGCTTCGGGGCGCAACTATCATATGGCACCAATTAACGAAACGCCCAGCTGCTGTTGTCGCACAGCTTCGTTCCCTCCCAACCCCTTCCCGGGATGCCATCAGGGTGAAAGCACAATTATGTCGCTTCCGCTGCGTCCTGTGGGAGAGAATATGGGCTGTGCGAACCATAATCGGGGTCGATATGTACGAGCAATTGAATTGTCTGTTGGAGATTTTATAAGGTTCCAAAATTCGAATTCGATTTGGTTTTAAATAAAAAAAACTACATGATAATTTAAAAAAAAAAATTACTCCAAATTAATTGCCCACCTTTTCTATGCGTTTCGTTGTAGATGACCGAACTGCGAAGGATACGGGCGGTGTTGGTGCCGCTGGTGCTCGCCCTGCTGGTTACGCTGACCGGTGCGGACGATTGTGGGCGCGATTTTCACGGGAAGTGCAGCTGCGGCTACCAGATGTACAACTACCGCACGCAGTACGTCGTCAACTGCACCAACACCGGCTTCCGGGACACGGCCATGCTCGAGCGGTTGCCCCTCCAGACGGAGGTCGTCATCTTCAACGGGAACTACGTGAACGAACTACCATGGAACGTGTTCGGTGCGCTGAACGATCTCGTCAACCTCACTATCGTGGACATGAGCAACAACCACATCCGCGAGATCCGCGGCAAAACGTACCACCACGTGGCGAACGTCCGGCGGCTGATACTGAACCACAACAATCTGAGCATCTCGCGGTACGACGACGAAGAGTACAACCACCACCATCCGCGCGTGTTCTCCAACTTCATCAACCTGCAGGAGCTGCACCTGACGAACGCGTTCGCGGACAACACGTCGGCCGAGCTGTCGGCCGATCTGCACGACATCTTCGTCAACAGCAACCTCACGAAGCTGGTCAAGCTGCACCTGGAGCAGAACGAGATCGTACAGTTTAGTGATAAGCGTGTGTTTTGCGATCTACCGTCGCTGCTGGACCTTCACCTGGGCGACAATCTGCTGACGGAGCTGAACTTCAATCTTAGCTGCATGCCCCGGTTGCGCTTTCTCGATCTGGAGCGCAATCGGTTCGAGCAGGTGCGACCACGGGATCTCGCACTGCTCGACGCGGTCCAGGCGCAAACGAACCGACCCAGCCCGCTCACGGTCGACTTCACGTACAACCCGTTCGTGTGCGACTGTGGCCTGTATCCGCTGATCGAGTGGCTCGATCGGACGAACGTGACGGTGCGCAATCGGGATGTGCTCGTGTGTCAGCGCAATCGGCAAGTGCACGAACCGCTTCGTACGCTCAACGTAGGTCGGTGTCGGAAGCAGCTGACGTCGGGTGGCGGTGTCAATCCGACCGGCCACACGACGACGCTCGTGTTCGTGCTGGTTTGCTTGAGCTGCGTACTGCTGGCGCTCGTGGCAGGGCTGGTGTACGTGAGCAAGGACAAACTGCGGGGCCTGCTGACGCCGGTGGTGGACTCCGTCTCGAAGAAGGTTCACTATACCACGATCAAGGACGAGGACGCACCGGAGCAGTACGTGTGATGTAGCGCGCCGGTTGACGTGCGGCACGGTGCGGTCACCTCTCCCGAGCACGTCTAAAAAGAGAAAGAGAGAGAGAGAGAGAGATAGAAAGAGAATAGGGAAAGAGCTCAAAACTTCGAGTAAGAAGCTGCAAGAAAGCTAGGTTATGTTAAGTTTATTAGTTGAACGATACAGAATGTTATTATCAAAAAAGAAAGGAAAGTAAGAAGGAAGGCTAACAAATCGAGGACTAACTTACGCGGCATAACATTCTCCCAGCAGAGGAGGTTTTAGGATTAGAAGCGTTGCGACGATGAACTCCAGTGTATATGTGTGTGTGTGTGTGTGTCTCCCTATCATCCCTTCGCAGAGCGTTCCTTGAGCAAAAGATTAGCAAAAACTAAAAACTCCACAAAATGTTAACTTACTTTCGAAGAGTCACTCCCCGCACGTGTGGTTATTTGATGTCCCACGAAGGAAGAGGCGCTTCCGGCGATGGACAGGAAGAGAAGAAAATGCGTACCGCGTCTGCCAAGTGAAGCGAAGTTGCATTGAACCAAAAATTTCTACAGAAACAAACAAACAATCAAACCCACGCACACTAGATCGAACCACTTTCGGTTCGCGATGAAACGCATTTGAACCGTAATATTGCCCTGTGATTAGCCTGTAGGCGTGTCATCGTTCCCGTGCGCTTTTTCGTGCGGTGTGCCAAATTGTTTTCCTTTTCTATACACAAATGTATGCTAATTGAAGCGGTTTCCGTTTTTCTCCAAATAATTTTGGCCTTTTTTTGTTTTTGTTTTTTTTCATCTGAAGTCGTTTGAAGCGAGACGCAATGGCAAATGCGAGTATCGTGCTGTAAAGTTGGTATGAAAAATTTTAAAAAGTTTTCGAAATCGTAAAACACATTAAACACAAAACATTCGAGCTGAAAGCGAAACGAACAAAACCAGCCAAACGCGATGTAGATAGCAGGAAAGCTCGAGTGTAGAAGAAGTGAAACGAAGGAAGTAAACGCAGTCATACGCTAAAACGTTGAGCGAACGTCTTGGCAGACGCCATTTGCACTTTAGTATGTTTGTACGAATTGATCCGTAGTTGGTAGGTACTGTTAGATAAGATGCTGAACCTTTAAGGCAATAAAGACAACTTAACGCAACACTGTTGTTGTTTTCACACAAATAGGGGAGCGTGTTTATTATTACAAAGGACTTCTGAAAGAAAGGAATAGTTTGTAAGTTTATAATTATTGTTTAATAAAATCACCGCCACTGAATATCATTGTAATCCTCTCTGTAGCGCTATGGATCGTTTTTTATGGATTTGGTAGCAAGTGGTGCTCTATAACAAATAGCAAGTTTTCACATCTAATCGTCTAACCTATACTAACAGATGTCGCAAGTTTTATCTTCTAAAAAGATAGGCTTATCTATTTCACAAGCCTTATCTTCTAGGAGCGACTTAATTCCTAACTTATAAGATCTGTTTCGAATCTACACTTTCTAAATTACTAAGTTTAAATTCTACCCTTTTAAGAACAACGTTCAGGATTTTTTTTTTTCACGAGACTACATCAGTAGCGGGAGCTGCCGTGATTGGAAAGGCATTAGTAGTTATAAAACATATCGGAAAATTTAGTGGATGCAAACATGAACACTTATGAGAACGTACTAAGCCCAGGGCTTAATCGTCAATCAAATTCGAAAGGCTCAGAAAAACTCGTTAAGAGGCAACGAAGAAACTAATTTTGATTACATCAAAAGTCTAGTATTGTTTAACAAACATATTTACGAAATTTAAGTGGTCGTTCAAATAAAGCTCATTTGAGTTTGCTTTGTGAAATTTAATTGAAAATGGCTACGGAGCATGACCCAGTAACCGAAATATGAGTGCAACCAATATTTAGACAAAACACACAAGTGCGTGCGAAAATATTGAGGATTTTAAAAGGGAAAGGGAGTTATTAAAATGTTATTTTTCACCGTTCAGAAGCCTGCTA
>KI915040.1:11812120-11864800 GCA_000473445.2 Anopheles farauti | reverse complement strand
GCCATTCTTACATACTATATCTATTTACAATGGTCGGCGTTTTGCGTTGGATATCGGGTTGCCGATCCCGATGTGACGGTAGCGCCACCAGATTCTACCGCCATCCTCCCTCCGGCTTAGCCATGCGCCAACCGAAGGTACCGCCGTCAAACAATTGACACATTCGGTGGGCGCATGTTGGCCGCTCTGCACGACGGGGACGTACCGGAATGGGAGATTTGGGTAGGAGAGCCTATGTTAGCCTTCGGTGAGGCGTCGGATCCTACCCCATTCGCAGAGCATGATTAGTTAGTTTAAAGGTGTTAGTTAGTTAAAGGTGTGCGATAGTTTGGCAATTAGTTTGAAAGCTTAACATAAATTCGAGAGCCTTGTTTTTGAAGACTCCCGAAGCAGAAGAGTGAGTGATAGAATAGAGAAATGAAAAATGAAGTATGAAAAATGGAATGAAAGTGCGATCTCTCGATTAGGATTCCCAGATGTGTTGGAATCTATCGAGGGTTTTCTACAAACTATTGATGTTCCTACAGCTAGCAGATAAAAGGCGTGTTAAATAAGCGAATGTTAGTTGTACGCAGCTCGATCTTAGAGATCGAATAGTTTGTTTTCACTCAAAACTTAAAATGTTATCGAGTTTAGCTTAATATAAATTTAGAACTTGTCATCAACACAGGATCACAGCAGGAAAGGGTCCTGTAAAAGTTTAAAGAAAAAACTACATCGCTCACCTGCTCTTTAAATAAGATTTGCTGAAAAAATAAATTAATAATTCATAACGATTTATGCACATTTTAATAAGAAAAAACACATATTTTGACATTAAATGAAACTAAGTCACCGTAGTTAGAGCTTTCTCATCGATTTTTCTATACATTTTTGGATTGAACAAGAGTTTATGTTAAATCAAACTTCTATGAAAATATTCTGAAATAATCATCATCTGGAAAAATTGTGTAACATAGTTAAATGTCTTGAATGAATTATATATTAAATTAATTATTATTTAAATATTCTGAATAGGGTTGTTAAATAAATTACTTACTTTTCAATGCGGCAATCTTTGCTAAATTTTAAACAATAATTTTTATTTCGATAATTTGTGCACCTACCGTAATATTATATTTTATCTTCTGTGTTTGATTGTTTGATCAATATGCTAGATTAATATATTTTACTTACTTTCGTGGTTGACTCAATTGTTAAAGTGTGTGACAGATTAAAAAGTATCAGAAAATATATATATTCACTTAAAGTTGCAAATGCAATCTTATGTTCATAAAACTGTATGTGTGCATTTTTCCTTCCTCATGCTCGTCGCAGAGTTTTGATGAAGCATATTTTTTAGATTTTGACTAGTGCATGCTGTTGCTCACAACAAAGCGACAGCTAGCAACCAGCCAAAAACCAAAAAATACAGATAAAAATGGCTGGAAGCAGATGAGCAGATGTCACATACAGTTGGTTCGGCTGCACAGTTTCGATGCAACACCATTTTCAAAAAATGGTTAAGAAAGATGCTCGCACTGAATTGTAGCAAACACAGCACGACGTAGTGTTATTAATTCCACACAGCTGGATAAATATTGTAGCACTTTTATATCGGCACTATTTGCATGCATATGCTTGATATGATTTTTTAGTACCACATACCGTTCCAAAATTCGTTTCAATTAAAAAAAAGTAGTTACTTTACATTTTCTGAATTAGCATAGTAAACACATATTTGAAGTATTTCTCGTTACCTATAAAATAGTACTTACACGTGTACACTTTATATAAAGCATTCTGTCGATTTGTTACCTTGTTTTTGAGGTATCGACAGAATTGTACGATTAAAAATAAACATGCAATTCTTCGAATGACCTAAAACAAAGCACACAATGTATGCGTGTAGCGATAAAGCTGAAATCTGCGTTACGATAAAGCTGAAAAATTAACACCAAACATTTCGGATGTGCTAATACTAATACTGTGTTTTAGTACAAGCAACGCTCGAGCGTCGGAAACAAAATGGTGCACGCTATGGAGGCGCCCAATACTTGGTCCCAGTGAAAAAAGCGGAATTGTGAAATAAAAACAACGCTAGAACGCTTTTGTATGTGAGCAGCGCAAAATAGCTATAATTTGTGAAAATGCAGTAGAAAATATGATAAAAATGACCCTTAGACCTACGTACGAAAAAAAAAATAAACGCCATAAAACACACGGAAACCACACGGGGAATAAAAGAAATCACACAACTCTCCATGGCGAGAATTTCGGACAGCAGATCCGAAATGTTCAAGACATGAAGCTATATATGAATATTCAAACACTAAAAAAATCACTAGGCACTATAATTAGTAAAATAAACACAAATTTACCGTCAATATGAACGGATCGAATCAACCTGAAAACCAAAATTAAACCATTTTTGTCGTACAGAGATTGAAGTGCAAGAATAAAATATTTCACAGCAAATAAAAAGAAAAATTGAAATATCTGTTCAAAGCAATTCTAGCATAAGTGCAAATAAATGTCATCATATTTAATAATGTCATCATAAATAAATGTCATCATATACCGTTGCTATGGCATACCTTGGATGAGTTGATCGTTGGTTGAATGGTGATGAGGGATGGTTGATCGCTGGTTGAATCACACTTTTTCACTTCACTTCACTTCACTTCACTTCACAGCAGCCACACACTAACACACACTTTACACTTCACTGTGTTTTCACTGAACGGAGCCGGTCAGAACACGAGGCTTATTCTTCCGACTCCGACGAACGAATGTAACGAGCGTCAGAGACTTGTACGGATATTTAAACCCAATGCGGGAACCCCACCACCGTTCGACCGATCCTATGTACAACGAGGATCCCTCGGAGCGCTCTCGCGAGAGAAATGCTGCGCCGAGAGCGTGCAGTTTGTGTGTGTGCGCGTGTGGCTCAAGCTACCGCGAGGGACAACTCACACCGTTGGACGCGTGCACATAATGCTATCGAAAGGAACTGGCTATCCGATGCAAAACTGTTGCTGTATTTGTAAGCGAGTTTTAAGTGGATTTTCAAAAATGATCATGCAGGTCTGACGAGGGAAGAAATTGTAAGAATATTAGTAAAAATATGCAAAAACTATAGCTGGGCGTTTGAGGTTTTGTATTCACTACACTACTTAACATATCATTTGTAGTTTTCGAAGAAAAGGCCCTATTTGCTGAACCATTAAAGGTTTGTTTAGTTTTTCTTTTTTCTAATCGACATTATCATATTGCACGAACATTTAAATGACTTCTTTCAATAAAAAAAGAAAGTACTTCACCCGAAATTTGCCCTTACATTGCGTGGGGAAATTTATCACAACTTTCGAATGCAACCCAAACAGTATGATTCCAAAATATTCCATTCGGCGTTCAGTTCCTTATCGTCGCAGAGCGAAAGAGAGCGAGCGAGCGCGAAAACCCCGGCCGGCTTAAGCTCGGCTTTTGTGTGCACTGCACACATAAGCCCAGTTTTAGTGTATGTGTGGGGTGGGGTGTGGGAGAGTGAGCGTTCGACGAATGTGGTGGTTTATGTACTCCTTCCGCATGACATCATCGCCCGCGCGACACGATGCACTTCAGAGAGGAAAGAAAAATCCAAACGCCCCTTTGGGTAGGGTTTGAAAAGGTTTGAAAAGGTGTGAAATAATTGTATTTGTAGGAAAAATGGAATCGAAACGTTAGTCACCATGTTAGTCATCATTCGTAATAGACTTAAAATAAGCAAATTATTCATTAATTTGGTGTGTAAATGAATTAGACTGGAAGAAGCTCATGCTGGTTAAGGTATCATTTGAACACCTTCTTGCTTGTGAAAACTATTCGAATGCTTTGCTATTATCAGAATTATCATTGCTATTATCAGAATTATCAGAATTCGCTATTATAAACCAAAATTATCAGAAACGCAACAGATAATATGTCTGCCGATAAGGTGCCGATAAGTTATCGAAACAGAACTTGAATAAAAATTTGAATAAAGTTCGGCAAAGTATCTTCTCTCCAAAACTCAGCACCGGCCACCAACACAAACATATGATTTGATGCTTGAAGGCTGATCCCTTCGCATGTATGAATTAACAAATTTGGTATCGACTTATATCAACCATACTGCTAATAAAACGATGCTTGTGATCGTAATACATTCGATCGTCGATTTTAAAGGATGACAAACATGCATAAGTGGGTAAAAACAACGATCCTAAAAGGTTGTGTTTACCCACATATGCATGTTTCTCATCCTTTAAAATCGACGATCGACGAATGTATTACGAGACAACTTTTGGGGTGACGATCAAACGGGCCGACTTATAAGACACTTATATTGCGAATAGTTTGCTGTTAACAGTGGCCCTTTCGGCTCTCACGGGAGGTCGACGAAAAGCCCCACACGGACGCGGTATCCCATTTCGCTTCGACCAAACTCCGCTCTCCCCGGGCACATTCCACAATTGGCGAGAAAAAAAAACCGGTCATAAAACATTCCGGGAAGCATCATGTTTATGACACCTTCAGCATTGCCCCTTGCGGGTCGCCCTCGCGACCCGTTGGTTTCGCGAGCTGCACCGGGAAGTGGGCCGTAAAATATCGACCGGCTTAACTCTCCACCGTTCAGGGCCCGCGGGATAAGCCGCGCAACCGGCCAGCGCTGTTGCCTCCTTTTACGATCAGCGCAAGGACACGCGGACACGCGGATGCGCGGACGAAAAGCGCATCAAAGAGGAGGCACCAAAAAGAAATTTGTTCCTCGCAAAAACCGCCCCACAAGCGTCCTAGTCATAAATCAAAACTCAAAAAAAAAAAAACGTCAACTTAGAAGTCGCTCCAAACATCCGTCTGGGACCTTGAACACAAACACTCACATGCCCCGCACACCCTCACGCCCGCCGGTAGAGAACCCGTCCAAGGAAGCCTTTCCACTCGGGAGCAAAACGCCGCCCGTCCCCGAGAGAGCCGTGTTTCGGATGCTAATTTTTGCGTATTGCAAAAATGCAAACAAAAAAAAACCGAAACAAAAAGCGCAGCGAATGCAGCGGGAGCGTTAATTAACGAAAATTTGAATTAATTTTGGGTGGCTTTGCCGTTGAGCTTGGGTGGGAATGCTCGGGCGCAGCTTTGCGTTGCATTCGTTTTGGTGGTTGTTTTTTTCCGATTTTTTGAAAGCCACCATGCAAATTGGGCAACAGGGCGTTTTCACGTCTTTTTGGCATGTTCTTAATTTTCACGCCACCCTTGCCGGATGCACTCGGGCCGTTCGTGCCAACGATGGGAGGCACATGTTTGAACCGGTAACCAAAACCGGTAACCATAAAAGGAAGGCTCGTGAACTCTGTGCACATCACGCCCGAGTGTTTGTGGAGATGGAGTCGAAAAATGGCACCAAAAAGGCACTGGCGGCATGGGATTCAACAATCCCAATCGAAGTTATCGTACCAGATATAGCAAGTTAATCATGATTTTACAATGCAATAGCGCGCTCTCGCTCACACTCGATCGCTATCTCAGGTCGAGTTGATATGGCCTGGTCAAACAATACAATAGCATGTTTCGATTTTATATGAACCAAAGCGGTCCAATAGGGAAAGATAGTTCCATCCCGGACCATTCATTTTACAACATAACTGGTGCCTTGGGGAATCGGAACCGTTCATGGTCAATCGAGGTTATGATCCTCATAGAATTAGCTGCGGCTTTGCATCGCACTTAGGGCAGAAACTGCAGTATGACGATGAACCGATCACTTAGCGGTGGGTAATTGTTTAATAGGTTGGATCGATCGTGTTTTCTATGTGCAATAAATCGCTTCGCAGAAGATCTACAATTGTCTATAAATTTTGCTACGACCATGTTCAGGCTTTCTTCGATGAAAGGCTGTTGTTGTGGAATGTTGTTGAAGTTTTCGAAATTACAGAAAACTGTGAAACTTTTCATAGCGACGTTTGAATACGTTAGTTAGAGCGTTTTAGTTTTGTTTTCAACTGGATATCTTGAGCTAGCCTTGAGAGATCGTACGATCTTGTACCCCCCATGAACATTCCCTGATGGAAGTAACAAAAAAATTCCTGCGTGATCATAATATGATCTCATTCGTCGCCATGTAGTAGACGAACAATCATGCAGGAAGTTCACTCTTGAAACGACGACGAACACTTGTGTTTCTATGTGCAATAAATCGCATCACTTCGCAAAAGAACCACAATTGTCTTTAAATTTTGCTACGTTCATCTTCAGGCTCCATGCATCCATGCAGGGCTGTTGTTGTCGAATGTTGCTGAAGTTTTAGATACTATAGAAAACTGTTAAACTTTTCATAGCGTCATTTGAAAACGTTAAGCATTTCTTGGCGAATCAAAGCAGAGCGATTAAGTTTTGTTTTCAATCAGAAATCTTAATATCGCCTGTCTGATAACGAGGACTACAATTGCCCATAAGTTTTGTTTGTCTTCAGACTTCCATCGATGCAGGGCTGTTGTTAAAGTTTTCGAAACTTTAGAAAACCGCCACACTTTTCATAGCGTCATTTGAAAACGTTAGCTAGAACGTTTTAGTTTTGTATTCAACTGCATATCTTGAGCTAGCCTTGAGAGATCGTACGATTTCGTACCTCCAATGAACATCCGCTGATGGACGCAACAAAAAAATATTCCCGTGTGAGCGTAATATGATCTCATACGTCGCCATGTAGTAGACGAACAATCATGCAGGAAGTTCACCCTTGAGCAAACGACAAACACTTGTGTCTTTGTTCCAGTCCAACCCACTACGGGCACGGGTTCAGCGCGTGGGGCCTATCATTCCGCTCCAATAGAATCGGTTGCAACATCCGGATGTTCCTTAAGACTCCTTCAAAAAAGCATCCCATTTCGTCGCCTTTCGTCGTCGTCGTCGTTGTGTAAACAATCAGTTCCGTTCCCGTGCTTGCTCCATCAAAAAACATCATGTTCTAGGCGAGAGGGGACCGAATTTTAAGTGTGATTTACGATCGTGGCTGGTTGGTTAGATGGCGCCAGTTTTCGTTTCATTCGAGGGAGGGGCTATGGTTGGCGTCGATTAAATTACAGAAGAAAAATGCTACAAGAAACAGGCAATAGCATCCATCCGATCGGTATGCGTGATGTAAGGAAAGATTTGAGACAAGCTGCAGAAAATATCCCCATAAGGTGAATGATAACTTTTGCTGCTTCCATACAAAATATTCACGATGAGATGTTTAGGTAAAAATATGTGTTTTTACCTCTCTCTTAAACAACCGAATCTCCAAGCAGCCGCTTTGTTTTTTATTATTTTGATTGATCTTTACTTTTACTTTACTTAGGAATTTATATATAATGTTTAGAACATGTGCTAAACATTTTATTGCATTCCTAAAAATATTCTAGATTGGTTTGTTGACATCAATGAAATACCTTTATCATTAGTTTTTCTCGTTATACTTTTTCTATTGGCTTTCAAGTTACTTTTTCTCCTTTTACATCTCCATTTACATCTTCCACTAAAAGTTTGCGTTTGATATGTTTGTTACTCATTTTAACAAATTTATCAAACTCAATTTCTTATATCGCTATAGAAAAAAAAACAAAGAAAACATTTTACTTCTGATGTGTTTTTCTGGTTTTGTAGAGTATTTATATACTAGCAGATTTTAACTGGTTTGTATGCAAAAAAGGCTTTGTAAGAAATAAGTCTGAAATCGTAAAATTATGGCAAAGTTATAGTTCAAAACAGTTTCCTCTAAACTCTAAACTCTAAAGTAATATGTAATAGTAATTGTGTTTCATGTCTTCAAACCATTTCAAGGTAACATCTATTGGACGTTATAGAACTATTCAATTTCATTTACTCGCATAACACACACAAACACAATCGCTTACTGCGCTGATTCCATTCGCCTATATCTTCGCTTACAGTTGTGAGTGTAGCAACAACAAACACACTAACACTCCCAACACTCGTAACTTCCATTTGAAGACAAAGGAATTATAAAACCCTATAGAAGCATTTGCCGTACCCTTCACCACCCGTCCTCCTTTCCACTTATCACCAAGAGAGGTGGAGAAAAAACGCCCGGTGGTACCCAATTCGACGCGGGCAAGCTGAGCACAGGAAACACGGTTGTGTTTGTGGGTGGGATTGTCTTCCTTTTCTCACGTATAGTATGATATCAAAGGAAAGGAATGCGTCGGTTGTTTATTTTGCTTCCGTTAGTGGAAGTTTCCTGGAACAAAAACACCAGAAGTTCGCGGAAGCAAACCTCTCTCCACCTCTTGCCATTTGCAACGGGTTAGCGATCGTATGGTATGGGAAACGAAACGTACGTTTTGTCCCATGATCGCCCTTCACATGACCTGGATGATCTAATCGTTTTTATTTTCTAGCCTCTAGAAAATTTTTCTTAGTTAAATTACAAAAAAGTGACTGAAATGTATAAAGCTTATAGGGAGTAAACTAAGGTTATACTTAGTTCGTTAAACAAGGTTCTAAAAGCATACGGCAAATGCTGCGTAAGATGGAAACTTAATACAAACGTCGAAAAATCAGAAGCAATCTGTTTTACAAGAAAAACTTGGTATGGCAAACAACCCAAACATAATCTGCTTTTTTTCGACAAAGAAATATCCAGTGGAAAAAATAGCCAAATATTTAGGAGTAAATTTCGAGACGCGTTTAATGTTCAAAACACACGTAGAAAACGTGATAGAAAGTATATAAAAATTACTAAAAGTATTATATCCATTCTGCAGAACAGGAAATCAGAACTAGGTATAAAAAAAGTTATTAATATACAAAATGTATTTAAAGCCAAATTTGTCACATTCGCACCAAAAACGATTCCTAGTTAAGCAAAACAAAACATTAAAAAGGATCTTGTACGATCCACCTTGGTTTAGAACTTATGAATGACATAAAAGACTCAACAGTCGTAGTGTAGATGAGTTTATTCATAAGACAAATAGCAATTTCTATAACAGATGTAGCCGAAGCTTTATTAACACTATTCGAAACCTAACCTAGTAGAATAGTTGTTGTATAAAAGATTGAGTAAGTTACGAATGGGGTTAAGCTTGACATTATCTTACGTTTTAGTCTTTGAAAATCTTTGTCTAGTAGTAAATTTAGAAATAGATCAGTAAGGTAGCGACGCGTGGAACTGATTAGTGAAGATTATTTAAACATAATTTCTCATCGTGGGTTTTTTAGGATTTTTTCCCGCAATCATCCTTCCTATCTTCTCAACAACCAATCCGCAAGAAACAGCGCAACTATCGAAAAATTAAAATCAATGAGGAAAGCTCGAGTGCGAACCCATTAAAATAAGCAATTATATAATGTAAAATTGTAATAGTTCATTTCATTCCCAATAAACATACATACATACATGCAGGGTATGATAATTATGTTTAAAACTAGCTTCCTCAGAGCGAGCCAACATCCGCCGTTAAATCCACCGCTAATTAAATCCGCCGTTAATCCTCAAGAGCCAGACCGCCCTTCAATGGGTTGAGGAGCAAAGTCTCGAAAACGTGCTTCATATCGGGCTCTTTGAAAACGAAGCCAACTGTCGGTTTCACACATCTTTCTATATCAGTTCTAGTTTTTACGACCACTTCGATCGCTGTCTACTTTGATGATTCGCATAAAAAAAACTCCACCACCTATCGTCTTGCTCTTCCGCCCGTCACGTCAAAGCCCCATAGACGAGCCTTAAACGCTGGTTTTGCTAAATTGAGGCGCCAGGTGAATAAATCGATCATTCACTATGATGATCGTAAAGTTTCGCCTAGCTTTGCGTGCGAAATTCCCGTGCTCAGTACTCAGCACAAAATAATATTCCATTCCATCGACGAACAGATGAGATTTAGATGAGATTCTTCAGAAAAATCCTCGCTCTACGTTTGGCTTACACAGACCCGTTCCAGGCCGATCCGAGTTTTTATTTTCTCAACCCCTATTGGTTGCTGATAAACCGTGCCACCAAATGATCATAATTTTAATTGCTTAGCATTTGTTTTTTTTGCAAACCCTGCGCCTCTACACACCCAACATCAAGCGGCGCGATACAAAGCGATCGGTCGAACTTTTATGACACTACCGCGGAATTTGGTGGCTCATAAATCCGCACAGGGGACACCCGGAGGCTCCACAGAACGGTGCAACCCCGTCCGACCGGCCGGACAGCTGGGACGCATCGCGCAGTCTGCAGGCTTCACTGCGGACGGATCATAAATCGCACCGGATTGATCGATTTTTGTTGTTGTTGTTGTTGTTGTTGTTTGTTGCGCTTTTGGGTGATTCGAAATTCTTACGTCTGTTCGAACACCTTTGCGAATGTTTTCTTCCCGCTGGAGCGAAGGCGTTCTGCGTTCTGGTAACCATCACGGTACGAGGCGATCTTTCGGTTCATATAATACATCCGAAAATATTTATGGATGCTATTTTTAGTGGGATCAGTTCCTTGAGAGCTTCTTAGAGGGACTCATTTTCGACCGATCGATCGTCGCCTTTGAAGCTAATCTCTCTTGCCTTTGAAACTAACGTAACCTTTGAATTGCGTGCTCCGGGCGTAGTTGCCACGCGTTTTGTGGTCGAAACTTGAAAGCGGATTTCTGTGACCGGGAACAAGGGCCATAAAAAGGAACAAATAGTACAATCGCGTCGTTGTTCGCGACGATGCTGCGTATGTGCAACGAGATCGTTTGAAGCTCATCCACACAAAGCAGAACCTTTGTATCAACAATCTTCCGCTCGATGCAGACAGCATCCTGCAGCCCAGTAGCGGTTATTAAAATCTAGAGTTTTTTTTCGTCTCAAACAAAACACACATCTCCCACAGCGCGATTGAAGGCTGCACACGTGTTTCGGTTGCGGTTGGTGTGGTGCATAATGTCGCAGCGAAATCAAAACCACTTTCTTCGCCCAGCAGCCAGCGTAACCGGACCGGGGCCGGGCGTAACAAATCGACGTTATGATCCTCGCGCATGGGAATGTTTGAACCGCGATAGCAGGCAATCGGTGCGCGTGATCGTAAAACGATGAAACCTCGACATGGGACAATTATTTTAGGGCCCTGGCGTACATGAATACTGCTCCGTCCGAGGGCCGTAAACATAATTCGCCACACGAGTAAGAGAAGCGTCGCGCAAAAGGAAGCAATGGAAAGCAGCAACACCGTTTAACGAGTTGTTCGAGTGTATCCCAGGGCGGATTTTATGTTTTCCAGATGCGGTGACGCACCGTGGGTTGCGAGTCGAGGCCACACAAAATGTTGACACCAAATGTTTTGACCCGGAGGACAGCGTTTGAGGAAATGCGTCGAACGTCGAACCTTTTGATGGTTGAGGACAATGAGAAATTTGTTCGAGGCAGGGCGTATAATCGTCCTACTTATTACACGCCTGTTCTCCTCTTACCATTTCCATTTATTATGGCTTTGAAAGAAGCGGAACTGGAGCGTATTATTTATTCGATAACTTAATTTATAATACTACTAGCATTCTTTGAGAGCAATTATTGGTGCTTATATTCACTATCACAATTCAATCCAGTCAGATTCTTTATAAGAACGTGTTTCTTTTACGCACCGAGCATTTTCCAGTAATCTGAACTCGATATTGTCAAGAAAGTGGTAATCAAAACCTCTTTAGTCAACCGTTAATTTTTGTTATATGTTGGGTTTTGAAAATTTCAAACCTAGAGAAATGAATGATTAAAAATCCCAAACCCTTCTTCAATTGTTGAAAAATCCGGGTTTGGACTTTGGCTCGCTCTTATATGATATGATTTCGTCAGGAATTATGTACAAGAGCAACTAACGAAAATTCAGACCAAAATTTTAAACCATCCTTAATTAAGCTAGCTTTCAATTTATTCAATTAAAACTTACCTTTGATAGGTTCCCCAACGTGTAACGCATAGTTTCTTTCTTCGGCTGTCCTCTGCTCGATAGCAAACATAACCAACGGCCCAAGCGTACCGGTAAAATTAACATTTCAGTTTATTTTCATAGTGTTCATCATTGGTATGGGTTCCACCGCACTCGCTAGGCTTGCAAATATGTAACCGAATATTGTCCTCGCGTGGCTGAACAAAGATCGACCAAAAAGGTGAGAAAAAGTTAATGGACAAAGGTAAACATACAGAGAGAGAGAGAGAGCATACATCGTTCGTACTGCTAGGACGAAAAACAAGTTTCTTCGAAGTGGGCCAGAGCGTCGTTGGCTAGGACGAAAAACAAGTTTCTTCGAAGTGGGCCAGAGCGTCGTCGTGACTTTTTTGTGTATTTTTTTTTTACTCATAATATTAAAACGGTGCATCACCACCAGCCTCCTCCGTCCGCAGTTCCACGAATAAGGCGAGTTTAAAAGGACGCTTTTGTTTTTGTTCTTAAGATGACAGTGGCGGAAATATGCACTATCGAACGGGCAGATGAGGGATGTGGGTGTGGGGTTAAGCTCTTCCTATATCTAAAATTTTGATCTTGTCTTACGCTGCTTATATAATTGAGTCACCGTTCACGAGCATCGTGTGTATGCGTGTGTGGGTAAGAATGCTTAGAGCAAGGGTGTACAAGGGCAACCGGAACCAGGGCGCTTTAAGTCCGCCGATTGCGCTAGTAAAGCGATAAGATGCATCTCACTTTTTTTTTCTTTTGATACGTGTTTAATGCTTTGCTCAAATTTCTACAATTGACAATGAGTTGCATATGGGCGTATACCGCCGTTGTTGAATCATGTTTGCTGCTCTTTTTCCCACTGGTTTTCCGTTCCGGCGTAATGTTAACAGTGTTGCTATGGTTATAAATACTCTCTTGCGCTGTTATTCCTCACCTCTCGGTATTCGCAACGTTGATCAAGTACCAGTGCACATGTCCACGCAATTCCCATTTTGTGTGAGAAGAATTGATGAGAACAGAAGATCTGTTATGCCGATCGCAACAGATCACAAGGCGGCGCTATAATACTTTCGCTTGTTACGAGCGGTTCACTGTTTGGTAGTATGGGATAAGCAGTAATTACATACAAATAGTTTAGTTGAAAATAAAGATGCGCAAAGCGACGAAAGGCAAAATAATTCATTTTGGTTTAAACACATCGCTAGTTGTTGAGATTACTTCATCGCCTTCCAGAGGTGTTGTAGGCTTCAATTTGAAATAAATGAAACATGGCAAGTGCGTCAACAGTGCCCAAGCGGAAAATGATGTCAGAGGAAAAGAGGAAAAAACACCATCCTTACCGTCGCTAACAATAAACTTATTTTTCCGGTATTTTTTACCTCGAGCACTTGCAGTTTACGTCAGCGTTTTGCCGCTGAATCATCTAAACCGCATACCATTGCTAAACATCAATATATAAACGACGCACTATCACTTATTCTTATTTCACCTGTTCATACCTTGCCTTGGTTTTTTTTTTCATGGACGTATCTTACAGCGCATATCGCAGTAGGCTGTGCATAAAAGAAAATGATTTGCTTCATTTGACAGTTGCACTATGACGAAGTGGAAGCGTATTCGTGATTTGTGTCGTTATATCTTCAACGGAGTTTGGCCGTTGGCAAACCTGAATAAACCTAAAGGTATTATTAGCCAACTTAAAACGGTAAATAAGAGCATCCGTTGCCAGGCCTAGAGGTTTGACGGAAACAATATCCTAGTACTCCACGACTGTGTATCTACTCGAACCTAAGCGGAAAATAAAAAAAACGGCAAAACGGCCACAGAAATACGAAAGATACAGACCATTCTAACCACGCGATATTAGTGTCTAAGACAAATGCACCCCGGGTAGGGTTGTTCCCCGCCCGATGGGCAATTTTTCTGGAAATGTAAAAAAAAGGTAAATAAAGCCCAACAGCATATTTCAAAAATAGGCTAAGCTATACCCATGTTCAGTGTAACCAATGTGTTTTCGCTTAACGCACGGTACAGTAACAAAATTATCAGAAATTTGAGTGGCTGTGCACGCTGCATTTTAGCGCAACGTGAATAATGTTATAATAGTACATTTAATAAATAAAGGACACCCTTAGATTTCATTCGCAGTCACTGGAATGAATGGTTATCGACGAATTATCGTCTATAACGTTCAATAGTGAACGTATTTAATTTACATCAGGGCAAGCCAAAATGCAAAGGAGAACTTATTTTCCGCAGTAGAACATACATTGTTCTTTTGCTGGAAGCCAAGCAGTCCGAGAGTCGACCGAATCAAAAGAGAAACAGCCATGCAGTCGAAAGATACGCACTTGCAAGGATCGCGAATATTCGTAAAAGGTGTATGTACCACTGATTCAAGTACTACTGTACTAAAGCAACGTTTACAACACATTTTCGTGCAAGGGGAATTTCAAATTTGTAGCAGAGCGGAAATAATATCAACGCGATGAGTAGAAAACCAACATTAATTGCATCAGAAAAGGCAAAAAAAAACAAAACCGAGAAATACTTTTCCACACTACTTCAAACAGTCGAAATGGAGAGATCAAAATGTTTCGTCGTTGTGGACATGTGCACCGGTGTTCGTCAACCCGAGAGGGACTAGTATCGTGGCGTTCGCTTTCCTACCACCACCATCGAAGGAACGCGCGTTGTGTCTCTACGTTCCATACGGGAACATCCTATCCTATCCTACCATCACTTAAGGCCGATTGTTTTTCCTCCTTTCTTCCAGCTTTCGCCTATTTGAATTTACTTACTAGAGCCCAATGCATCGGACGATACACTTTCCTCATCACCATCGGCACCCGGATCGTCCGTATCGTCACCGGTGTTGCCGTTCTTTTCGCTTCGCCCCAGCTGCTGCTGTTGCAACTGTTGCTGCTGGTACTCACGCTGTAGCTCGGAAAGCTGGCGGCGCAACTTCACCACCCGGCTGCGCAGATCCTTCTCCCGGCTGACCAGTGCCTGGATGTGGCCGAAGTTTATCTTCAGCTGCGACTGATCGATCGACCAGCGCGTGTACAGCTCGGACCACAGCACGATGCTGATCGGTGCGACCGATGGCCAGATGACGGCCGGGTTCGGCTCGTACAGCGGGTTCAGCAGTGACTTCACCACCTCCGGCCGGTTCAGGTGGGACCAGAGGCTGGTGGTGCGGGTCGTTACCTTTAGCTGCACCCGATCACGCTCGCAGTCACCGAGAAACGTGCCGTACTGGCTGAAGTAGCTGTGCTCGAACAGTGTCACCAGCAGCCGGTGATCGTACTCGAAGCTGCACGGAAACTGTGCGTACAGCTGGTAGACGCAGTCGAGAAACAGCAGAAACGTGGCGCTCGAGCTTTTCCGCCGCTGGTTTGTCGGTGTGTAGCAGGAATGTTTGTGGCGGGTGGAGAATGGGTAGCCGCCCTGTAGCCACTCGCGATCGATTAGCGCTTGTAATCTGCGGACAAATATGGAGAGAAAGGAAATCTCGTTACACTTGATACAGCTGATAACTCGCACGAAATTCTCACATACCCCCGAATGGTGCGGCTGTCGGGATTTAGAATGATCTGCACCAGCGACGTTACGACGAGCGTCGTGTCGAGCCCTTTGCCACCGTGTACCAGCACCGGGCTGCCCTCCTGATCGAGACACTGCGCTACCACGCACGCCCCGTTCAGCGCATTCAGCACGTACCCGAGCCACCCGGACAGCTCGAGCCGCGCCAGCCACTTGTCCGAGCTGCACTGCACGTCATTGCAGGCTTCCATCAATTTGATAAAACTATCTAGCAGCGCCGACACGGAGCTGAACTGACCGATCGGTCGCGTCACCTTCTTCCACTGCGAGTAGTGCTGATCCGTTTCGGTCGTGCTGCTCTTACCCTTGGCCCAGGTGTCGAAGATGAAGCCCTTCTTGCTGCGGCCGAGCACCGCATTCAGGATGGCTTCATCCGCACGGCATCGCTTCGTCACACCCGGACCAGCCAGCGGTTGCGCACTGCGCAACATGGCGGCACCGTTCGCGTGCCGATAAGAAAGCACGGGGAACCGGCCCCCGTCACGAAAGGCCGCCGACTGTACGATCTGCTCGTCGGTGATGGACCGGGCGACGACCAGTTTCGCACCGTACGTTGAGCACACCTGGTACGCGCTGTTTACCGTCGTCAGGCGCCACTCGTTGTCTCCGTTCGCCAGCAGCTTGCCAAACTCCTGCTCCGGCCGATACAGCGCGTAACCGTCCTCGAGGATATTGTACATGGGAATGTAGAAGAAGGGGTACAGCATACGCGTTTCCTCCAGGTTCGACAGCTGTTCGATCGAGTTGGAAATGTTGAAGTACTCCTGCGGGGACGATATCTTCAGGGCGATGATGCGTAAGTCTTTGCATTTCAGTATTATCGTGCCACCCTCGAGGATGTTGTTGACGATGTTTGGTTTCCGTTCGACGATGTCAATGTTTTGATGCAGAAGCTGCGTGAGAGATGAAAACAGATATAAATGATTCGAACAGACTTCGAAGTATAACGTATAAAATACACTAAATTTCGGTCGATGCCTTTTCAAGCGAAGGTTACGCAGATCAAGGTATTCGGTGGCTTCCAAATTCAGTTGAATAGCAACCAAAACATACAAAGTTTGCACGCATTTTTCCATAACGAAATTTAACACCACGTGCATTTCCAAGCAACCGACCATTTGAGGACGTTTCAACAAATCTAGTAAACAGATGGCACAGTGGTTTTCGCATGGGTCACGGAAGCTGTTTGCATTATTTTTTTAAGAATTGTTGTTTATGTAGATAAGCGATTCTGCAGTTGCAGAACGTTTGCTTTTGTGTGAAACGAATTGAGCGAGCGATAAGGTTTTATGCACACCATGAAACAAAATGGAGATCGGAACTACGCTATCGCATACGCAGCTGTTTTCTTTTTTAATACACTGCCTGAAATTGATTATTAAGTTGTACCATAGTTCAGGATAGCAACCGGATGAAAGCGATGCTTATACAAGAATAACACATAATTGAATTATCCCAGTAAAAACAAGCCTCTAGGATGCAGCGTAATTTAATTAAAACTTAATTAAAACACTATCGCCACTGCACACCATGCAGCAAACCATCGAGTGACACAACAATATCTACCATATGGTAAGTTGGAACATCCATTTCCGATGTACCCTTTTCCTCCATCTGCGCTCGAAATAGTACCACTTACCCACAGTTCCTGGGCGCCTTCCTTTCGCGTGCTCAAAATCAAATGGTGTCCTGTAATGCAGAGTGTTCCGTCGATAGGCCGATCGCTTAGCTGATCGTACAGCAGCACTCCGTCCAGCTTCGGCGTTAGTATCAGCTCGGCGAACTCCATACGCACGCCGTCGATTCCGCGCGGTCCACGCGGGCACCCGGAAGCTTGTCTCTACTCACAGCCCTTCACTCTAGCCCTGTGGCTTTCTGGCCTGTTTGCGGGCAGCCCCGACACAACAGGTTTTCGTGGCCCGGATTTCCTGCCGAGCGCACAAACCTAGCCACACACGACGAAACGGAGAAGGAAGCGTTGGGAAAGCGAATGTAACTACATCGAAATAATCGTTAAAATAGTTTCACTAGCACAACCGTATGCTTCACTGCCTACAGAATCGCTTCACACGTGGAGAAAGTTAAGAAAAAACTGTTTTTTCAACGAAATTTAAACCACAATCGCTAATTCTCTGTAACTTACTTGCGATGTTGTTTTTTTTCCTTATGATTATTGAATGAGAACGTGTCAAGAATTCAACACGCGGATGTAAACATAGAAGATGTTCCCATTAGGCTAATATTGGTATAAATGGAGAGCAACGTGTATAACAGTTTGATATTTTTTTTTTTTTTTTATATATTTTAGAGAGACTTTGACCTTAAGGGTCTTTCGCCTCTAACAGTTTGATATTGTATTGGAGTCTACCAGACTTAGAGATTTGTTTGATCCTGGAATATTCTATTTATCGATATATCTCACAACAAAGCAATGTTGTTGTTAATTGAGGGAATATTATCTACTGGAGAAATTTCAAAGTCCATTCGATACCACTTTCTAACTAGTATGGTGCTATAGTAATCCGTCAGCATGGCACACT
Source organism: Anopheles farauti (assembly GCA_000473445.2). Classification (NCBI taxonomy): domain Eukaryota; kingdom Metazoa; phylum Arthropoda; class Insecta; order Diptera; family Culicidae; genus Anopheles; species Anopheles farauti. The sequence goes on along the minus strand of KI915040.1, from coordinate 11,846,743 downwards.
TTCACAGTTTGTTCGATGGGAAATCTTTCTTCTTTTTTCCGTACCGTACAAATGGCACAAACAAACGTTTTGCTCGCACAAAAAAAACGTAAACAAAACAACGCATTTTTAATCAAAACTCGCGCGCTATTTGTAATTTTGTTTCGGATAGCTCAATAAAAGAAAAGCAACAGTAGTTTGTTAGTTTGTGCAAGCTCCCCGATAAAATAAGATCCCGATGGGTACAAACGCAGAGGTCATAAAAGTGCAGCGTTCCGTTCACGATCCGAAAAACCCGCTCGTGTTTCTGGACATTAAAGTTGGGCAGGAGAGTGGTAAGGTTCTGGTGGTTCTATTCGATTGTCCTCCCACTTACGCAAGCTTTTCATGTGTCCTCATTTCCAGTCGGCCGGATCGTGATCGAATTGCGTGCGGATGTTGTCCCAAAAACGGCCGAAAACTTTCGTGCCCTGTGCACGGGCGAAAGAGGTATCGCACCGGGCACCGGTACACGGCTACACTACAAGGGCAGCCAGTTTCACCGCGTAAAATCGCTGTTCATGTCACAGGGCGGTGATATCGTGAACCGTAACGGAACGGGAGGCGAAAGCATCTACGGCGAAACGTTTGAGGATGAAAATTTTTCCCTACTGGTATGCAATTATTTGCCACGAACTTAAAACGAGTCGCGAGTAATTTAACCGATCCGTTCTGCCTCCTTCACAGCACGAGGACGGTGCGGTATCGATGGCCAACTTTGGCAAACCGCACACAAACAACTCGCAGTTCTTTATCACGTCCGGTGAGTGTCCGCATCTGAACGGAACGAACGTTGTGTTCGGGTACGTGATACGGGGCGGAGGGATCATCGGTGAAATGGAGCGCCACTCGACCGACGAAGGCGAACCTGTCGTACCGATCGTCATCGAGGACTGTGGACAGATTGCGCCCGGTGAAGATTGGCGCGTGAATGACGATGACGATGAAACCGACCGGTTGCCACCGTTCCCGGAAGATTGGGACAAGTTTTACGATGAATTTACGGTAATGTATCGGCCCTTCAGGATGAATCCCACGAATCTCCCCACAATTGTTCCAATCAGCACTGTCCTATTCTTTCAGGTCGATGAAATGCTGCTGTATCTGAATGCGATTCGTAGCGTCGGCAACCGGCTGTTCAAGTCGGGACAGTTCGTGCAGGCAAATCGGCGCTACAAAAAAGCGGAGCGTTACTATAACTTCTTCACCAACCTGCTCAACAAACAGTCACCGCGCCGGGACGGGCCGCGCACGGTGCTGGCCGAATTTCATCTGCTCAACAGTCTCAACCAGGCCGTCGTCCGGTTGCGGCTGCAGGACTACGTGAGCGTATTGCACGCCTGCAACGCGGCACTTGCGATCGATCCGGATAACGCGAAGGCCCTGTACCGTCGTGGCATGGCACAGAACGAGCTGCGGAACTACGAGCAGGCAATGGACGATTTGGGCCGAGCGTTGAAGCGAATACCGGACGATCGATTGATAATGGCCGAGTACGAGCGGTCGCGGAAGAATCTACAGCAGTACACGCAGCAGCAGCGCAAAGTGTTCGCCAAGATGTTCCAATGAGCGAAAGGAGCACGTGGTGCCGGATCGCTACCGGCGGCCATAACAGCTACACGGTATACCTTCTTTTTTGTCGCATGTACGTCCTTTTATCGTATGTATTTGTAAGTGTCAAAACGTTGATCGTTGTTAATAAATGTTGCAAAGTTTATCTTCGTGGTGTTAAAAATATAAAACGATATAGTTGAGGCCCCTATTAGCAGTGAAGAAACACGAAGCAGATGCAGGATAGATCTGGGCGCTTAGCAACGCTTACTAAGATGATGTCGATGTGTGATTTATTGGAACCTTTTGAACAACAATGAAGAGCACCCTAACCAGATGGAAATTCGTCATTTTAACCGTCAATAAGTAATATTTCCAAACTCAGTAAATGATGCAACACGTGTGTTACAAAAAACGATCTTTTTATTGGAAATTATGAGAGAATGTTCGCATCAAAAACCAGTAATACCATTACAGTACGCGAAAGCGCCATTTGAAGAACGAACACAATAAACGGGTAAAGGTAGAGAAAAATAATTATAAAACGATAATCCTGTACGTGCTTGCGCGTTAGACGAGAAAACGTAATACAAACTAGAAAGGAGCGTCGTTTCAAGCGTCGGAGGCGAGCAGTTTTGCCAGGACCTGACCGTAGATTTCTTCCACCTCCTTGTATTCCGCGTTCAGCGACTCGATACGTTCGGCCACGCTGGGCAGACCGCACATTGCCGCCGTCACGTCCACGCCCCGCTTTTTCGCCCGTGCCAAATCGCGCCGATGGCGGCTGTAGTTCATGTTGAGCCGCTTTTTCACCTCCACCCGGTAAGCCCGGTACTGTTCCTCGTTGTCGGTGTCGGTGACGCCAAGCCGCAGGATTTCGTACACCACGCGGCACTGCTTGGGATTGATGAGGAACCGTTCGCGCGCTTCGTGCAGCATCTCCTTCGAGAAGCCAGCGATCAGTTTGTCCGGCGCGAAGGCGGCCAGCTCCTTGCAACGCTTTGCGTCCACCACCGAACGGATGTGCTGGATGGCTTCGATCGGTTCCTCGAACGTGATGTCGGTGACGTTGTCCTTCTTGCGGAAGTACTCGTAGGTTGTCTGTGAAAAGAGCGATTGACGGCCTCAGCATGGTAAAAAACGAGCTATAAAACCAAGTTCACTTACATGCTTGATCAAGCGTGTGGCAATGCCGAGCTTCTGGAATGGTGGAAGAATCAATATCTGGCTGATGCGTGGCCGCACCTTGTTCGGGTAGGAGTAGTACTGGTAAACGCTCACGTATCCCACGGTGGCGTACCGAACGTTCGTGCCATTTTCCGCACCCGAAGCATTATTATTGTCCGCAGCGTAGCGTTCGTACACGGTGAAAAACTGCCACAGTGGATCGATCTCAACCCGGCTGAACCCATCAATGTACCAGAACGAAAACATCTCCAGCCGCGAGTGGAATGCCATGTAGTCGCTGTCCTCCGCACTGGCGACGTAAACCTCGAACGTACGCGTTCCTGGCGCCTCCTCTCCTTTTCCATCGGCCGCCGGAAACTTAAACTCATCCACCTTCGTGCCGAGCGGTCGGAATGTGGCAGCTTTCGATGCGTACACCCGCTTGAATTCGTCCAGGTTCGTGTAGTAGCTACCGTTCTCGACCATATCGGCGAGCGATTTTTCCACATCGTCCGCCTTCAGACCCTCGGTTTGCAGTTCCTCCACCTTCTTCGTGTAGCTGATGTCGAAATACAGATCCAACGGACCAGCGGAGGCCATAATTTCGATCTTCAGATCGCGATAGCCGAAGATGCTCTCCGATTCGCCGAATATCTGGTGCGCCATCTCCGGTGCGAAGACCAGCTCCTCGTTTTCCAGATCCGCTTCGTCCCGCACCAGCCGAAACCGCGTGCAGTCGAGCGCGTAGCTCACGAAACCCTTCAGGTCCGCAAGTTGTGACATGTTGCGAGCGTTAGACTCGATAAAAAATAGCTGAAACAATAGAAGCAAAAAATTGCGTACTGCAACCGAGTATAGAATTTGCGCCAAAATGCAGCTTGCGTTAGAAGCGACCCGGTGTACGGTGAGCTTTTGGTAGCGCTGATCCAAGAATGCTCAGCTGGGAGTGGTTTTATTTAAACTTACCTAGAAAAGAATGTAACTTGAAGCCGTCTTTTGCAACGATTTAATGTGCGAATTAAGCTAGCAGTTTCACAATGTTCAGCGCACTCCTCCTTCGTTCAATGGAGAAAGTACGAGCCAAAAAAGTAGAGCGCCGATTTGACGGACGTAAACAATGGTGGTTGTCAGATTTGACAGTTCTGTCAGTTTCGATATAGTGTCAAATGTGGAACCATTTGAATTGGCAGTTGATAGAAATTTTAACATGCATCATCGTTTTGCCTTCATTTATTTCCATTTTATGTAAAACTTGATCAACATTTTTATTGTAAATATGATTTCATTTTTTTCGGAATGCTTTCAACAAAAATCTATAAATTTTAACTCAGTTTTTTATTCCATTATCGGTAAATGTGATCATGTCAAATACAAGAATCAAGGGCAACACAATTGATTATGTATTGTTCGACTATTTCACCGTTTCAGAGCAGTACAGAGATTTGTTGTAGGAGGATCAGTAAAGGGAAAGAGGTCGCAGTATGTAAATAAGTCAAAGCACACATATTTATGTGAAAATCGCTCCTTTATTTTCTTATAATCTGTTAGCACACTTTCTATCTCCTAAAACTAGCAGCTCGCGTCGCGCCTGAATATGCTTACATTACTACACTATAAACGCACGTTCTAGTTTGCTCGAGTTTATAATATTGAGGACAGTTGCAGTTTCGGTAGTAAAAACAGCAGGAGCTTTGTGCCATTCCTTCCGTAGCTCATCTCTACCGCTAATACCGCTGCAGAGTAACTATTTTCGAACGGAGGGCCAAAAAAAAACCGACCGCTTATGCGTTCCCAACCCTAACGGTTGTGTGGCAGTTGTTAACGAAGGAGCAACGGGGACCCTCCCTAAATTTTCGTCGTCCCCATCTCTCATAAGAAAAATGTTATAGGAAGGAAGAAAAAAAACGTTAGCTAATATCATCGTTGAATCTATTTACAAATTTACATTATACGGTGCTCGAGATACCCTTCTTTGTACCCAGTTGCGATGGTCATCGCTATTCCGTCGACGCGTTAGACGGGGCGAGAATCTAGGTGCGAAGCTCCTTCCGTGGTCGTTTGGCCGTTTGCACCGGTTGCAGTTCCGTGCGGAGGAGTCTCGCCGGGTGAGACCAATTTCATCGTGTACATTTGGTAGATCAATCTCATAGCTTACGATCTAGGTTCGGTACATCGTAGGTCAGCTATCCATTATAGTAGGTTTGACGATGACTTCGTACTGGTTATCTACGCGATGTTCTGGTTAGCAAATATCAGCAAGTCTAAAACGAAAGCCACAAGTAATAGATTTTAAAAATCACGAACTTAGTTAACTGGAACAACGGCCTTTTACGGAGGCTCCTGTTCGCGTACCTGTAACCGGAGCGAGTTCATCTCGTATCCACCTTTGCTCTGCATCTGATTCTGTAAGGCGGAAAGGTGGTTCGTGGTTAGCTCCACATCGTTCGAGCCAATGTGACCTAGAAGAAGGTGGGAAAAGAAAAACGACACCTCATTAGCATACGGTGGAGCTCCTGCAACGTCCCCCCCCAACCCCCCAGGGTGATCCGATCCTACCGGTGTGGACAAAGTTGGTCGGGTTGCCGATCATCGTGCGATCGATTCGCAGCCGCTGGTGGTGCCTTCGCCGCCGGGGGCTTTGCGGTTGATGAAAGCAGCAGGAGAACCACTGCAGCCAGATATCGCCCGTGCTGGCCATCTTCTTGCCCGCGGTGACCGATTGGCCGTGTTTCTGCTCCACGGTGGCGCTGGTTTAGCTGGCGCGTGACGCAACGGATACTCGATACCCGTTTCAATCGGGGTAGCTTTTTTTGCGATACGCCGGTGTCGCCTCGAGCGCGAGAATCTGTGAACGGAAGTGAGAGCACGAAAAAAAAAAAACGAGATGAGTTTTCTGTCCAATGAAAATGTGGCCCAAAAGCAGTAAAAGAGCGATGGCGATGGAAAGGCTGCGAACAGTTGAAGTTGCTGTTGACCTTACGGAGCATTTTCGTTGAAACAGGAAAGGTAATTTTTTAAAAAATCAAATAGGCAAATGCTTCATAATTTGGCTCCAATTCGACGTTCAATGTCGGGGACTCAATCCATTTCGAAAGCCTCCTCCAAACCGCCACCTGGGACCTTAAACTGCGCCAAGCTGATCACCCAGTTAGCTGCTCGGGGTCAAACGGGGTAGCGTTGGCGTATGGTGGCAACATTTATTTCATTCAACCACGCACACGAACAAACAAACACACAAAAAACACCGAAACGTTTTGCACCCTCTTTACTGAAAATCCCCCCAGGGCCAGCAGCGTGAAGTGAAAGGAACGCGGGAACGCGATCGTGTTTGGAAGAAATTGATCGTAAAAACGGTTAAACGAAACGAAAGTGAATCCGCAGCACGCGGGTGACCGGTGGAGACTGTTTGACTCCGTTTGAAGGTGCACTTTTGCGTTTGGGTTGACCCTGAACGATCGCGATGGGCATGTAAGAGGTCCGCAAACCCGATCCGATTGGGTTCTGGGGCGAGGAAGTCGACGAGAGTTGCATACCGATTTGAGCGAGTTCTCCTCATCGCGCGAGACGCATACGATCGATCGATTAGACGTGGATTGGATGTTAATATCGGTACAAAAAACGAGCCAGTAACTTTGAAGATATAGAAAGCCCCAAGTCCAGAAACATTCCAACGCCAACTTAGCCCTTTTTGCCGAAAGATCATACCATAAGCTACCAAGGCTCAAGACCCAATTCTAGCGATCGGCATGTACGTTAGACTCTTCTTGAGCGTTCGTTCCAACATTGAGGTTATATTTTACGGTTCAGTTGGGTTCGGTGTCAACCCATACGCGTTTGGCATTGCAGGGTTTGCCGACTTCTCAATTGATGCGTTACAGAACCGGGCTGGAACTGGATCGTGTCCCACATTGTTTTCACAAGAACCTAGCTCGTCTCACCTCCAGCAAAGCAAGCTAACTTTGCGCTCAAATTTGGAACCATCATCATCATCATCTACCACAGTCGTACGATCAACTCGAGGCACAAATTCCGCCCATGCTCGTATGCTTAGCACGTGGCGCACTCGCACTCGAAGCCGTGCCATGACCAAACATGAAACGTACCAAACACACCTGCCACCTCTCTCTCTCTCTCTCTCCCTCTCTCTCTGGACGCTGCCTTGATGCCGTAATCGACACATTTGGTGTGCGTGTTGCGTGTTGGATTGGTTCGATTTTACTTTTTTTTCCCATCGGACCACTATAGTCATTAGATTCGCGCGCCTTCCCGGCGGTGGAGCGGAGAGCGGTCCGATCTATCTGTGCTTGTCATTTACATCGCGCAATGGAGATGGTCGCAGCGATCGTTTGGACTTCGTACCATTTTCGGTCCAATCGTGGAGGCACGGTTGTAACTTTATGGGTGTGATTTTTTTTTTGTTGGTTTTACTGCAAAAAAAGCGCCTGTTGCATAAACCCCTGGCCATGTTTCGATGCGACAAATTGTTAAACATTTGATCGCATTAAACAGTGTGTTGTGGTTGGGGAGGAGGAGCGATGAGGAATGTGCGTATCTAAACTGGTATGTGATGAATTTGGGGTATAAAAACACGTGTGAGAAGCTGCAAATAAACATACAGTCAAAAAGGGGCTTCGGATGGAGAAAATTTCCATCGAATGCCACATGTCGGCATTCAAAATTTGTCACACTTGTCGAAAATATATCACAACCAGCCAACGAATGGATGATTGTTTTCTGTTTCACAACCCAAAACAACGGCCAACAATGTCGCTCCCAATGCTCCCGTGATCCACTCTCACGGAACTTCTCCGCTTCTCCGTTCGCCACGGAAGAAGCGAAAATCGTACAATTATGCAACTATCTTCCCCCTTTCGGCCCACCCATCGGGGCGGGGTGATGGGTTGAGATTTGAGATGTCCCGTCCGCGTGGTAGCTCGGTAGCTACCCCGGTGGCCGCCGGCCCGGTCTACCAGCGCATAAGAAAATGTCCGAACGGAACCGCAAGCCGGAGGTCAAAGAAAAGGAAAGTAAAAAAACATAAAACGAGACCACCGAGCGTTGAGTCACCTTCTTGAGTTCGGGTCCCGCGTCCGGATTTCCCTCACGAGTGATCTCCAGGGGTCGTCGCCGGCGGTTTGCTGAAGATGATGTTTTCCTTTGGCTGCTTTCGCCACCTCGTAAGCGCGATGGAGCAACCCGTGGCACTCGCCTCCAAGCGGGCGCACACGGACCACTTTCCACCCCCCGGGCCTGCGGCCACCAGTTGATGATGGTTACACTTTGCGCGTGTCCATTTGTTGCTTGTTGAAAAGTGAGTGTGTTTTTGTGACCGTGATTCACGAGGCATCCGGTGTGGGGGGATGAAGTGTTTTTTTTTTTACCGTACAGAAGCCCAACAGCTGTGGGCCGCTCGAGGGCCATAGCCACTACCACTGGAATTTGGTTTGATTGCTCCCTGCGAGAATTCTTCAAATGCTTAAAACATCCACAGCATGAAGAGGGAAGAGTGTTGTTTCGCCATTTTGTTTCGCCTCGGACGAAAGCGATCTTCAAGCCCGACGGTCCGGAACAGATGGTCGGAAGTGCCGGAATTGAAAGTTTCGTGCAAAAATACGCGTACGAAGCGAAAGAGGGGAACCGAAGTGGGAGTGGAGAAAAGGGAAAACTAGCGTTTTGGAAAACAAGTTGCTAGATTTAACCATTTTATGAGGGTTACAAGTAATTGTTTTTTTTATTAGTGGTAAAAACATTTTTTATCGCAAAATGATCAATAATGTTATTGCAGTCAAAATTTTCCAAAGACCAGTTTCTGCTCCCGACAACGACTGCTTGTTTATAAATCATTTAAGGATTGGAAAATTATTTTTTCTTACTTAATAAACTTAATATTTGAACGCGAAAAAAGCGATATTTTGTAATGCTTCATTTGAATCTTGAAAGGCTAATTCACTTCCGCGATGAACCATTCCAGATTCATTTGTTCCTGCGAGATGAACCATGAACGCTCTAAAATGAATGAAAATGTGAGATTCATGTTCACTCGCTTTGTAGGTTCATCCGATGAAGCCGAGCATGAGGTCATTCTCTGAACAAATTAACACATGAAAATTAATTATTAAAACACGCTAGGTAAAAACCGCATGGAAAAACAAATTTTCACCCAATTCGGCGCGCACCCCTTACACATGCGCCCGTTAGCTCTATCTCCATTACGAATTATTCATTTTTTCGGTTTACCGACGTCCGACCGGCTAACTCGTGCTGCTTTCATGTTTTGCCTTTCCGCTTCCAGATTCCGACAGCGGTTCCGATTTTCTTCTCGTCGCACGTGACGTTCGTGGTTGTGTGCGTTGCCGTATGCAAAACTCGCACCCGCTTTGGAAGGGGGTGGCTGATGGCGTACCTACCCACCCCCGGGCTCATTTTCCGTGCACTTCCGCACGCGCGTAACAGAACGGTGATAATTAGCATTTTTCACGCGCACATTCGGACGCGCCGGGCACGTGTGGTTTTTGTGGCTGCGCGTCGATCCGGAAGCCAGGTGGACCTGAACGTGGACACGAACCGCTGGCTGGTTCGCCAAATTGGTCGATCGTAAGCCTCACCGGACGCAGCCAGCCGGGCCGCAACGCTGCCAATTAGCACGTACTGAGGTGGGATGTTGGCAAAACTAGGCCTTCCCGCACGATCGGAGGAGAGAGCAGGGGTAGACGAGGAGGATCGGGCGGGCGTGTTGTGACGAAACCGAAAGGGATGCGGAAACCGGTCACAACAGGAAGACGACGGCATCGTCGTCGTCGTTCGGTGGGACACCTTTTTTTTCCTTTCAACCGCGCGCTCCTGCCGATCGCTAAGAAGAACACTATGATGGACAACTCGGCTCGGCTGGACGGAGCGAGTTGTCGACCAGGAAGTGCGGGTTTCGAGGCGAAAGCAGGTTTTATCGGGGTGACCCAGCACAGGCGACGGGCGTACGTACGTGACACGTTTCAGACCGTCTGGACGCAGTGGACCTTCTTGATGACCTGTTTTTTTTTTTTGGTTTTGTTTTTTGCTCGTGCAAAGTTGCCGTTCTTCTTTGGCGGACTTTACTCCCGTTTTAAGCGCAGAAAACGCAAACACCAGCCCCGGGACGAGACGGTCGTCGTGCAAATATCATTAATCTAATTAATGGTGCGCACTGGTGGAGTGGTTGGAGTCGCGTCTCCTCCTACTGCTGCTACTGTCCTTCCTCCAAGCCGACTTCCACCGGATGGTTGATCGCAAGTAGGGCGATCCTCGGGTCGTGTTTGTTGGTATCAAAAAAAAAAAAAAAATCCCATCCCGCACGGTACCAGAAACGTGACCAGAAATTAGGTCACCGTACGCTGACGGATGAGTTTCGGGGTGGGGTGGGGGATCGGTGCATCTCCAATTGGGATGTAGCGAATACGGGACTTCAACTGGCGGGCTGAGTTTGAAATGGAAAGGAACGGTTTGGGAGCGATCGCTCGATATTGCACACGTGTCCCGGGGGTGGGCAACTTTCGAATTTCCACTCCGGACACTCGCGGGGAAGCACATTTCGATCGCGAAAACCAACAATCGAAGACGTGTTTACATCGTTTCAGCGTCCACCACGAGGGTCACAATGGCGGACGGATACTGCACATGCACCCGGCACACGGCACGCTCCATTTAGCGAAAGTGAATTCGGAAAATTTACTGCCACAACCCGAACACCCAAACACCGTGTCGGAAGGGAAAGTGTACGTTGGAACCGACCCGAACAACGAACGCCAAGAAGAATTGCTTTCGGGCAAGTGAAGTGGCACTGGAAGTGGGTTCTTCGTTTGCACGTTTGGTTTTCATCTCGTGCCAACTGTTGGTTTCGGAAGAACCACACACCCGGCTGCCGGTGCCGGATGTTTGGGGAAGCATCCTCGTCCCGAAACGCGTATATAGAAATGACCCACATTGGGTTTCTGCTATTGTTGGCCGCAATTGAAACGGAAACATTATGGGATGAGCAGGCAGCGGGTCGTCCTCACTATCGGAGTAATTTCTCCGGCAAGTGATGTTTGTTGCTATAAGTTGGCCAGATCCTGGCCAGAGATCTGTCACGCGTACAGGGAAGTTGCATTTGCAAGATTTCTTACCCTTTGAGTTCGTGTGCAATATGGTAATAAATAAGGTAAACATTGTGATGAGTGTATGTGGGTTTTTTGAGGCTGCTGACAACAAGAGAAGATGACAAGTGGCCAGGTTGAGTCAGTTGGTTATTTCACATTCGTCATGATTATTTGCATGAATCCTCAAGATACACTAAACGTAATAAAAAGAGGATGAATTTCCTTTTTTCTCTTAATATACAATTTCGCTTCATAAAATCCTTCAAGGTTTTAGTCATCAGGATTTGAATCTGATTTGAAAAGTTTGTAGACTTTGAACAAGTCAGTAAGTCATTAAAATATCCTAAATTATCTGCCTAGAAACAAATCTGCTAGTTCATTTCAATTCATTAATTTAATGAACGAGTGAAAATGAACCTAAAATCTTATCTATTCCTAATTTTTAACATGTGTTTCAATTTCTCAAAAATACTCTTAATTGTAAAACGGGATTTGAAATGCGAAATGTGTTAGATTAAAAATATATTCCTACACATTTAGTACCAGCAATTGGACAATGAAATATTGTGTTGTTTGTTTGTTGTTTTGAAAAATTCCGTTAATATTTTGCAAGACTCTACTCGCTGATCAAATGGCATCTATGAAATTCTGCTTATATTCTTTGTGCCTCTACAGAATGCTCCTGATTATGGAAAGATTCTTTTCGGCCTCTAAAATAAGATAAATTAGAGGCCGAACTGATTTATAAAACTGATTAACTGATTTATAAAACAATTACTATCAAACTGTCCAATACTCTGCTATGGCTTGAGGACCCAAATTGTGATCCTGCAAGCATAGTTCTACTAGGGATATTATTGTTTTTCACCAAGTAAAAGCTTCCAACGGCGTACCAAATAGATAACAACAAAGCGTGATATCTTCCAGCGTTCTGAAGCACTTCGTACGTTTGTCAGACATCAATCATTTGCAGAAATTCGCTTTATCTTTCGTCGCATTTCACGTGCTCAGTGGCGTCATTTTACCTGTAAGTCGCTGTGCAATCGATCAGGGGCTGTGTTGACCACAATCGTGCTACTCTTACGGCTGGTGACTCCCACTGACTGCTCCCTCCAGCCACATCGGTACACACTCTCGGCACATGTATTTGACTATGACTTCTGAGTCCGAGAATCGATAACGATGCCTTCCAGAAGGGTGTCTCGGCCCGCCTATCGGGGTTGTCCGCGTCAAGCGTCGGGCAAAATACGCGAAAAAATGACCATTGTTGGGTCAGCGGCGCGGAACGGATGACTCACGCCGGCCGTTGCGAAGCGAGTGGAAGCGAGAATAAATTATTCCGCACCCATAAAATACCCGTTCGCACGGTGCGTACGCATGCGGATTCCGACATCCACTTGACTTGACTTGGGTTGGATGATGATGCTGATCGTGATGCTGACCCTTCTTCATTCGCTTTCTTCCGTCTACTTCGCACCGCACGGTGAGCGATCGTGGGGCTTGATTTTCGGTGGAATGATGGGCTGGTGCTAGTTAGCGATGGCTGATAGTGGCCGGTCAGTTTGGTCACTCATTTCATTACAACGCCCTATCTCTCACCTCACGGAGCGAGCAGTTAATCGCTTGTGTTGTCTTTAGCAATCAAACTGTACAAGCGCTGGAAACATATGCCACAAGAGCTGTGCGGTGATAATGGCGGCGGCTACGGCCAGTGAGTAAGCCATTCGGCGCTGTAAAACAACGCAGAGGAACTCTGGACCGGACAGGAATCAACGTGATCGGCAACAGTGATTCAATCACGAGATTCTTTCCCCGCGCAAGAAGTACGATACGAAGGTAAAAATAAACGTTTCTTTCCCCGTGATGGTGCTGACTCATCGGTGAGTGTTTGTGTGCTGCTGGAGCCGGGGAGAAGAAAATAAAAAGTCACGTAAATAAATCGTTTTTTTTTTTCAAATACACAACCACTTTTCTTACTTACTTGATCGCGAGCGAGCGAACGAGCGAGGAAGTAGTGTTCTTGTAGCCTTATCGTAACCACTCCGGCTCCTTGCTGACTCTTATCTTATCGTTTTCGTAAGCGTTTGCCAGCACACGCGTCCGCGTCCGGTGTAATCGTTCCAACCATTACCATGCAGACAAATTTGACCATTTTCCACGTCCGTTCTCCTCGATCATCCGCTTCGAACCCACGAACAAGAACACACCGTTTGGTCGGGCGAGCAAGTGATAAACCGCACACAAAACAACGCCAAAAGCAGGTCATCTTTCTGCGTGGTGGATCACCACCTTACGGGTTTGGTGGAACCTTACCCAGCTAATCGCCATCGCCTTACAATCATTTATCATGTGCAGAAGAAGAGAAGCAGCGATATGGCAAGGCCCAAAAAAAAAAAACTACCCCAAAAAGAGGCCATCACGTAGAGCCTTTTCTTTACGGGCTGTGTTTTTTGTTAGCTGTTCTTCTCCTAGCGGCTTTTCGCGATCCGGGTGCCACACAACGCACCGCGGCGAGGGATCATTGATAAGATGGAACGCAAAGAGCTGCCCCAGTTACGCTGCTCGTGATCGTGATTTTTCACCCGCACATTAAATTCAATTAAAAAGCTGTATCGAATCGAGTACGAAACGAGCTAAACGACCGAAACGTTGAATTAGGCTCGTAAAATCAATTAGGCTGTGGAGAGTTGCCATTATTGGCACGTGTGTTTCAGGTGAGGTTTGCGCCACACGCGGTGGGTAGACGGTCTCCGGGTGGCCCTTTTCCAAGTAACCTACATTTTACACCCTTTACCTCACAGCAATCACAACATGGTGGAGGGGAATTGGTTAAAGAGTTGAGTGAGTTGAGTATTTTCCTTGTGAAGAAATATCGTCCAGAGATAAGGAGAGTAGAGAAAGTTTTTCAAATTAATTCAATCCGAACTCCCGAAGGCGCTTATTACTTATTAAATTTACTACCTAAATCGCTATCACAACCGACGGCGTGACATGTGTTTTTCGTCCGAACTAAATGAACACATCTTTTGTGTGTGCCAATTTTGCCCACTCCCAACGCTTTGAAATTCGACTGGTTTAATGGTTGGAAAAAAGCCATTTAATAGCGCTTGGCTATTACGGTGCTTATTATAAGCTTCTAATGGTGCCTCTTTCAACGGCAACACGACATCGAACCATCAACCATCGGGTCTTCCCTTGCGACATACCGACAGCATCTTCATCCAAACATCACGCAGCCAACAGCCTTCGTCACCGCCACACCTCTCCATCCGGGTTGGAACCGGTCAGGACGGTACCGTGCCCTCACACATCAAAGCACCCGTACTCCGTGCCCGATCGTGCACGTGTTACGAACGCGCGCCATCATCTGCCGTATTATAGCCATCGTCGAACGAGAACGAGCAGCTCGTCAGCTTTCGCAACAACGTCGCTAGAAATTCGAATCCATTTCGGGACCACCGGCGGCAGCACGGAGATGGACCAAAAAAAAAAAAGAAGCCGCATTGCGCCCATAACTTACGCCCGGGGAACGCATCCCATGTGAGTGTTTCTGTGCGCGCTCGCGGAGCAAATGGGGCATCAATCTGATCCCATAACGATCGCAGCCGATGCTTTGGGGAGGAAACGATCCGGTAGGTCTTGGGAAAGCGATTAGGACGAAGAATGCGCGTCTGCTCCCATCGTTCGCAGTGCAGTTTGAAGCGTTCGGTTTTAGTGTTGAGTTGAGAATTTCCGTAACCGCCATCAGTCATAAACGTTAAATCGGATCAATAACGTCAGCCGAGAGGCCGAAACGTGCGCACATCTGTTCGCGGGTTTTATCGGTCCGATTGGTGGATTGCGAAACTGTTCTATACGATTTGGGTGCGTATCGAAACATGACTATTTCCCTAAAGGCCTAAAGGCTTGCCTTTAACGAATAAAATAACAAAATTTTTCTCTTCACTAATGACTGTCCATAAATCGTCCATTCTCGCAAGAAACAAAACGCCCGTTTGCTGTGACGAAAACAATAACCCAGCCTCCAATGCTCGTTTGCCGCGAACAAATAGTTTTTTCCCGCACAAATGAAACGCCATTTCCGCACATTTAATCACACAAACCGCAAAGCGCGCAACGACGTAAAAAGCGCCACTCGTTTCCCAGCGCGAACGCTTCAACAACAACAATCGATCGTCAAAATAAAAAATAAAAAACATCCCAAAACTTCCGCACCGCAAGGTTTGAAGGTCCGCCGAACATTGAAACGCTTCCGTCCGCGGACGGACAGATCGGATCGGAGTCAGCTTCCCCGGGGAGGATAAAGTTCGCCATCGCTACTGTTTCTGCTGCCCGATATGATTTATCCCGACAATGCGCCCAATGTTGGCGTTCTTGGAAGCAAACGTACCGCGATGGTTGGCTGCCGACGGAGGAGAAGGTGGTCCCCGGGAGTTCCTTCGCACTGCTCTGGATGGCCGGACGCACCTAAAACGATCCAAAAAGAAAACGAAGGAAACGGTTTTAGTTTTACAAATCACTGTTTGGACAGCGGTGGGCACGCGAAGAATTGCAGTTGAATTGATATTTATGTGATCTTGTAAATGATTGAATGAAAAAAAAAACACACACACCCACACACACACCCGCTCGTACACAATCGATGCCGGACGATCGGTATGCGTTATTGACATCGGTTTGGTGTACGGGGTTTGGGGGCATGCCCGGCATTAAATCAACCCCCATTACTGGTCAATCCCAGCACCGGGAGGAGTGGCCATAACGTAATACATAGCGCACGAGCCGAGATCTCATAACTGAAGCGGTTGGGGACCAGACCAGCCCAACCGACCCAATCTCCGTCTCCGGGACATTGGAACCATGTCCCTTCGGGCCGGGCGAAGGTGCAAATAAATCTTTTGCAAAATGCACCTCCATTGCGTAACGCTTTTCAGGAGAGTTCGGCTCGCGTTCGTTTTGTTTAACGGCCACCGCAGCGAATGGGAGCGGTATCTCCGGAAGTCCGGTATTGATCAGCCATCGGTCAAACCCAACCGCTGCTGGTTTCGTTATAACGAGCAGTGATTTACAGCTTGACTGCCCTCTCTGATTGATCCGGGTAAATCGCTCCGGTTTTTTCCTCTTCATTTTTGTTGCTGCATGGCCATACTTTTTTATTGCTATTACTTGCGATTGCTTACCGATCCGGCGGAAAGTGAAAGGCGACCGTTCCGTTTTTTTTTTTTTTGACGAAGGCTGGTAAATTTGGTTTTGACCCACCACACCAGACGGGAGTTCCACGTCCGTAGGATTTGTCATGGCTTGACGACCCAGATCAAAGTGCCAGCGGATGGTAACCTTGATCACGGCTGCAAGATCTGGCGTCGCTAACGTGATTAGAGTTACACTCTTCGTCGTTTTGTAGCTTCAGAAGCAAAAACATCCATTTTAAAGCAAGCTTTAAGTTGGCTCCAGACGCAACGCCCAACAGGAGGACCGTTGGCCTTCAACCTGCAGACGAAGGAAGTTGCTGCAGTTCGAGTTGCAGTTCTCACGATGAAACACCGACGGAGAGCAGCGTGGAAAAGACTCGAACAACCCGATTCGCCGCGGCACGTGTGGTGGAGAGATGGTGGCGGTTTATGGTTGCATGTCGCTGAACCAGGGTTAACACCTCGTCTGGGTTGGGGTGTCCGCCCGCCTTCCTTCCACCCTGTTGTCGTAAACAAAACGCGCCTGGTGATGCTTTCCGTAACTTAATTACTCGCCAGCGTGTGTGTCTTCGCGTGCGGTTCTGTGGCGCGCAAGTCGAGATGGTGTATCTACCTCATGGCCATTGACGGAAGCGGCGTTGATCGTGGATTCTAGCGGCTCTCACGCGGAGTTCGGCTGATCAAACTCGAAAGACTGTAAAGCGCTCGAAACAAATCCAAACACAGTTGGGAGGAAACCACTATCATGCGGTTATTACACGATGGAGGATGGATTACACGATGGCAGATGGTTTTGGAAATTTTCTGTCAAAAAAATGTGTGTTATTTTGTGCCATTCAATGCTTTTGGGTTTTAAAATATTCGTTGCCGGGAAGAGTATAAAATTATCTTAAACGAAAATTTACCGAAGTTTGTACTTGATGGAGATATTTGCATCCGTATAACAGATACATACTTGCGATTAGCAAAGAAACTTGCTGTAGAATCCATAGGTATGATGCTTCATCCATTCGGGCATAACTTAACCAACCCGTCAGTTCCATCCTAAGCTCCTCCATCAGTTGTGTGTGTGGGAGAGTAGATAACGTTTTCTAGATTACGAGATTTTCTTTCTCGTCTTTTTTTCAGTTCAATCACGAATAATACCGACAGAGCCATAAGAACATCGTCATCAAGACCGATATTCATTTCTTACTATGTTTTGTTAGTGTTAATAATGCTTTTAAAAACAAAAATTATAAGTGCATGTACAACCACTCAAAAATCAAAACAAACCGAAGCGTAAACTAACAGCCATTTTAACAGAATATAACCGATCTGAAGAAATCGGAATTGAGCATGTCGAATTCGGATTTGCGGTCTGGATCTTTAATGTCACACATAATCAGAAAATTTCCAAAACCATCTGAGAGTATTTTCCATCGTGTGGTAACCCTATTAATGATCGCTAATCCCGGAGACGATCAATCCTCAACAATAATGCGCAGCTTAATTTTGGCTGCCCCACAGATGATGAATAGAGTAGCGACATTAAAAGGCAATAAGAAATTGGATGTAATAGCGTCCACTCAACAATCGGCGATTCATTTCTCCAAAACCCCGAATCTGGATGCCACAAACGCCACTCGTGACAGGCGTTTGTCGCTCTGTGTTACAATTGCACTGGGAGGATCATGTTAGATACCATTACACCCTAGTAGGCCATTTATCCTCGATCGTATGCACCCGCAGGGATTGTGCTGTAATGATCCCAATTTCTCTTCACTAGCTGAAGAAAAGTGTTGGAAAAATAAGAAGAAAATAACACCCAACCACATTAACCAAACGTTGCTCGCCGCTCAAACGTGACGGTCGTTTTTAACGACCTAGCCAGCAGCCGATCGTGGGGAGGGGTCAATGCACCAGAATCACCGGTTGACAGCCCGTGTCCGTAGTAAGAGTAGTGTGTCTGTGTGGCGGGAAGGAGGGGATTCGATGTGACATTACCGACCACTCGTGTGGTTCACTTGTCCGCTTGCGCCGAGGCCGTGGGGAAGCCGGCCGGCTAGTTTATTGGTTGTGCAAACAACTAGTCACAGCACAATAACAAAACCACACACGTCAGGCGGTTCGGTTCCGGGGTTTAGTTGTGACGATCGCACAAACACACAACCGGTCGCTTTAAAGGAACGTGATGAAAGCATTGTGTGTAAGCTTGTTTGACGTGTGGCGGACAATGATCCGCCGGATTTGACAGATCGAATCACGGATCACCGTTTGTCAAACAGATGCGCCTCTCGTTTCGCATATTATTCTAATCGATTTTGAACGTTTCACTTGGGAAGGGAAAGGGTATCGCTTCATCGTTTATTTTTAATTTTTTTTCCAAAAAAACACCGACTAGCGATTTTCTCTGCAATAAAAGACTTCCGCTGGGAAAATGTTTGCCAAATAAAATACAAAAAAAAACAAACAAATACCTTTCACCTCACGCTCGTAAAAGCAACAAATCCATTTTAAATTGATTTTAACCTGTCCCTCCCTTCCAACCCCGGTGGCTAAGTGCTCGCACCAGTGCTTTTGGATTGTTTATTGGCCACTTTCTAGCTCGCGGAAAGGTTGATAGAAAACCTTACGGAAATTAATTAACGAATCACTCACGAACGCGATCGTCATGTTTATTATGGAGTGAAATGGTGTATCTAAAACCTCCACCTTCCCCTATATGGGCCGTCTTCGTCATCATCATCCGCACCATCCGAAGAAAGCCGACGGCGGATGGCATCGGAACTGTCCTGCTCCCCTTCTGACGCACCCCAGCTGAGTTTGAGCAAAATTGTCGCGTGCGTGCGTGTGTGTGAAATTTTTCACGTTGTTTTTCTTCGAACACTTAAGCTACTCCGCGCAGCTGCTGGCGGGTGTTGCGCAGATGATGCGAAAGATGTCCGGTTCGTTCGTCCGAGTCTGAGCACGCACTTTCACTTCGGCGTGTGGATGTGTTTCCGGAGGAAGTCTCTTCACCGACCGGGCGGCCATCACCCGAACAACACACACACACACACACACTCACACCCAGACGGGGCGCTTAATCGAGCGGCGTTAACAAGTGTAATTGATTTACATCAATTTACGAGTACAGTGCAGTGCAATCGTATTATATTTCCACCCAATTTTGCTGCTCGCTCGGACGCCCGAGTTGGAGCGGCCCACACGTGGGAAGTTTGGGAAGTCTGCGGTGCGGAACGACCCGCCGTTTTGGGGGGGGATGGAGAGGGGGCAACTAATTCACCCAAAACAGCGAAAGCAACACCATCATGCCCTGTGGCCCTGGGAGCAACGTGGAGGTAGGGCGGTCGTATTGGTGCGGTCGTATAATTTTCTAATTTTATTATTGAACCACTTGCCGCAAGCTGCAAACCGAAACGAGGCCCATTTTATTCACCAAACTTCCATGGACATGTGTAAGAAACGATGTGATTGAATGTTTAGGGACCACCAATTCTCTCCCTCCTCAGATAACTCGTAAAAATTTGCCTTCATTTTTGGAAATTATTCTTAGTGGAGTAAGCTTTATTAAATCTAATTCTAACTCTAAACAGCCTTCGCGAATTTTTTGATTTGGATCCAACTCACAATTCTCCTTAATCGCTTAATTTCGAATTACCTATATTTAGGCGCATTTGGCGTTGGCAGTAAATATTTGGAAAAAAGTGAGAAAAATTACAGAAATCGTGAAGAGCTGCTTCATCTGCAAAAACTAAAATAAAAACCAAAACATCCGGAAAGAGTTACCGAAGCTAAACCTCACCAACTCCCGGTGGAAGAAGGGAAAAAAATCCGCACGAAATGCCCACCACCATTCTCAGGGTCCTTTCTTTCCCGTTGGTTCGTTGAGGCGTGACCCTCGCTCGCGACCACAATCGCAGCGGAATAATTAAATCCACCCGTCCACAAGTACGTCCCAATTAAATGCACTTTCCGCCCGAAGCGTTCTTCGTTTTTTGCCGAGCTTCGTTGCTGTAAGGGTTGTAAGCTGCTGCTTCTGTCTGCATACTTAACTCCCCCCTCCCGTCGCCCACCAGCGCACCTCGCGTGATCTTCAAGGCCCCTGCCTTCCCTCCCACCCACCACCCTCTCCCCCGAATGGGAAGACATACTGTCGCTGGTTTGCGGCTTGCGATCGCACACTTCTCCACTCCTTTGTGGTGTAAAGATAGATCGGTTTTTGTTTTTTATTTTTTTTTATGCAAATAGCACACGGCCCAGAGCTCACGGGTTCGGCGATTCCCGGCTAGGGCATGCTAAAATACATTCCAAAAAGGGGAGGAAGGGGCTTTATTTTGTGTACAGTTTGTGTACAGTCTATCTAGCATACATTCTTCGATCGGTGATCGGTGGAAGCTCTCAGAGTACGGCGAGAGCATTTGATTCATATTTATAAAAAAGGGAACACAATCGAGGAATGTTTTTGGGATGATGGGACCTGACTCACCAGCCAGAACTCGTGAACGACACGGTCATGTCGAAAAAAAAGAACAAAAGTTGAACACGATGAACCCAATCACAAAGGGCCCCTGGATGTGTCCCGGAAAAAACGATCGCTCGTGGCTAAATATAGTACACGGCGATAATTAAGCGAAACAGAACGACCCCAACCAAAGGTGTAGCTGCAAAACAGCAAACCAGCTTGCAATTCCATCGCGTCCCAGCATCCTCACCGCGGTTGACATTGCAGAAGATGCTCCAGACGCGATGGGGTGGTGGATCAGTTTTCACATATCAACCCACCCCAGCCCATAGTTTCAGTGTTTAACACGTTGCCTTCCGCCTAGCCGCGTTTCGTGTGCGGCCGTATCTGACTCCTCCCTAGATCCGGGTCGCTTCGAGAACGAACGCCGATCGAGCGAAAAAAAAAAACCTGACCGATATCGATCGACCGTGCGGCTAGCGGAAATAGGGAGACGGCCGTTAAAGTAGGCCGCCACCCCGGGAAGAGATACCGCTTCGGACCAACCTAACGAACGCCGGAGAGAAGCGGAGGTTTCTTTACCACCTAGCTCCACTTTTGGAGCGCCGAGAACGGTTCAGTTCGGTTCGGTTTTCGATTCCATTCGAGCATGAAATCGGGTGGGTGCGCAAAACGTACCGGGGAACGCATTTGGCAGCATTAATTGATCAGCTAGCACCATCGCCTATTTCTTGCCGATAACGCAACCCCCGCGTCAGCTGATCGTAAATAATGGGTGCGAGGTTGCCCAACCTGGTTTTCAAGGTTCGGTTTGGATTCAATTACTCTGTTCTGGAAGCCGTTGGGAAAGCATTGCACGAGCTAATGGTACGTTCCCGGGATAGGGATGAGATGTTTTTTATGTGATGAGAGGAGGTCCATCTTTGCCTTGATCTTTACACCAAATCTAAAAAAAAACTCCGAAGAGGCATTTTGCATACACAAGTTAGATGGATCAAACGTTTCGAAACAAAAAAAACGGAAGGAAGATCCCTTCTCGGCCTCGGTTTCGCAATCGATCTAGAAGGGAGCGTGAGAGTTCGACTCGCTTTCCTGCCTCACCCCGTGTTTTAATTAATTTCTAATTAACGCCCCCTGTGTACATAAACGCGGGCGAACGAAAACTAATAGAAGCGTAAAAGCTAAAGAAATCCGTGCCCGTATTGTCACTAACCTGGGTCCAGAGCAACCTGACTCTTTTACGTCGATCGACCGACGCCTTGACTTGGCTTGACGACTGCCAGAGTCGCCATCGCACATGGCAGGTTCAAATGAGGTCATCATCCGTGCCTCTGCATTTTCTCTCGAATGAAAAAAAAATCAGCAAACCGCCCAAGCCGCCCCAGTCGGAGAGATAAAGAATTGATTATCTAATGCTCGATGGTCGGCTCGGGCCCGGGCTGAGAAAACGGCCATTTTATGTAAGATCCAAATTGATTGGGCCTGCCGCCATCATGAAGTAACAATAACTTTCCCGAGGCGCACCCGGCCCACTGGTCGTTCCTTCGAGGGCGAGAGAAGAAACCACCCCCTTAACCGTAACCCTTTCGATGTGCGCATTTACTGCAAAATTGCCAACTGCATTCCACTAACACAATTTTCACGGTGCCCGGGGGAGGATGGAAGGGCGCGTCCAACCGTCAGCCACCTCCCCATCCCTTTTTGATTTCTTCCAAACAATTTCAATAACTCACCGAGAAAAGCGCGCGCGCGGGCGCACACACGGCTCGGATTTTTGCTTTGTTTTGTTTCGTTTTGCATCGATCGATGGGATTCTTTTCTTGGGTGAAAAGGGTGTTTTATGCGCGGTGAAAAACGCGCATCATCATCGATCGCTGGGGGCTGGGGGGGGGGTTTCTCGCAGCAGGTGCGAAACGGGCGTTACATGTCCATTTCCATGCCGCTTGGTTGGTTGGACCATCGTAACGTGTGCTTGATAAATTACTTAAATTAATAACCAAAAAAGTAAAAAAAAAAAATACACAAAAAGCGTTTGGATTGTTTAACCAATATTGTGCTCCATCATCGACGGCCATAATTTTGGTAACATTTTACACCATTATCAGGACAGAAACTTAATTTCCCGGTTTGCGCAATCGGCTTTTGCAAAGGAGCTTTCCGGCGAGCAAGAAGAGAGAGACGCTCGATATTGCTCATAATTATAAACAATTATATTTATTTGTTTATTTATGACATACTTTGTAAAAAAAAGAATATCTTGGGAAATAGTTAAAGTTACTTCAACGATAGTAACTGACGCTTTTGGACGAAAACGAAGACGTTACAGTCGCATAAATAAAGACAATATTTAATTCGCGTCACATATTGTTTAAAAATTTTATGAAAATTATTGTCGTAAAATAAATAAATTTGCCTTAAAATGAATTGAAACGGTTAATTTTTAGCACAAAGAGATGTCAGTGACGAAAACTCTAATTTTCATCAAAGCCTACTACGATCGTCGTTACATTTCGACAAATTCCATAGCAGCACAGAAACGTTAAAATTCAGTAAACTTCAAGTTCCATGACAAAAATGAGCAGCTTGTTTTTAGATCAAGACGAACATCTGGTAATACAGATGAAGATATAATGATATTGAAGATGAAGATACTGCCGAAAATGTGTATTTTTTTTTATCCTTAATTGAGCTTAGACACTCGTATGACGTTTGTCCATGGTTAATAAAACGATGATACACAAATCGTCACACAAGCAACCGACTTTCCAACTGCATCCCATTCCATCGATCAAAAAAAAAATCAAACACAATTGTCCAGCACATCCATGTGTTGGCCGTAAATAAATTAAACAATTTATCTGCACGACAAACCAACGGCTGTGACCGGCAGACGACGACGCACCAGAACCGGCGATCGCGAATGCGTGTTTTCTCATCCCATCCCATTTCACTGGTGCAAGAAAAAAAAAACAAAAGAAACACATTTACACGGCGGAAAGCGCGGAATACGTTTTGCAACGCTTTCCTGGCGCGACAACTTTCACCCCTGGTACGTGGTATTACATTGTGGTTACACCGTCCAGCCAGGTCACACACACACACACACACATACACGAGATAGATCGGTGATTAATGATCCTCCGAGCTGTACTTCAAACATTGAACAAACAAACGAAACAAAAACCCGATGAGCGAGAAACCTGACGCTGATAGCACTGATCGATTTTATGCTTCCTCGGGAAAAACGTAACGAAAAAACAACACCGAACAAATTGGACGCGCCGTCGCTGCTGATGTTTGTACAAATGCCACATACGTTCGGATAGTTTATTAGTCTTAAATTGTAATTCCATTAAGGGCCCTGCTTCGTTGCCTCCAGTCCGGGTTTGGGGTTTTCTTTTTCTATTTCTCCCGTAGAATCCCGGCTTCTAAACGCAGGCATGAAAACGATCGAACTAAAATGAATAGAGAGAAAAAAACAACAAAACCCAAAAACTCCCCCGAGGATCACGGACTCGTGCTATCTCTTTCTAGAACGCCGGTGCTCCGTTTCCGAGCCGATCTTTCCAAATATGGAAACCGGGTACGGTGGGGAGGCTCCCTTTGGTGGGTGTTTGTGTTTATATTTGGAAATTCTATTCCATTCCTCCCACGCGTTCACGTGCTGGTGCGTGGTACAGTTGACACCGGGAGGGTGGTGGGTGGGGTGTACGCGAGTCACTAAAATTCAAATTAACAAACCAAAACCACGGCAGCGTGGCAATAGCTACCGGGCAATAGGGGAGAAGGAGCATCGAAGTGAGTTTAGTGCGTCGTCACTTGATTAGGGAGAGGTGGTGTTCGATGCGCGATGAGCGCGTGAAAGCAGTTAAACCTTCTGAAGGGAAGGGAGGGACAGGGAGAGGTGCCAACGTTCCTTTCACTTCCTTTCGGACCACGATCACCAGGGAGGGAATATACACCGGTTGCGTAATTTGGGGTGCGTTTTTGTCGAACTCTCCCCGGACGTATGGTAAGCGCATACGGAAAGGTTGAAGTTAAAGTGTCCTAAGTAGTTGAAAAGATCACTTCACGACACTACAATTGGCACTAAAGCTACAAAAAAAATAATAAAACAAAATCCTCCCGACACGACCGCGAAACTCGCGAAGTGACAACCGCAAAATGTGGGCCGATTCCCTTCTCTCCTTCTCTCGCTCGCGAACGCGCCTCACCGGAAGCCATCAATTCTGGCGTGCGTGTTGTTGTGTGTCGTTTGCCTTGGTCGCCCTTTTATCACCAACGCCATCACGATCATCCCGCCATTACGCGAGCACCAACACGCAGTCGTCGTGACGATCATCGAAGACACCGTCGTTTTGGGGGCTGGAAGGTGAAGGTGAGATATCGCTTTCGCGCCAGACACCCGGGAACGATCACCACCGGGAGACCGGCGTGGAGTGGCGTGAAAATCGCTCCAAGAAGATCAAACAGTTTAAAAACTTCCAGGACCAAGAAGCGGGACTGTGGGGAATGCATCTCCCGCGGTTGAAACGTCACTGCCAGGCTAATGATACACTTCCGACACGGGTTTACATGACTTAGCGGCAGATTATTTCCCCTCGGATCGTTTGTACCGAACGATCGTAGGTGATTTGGGGCGAAGAAATTTGTAAAGTCTACCGGGTTGAGCAGCTTCCAAGGGAGGTCGACTTCTGAGCGAGTCATATTACAAGATGTTTTGGAGCGTGCTTGGAAGACATTTGGAGAAAAGAGAATGAGTAAATCAGTCCCATTCACATTAGCTACTGACTTCTTCTAAGAAAAAGAAATCTCGGACATTGTTACCTCCAATAGGGGATATTAAGACTTCAAA
Source organism: Anopheles farauti (assembly GCA_000473445.2). Lineage (NCBI taxonomy): Eukaryota > Metazoa > Arthropoda > Insecta > Diptera > Culicidae > Anopheles > Anopheles farauti. The sequence goes on along the minus strand of KI915040.1, from coordinate 11,821,402 downwards.
ACTACCGGCACATTGAGCAAAAACAAAAAAAACGGAATGATCATTACCGGGTTCTATTTTCGACGACAAAACGATCGTTCAAAAACCTCTTCCCAACCTTGGTCCCACACGCCTTCGGAAGGGTCAAAGCCGGGTTGCGCATGTTATGGACATTGGACATAATGAAGCCCCGATTTAAGGCGCAATATCCCAACTTGGACCGGGCTAGACGGAAATTGAAGGTTATGGCTCCGGGGCACGATCAACCCGTACCGTCATAAACGGTACTACAGTGCAGGGGACGTTCATATGTGAGGTCCACTGCCCTCCCCCTCTCCCCTCCTTCACCCCCTCCCCAAGAAATGAAACGAAACAGAAGATTCGGGCGCACGAAAAGTGCGTTCTGAACCTCTAACGGATCTTCCCTCCCCGCGAAGGGGTGGAAAAACAAATGAGTGTAGAAGCATTTTCGGTGCGTTTTGCAGAGAACGGCTTGTCCACATGCTCTCGAAGATCGAGGCGAGGAGAGGGAAGGGAATAAAAGCACCAGCAAGCAAGAGAGCCCAATAATTGCGGGTCATTCGGTGGAGTTTGCCCCGCAAGTTTTACTACCTATCACCGGGGCAGGGTAGGGAGTATTGTTTCATTTGTGCGCATTAGCAAACAACATCGACGGTTCTATTCTTTCCCTCCGTGCCCGTGCTAGTGTTCAGGCTGTTCAACTTTTGCCAGATACGATCAGTAATCTGGGCCTGGGCCGCATTTCATTTGCCGCATGAAAGCTTTTGCGTTTTTTTTTTCTCTTTGGTTTTTTCGCGATCTTTATCGCTTCCGGAACGTAGTACGGGGTCGAGCTTTTCTACCGATAAATCTAAGCCACGAGATAAACGATGCGCTCTGTGTTCGGTGGGCGTTTCGATACTAAATTACACCAATTTCGATCTTCGTTCGGTACTGTTAGAAAGGGAGTGATCTTCTAGGAGTGTATGGGGCAGTGTAGAGTTTTATTTTCATGCAGGCAACAAGTATTTTGCTGCAAGAACGTTAAACAAAATAGAAACGCTCTCTATCAAAATTGGATTATCTCCTTTTATGTGTTGAGTTGTTTTTTTATACAATAAACAAACATTAAACATCAAACAAAAGCCACGCATAATAGTGCCCAAGTGACAGTTTGCCACGTTTTTCCTCCATTTTTATAGCCCTCCACCCGCAGGGCGAATGTTTTCGCTTGGAACCGTAGCACGTTGTCCCCGTATCGGTAAAGCCGCCGCTGTGTTTCGGTGTAGTTTATGACGAGGATTGTTGTCTTTGCTTCAAACTCCGTTGCTTGACCGTGAGCGGCAGCAGACGTCGTCGCCGCGCTCTCCGCGAAGAGTCTGTTTGTTTCGGTGTTACGGAACGTGAATCGACTGTCGGTGCAACGGGAAACAATGGCACGGCATGGAGACCTGCTGCTGCACCTTTACCAGCGAAAACAAAAACGCCTCCCACTGCACTCCGACCCGCGCCGATGATGACGCAGGGGTGACGGATTGTGTATGGGTGCATAAGTAAAACAAATGTAAATGCCTGGCCACTTCTGGGAAGGCTTTCGTCGAACCGCCGTCGGGAGTGGATTAAATTGGTACCCACAAGGTGTATGTGAGGAATTTTAAATGAGCTCAGCAGTGTAAACAGGTAGGGTTTGTGCTAAGAGTGTATGGGTGTTCGTGGCGAAGATGGGTTTGTTTAAAATGTAATCGCATAGAGGTTGTAGCAAACGGGAGGCAATCAAAAGCATAGTTCGTTGTTGCAAACATGCAGTATAGAGCATTTACGGAGCGCTTTTCAACTTTTTTTGAACGAAAACATTAGGCCAAACACCAATATGGCTACTACGATGACAACTGTCAAACTATTATCTTCTGAAAAAGGTAAACAAACATGCTTCGGAATTTGTTTTAATTTCAAAAATAGTAATTTTCGGCAACAAAATATATTTAGAAATATTTCAATTTTAGTTGGTGTACTGATATTATATTTTTTCTGTCATATTAAAAAAAAAAACAACAAAAAATCATCAGCCTTGTTAAGTTACGTTCATTCGGACAATCATGTCCATTTCATACTGATTGTACTAAGTGTATTATGCTTTGTAATTTATTAAATTTATAATATACAATAAGAAATTCCAGTTCTTCAATTCATTTGAACAATGTACTTCAAGTAAGCCCCTGTAAGAAAGCTGCTAGTAGGCTTGAGTAGCTATAAATATCTCTGTTTGACTGCAACCAACAACTGTGAGTCACAACGGACCGAGTGGTTCCTTCGCCGTGACTAAACCGTGGCCAATAAATTTGGCTATCTTGTTTGCCTTCGCGCAACACGTATGTAAAAGATGAAATTTCTTCCTTCCCTGCCAGCTGTCCAACGCATTAACTCGTTCTTCACCCTAACGCGCGTAACGTATGCATGGGTTGTGCACCACCGGAAGTAATGTCAATAGCTTCCTACGGTCATTAACCGTGGCCGAGTGTCAAACCCTTTCCTCCTCCCAGCGAGAAGCGAGAAAGAAGAAAGGAATTTGCTGCCTACGGTAGGAGTTTGAAGCGCTACCGCTGGCAGAAGAATTTCTACGACACGACCCTTAACGGGATGATTTACTGGTCGCACAATTTGCTAGCGAGATTTGCCACAATTAATTATTGTCACAGCGAGCCGGAGATTGTTGGTGGATTGGGTCGCCTTCGGGGTTTTTGCTCTGGCATCGAATCGGGATGACTTCATTGCGATCTTTGTAAAGATTGTCGCGTGTCATGCGTTAATGAAATATTGTTTCCATTCCGGGGGATTCCTGAGCGGAATTTTATGTTTTTTTTGTTTCATTCTGCATTAGTAATTTGTCAAAAAAGATGACATTATGAGACAAACGGTCGCCATGTTTTGTTCCTTCGTTTGGCAACCAAAACAACATCAAATACGTGACAACCTAACAACGAATCTAGTATGCGTGGGATGAATTCTTACCTTGATGTTTAGCAGTTAAAACGGTTCGTAGATTCGTAGTTCAGAAAACAAATAACGAAGCCGGTCTTCTTATCAGCTCACTATTCACCAGTCAATAAATTCACTCACACTTTTTCCACACTACGCATACCTAAAGAAGAGCAATGTCGAACAATAAAAAATACATTTTCTTCCAGTTAACGTTTCCGATTCCTGTAACAAATCGAACAACTACTGAAAAAGTTTCACTCTGCACGCTCTGGGTTCTGGCTTTGTTGGGCTGTTTGGTGCGCCATCCGCTTTCCCTTCGCAATTTTTGCCGCTAACCATGATGGTGCCCCCGCGGGCGAATTCGTCAGATCGTCCGATTTAATGTGCCATTGTTTGACCACCGCACAGGTCGCCCTCGGGTCGGCGGAAAGCAAGCCCCAGTGGGTGGACTGCGCATGATTAATGCCCCGTTGGGGCCCCAGTTCTGTCGGTAGATTCTCCTTCTCGGTCGCTCCTACTTTAGCGGAGTTAGGCATGCTCCTGTTCCAATCTGGTCCTTGAAAAAAAAATTACGGAGCGTGTTGGGGATTTGGTTGTAATGTGACTGGCAAACCGCGTCGTCCCCATCGTCGGGGGTCACCGATGTTTCTTAGGCGCGAGGTTCGATCGATCATGATTGTACGATCGACCCTTCGAGCGGCCCAACAAAACCCGGGGGAAGATTCGACGGAAACCGGTTCTTTCAATGTTTTGCTCCCGCATCGTACGCCCGGTGCCCTTTCCTTTGGGGGTGGGGTAAGAGATCGTGCCCGAATGGAAAACCTGTCCTCCTTTTTAGCTTCCCTCGCTGAAGCACAAACACACAACCACACACAGACAATCATACACGGGCAGCATAAAGATACGGATGTGGCGCATGTAACGGAGTAAACATGTTGCTTTTCGTGAATTTTCGCTCGAAATTATGCGGATTAAGGGAGCTTAAAAATAAACATCTTCTGTTTACAGCAGCATCACACACTGTCGATAGAAATAATGAAAACTAATTCCTGTTCCGTATCTTGTTTTATAAATAAAAACCCTGTGCAAATCACTCAATCTTTGCTAGAACGGAGGAAGAAGGCAGCAACATGATCGCACCAACACGGTTCACATTGCATTAAATTTCTCACTGGTTCGTGCAGAAAGTATCACATCCGTTTGCACCAAACGCACTCACTACACAACGCAACACACGACGAGCAACGGCGACAAATCTTCAGAACACTTTCCCTTTTTCATGTAGCTGCTTGTTGCACCCGCGAGCGAAAGGTTCCAGCTGGAAGATCACTTTGAGATCACTTTGCAATGGCGGGTAGGTCGTACCAGCCCATCGAAAGGCGTCGGTAAAGATCCGTACATGGAACAAACGCGTTTCAACTTTCTGGCGAACACGAAACATGCACTAACTCATGCAGGTTGTCCTAGAGATTTTTTACGCTAAAAAGTAGCCCACAAAGCTTACTATTTTAAAATCATTAACCACAGATCTTGCGCGCGTCATACACATTCGGATCGATGTTAAGACAAAGGATCAAATTTTGATCCTACATACTATGATTAATCGGGATGTGGAAAAATATTGTTAAGTTCTCCTACTAATGAATGTACACACTTTTTTGGAACAATTTTAAATAAACGCCAATCTTCGGCAGCGCAGCAGCGTGAACCCTTCGCACTTGGAATCTTTTTTTGTTTTTGAAAAGGCAGAAGAACATCAGCACCAACGAAAACAACAGATCGCTCGTGACAGATAGTTCATCCAGCCTTCATTTTGCGATGGTAGTGCGCTCCCCAGACAACAAAAAGTGACAGCAAATTTTTACATGATAAAATCGATGCCGAAATCATTTTTCATCATAAAATACACACATACATACGTTATACAATTCGTGTTATGTGAGCAGACATTTAATAGAAATAATTTTCATCCAACTATGATATTATGATCAACAATAGCTTTTATTTGTAGTGTAATTTTGTGTAGAACTGGTAAATCATACCCCTCACCAACAAAGCAGCTGTCAATTGCCTGTAGGGTCGTCAAATAAAATCAAATGACAGCCAGGTATTGAGTGTGACAGCTCAGCGTTTGTTGATGTTTCGGAAGGTTTGTTTGTTTGTTTACGTTCGCGTTCCCGGGCGATGATAGCGTTTTATTTTAACGAATTTACAAAATTTTATCTCACTAGGTCGCTTACGGGATAAGGGTTTCGCAATTGGTCAACTAAACTACGGAGGTGCCGAATCGGCAACAAAGAACTGTCGCCTGTCGCTTTCCGGTGCAGGCAAAAAATAGAGTCCCGTTTATCAGCTCGCCCAGCGGCACGTTCGCGTCGCTTCACCGGCCTGTTTGTTTTTTTGTTCGCTTCAACGGTCCGGCGTTCCACATTCCTATCGGCGCCATGGATGTGTTATCGAATGAAAAGTATCTTATAGCACGTGCGAAAGAATCCACCGATCCGTACAAGGCGAAAGCGTGGATAATAGCTGCGAAGACACTGTTTCCGAATGATTTCGGTGTCCAGGTCAGGGGATGGTAATTTGAGTACCGGGTTTTCTTTTGTAATCATATCGGTTTTTTGTTTTACTCGTTCCACTATTCCAGTTCGAGGCGTACGAAATCGAAAAGAATGCAAACAATTTTGAGGAAGCGGCCAAATGTCTAAGCTACATGTGAGTAATCGCTATGTCTTGTCCGCTGCACAGATAATTAATTGGCTTTTCTTCGGTTGTATTACTGGTACAGTGTGATGACTTTCCACGGCGCCCATCAAACACCGACCAGTCTGCTGAACGAGATATCGCTGATGACGAACGCGCTGCGCATTCCGGAAGGATGCACCACCCCGGAGCAGGAGTTTTACGTGAAAATGTTCCAGTACATCTCGTACGAGGTGCAGCACCAGATTTTACTCCTCACGGCGGCACACTCGAACAACAATCTCGACCACTGCCGGTTGATACTGCTGTTGCTGAAGCGTTTCCCGCAAGCCATTTCAACGCATGCGGTAACGGATACGAGAAGCACAATTACTAGCTTGCAAACCCTTTTCACCACAAACCTGTTTTCGCTCGCTTGCAGCCCCGTTTACTGGAGACGCTCGTGCAAAATGTGGCCATGCCGAGCTTCAAAGAAATGCTGTTTAACGAAGCGATACCGCTGGTGTACAATCGCGCCCCGGACCTGGCGCCGAAGCACGTGCACCGGCTGATGGCCGTCTGCTTCGAGTACTACCTGAACCTGATGCTGAACGATACGGAGGACCGGGCGCGCACGTCCGCCGAGTGTTGGAGGAAAATCTTCGAGATACTGGACTTCTGCGGCAAGATCCTCAAGTGGGAACCGTTCGTGCTGTACAAGAAAAGCTGGAGCAAGGACGTGTACCTGCAGAAGATCATCCACATCTACAATCTCGACTCGTTCCGGTCGACCGAGAGCAAGCAGATACTGTTCTGTGCGACGATCGTGTTCGTACTAGCGCTGCAGGATTACATAGGCTACTCGAAACTGTGCCCGAAGGAGGGCGCATCCGAAACGGACGTGATATTGGTCGAGGCGCTCAAAGATTTGGCTCCGGAGATGAAGGCCGTACTGGGGATTCCACAAATTCTCGTGAACGCACCGGTCAGTCCGGACGCACCGAACTGTCTGCTCGCTTGCCAGAGCTGCTGGCAGATGCTCCATTCGAACGAGCAGATGAAGGCGGACTTCGCCCAGCTCATCCTCTGCATACCGCAGCTGTCCGGTTGGGTGCAGAAGTTCCTGATCGATCTGTACGTGTGCGCCGGTCAGCACGAGGAAACGGCCACCCTGCTGCAAGCGTCCACCGGCACCACGATGACGGCGCTCGAGCAAGCCGTACGTCAGTTTGCGCTCACACTCGTCCAGAGTCCGCCCATGGGGCATCTGTTCGAGCAGATGAGTACGATCCTGAAGCACCTACCACACGCACCGTCCGGTGGACACTACCTGGAGAACGTGGCGCTCGGGCAGACGGCACGCGTGCTGATGCTGCTGCCACTGACGAAGCGCGCCGTGCTGCACTACCTCGTACAGACGCTGATCGTGCTGCTGAAACCGAAGCTGCTCGATGCTGAGTGCAGCAACTCGGTCCTAGGCAATCTGCTCGTACTATCGCAGCTGAACTGGCCGCACGAATCGACGACGGTGGAAATTATCTTCGAAATCATCAAAACACGGCGCGCGTTTTCGTACCTACACTTCACGAGCTACGTCATACAGGCGGAAATTATCGAGGAGTTTATGCACCTGTGGACGCACTCGCCGGACGTGAAGCTGGAACTGACCATGCCCCAGCAGAGCCTAGCGACCGGCGCACGGCGGATTGGGACGCGCGGTGCCGACAAAGGTGTGAAGGAGGACTTTAAGCAGATCATACGTCAGCAGGTCGCCCGTAGCAACGACGACATCGACGAGCTGATGCTGCAGTTCCTCCAGCAGCAGCACCTCGTGCTGATGCAGAATGTTTTCGAGAAATGAAATCGGACCCAACATAATAAAGCGGCGCTGCAAGCATACATTTTAAACATTTGTCCACCCCGGTCCGTGGTTTGGGCCAGTGTGGGCGTGTTTTATTTATCATTTATTTACATCAATCTCTACGTTCTAGCTCAACGCGCTAGGCAAGCAGCGCCTACTGAGCACGTGCCCCGTTGTGGCGCTGGCGCATCGGTATTGGCTTCCGTTTCGTGGACACGGATGAGTATTTAGCAGACGTTTTTGGGTTTTGGGTACATGACTACCGGGCCGAACCCTTTCCTCTTTGCTGGCATTACGCTCCAAACTGGTAGCCCTTGATGTTGAGCGTGATGGAGATGATTTCCTTCGCCACCTCACCGTCCAGATCGTTCGCCACGCTCGCTTCTCGTTTCGTACGCGTGGCAACGGCGCTACCGGATGTGGCCCCGTCGGCGGACGCCTCGGCAGCGGAAGAAGCAACCGAACCGGTTGCGACCGCCACGGAATCATCGCTATCGGCCAGTGCGTTTATGTCGCTTAGCGTTTGCGGGCTAAGATGGCGCGCGGATCGTCCGCTCTGCTCAGGGAACGGTGGCAGATAAGTAGCAGGAGGATTAGTGCTGCTTGGTCGGTAAGGCTGCGGGCAGTTGGGATCGGGAGAGCCTGGGTAGCAGGCGGATGGGGTGGTGGTGGGGAATGGACGCGGACAGGCGGGATCCGGCGAGCCGGGGTAGCACGGTTTGCGTGTCGTCGTTGTCGGTACCGGCCGGGGAGTGGTTTGGGGGCAGCGTGGATCAGTGGATCCTGGGTAGCACCGGAGTGGAGGTTGGGTGGTTGTAGTTGGTCTGGAGGTGGTTGGACAACGAGGATCATTCGAACCTGGATAGCACCGCGGTGCGGGGGTTGTGGTAGGAACGGGACGAGGAGTGGTTTGTGGACAACGTGGATCATTCGATCCGGGGTAGCACCGGAGCGGAGGCTGAGTTGTTGTGGTTGGTCTGGGAGTAGTTGGGCAGCGAGGATCATTGGATCCGGGATAGCAACGAGGTGCCGGCGTCGTGGTTGGTACTGGACGAGTAGTAGTTTGTGGACAGCGAGGATCATTCGAACCTGGGTAGCACCGGAGTGGAGGTTGCGTAGTTGTAGTAGGACGTGGTGTCGTAGGACAACGTGGATCGTTCGAGCCCGGATAGCAACGAGGTGCTGGAGTGGTGGTCGGCACCGGTCTCGGTGTAGTCTGTGGGCATCGGAGATCAGTCGATCCTGGGTAGCACCGTGGAGCAGGGGTAGTTGTTGGCACAGGACGAGGAGTAGTTTGTGGACAGCGAGGATCATTCGATCCCGGGTAACACCGAAGTGGTGGCTGAGTAGTTGGCGTTGGTTTCGGGCAGCGAGGATCGGTTGAGCCTGGATAGCAAACCGGTGCTGGCGTTGTGGTAGGCACTGGACGAGGCGTCGTTTGTGGACACCGAGGATCGGTCGAACCTGGATAACAGCGAGGAGCCGGTGTGGTAGTCGGTACCGGGCGTGGAGTAGTTGGACAGCGAGGATCCGTCGATCCCGGATAGCATCGAAGTGGAGGCTGAGTGGTTGTAGTTGGTCGGGGAGTAGTTGGGCAGCGAGGATCATTCGATCCGGGATAGCAACGAGGAGCAGGTGTGGTCGTTGGAACTGGGCGAGTAGTTGTCTGTGGACAGCGAGGATCATTCGATCCGGGATAGCAACGAGGAGCAGGTGTGGTCGTTGGAACTGGGCGAGTAGTTGTCTGTGGACAGCGAGGATCATTCGATCCGGGATAGCAT
>KI915040.1:11716898-11811909 GCA_000473445.2 Anopheles farauti | reverse complement strand
GACAGCGAGGATCATTCGATCCGGGATAGCATCGAGGAGCGGATGTAGTTGTCGGCGTTGGACGAGATGTCGTTGGGCAGCGTGGATCATTAGAGCCGGGATAACAGCGAGGGGCTGGGGTTGTGGTCGGAGCAGGACGAGTTGTCGTCTGTGGGCATCGAGGATCGGTAGAGCCTGCGCGGAAAGAATATTCACGAGTAGTAAAAGATTCTAACGCTTTCAACACTACAATAAAGTATTATCTTCACCTGGATAGCACGCTGGACGCTGGGTCGTAGTTGGCCTTGGCACTTCCACCGGTGGCAGATAGGTCTCAGAGTCCTGCTTGTCGGAGCATTGTGGATCAAGGGAACCTGTGGAAAAAAGCATGTTTGGATTAGTTAGATTCATCCGAGTTAGATTTGCGGTCATCAGTTACCTGGATAGCACTTTGGCGCTGGCCGAGGAGTTGTCTGAGGACAGCGTAGATCGGTGGAGCCAGGGTAACAGCGTGGTGCTGCGGTTGTTGTGGGTACAGGGCGTGGAGTGGTTTGCGGACATCTTGGATCCGTTGAACCGGGATAGCAAGATGGTGCTCGTGTCGTCGTTGGAACGGGACGTGCTGTTGTGGTCTGTGGACAGCGCGGATCATTCGATCCGGGATAGCAACGAGGTGCCGGTGTCGTAGTTGGAACCGGCCGTGTGGTAGTTTGCGGACAGCGTAGATCCGTCGATCCGGGATAGCATCGCAGTGGAGGTTGCGTGGTTGGCGTTGGTTTCGGGCAACGCGGATCGCTTGAACCAGGATAGCAAACTGGACCCGATGTGGTGGTTGGTACGGGACGTGGTGTTGTTTGCGGACAGCGAGGATCCGTCGATCCTGGGTAGCAACGGGGTGCCGGTGTGGTGGTTGGAATGGGACGAGGTGTTGTTTGCGGGCATCGAAGATCGGTTGATCCTGGATAACAGCGAGGGGCGGGAGTAGTAGTGGGCACCGGGCGAGGCGTTGTTTGTGGGCATCGTGGATCACTCGAGCCGGGATAGCACCGAAGCGGTGGCTGAGTGGTTGGACGAGGAGTAGTCGGACAGCGAGGATCCGTTGAGCCTGGATAGCAAACAGGCGCCGGAGTGGTTTGTGGACACCGAGGATCAGATGATCCCGGGTAGCAACGGAGTGGAGGTTGCGTGGTTGTAGTCGGTTTGGGAGTGGTCGGACAGCGAGGATCATTCGATCCGGGATAGCAACGAGGAGCAGGTGTGGTCGTTGGAACTGGGCGAGTAGTTGTCTGCGGGCAGCGAGGATCATTCGATCCGGGATAGCATCGAGGAGCTGGAGTGGTCGTTGGCACTGGTCTCGGTGTTGTGGTTTGCGGACAACGAGGATCATTCGATCCTGGATAGCATCGCAGCGGTGGCTGCGTCGTTGGCGTTGGTTTCGGACACCGAGGATCGGTTGAGCCTGGATAGCAAACCGGAGCTGGCGTTGTGGTAGGCACTGGACGAGGCGTCGTTTGTGGACACCGAGGATCAGTCGATCCTGGGTAGCATCGTAGCGGTGGCTGCGTCGTTGGAGTGGGTCGGGGAGTAGTCGTGCGTGGAGTAGTTGGACAGCGGGGATCGTTCGAACCAGGATAGCAACGAGGAGCAGGAGTTGTCTGCGGACAGCGAGGATCCGTTGAGCCCGGGTAGCAGTTGGGTTTCTCGATCGGAGGTAGATACGTCGCAGTATCCTTCGGCGGAGACGTCGGCTGCGGACAACGTGGATCCGGCGAACCTAAAGCAAGAAAACCTATTAGCATTTCATTGCGCATTGTAAAACAGAAGCGTTTTTTGTCTTACCAGGGTAGCAGCGTGCCGACGGAGCCGAAGTGGTCGATGTTGGACGCACAAACCCAGGACAGCGTGGATCCGTCGTTCCCGGTGGACAACGGAGCACCGGTGTCCGGCAGCGCGGATCGTTCGAGCCCGGGAAACAGTTCAATGCCGTGCTGGGTGTGACCGTCGGTACGGTCGGCACAATCGGTTGTCTCGTCGTCGTCACCTGATCCTGAGGAACCACGGGCAGGAAGATGGACACTTCATCGCAGCGCGGATCGCCGATTCTCAGCAGGCAGTCCGGCACACTGTCGTCTTCTTCCGGCTCGGCCGTTGTCGAGAGGCGTGGCGTTGTTGGCGAAGGTGGTGGACGAGTTGGTCGCACTGACGGGCGGAAGGTGGTCGGGCAGCGGGGATCCGTCGATCCGGGGAAGCAACGCAGCGGGGCGGGTGTCGCCTGGGTCGTCGTTGGCGTTGGTCGGGTACCACGCGAACGACAGCGTGGATCTCGTGAACCTCGCGAACAGTCCGGTCGCTGGGTGACGATCACATCGTTACAACGATCATCGGTCGAGCCAGGTGGGCAGACGTACTCGGTGGTTGGTGCCGATGTTGGGGCGCGTGTGTTTGGCGGCCGTGTGCGTCTTGGTGGAGCCGTTGCCGGAGTCGTTACTGGTGGCGGTGGGCGTGTGGGACGTGTACCACGTCGTGGAGGTTGCGTCGTCGGTACCGTGTACTCGGGCTGCGTTGGGAACGTCGGCGTCACCGTGGGACGCTGTCGTCCACGCGTTGGAATGGCTGGAGCCAGTGTCGTGGTCGGACGTCCACGAGTCGGTCCCGGCAGACGACGCGTCGTCGTCTCGACGGTGCTGATAAGATTTTCTTCCGCACAAACCTGAGGCCCGCAGCCACCGCGACAGATCTCGATGTCACACTTGAGGAAGACTTGCATGCGATCGGGGAACTTGAACGCCTTGATGCTGTTGTGCACGACGAGCGTCGCCCCGGAACTGCCCGTTTGGGTCGTCTTTTGCCACAGCCCAAACAGCTTCTTCTTGCGGGAGCAACCGTTCTTGTCCGAGAGCTGCAAACGCGCGGTGGTCGCCGCGTCATAGTCCGGGCTGTCGTACGCGTAGCAATCCCGCACCGACACATCGTACTCCGCCTTCGGATCGCGCAGATACACCAGCACGCTCAGCACCTCGCCGATCTTGATCACGCTCGGGATGGGCGAGATGCTCGGGTAGACGCCGCGCTGGATGTCCATCCAGCACTCGACACCGCCGGTCGACGTCGGCACGTTGATCACCTCCAGCTGGTCGACGACGAACGGCTTGAAGATGATCGTGTTCTGCTGCTGCTCGCTCTGGCTGCACGAGATACGGCGCGCCGTATCCCACGCCTCCTGCACGTCCTCGTCCGTCTGGATGACGAGAATGTTGTCCACCGAGGCGCACACGGCGCAGGACGGTTTGCTGCCGCACCGATCGTACGGTACGGTGAACGTAAACTGCCGGCCACCCTGGTTCGCCTGCACGTACCGGCACTTGGGATCGTTGTGGTACCCCTGGCTGTAGATGACCCCACGGAAGTCGTCCTCGAACTGAACCGTCACGAGCATACCATTGCGCTGGTCACACTTGACATCGATCGTCTCGATATGGGTGTGATTGTGGCTCGGCGTGCGGTCTCCCTGCCGGAGCACGTTCCGTCCACCGCTCGATGGTACGAGCGCATTCTGGCTATCTCCAAACAGCTGCGCCACGCTCAAGCTTGCCTGGTAGGGGAAAAAGACGGATAAGAATTTCGTTATTAACTCCACCTCAAGCCGCATGTTGATTGAAGGACATGTAACATGCAAATTCAACGAGCAACAGGTCCCACCCGGAGACATCACGTGCGAACCGTTTTTTGTACCACATCACAAAAGGGTCATGGCGATCGATACGGGACAAAGGAAACGTACTCCGAAGCGGACACTTGTCACTCGTGCTTTTCACTTAACGGGACAATTGACAGCACGTCATGTGTGTGTGTGTGCTTGTGTGTGTTTGTTGTGATCTGCATACGAAAGTATTTAGTTCCTACGGGAGAGGCGACGACTGGCAGCTTGTCATTTCGGTTGTCTGTTGGGAACGGAATTTGGAATGTCAAATTAAATTTACCCCGGGTAGTGTGCGAGAGTATTGAGAACATTCCTGAAATCGGTTCGTTACAGCATTTCTGAGTAGTTTCGGGCGAGGTTTCGAGAATGTTAGTCGGTGAAAGACCTAAAATGGGTCCGGTGAAACAGATGCTCGTTACAAACGCGTTCTTGGAAAAGGTGTCCGAAAGTAAAATGACACCCCGGTGCGGCCAAAACACGGTGACGATTTGTTATCCTAAGCTTCCCGATAATCATACGGTATTGAAAATCTAGTCCCGGGTTATTCTTGTTTCTTCGAAACCAGCGTTTTTTTCTTGTTATCACCCCGGAACTGGGGGCGATAATTGGGCAGATTGGAATGATGTGGTCCTGAAATGTTCTAGTATAGCTGGCTCTCTTATCACAGGAAACGGTTGGATTATTCCTCCGAAAAAAACCTCCTATCGTTCGTGCCCTTGTTTACGTCACTTTGCTGTTAAGAAGTTCCCGAAATGAATGTTCGGCTCGTTTTACCGGTAAAATCAGGAAGCATTCGAACGCTCTCATCGCCGTCGCAAGTCAGAGCCCAATTAGTACGGGCGTCCGGCTGCAGCACGTGTCGACGCTCAACGGACGTGTCGTAAAGTTTGAAATTACCTCTGAGCCAACACACCTGCGGCCAAGCCCACTCGGGTGCTGGGTTGATGTAGTTGCCGCGGGCGGAAAGTTTTGCCTATCTAGTATCGTCTCTGACGTGCCGGCGATGTGTGAGTGTACTTCATCTGGCGTAATAGCGGCGAAAAATCCCAACAAGTTCCAACCAACGTACGGAAACGGATACGGCACGTTTTTTTTTTATACGACCACCTCATCCTATTACTTCCGTCTGCTCTGGTGGAGCTTCTTTCGGGATCGAGGAAGTTGAGAAGAGTAGAAAACGGAAATAAATTACATTCTTTGGTTCGCTTCTCGTGCGGCGCGTTTGGTCGCGACCGCCACAAGCCTTCTACGTTTTTATTCGTTATTTCGCCGTTGCTACGGAGAGTGATTTGTTTGCCGAACTATTTATTGTTACTATTCCTTGCCGCTTCAGCGAAGAAGCGGCCCTATCCTGATCCCAACTTTATTGCCTATCATCGGTGGCGTGTGCAAAAGGACCGCCGGTGTAAGCGCCTACAAATTTCCGTTCACAAATTTCACTCAGATTTTTACGTACAATTCGCTGTATTTACGATGTTCGTGCTCGAGCTTTCGGGGAATATTTTTCTTCTCTGTTTCTATCTACCGTAGTTCGCCCAACGTACCGAAATGCGTCGGAAACCACACACATATTGGACACGATATTGGATCTCGAATGGATTCGTCCACTTGGTGAAACGATGGCTGAAAGCTTTTTTCAAGAGGCAGTGGTTTGTAGTTCCTAAAATCAATATTTTTGCAGCACATATTCGGCAAGGGCAAACATTTTTATTTTCATAGCAAATATTTATGGAATAGAAAACTAAAGCGTCAGCAGTGATTTAAATTGTACGCTACTTTTGTCGAATATTTGGTATATTAGCCCATGAATATTTTCAAACTCGCCTGATAAACTCTATGTGACGGTACACATTTTTTTATATATTCCGACTTAATTTTACTGACCGTCTCAAGAGCGAGGGGCAAAGTGAAATTGAAACTGAAAGTAATTGCTTGCTTAATGGAATTTCCACAGCCTGAAAAGCTAACGGTGAACTCAACAGTCGAAGAAGAGTGTTTGTTGATGTTGAAACTCCAGCAAACGAAAGCACCTTTCAAAGGGGCTGATTTTTTGTTCCTACCAATCGAAGCCCGTGGCTTTTGCTCCGTATTAATTACCGCCGCTGCCCAAAAGCCAAGAAAACGCCAAACTGAAGCTGGCGGGTGCGGAAGCGGGTGTTTAAAGCGCGTGCGAAACAATTCCTAGTACCGTCCCCATCCTCCATCACCATCAATAAATTACTTTTCACCGTTTTCTGCGAAATGACAGGATCTATGTTTTTTCCGTTTTTCCTTTCCTCACGACCGTTTGAAATTGAAAGGCTATCCTTTGCGCCCAAATTTCGTCCGCTGCAGCGAGGTGAAAGTAAATAGAGCAAAAGTTTCGCTCCCGGTTTGGCAGGATTCATCCCGGTTCCTTTTCTTTCCGCGAGGGAGAACAAAAATCGACAAACTTTCCGCGTCAGGTGAGGCGAAACGTACCGGAAAACTTCGCGCCCCAGAAACGCAAATATTCAATATGCAACAAAACGGACGCTAGCGATCGGGTGGAAGGGCCGGAGTTTGGGCTGCGTGTTGAAATAATAGATAAATAATGGTTTCACGTTGCAGAACCCGCCGGGACGGTGGGACGGTAAATTAAATTTCACTTAATTTCCGTTTCCTGGGACTGACCGTCCCGGGAGCGAGGGACGTTGCTTTATTGTGCCGTCGTTGGACAATTTGTTGCATTACGGAATGTTGCAATGTAAGCGGTTGCTGTGCGCTGCTTCTTCAACCCCACGGTGAACCACTCGGCGAAAGGATCGAGTTGAACGGGAAGTGTTTCCTTCCCGGACCATCCCGGTCCGATGTTTGGAAGGGTGGCTTTTTTCTCTCAATGTGGACAAAGCAAAATCAGGCCAGGAAAGTGTTTGTATTGCACGGAACATTTCATTGTTCGTCGCAGTTTTGGCATCGATTCGAGTGGCGTTCAAGAAAATAAGTTTACTTTGGCAAGCTATTAAGATTTAGGAAATATAAAATCGTTAATTAAATAAATTTTATTTATTTTCTAACGTTTTTTAAATATATTTTCACAATCCAACATAATTTATAGATGTGTTTCATATCTATAAATTAATCATTTCAAAATTTACACAAGTCAATAAAACTCCATAATGCACTCGATTATCCGTGCCGAACAAACAAACGATTGCGCCTGAAGGTAGGCAATGGAAACGAAATCCTTCGCCTACTTCAAAGTTGTAAATTATTTTCCCCACCAACAAGACCACACTGGACTGCATCCATTATGCTGTATCGTTTATTTGTTCAACGTGCTAAAGGCCCCCGAAATAGTGTATAAAATAATTAGCAAAATCATTGGCAATCATCCACTTGCCGTAGGCCCACAATTTAAACTCAGGGTGGGCATTGAGAGAGTTCCAAAAACTTCTGACACATTTGTGGCGCCACGTAGCGTTAACATGCTCATGGTTGCATATTTTATAACCACAATAAAACGGTTTACGCTAATAGTTCTACGATGTAGAAACGAGTGCCTGTTTGCGCCATCGCCCTTCTATGCTTTGAATACAAACAAAAAATTCACCATCAATGTGCGAGATTTTTGCACATTTCACGAATTCGTGCGTCCCGGGAGGTGGCAATTTAATTAAATTTGCACCCGCAAAAACGTTCCACTCACAATGCGGTCAAGCCGCTAGTGACCGGTGGTGGTTGACTTCAGAGCGGAGTATTTTAACTTAAGTCCGCTTGATGGTTGAAACTAATTTCTGGTTAGCATGTCGCACACCGCAAGCATATTGCTGCTATTTCCCAAATGATCGAGAACAAATTGCGGACGGGATCGGTGGGGTTTTGGGAGAAGCTTTTTGGGTGATAATAATTCGCACAAGGCCATTTGTGCAACTCTTTCTAACCCGGCCGTGGTCTGTACCAGTCTGCCGTGAAATTCATTTAGCATCTTCGGAGTATTCCGCGTGGTTTGTTTGTTCTTCTCAAGCTAGCAGACATATATCAAGGTTTGTCTTCAACCGAATCACTCATTCGGTTGCTTTCATGCGTTGATTGACGATTACGGAACGAGATTTGCATATGACCGTCGTTGCAGGGTTGAGTTAAACGTTGAAGTACTTCAAGTAAGACTGCTTGACAAGAGAATTAATGGTCCGGCGGCATCGTTTTGCTCCGTTGCGATGGCATATTTTGGGGCGGTTGTTTGGAATCTTCCTTGGCCCGCATCGTCATGCAGTGCACGTGCGAGAAGTAGCCCGTGTAGGATAGGAAACTTGTCGATTTTAAGAAGGCGGTTTGCTTTGATGGAGCTACCGAAGAAAGATTTCTGAAAAGCAATTTCTTTGGAATAAAACTAATCGTCTGAGTGCATTACAAATCGTTGATGTTGATTATCATTTCTTAATCTTCATATTTATAGAATTTATGCAGGCCAATTTTTGATAAAATTTTTAAAAAACTAAAAATTTAATTTTTTTTCTAAAAAATTTCTTTACTTTGGGTTTCTTTCGAAATTGTAACTTTTTACTAAATGTATTTTTTTTATTTTACTTTAAAATCCTTAGTTCATGTGACCAATTTGCTGATGTACAGTTAATGTGAAAGATTTACTAAAAAAAGAAAAGAAATTCAAAATATGCGAAATACAAGAAAAAAATGTCGAAAAAAAATTCTTTCAAACCTAGCATATAAGACAGAATAAATGGATTAAATTATCCAACTATTCGAATAACAAATGGGAAAATAATCAAACTGAACGCTAAACTGAAATGAATCGAAGAATGTCATGAAAATGTAAAAGAACATTTTTCCATCAAGTACGTCGTACGTTTAAGAAAATTTTACAAATTTCCTCGGAATATTTATCGTTTCAAACAAATTGATCGAATTAATCACCGAATGTTTAGCTCGTTTAAAATTAAATTTGTACACTCTCTATTGCATCATTTGAGCAGACGTTTCTGCCTGATCCCGACCACCGTGATCGGAAGCGTTTCCGCAAAAAACATAATAATGCCACCGTGTCGGACCCCGCTCTGTGTGCCTGTTTCGACCAATATTTGCACTTGCGGGCGCAACATGTAAATGGAGCGCTTAGTGATGCCATTAAACAGCCCCAGGTCCGCCCAGACCGGACCTAATCCGTTTCCATTTCAACCGCCTTACCGCGAACATAAACTCGTCAATGGTCAGCGTGTTGTTGTTGATGTTTTTTTATGTTGCTATTGCTACAACCCGGGAGGTGATTTCATTCATCGGAATCGCTGGGCCCGGATTATGCTGATGAGCGTGTGATGTGCGGGCGCGCGGCCCGTACCGGACCATTCCGATGGAAGTCCTGAGCACCGAAGTTTTTGGCAATTTTACGCGCGAATATGCAAATTGATGGATTTTGCTCACGAACACCGGGACAGGGTGGGGATGAGGATGATGATGATGATGATGATGCTGATGCTGCTGCTGCTGATGGACGGGGGAGTGGAATTTAAAGCAGACAAGGCCAATGATACGTGGTGCGTATTATTTGTGGATTTTTGCTTGTGCGCGAAATCTGCCGGCGAGTGAGTCAACGTGCGTGCGGTTGGGATGGGATGGGATATTTCTGGCCCCAAACTTCAAGGCCAACTGCGGCGGCTTTGCGGAAATTTGATTGCAAAAGTGGTGTTGTTTTCGCCGTGAGCTATAAATAAAAAGGCAATAAAAAAAATGGCAAGAGCTTTGTCCAACTGACG
This sequence comes from Anopheles farauti, assembly GCA_000473445.2. Lineage (NCBI taxonomy): Eukaryota > Metazoa > Arthropoda > Insecta > Diptera > Culicidae > Anopheles > Anopheles farauti. Next base: position 11,802,501 of record KI915040.1, on the reverse strand, counting down.
AGTTTTTACGCACCCCTGGGAGCGAAATTTGAATAATCCGCCGTGGTTGATGGGCGGCGGCACGCCATGAATGCATGCTAATTACGATGAAGGAGAAATTATCAGTTCCTGTTATTAATAATGGGCAAGTTCTTGCTTGTTCGATTTTTTTTTATCGGTTTGCAAAATATTGTTGGTTTTGTTCGGGTATATTTCTTGAACCACTCTTCCATCTCCGTATTTCTCACGCTCGATTTGGGCTATGCTTGAAACGCTTTCCACACGGACATGCTCCACAGTGTGATTAGACTGCATAAAAAGGGCAGTCGGCGTTCGTTCCACCGTACGGCGGCCGAAAAAGCGATTTGTCAAATTTGAGCACCTTATTCAGCCTCCAATCATACCGTGTAATCTTGTTTATGCCCTCGAGATGACTAGCCCGAAGTAGATGATGATGATGATGATGATGATAGTGATGGATAAAAATCTGCACCCAGCAGATCTTCGTCCCCCTGCTCGTGTTTGGGCGTTAGAAAGTGATCCGCACAGACGCGGACTTTACACGTGCACATGAGCCGTGGCGACGAGGCGACGACGAGTGTACGAGGGCTTCAGTAGGTCAACCCAACACAGCATCATTACACAATATTTTCAGCCCCGGCTTCGGGTGGGAATCCGACGACGGAGTCGGGTTGAACTGGGTTCAAGAGATGTAAATGAAGATTATCTTCAGCCGATCAACGCGACGCATCGTCTGCGGCCGTGTGGATGTTTTTTTTTATTAGGAAAGGGACCTGGGAAACCGATTAGTAGCTGGAGCTTCGGTGGATAAGGTATTGCGTACGCAAATCACGAACCATCGCGGTGAACAGGAGCGGGTAGAAAAGGGTTGAAAAAATCAAGTAGGCTCTGCGAACGGGGAACGCTTCGGTTTGATTGTCCCGAAGTAAAAGCAGCAGGCGGGTGAACTTCATTATCCATCATCAAAGTAGCTACCGTTACCGGGTGACTCATCCTGAGGTTTGACATTTAGCCACCCGGCTCATCGCTTCGACAACTCTTCACTAAGATTAGCGTTTTTTTTTTGCCTTTCCACAACCCCATTTACGGTGTCATTATACGCTGGAAATTGAGCCCGAAAGCTGTTCAGCCCGGTTCTCATCAGAAGTCACTTCGAGTGCAGCAAAGCGGGCCGCATCGAATCGGAAGAGCTGGTGCTAAAGGTGTTGGCACTCGCTGAACATGGCACTCGACACTCGAGCCAAGGTGAGTAAGGTGTAACAATTCGCGGATCGTGGCTGGTGCGTCCATAAAAAAACCCAAAGTGTGAGGCTCAGGGGGCAAAGGTTCCTGCCGCCAAGCAAGCGACTTCCCCTCGAGTGGCACCTTTTTGAAACGGATTGAAGAGTTTGAGCGGAAAGGTTAGATCCGCGGGGTGCGAAACACTCCGGGAACGGTTAAGATTGTTCCGTAGGTGGGAGGACTCGTTGGAGGACGTACCACCAGGGAATGTAAGGAAAAACTTTGCCCACTGATAATCCGTCCGGTGGGAGATGGGTCTCCCGTGCAAAGTATTAATTGCCGTCATGTCACAATCGAGCGAATTGTGCAGTGATGTGATATAATGAGTGGTAATCAATATTTAATTAATTATCAGCTTTTTGGAAAAACAATACAGCGCGCTCGGTCATGTGTTGTATCAAGTGAAGTAAAAAATGGTGTTCATTTAATTTTGGAAAACATTCAAATGGTAAATACCCGGCAAAAACCGATACTGAGTATAAAACTGCTATTTGAGATTTACGGAAAACGATTAGTTAATGTAATAAATTTATCTTTTCTGACGGAAACATGTGGTAATTAGGTTGTTAAAATGAAACAAATTGATCATTGAAATGAAAGTTATAAAATAAATTGATAATTTGCATGAATTATATTTAAACATGTGACAGACAATTGATTTATATAATTACATTCATCCAAACGTATTGAATTGAAAATTGAATTCAATTTACTCTCAACTGCAGCTGAAGCAGCTGAATCAGCTGAAGCATTTTGTGCGAACAAAAAAATTTAAACATATTTTTTTTGCCACTGTTGAGTGGAATTTTTCCCCACATCAAAGTAATTGAGATGGTAAAATAAACCATCGACTGTAAAAATTATCGCATTTTGCAATATTTTATTAAGCATTTACGCTTCCATAAACATCAAAATTAAACATTTATTTTGCGCAATTTACGAACGTTATTTTTTAGTTTCTCAGTTTGGTTTGGATATATCCTTAAAAAAATATAAAAAAAATATTTTTGATTTTTGAAACTATTTTTTTACCCTTATTTACACTGTTTACTCTTTAGATCGGATTGTTGCATCGATTAATCGAAACTCAGTACTGAACCAAAAAAAAAAAAACATGTTCACCTTCTTTTTAAACATGCTTCAAACATCTGCTTCAAAGTTATTGCGAGCTTTTTTCATTTTTCTTCCCATTCGTACCCTTCGAACGCTTCGAACGGTGACACTTCAGTAAACTTCGCTCAAACGCAACCCCCGAGGTGATAAGGTCGTGCAGACGTTGATCATATCCCATCCCGTTGCCTGTCACGGTGCCACCACCCTTGTGCCTTGGTACAATAGTGACATAAAATCAATAATCACACTCGATTGTTGCCCGTCATGTGTGTCCCGTTCGTATTCCACTTCCTTCGTGTGCTTTTCGCAACGGATCGGTGCGTCACGATAAAGTAAATCTCAAGTGTGGGGTCCGGTCCGGAGGCACCCCGGTTTGCGCTGAAGAGGTTTCGCCGGTCATGCGAACGAATCGAGCTACTCGAACCAAACTCCAAACCGATCGATGAGGATGCGGCCGATAGTGACCTCCCCTCGGGGCAGGTGGCAGCAGTGCGATTCGAAACGTCCAACAGGTTCCACCGGTACGAGTTAAAAATTTCAATTTTTTTTCCATTTTTGTTCAGTTTGCAAAGCCCAACGACTCGCCCTGTTGAGCGCATTTCTTTCTCACCCTTTAGCAAAAAAAAAACAAACCAAAAAAAAATAGCTGAGTCTCTTTTTTCATCCACTGCAGATGGGTATGTCTTTTACGGTGTTCTTTCTCCGGGCCGCATGATGAATGAGCTTGTGCACGCGAAACGAATTCAAAACCGTACGACCCAAGCAAGGGCCAACCGTCCGTAGGGGTGGTTCGGTTTGTTACGCAACCTCGAGTCGTTGAAGAAGCCATCAAATCGCTTTTTATTTAAGCAACACATATTGACGCTTTTTCTAGCGACACCCACGTTGATCAGATACATCCCCGGCCATGTGAGAGAGAAAGAGTGAGCCCGTTGTCTCGGGCTAATTAGCTACCGGTAGTGCGATCAAAGGTAACTTCGATGCTACGAGACGTCGTCAAGGTGTCACCTGATGGATTTTATTGCTCACGCAAACTGAGGGCGATTAAGAGCGAGAGGGTTTTTTTTTCTCAGATTAACGCATCCGAGCCGTTCTCTACTGGGAGGGATTTGTTTTGGCTTTTTTGTTTGGCTTTTGCAGTTAGATCCTACTTTGGGTGATTAAATCACAAACGAAATGAACGTCCGGTACTGGGAAAGGTCGGTTAGTGGCAGCAAACCATGTCTGCAGTAAAGATCAAGGATCGGACTAAAGAGTGATCAATTTTTAATTGACACTCCGTGAGTTGATTGACATAAAAGTAGGGCCTCTGATCGTAAGAGAATCGTTCCCGAAAAAGGTTAAAAATACAAACAAAAAAAATCTCGTTTCATACACGACGTTAATCGCATTAAAAACGAGAAAAAAGTGAGTAAAAAGATTTTTAAATTTAGCTCCGTATAATTGCACAATTATTGATTATTAATCCGTACGAGCGAACTCGGCTCGGCTTAACTCGGCGCGAAACAGGTGAACATTAGTCGTCCGATGCGATGGCATAATGGTTGGGCTTCTCCACCAAACTGACGACCTTGACTGCGGTGGCCTTTCACCTTCACACACACACACTACGGGCTTGTGCTTAATCTTATGCTCATTTTTTTCTTTCACCCTTACCATATGTTTCTTCGGTCGACGGCAGCGGCTTAAGCGGAGGATGGAAATCCATCGATAAAAATAGCTTGCACTCATCGTGTTGATCGATGCGCCGCGCACTATTGCCAATAGATGGCCACCATGGGCACACACTATTTTCGGCCGATAAATCATTCCCCGCAAGTCGGCGAACGTCTTCGGGGGCCTTCTTCTTACGCACGTTCGATGAACTCCGGATTGCGCAAAGCCGCTCCGTGGCGTGGCGTGGATCATCTGGGATCAATCAATCAGGATTCCCAATCCGTCTCAGAAAAAGGGTAGGACCTTTGGAGCACAGGACAGGTGAAAATATGGCTATCTTCGGTGAATCGTCGTGTGGCTAAATTTATCGCTCATTGTATTCTCCCGGCGTTGCGGGGTTGACCAACTTCGAGCGCCTTCTTCCAAGCACCGAGCGCGACTTACTTTGATTGACTTATTGAGATGAATATGGTGGCTGCGTTTGCCGCTGGATTTAGCCACCTCTCGGGCGCATGCTTGGATGGAAAGGTTACACCGAACCAGCCGCAATCGCATGGGAACCTAACAGTGAGACGCATCATAATTACCGCTTTCGGGTAATGGAGTCGATTTGTTTTTGTGTTCCCTCCCCACCTGCCACCGAACAAATGGATCGCGAATCGCGCGGTGGTAAATGTCAAGTTGAAGTTGAAGTTTTCGGGGTTCGATGGGCCGTCAGCATTCGGTACGATTACCGCAAATTGCCGTTCTCGCCGGTGATTTCAATTGCAAATTTGCGAACGAGCCAGATCATGCCGCTAATGGTACGGTTTTGGATGGTTTCGGATCGACGACTCCTAACGAGAGTGACCGTCCAATTGGGTTGCTGCTAATTGTTAATCAAAGTAAATCGTACGTATGTGTTGTGATATGTGATCAAATGGACCTCCTTCCCCCTCACCCAGGTGTGGGTAGCCGAAACCGACGATTACTTCATCCAGCGTCGGGTAAATATAGCAAATGAGCATGGTATTTTTTTTTGCTTTCGTTGATGCTGCTAGCGCACAATTAAACTTTTTGCTCGCCGTTACCACCAAACACACAACCGTCATAACATTGTACCGACGCACCATTCTTGCGTAATGTGTGTGTGTCGATCCGAGAAAGTAGCGTCATACAAGATGGAGACAGCAGAGGTAATAATAGTAAGAAAAAACTTGTATTCGTGTTGAGGGAGTGTAAGGGGGAATAAGAAAAGGGAGGATAAAAAAAAACCAGGATAATAAAGTCATTTGCTAAAAATTACGCTCAACCGCTTCGTCCTTCCCGCTGTGCGAAAGAAGTGTGTTTGGATGTTATGTTAATAAGACACGGTTCGCGGTTCATGTTCCCAGCACACCTGTACGCGGTTCGGTCGAGGATTAAGGTGCATCCCATCGCGAGCGTTCGTGAGCCATGTGTATCATTTGTTCGTGATGTAATCGCGAAAGCAAGGGAATGTTTTGTAGGATTTTTTGTCCAATCCTTTCAAAAATTGCGCTGAGTTTAGAGTGATTCGGTTTTATTACGTTCAGCTTATGGTACGATTTGTGATGTGTTTTTTTTCGTGTGGAAAGATATGATGTGTTTTTATAATCGTGTAATGAAGTACCTTCCCTAAGAAAGTTTGGAAAATTGAATTTAAAAATAAAAATGTACTAATAATTGGGAATTTTTGCTTGCTTCAAAAAAATGTTGGATAAAATAAATAAAAAATCCTACAAAAATGTACAACATTCACAAAGAACTCTTGAGATAATTTATAATTTCGCCTAATAAGGTATTGTAATGGTTTCATTGAATGGAAATGGAAAATGGAAGCAATGGTTTTGCTAATTGGAGTTTTAACCAGAGTTTATGAGATTTTGCAAATATTTAGGACTAATTCAAAAATTTATCACATTATATTGATTCTTAACCAATTGGATTGAAAAACTTACGAGGAAAAACTTGAAAGTATTTTAAATAAATCGTTATACATAAAAATATTTAAAAATAGCCTTCAGGTTTGGGTGGGTTTTATAAATGCAGAACAAAAAATCGGTTCCTCATCAAAAGACCTTCGAGAGGTAAAAAAAATACGGCGTTAATATAATTCACAATTCATTTTGCACCAATATCGTAAAAGCGCGACCGGGGCCCCGAAGAAACCCCTTGATCGCATCCAGAAAAGGGGATTATATCCCATTTTCATTCCATTAGTCGTATACCTGCACCAGCGTCTGCAAGGAAAGTGCGTCCCTCGGCTAATATGATTTGTTCATCGGCTCGTGGCCAAATTTTCCCGCCAACATCACCCCCGTGGGTAAGGTTACGATCCTGTGTAATTAATCAAATCGAATCGTCGATTGCGAGAGGAGCCAAGGAAGGCACTGGCTTGGCTCGATCGACGGAGTCCGACTTTGACCTTTTTCTCCATCGGTGTCTGGCCGGGGAGAAGCGCAAATTGATTGATGAACCGGTTCGCTATCGGCCGGGCTCGGGGGTTAGGCGTCAAAAATATGCTTTCCGTTATTAATAGCCACTGGTTCAAAAGGGAGAGATGAGGCAAAATGCAAAAAAAAAACAACAACACGGTGGTATCAGGCGAGATGAGGCTCTTATCAGGTGAGCTAAGTCGCGAAGAACTCACTTCAATCATGCGTTCATCAGCTGCAGTAGCAATATTGTAGCTCAATTGGCAGCTCCTAACGATCGTTTGCGATGTTGGTTTGCTTGATTGATTGTAATTTACTTACGACTGGCTGAATTTGCATAAAGCCAGCCGTACGAAGGTCGCATCCTTTGTGCGGTGGGAGTGTGTCATAATAATGGGTGTGCGTGCAGGAGTTCAGTACTAATCAGTGGACCGTCTAACGCTCACTACAAACCATATTTCACCAACTGCAGTGCTGTGTAAAGTAGCGTTAGATGTAGAGGATCTTCTGAGCCGATAATTTGCATAATTACGCGAATAGTTTGCAATAAAAATTGAAGTTTATTTTCACATGCAGAAATAACTGTTACGTGTGAATGGAGCGTATTTGTGTGTAATTTTATCGACCAGTCTATCGACTCATCAGGCAACAGGTAGTTCTCGGCCGAAGAATACATCAAGCTCCCCGTGCCAAGACGTCGTGACACAATCACCCACCTGGATGTGATATAATAACGTCCAGCCGGTACGACACGGTCTCCTAATTTAGGAGTCAAATCAGATCAGCTCGCTATCTGAACAGTCATCCAACAACTTGGTAACCAGCATTCTCCCCATTTTCGGGGCCCTTTTGTTCCCTGGGACACCGAACACTTCTTTCGTCAAGCCAACGACGATCGGTGTGAGGAATCGGATGTCGGATCGGGTCAGGATGAGCCAGATTTCATCCCAGGTTAGATAACCGGCGCAAACACCGATAACAACTTTGTTTCTCCCTCTCAAGGGCACCCATGAAGGGCTTCGATCTGTTCCATCCATTTTTTTTCTGGGACACCTTCCGACTCGTATCTAGGTTGACGTTAGATAACGCGAACAAAACGAGGTGACCCTTGCGACGGAGCGTTGAGATGATGATGGCGGTGGAGATGGAAATACGAAAAAAAATTTTTTTTTTAAATCATCGCTTTGAGAAACATCCTCCCGGGCAGCGAGTTATTCGTGAGATATTAATGCACGCGTGTGCGTGTGTGTAAAATATGCAAAACCATCTCCACAGCGCACGTGGAAAGCGACCAACCTGTTGTGCGTAGGTCTGGAGATGAACAAGTTGTTTTTTTCCTTCTTTTGTGTTCGTAATTTTGGGTGGAGCCTTTTCCCTACCGTGCGTGCGTGCGTGCGTGCGTGCGTACATTAGCATAAAAATGTGCGGCTCGTAAAACCATTTCAAGGTGAACCGATCCGAAACCGATCTGCCGATCCGCAGGGTAGCGGGAGACGGGTGGTGGCATTGGATTCGTCTCTCTAATTCGTCTACTGGTTTTGCTGACCGTACGCTGCTGCGTATGCTGTTTTATTGGCGCTTCTTCATCATCGTACCACCTGCCCCGCCCGTAGTCGGTAGTAAAACTCCTATTTTTTTAAACCCTTAGACTTGCGGACAAGCTTGGGTTTGCTTCGTTCCGTTCGTGGAGGTATTTTTAGAGAATTTACAACCGGCCCGACCGGCCCCGGTTGACCTTTCGGAGGGTTCCTCTGCTTCGGATGTCCCCCCCAAAAAAAAAAAAAAAACACATCCCAGCACATTTGATTGGAATGGATGGTCCTGTCGCAAAGGCCGCCAAGGGAAGTCGCAAACTCAATTCACTTGGCAATCGAAAGAATGTTGAGTTTGAACACATTTTTCGTTTCAATTTCGAGTTCGGAAGCAATGGGAGTGGGACAGAACCTTCCCAGGCTGGCGCTGGCACCCCGAGGCGGGCTGATGTAACAGGCAAAGAATAATAGCATACACGATACACGAGAAGTCGTCAACCGATTAGTGTCTTTCCAGTGGGTTGCTTTTTCACACGTTATTTTTGGATGCCTCGATTGTGACAAATTGCTGCGGTGGTTGTATAATCGCAGCGTTAGTTTCATCCCCATCGCAGTAAGCTAGGCAAATGATGTGGTAAGATGTTATTGAAGTTGTCAATATGGCGAAAAACAAGCCATTTCTCATGTGTTGGTATCGTTTTGAAATTGGTAGTTGAAAAATATTGAATATATTGTATTTTTGTTATTTTTTTATTTTCCCTGTTTTGTAAATAATAAATCATAATATGAATAATTATGAAAATCTGGTTTCGAGAAATGCTAGCACAAAACTCATTCTATAAACACAAAAAAATAGTTTCATAGGATGATAATAGAGGTTACGAATACGATTAAAAACCTATAGGACCTAAAGTGTCCTCGAATTAATGTCCAAAAATAATAATAATGAGCTTTTTCGACTGTCAAATCAAATTTGACAGTTCGTTTAAAAAACAGTCCACTATTCCACGATTTACTGCGTACGATTGCTTTTATCACTTAAAAAGTGAAGGTTAGTTTACGATGACGGCATGCGTTTAAATCTTTCCGATGGATTAACTTTAAGCTTAACACCTTTCAATTTCAAACCGCTCTCTATGCTAATTACAAGATGACGAAATCGATAGCATAGTAGGCTTAAGTATCATTTAATCGTGCCAATAAGCCGTACTTTACGAGAGTGAGCTCACGATAAGATATCGCTCAAGCATCGTGCGGAGTTTACTTAACCGCAGCTTCCTTTGATAAAACCAAAACATAAACAACTCCAAGCGGTGCAAAATTTCTTGCGGCACCGGCAGCGTGTTTGACGCTTGAAGTTGAGCGCTCCCCAAAGTGGTTGTTTCCCGAATCTGCCCGATCCATCTTACAACCATCATCGCCGAAAGCCGCACTAAAGCCGCGCGAACGAGCGAGGATTTAACGATGAGGCAAAATTGCTCACCGTAGCTGAAAGCGGACGTGGCATTGGCAGGAATTTCCGCTGCCCGAGCAAGCGCGGGCAAGGGCAGCCAAGAGATGAACAGGAGAGACCAAGACGGACGTTTCATCCCATCCAGTCCCGGTGACCCAATGACTCGCGATGAACTCACGATTGATGGCTCTCCGGACGGATGATGCCCGAAATTTGGCCCTTTGAGTTGTGCTTATGCAATCGTGCGCTTTTATTGGCTCTCCGTGTGCGTGTGTGTGTGTTCGTTTGGAACGTATGTCGAAGATGTGCCGTGTGTTGTGTTTCGCGTAATGATAGGCCCCAGCTGAGCCGTCGTCGGTCCGGTAGGTCCGGACCATTGCAAATCAGATAAAAGAAGGAAAAGCAATCCCTTCAGTTCGATGATAACTCACCAACGTTCCGACGTTCCCGGGTTGAGGGTTGGAAGCTTTTTATTGTGCGATGTTATTTTACAGCTAAATTATCTTCGGATTTGCCATTTTCCGTCTGCTGACAAGGCAAGCAGATTTTGAGAGCGGTTCAATCGATGCCACAAAAACGCGAATATTATCATATAAATCCCGCAACATCGGCACGCCCCAAACGACGCTCACTTTCAGCCGGCCAGCTGCATCGTGGCATGGAGAGTCGCAAACGCAACCGTCGCGAACGGTCAATCCGGCCCCTGACCCGCTCCGGGCTGGGTGGCAGTCGACTCATATGGGACACCCTCAACGATACGCTCGCGTACAACCGTGTGCGTGCTTGCGGTGAATCGAAAAATAACAATCAATTACATTCACCCCATCCGAACGCCGCCGAGGGGTTGGTCGGGAGAGACGGGGACGACGAGAAGGGAAGATGCTCCAAACCGCATTCGATGATGCAACTCACCACGCCGACCCGACTTTCGCGTCTCCGGTGGCTGGGATGGGATTTTTTTTCATCTTCTCTCCCCTTTATTTCGCCTGCTGCGCTGTATTTACATGCAATCGATTACTTCGGAGGCTGGGAGGCTGGGTATGTAGAAACGGTTTGCGCCGGGTTCGCCGGGCATGTCCGTGCGTGCAGCCGTGTTAATGCCTCGGGGCGGGAAGATCCAGCCATGGCATCTTCACCACCGTCGGTCGATTCGGTAATTCACCAATTATGGTGAAGGTGACAAACAGGTTGGCGCGGAGGTCATCGCCTACTAGTGGTGGTTTAAAGTGAGCAAGAGTGTTTATGTATATAAATAGCTTTTTTTTCTATCTTTAAAACCTCGTTTCTTGTGCAGTTCGGAACGCCTTTTGCTCTTTGGGGGCTGTGGAATGGGGCGCACGTAATAACGGGCAGACGGTCGGTGAGTATGGCGACTGTTAATGACGCGCGAAGATGAGGGTCCAGAGTAATGAAAATGTCATAAAAAGAGTAAGAGTAGCTGCTATCTGTCCCAGCCGGAACCGTGTGTCAAAGCATACCGGGAGGACAATAGAATCGTCGGTGGAACCTGAGGGTTTTTCGAGGTCATTTATCTTTCGGGGCAGAATTTAGGAAGAAGATGATAATAGAGTTACACCTAAGTGGTGAATTCCGCAGACGAAAGAATGTGTTGGGGAATAACGACTCCCCGGTAGTAGTGTGATTTACTACAACCAATGCCTAAACCGAGACTGGTTATCAATTATTTCAGAAAAAGGGAACTCCTATAGGCTAGTATCGTTCGAAAACAAAAAAACTTCGAGCTCTTAAAGTAGAATTAGAATTTTAAACATATGCAAACCCGCCCGCTAGAGAAGCGAACGACCCTTAAAACCGGTTCGGATTTCGCTTGAAGGCAACACCCGACTTGCTGAAACCTATTCAACCGTTCGAACAGGATCATGTGCCTAACCGGTGGCGACATCCGTGAGATCATCTTTTCCGCCAACCCCAAACCGTGTGCCGCTAATAAACCCCCGATCGAGCTAATGAAAAAATGCGTTGATTTGTTTGCTCGAATCGTCGCCGCCTTTTCATACGCACACGCTTCCTCGTCCTGTGGCCGTGAAGCCAAACCCCCTCCGGACCCGGTTGTTTACAGAACAGACGCTTCACGGTACGCACTCGCGGCTCACGTTCCGGACGTTAGCAAAGAAAGAAATTAGCAAAACACTGCTAAAAAAGGGCCCCCTGCCCAGGTCGACCTTTTGCCGTTGTTTTCGAATTGTTTTTTTTTTCGAATTGTTCTTTCCGATCGGTTCGGAATCGAACGTCTCGAGGGATGGAGGGCGAATTTGCATTTCGGAATATATTTACATCAACCCCGGAACGCCGGCAACAGCCGGTTGCTGATGGGGGAATATTTTCCGTGCTGGGGAAAAGGGAGGAAATATTTTTCACACCTCGCAACACGGTGCGTGATGAATTTTCAAGCGAACACGAGTGGGTGGCCAGTTGGGGAAGGGTCGAAGCGTCCTAATAATAGCTTTGCAAAGGGTGCCATTTTGTGCGCCGGTCTACTGTCTATGCTAATGATGTCCACCCGTGGTTGAGGGCCTTTTTTTTTTGGGGAGCAATTTTGCATCGCACCAAAAAACCGGGAAACAATTTCACTTCCACGTTCTTTCGGTGCGGCGCTCTGGCGTTCTGGGGATGAGTAGATTGATTTTTTTTTGCTCTCATCCTGGCAAGATTTAGTATTCCTAGTGCAAGACGGGAGACGTTCCTTCCGTGATGATAAAACGTGTGTGTTTTTTGGGAAATTTCAATAAACCTACCTGTACAAGCAGCAGGATTCCGACCGCTCGGAATCCCATCATTTTGTGCGCAACGCTTCGATGTCGACGGGATGTGGTGAATCGAAGCAGGCGTTGCAGACCTGTCAGCCGCAGTGAAGGTACGCTCTGTGAAGAAGGAATGGGAGAGAAAAACACATATTTTACTTCCACTGATTGGTCTTCATTTCTGGAGAATTGTCACATTTTTATAATAAAAAAAAATATTAATAATACTTAGAGCTCATGTGAGCAACCGAAAAAGAAGTTATCGGACTCCCGTTGGCACCCTCATTGTCTACATTACACACAATCTCCATTACGGCTTGCGAACCCTCCATTCCACGATGCGAAAGGTCATGTCCGGGTTGCTTGGACGCTAGCTGCGAAGTAATATTATTTCTATGGTAACTTCATTTCAGTGATGTATTTCCCGTGCCACTTCCATCCACCGCTGGAGACAGCTGTCATTTCGAACGAGGGTAGTAGGTGAAAAGAATAATAATAATAACATCAACAAAAAACTGGTCAACCAACGGGTGAATCGCAGCGTTCATTAGCGTTCACCATCCCAGCGTGATGTACCACACCGCACAGCGCTCAGTGTCTATTAATTGTAGCCATTATTTGTTTGACATTTAGATCGCGTCGCTTGCAGCTACACCTCGATCGCAAGATTAAGCCCTCCGTCCTCCGGTCCTGCGGAGTGGACGTCATGGTGGACCGGAGACGATCCGCATTTATTGCCGTTCTACTGGACTGCACCGCACCGATGTCGTGAGTTATGCATTTTGATCGCGCGTTAAATCGGCGCCTTTTAATCGCGACCTGCTGGCCTTACCGGCGTTCCCCCGGCGGTTGGTTGGGATGGTATTAGATTAATTTTCCGGCTTCGGTGCGGCTCGTTTTCCACGGTGTGCCGTGTGGGGTAGCAGTCGCGCGAGAGGTCAACCGTTTGACCCCTTTCGGAGGGTAATCGATTTTTGACTGAACGTTTACATAGCGGCGTGATAAATGGTTGAATGTTTTGTAGAGGTTCATTTAAATTTGTTTTGAACCTTGGGCGCGCAACTGCAGGCTGACTGGAGTTCAATGTTTAATCCGTTGTGTACAAGTTAACTATATGATAAACCAAACGATGGCATTAAATAAAAGGCCCCGATAAGAGATTTGAAGAAAAAGTTTGATAAATTCCACCGATAGATCATCATTAATTTTTGTCCTCTAGAGGATGTTTATTAACAACCGATTTTTTTTTTTCACAAACATATCTCCTATTCTCTATTCCTCATCAAGAAGTCATCCATCATGCACCATTAACAACCGTTTTCTAAACGCCACAAACGTCCTTCGCCATATTTAGGCACATCTCACAAGGCTTATTTTTAGCGCAGTGCGATACCATGCGTCTTAAGTTGAAGGAGCCAACGAGAACCAACTCTACACGAGCGCTTCCCGTTATAAGTGGGGACGAGTTGTGGTTTTTTTTTCAATGCTAAGTTTTATTACATTTTGAAACTCTTCATCCCCATCGGCTATCGGCCGTGAATGCCACTCTTTTCGTCAACTCCTCGCCAGGCTATCCAATCAACGGATTTGTTGCAAAAGTTGAAGAGGTCTTGCGTGCTTCTGGGTGAGGAGGGTGATAAAGTTCACTGGTTGTAGGGTGGATCTTCCATCGGTGTATAGGTCACTCGGGGAGCGTGTTGTGTTTTTCACGCAGCCCAATCGCGAACCTTTTTTATTTGCGATTGGTGGATTGTAGAAAATTGCTGCCGTAAGGATATGTTCGGAAAAGTTATCGTACGGGTATCGGAAATAAAAATTCCTGATTTTTTAGGTCTTTGTCGCGATTGGCGCGATTAGCAAAGCATCCCCGCTACCGATTCCAGCATCACATGCCCCGATTGGAATAAATATCAGCGTGAAACAAATAAAAAAACGAGCTTCATGTTGCTCAATAGATTAAAGCAATAGAATTACAAATCGATCGCTCGTTGGCGGCCACAAGCCGTGCTTACATTGTTGCACCGCTCCGCTCGTCCTTCAGAACACCGTTCACGTTGAGATGACTAATCAAACGACCCGTTCGGAACGACCCATTCGGCACCTGCGACACGCCATCCACTCATCATCATCTACCGTGCGTCGTCCTCTCACATCGTCCCATACGATTGCACGTACGCACATACACACGTGGATTAATTGCGATGAACTTTGCCTTTTCTTCCAGTACGGTCCGATCTCGCATTGTGCATCGCCGGTGTTTGCTTATTTACGGCCACTTGACTTTCTGCGTGTCGAGTGTGTCCCCAAGTCGGCGAACGAGCGCTTTTCGGAGCGGTTCATCTTGACACCGACGACCGGTTTCAGTGGACGCTCTACCTGGACGCTGTAGGTTTCCTAAACAGGGTGCATCTCACCCTACGCAACCGATGGTTCACCATTACAATCACTCACATTCGACCGTTCGGGCGGAATGGGAAAACCCCAAAGCCAGCTAGCTCACTGGCAGCACAGCTTAATAACACATTGCGTACTAAGCAACCTGACACCGGGTGAGCAGTTATAACTTCGGAACTTATTTTGGAACTTTGCCTGCTAAGTTTAGCGCGCGCTCTCGTTCCGAGCAGCTGGAAAAGCAATACTAAATTGCGCCGTTCGCATAGTTTATTGACGTCCGTTAATGTTTGATGACAGGCCGGCTAATGATGGTCCATTTCGAAAATCCCGACCGCAAACTTCGTTCCGAAAGCGCCATCTTTCATCGGGACGTCTTTATCGCGCACACCGTTTTCCCAGCTAGCACTTGCGAGCGCCGATGTCTCATCGGACCATCTCGACGATGTGACCTACAAACGTAAACAAGTCAATGCGTGCTAATGGTCCTTGTGTGCGTGGGTGTGTCCGTCGAGTATTTACTTCGCACGAATATCCTGCCCGAGCTTCCCGTCATCCCGCCCCATTTCCCAAGGGGCTACAAATTGTTGGCATGCTCCGGAACTTCGAGTTCCAGCAAACATTGTTGACGCATTCATTCCAAACGGGGTTTGATTTTTGGGATGCTGCTCCAACCGACGAACGGACTCCTGGAGCATGGTGAATCTTCTGCTAATCCTCCAGCAGCAAGGCAGTCGTTCGGGCACGCCTTTTCGCTGAACAATGGGAACACCTGTGCCGCACGGGCGCTTTGGTCGACTGCGACTGCGAGCGGATTTGATACGGATTGCCGGCACGCAAAAAGGACGCAAACGTTCGTTCGGGCTGACTCGAGTGGGTCGCAAACATCATTCCATACCGAATGGTTTTGTATCACATCCAGCGCGATTGGGATACGTTTGTCAAGCGAAAGAATTCCTGGTGTGCCTGGCAGCTTATGGACGTGCATTATTTATGCCAACTTTTCTCCCTTTTGCTCCATTTGCCTTTTTTTTGGGTGCGAAATGCTTTAATTTGAAAAGCCAAATATTGTAGGATATGAATGGAGATGTTAAACATTGTAGGAGCCGTTTTGGGACGGAGCCAAATCATAGCTCGATTTTTGGACCGTGTTACTTATTCTGTTTTTACTGAAATTTCTTTTTATTTAAAATTCTTTTTCACAGTCATTTAAGTATGATGTTTTTATTCTTCGTGAAAATATAGTGTAAAATCATTTGTTTAGTTAAGTAAAAAACACACAAAATTCGATGAACTGTTTTTTCCGAATGTTGATTAAAATTAATTTGGCCTGAAATCAGATCCTCTCGACCAAAGCGCCATCTATCGGATTGTGACGTAAGTAATGATTTGACAGCTGCTAACAAATTCGACGTCAGTTGATTATTTCGTTAGTATTTGCCATGTTTATTTCTCGAAATCTTTGAGCTTTCATTTACTACCACACACTGTATCGGCAGAAATTTAATCCGCTTCTAACAAGCATCCGATTGGGATGAACCTATTCGGAGATTGCACTGTAAATCCCGCTCAAGCAATAAAGCAAATCGAACCACACCCAACAATCCATCGATCAAACTCCACTGCGAAAACCCGGCTTTAAGCCACCAAAATGTCTCGAAATGGGATGCGGTGGGGATTCCAGGAAAAAAAACCACACACTCCGGCATGGGTTTGCGGTTTCGTGGCGCACCCCCATGGTCCCAATCCTGCTCGGTTTCTGACAGTTTGCGAACGGATTACGCTCCATCGTCAGCCTTGCTTAGCATCATTCCTGCGGTGCACAAAATTCCCGCCTGTGGACCGCACCGGGTTGCAGCTGGGCCACTTCTCAGCCTTTGTGGTGTTCCATTCGCAGTTTTTTATCCTTCTTTTTCATATGGTACACCGGAGAAAACTTTATGTCACGTACGTACGCGAGGGCGTTGTACTTGTACTGATTTGTTCCCTTTTTTGTTTTATGTTAGAGGACTCTTCTCCACTCTGATGTACTCTTTTCCAGCGCAAGTCTGAGGCTGAGTGCAGACAAAGCTCTCCAGCCAAGGACAGGGGAGTTAAATCGCACATTAATCATGGTATGTAGTAATTACGTCATTTCCTCGGTAGCTTACTCGCTCACATTCGTGGATTCTTCACGACTTTCTTTTTGTGCAATTCAATTTCTAGAGACACGATTCGAGTAGTACATGCCTTGGTTACCCTCCCGGAACGAGGTAATGAACGCCGTGAAGAGACGATACAAAGACCGAAAGGGCGAAAGTATTTTTCACCAGGACAAAAAAAAGAAGCTTAACTTCACCGGCTGAATCTTCCTCGCCGAGTGATTCAACCCATTTCAAGCTGCTCGCTCGGTTGAATGAGGAAAAGTGATGGGTGTCCTTTTTTCGCTTCGTCCTTTGGGGAATGTGCCTCCCCACGTCGGCTGCTCGCTGGCGCGTTGGAAGAGATTGAGCGGAATTTATGGTGCGTATTAAAGCGAGCGGAAAACTGTCAGCACGGTTCGCACTTTACGACACCGAGCGCGACGCTGGAACGCGATCATTTAGTGCTCGAAATGGAACCGTGTCGAGTGCGAGCTGGTGCGTCCGGGTGCGACCCACCGACCCGCCGACCCGATCGTGCGTAAGACGGTTCAATTAATTATGTTTTTCGCACCCGGGAGGAAATTTTGTCAGTCTCGAAGGCGTAAATAAGTCTCCCGAAACCCACACAGCCTGCCTGCCTGCCTGCCTGCCTTCGTTTGCAAGGGCTTGAGGAGGGCTGTGTGTGTTTTTTTCTCCTTCTTCTAACGCACGCTGTGTGACCTACGACAGGTGGTTTATTATTAACCTGCCCTGGCAAACAGGCACGTACCGTGTTGCCTTGTTTGGCGGAGGACATTCTTCGCGGCTTGCCGAATATGTGCGTGGGTAATCGTTTTTTCTCCTGCCTTTAAACATGCTTCCGGATTCCTTCTAGAAGCGAATCCCCGGGACGCGGGTCGGACTAATGGCTTCTTGTGCGGTGTGTACTATCCAAAGTGCGTAGTGCGTGTGTGTGTGAGGTGTGAATTTAATCTTCTTACGCCTCGTAAGCCTTCGGTTTGCGGAGTTCCTGGTCGGTGGCCTTGTACCAGGGGAAGAAGAAGGATCGGAAGGATTTTACGGTCACACTGGCACTTGCCGGTGCCGTAGTTCATCACCGTCGTACATAATTAATATATTCAAATGGTGATATTATTCAGCGGTTTATTTAAGCACGGTGTTTGAAATTGACTTTCGGTGGGGTGCGATGCTGGGCAAAGATCCACGATGCACGATGGGATGGATAGGGCACGTGCGGGCACGGGTGGGAGGGGCAATTTATTTTCGCAGTCATTTAAGGATGCGAGAGACGCACATTCGATGTGGCGGTGATAAGCGTTGACGGATGGGTTGGGCGTGTGTAATGAGCAATCATAACTATTGTGCGTAAAGAATGTGAGATTGATATCGTGATTGTATATTATTTCGTGCTAGTGTAAATAATATGGAAAAATAAATTTATTGGAAGAGACAGGAGCTCACGGAAAAAATCCGTAATAATATTTTTTGTATAGTTCACCGCGTAAATAATAAAACGAACACTCCGAAATTAAAAGTTCTGGATAAAATAAATTATATTTGAATCTATTAAATTATTCATTTTAATAATATTTTAAATTTATTTTCTTCAAATTTATATTAATCGCTGTTTTAATTAATTAGCAACTTGGATTTCAGTTTGATTTTTGAAATAATGGTATTATGTTACACTATTTTACTGTTTTTATGATGCTTGGCATTTTTTATGCAAGCATCATGGGAAAACCCGCGAAAAAGTTTTTATGATGCTTGGCATTTTTTATGCAAGCATCATGGGAAAACCCGCGAAAAAGTAAACAAAATAAAATTGTTGTTTGCCTAGAAGATGAGTGATATAAAACCTGAAATGGCCATAAAAATATGTAAAACACGACGTAAACTCGGATGAACGTGATAATGTACAAAGTAAAGTCAATAATCAAAAATTTTGCGTTACATAATAACCGATCGCAAATCGAGGCTCAATTGCGTTGTAAAACTGCTTCATGATTAACGCATCCGTGCGAGATGTGTACGACAAAAAAAAATGGTTCGAAAGCGGCTCAAGGTCCCACCTGATCCGTGGCGAAGCCATCCATCACAAACCGTTTGGAGTTTGAAAGCGGAGTCGACTCGTTTGAAGCTATCCGTGACCACCAACATCAGCAGCGAATTTTAGGGAAACCCTCCTCCGTCGTGCCCCTGCTGTTTGCGTTGCTCGGCAACGAGAGCGAAAGTAAACAGATCGATTCTTAGCGTGAATATACACGGCAAGGGCGGCGTGTTTTTTTTTGTGGAGGCAGGTGGAAGTGTACCTAAACTTTGCGATGATTTTGTGTTTCTCTTGCGTTTTCTCCACTCGGATCGTTTTGGGTTCTAACGACCGCTTGCGTGGGTTGCCTACCGACCGTTTTCGAAGTATTGTAATTATTCGCTCAAAATTCTTCGTTCTGATTGTTCGCCAAGAAGGGACGCGCTTGGAAATTAAATACCTCATCAAGCCGGTTCGAACGGGAAGCATCTTTCCATAATGGATTGGGTATCAGCGTGGCCCGAGCATTTGCTCGAACGCTTTCGGGAGGTTGGTGAAGTGTGTTGCCCCATAGTATCTTCCCTCTCCAACTACGTCCGAACGGTGCGAATGGCCGGGATGACACACCCGACGATTGAGTAACGTTTCGTAACATGTGCCTCTCCCACCACCTGGTGCTGCTTAGCGATCGGGAAGATGTTTAGCATCTCCGGCTCGGAAGCGGTTGCCCAAGGGTTGACCTGATTTTACCGCTCGAAAGCCACCACCACGGCCCAGCGATGGCAGTGATTGGTGCGAATGTGCGCGGGGATGATAAAAGCAAATACTCAGGCGAGTTTCGGAAAGACTATTCATCCGAATAACCGTGTATGGTAGGTCACGTTCGTGTGAAAGTTAGGGAGCACGCGGAAGCTGCGGATGAGGGCTTGCCGCGGGAGGTAAACGGGGACGCGGGTTGCATTGGAACACAAACACATCCAGCGCATGTTTTTATTTGGCGCTTTTCGAATATTACTCGGTCAACATTTGTGTGTGAATATTTAACGTTCGTGAGATGTTCGGGCAGATCGAGTTGAAATTGAAAGCAATATTTCGGTATGCGGTGGATTGTGTTGCGCTTGACCTTTACGAGATTTGTTTAGATTTTTTTAAAATAATTTTAAAGTACTGTACAGTTAAAGAGAGCTTCTTATTTTTAAAACAAAATTTAGATAGCCTTTCATCCTTGTTCTATACTTTAACTGGGTTCAAAAGAAGTTAATTTTCTGGTTCCAATTAACGCTACCTTCAAGAACAATTAGGAAACCTTTTCAAAGGAAATTATACTTAGATTTGAGATTTGTTAGATTTAGATTAGATTTAGATAAAAACTTATGTCAGCTGTCACACGACACGAAGTCGAGCAGTGAAAAAATTCGAGTACTTGCGCCGTCGCGTTGTCAAAACACAGACGGCGGTCAAGTACGTTCGTTAGTACGTTTTTTCTACGAGCAAGTGACTAAAGTAAAAGATTTTAAACCCCATATAAACGCCGTTTATTTAAAAGAAAATAAACTAACAATAATTTTTGCATGAAAAACTTCATCCTAATGTCTCACGAACCGTGATTGTGACATGATAACATGCTCGAATCAATCGGATGGTATTAAAAAACGTGACAACCAGCTGCTGTCGCGTGCCATTTTCCTCACAGCCTCCTCCGTTAACCTCCACGTCAAAGACGATCGCGACACTGTGTGGCTTGTCGCTTAGTGTCGCTCGGATAAAATTCTCACAGTTTCTATTTTTCACGATAAAACCGATCATCTCTCAAAAAGCTTCCTTCACACGTGCTCGTTGTGTTGGGTTTATCGATTGATCGGCCCGGTGTGGTTTGATTGATTGAGGGTGTAAAATATGGCCCCATCCCACCACCACGCTTTCTGAGTGTCTGAGCCAAAGGTTCCCCCGGCTTAAGATGATTGACGTACGGCAGCAGCCGTCTGGGGCCCCGGTTGTGGCGAAGTTCTGAGCCAGTCTGTCTAGCCGTACGCGCTCGCCATGTTTACCCTCGCCCATTGGGGTGTTATGTTTGCACGAGGCGAAGTTTATGTCGTTTGCATCATCGACGTGTTGCGCTTCCCGTTTCGGCACCGAACCGAACCCCGGGTTCGGGTTCGTTTAATAGCCGTTTCACTTGAATTGCCCCCGACGACAGCTGATCGGGCACCCTCCTCCCCTTCCCGGACCATCGCTAAACGGCAATTACTCTCGGCACCGGGCGGCCGGCCAGGGAAAAGGTGCTGAATTCAATCACGCTCCACCGCTAATGGTGGGAATGGGTCGTCTCTTCCGCGCCATACAAAACACGCCAACCTTTCCCCGGCTGGTGACCATCGGTGGCCCTTCCCGATGGACACAACCGACCAGGGGTGGGGGAGGGTGGAGGGAGAGAAACTGTCTGCCGTCAGGTTTATGTCGTCGGTTGGTGTTTTGTTTCGATGAACCATGTTTTATGGTTTCGGCTCTTGGTCTGCTGTCGTTACATAAATAAATCGGGGAAGCTCGTGCTCGCAATTATTGTTAAACGATTCTGATGGCGGTGCTACTGGCCGACTTATGCTCCCTCGATTAGCCTGACGTTGATGGATGCGGCGCATCCGATGGGTTTGATGAGGTTTTTTTGTGTCTTATTTTGTGATTTTCTTTTGTGCTACATTTTGATAGCAACAATCGATTACAATTGATGGATAAATAGATGATGGTAAATTTAAAATTTACTTCATTATCTTACAACAAATCGAACGTTTTAGCTTAATCTGTGTGCATTTGTGGCTATTGCCTGATATTGATTTTGTTAAAAAAATATATGCATGGAAGTGCAATTTCTACTAATGTTTATCATTTTGTTCTCCCATTTTTTTGTACTTTATATTTTAGTTCTATTTTTCGTATGTAGCAGCTTCAAACGAAAATCACCAAATTTATTACATGAAACTAATTTATGAAAACAAAAAAAAACATTTTTTACAAAATTTTGAACCAGATTTTCTAAAGCTTTGGACCGTTATTAAATTCTATGTTAGAACTTTTACATCAAATTTATTGTTTTCTCTTGAATTGGTCTAACTTTTAAGGTTTTTTAATGTTATATTTTTACTATGACAACCTTTTGAATCATAAAAAAATGCAAATTTTAATAGAAGACAGTTCCACATGAGCGTAAGTTCTAAGTAAATTTCATTAAAAAATCATGCTAAACCAAAGTCAACAGAGCGACATGGTCCCATTACGTGCGCTAAAACGTACCAGATTCATTACCGTTTCGAAATCGATCTCAATCTAATGCTTCTACTGCGGCACGACACTGCAGTTCCTCATGTTACTGCTACTTTTAAAGAAAAAGTACACAAAATTACTCAAAATCAGCAAGTGCCAAGTCCAATCAAAGCACACGCCCAACGCCCGACCCCGAAGATTCCGGGTCCCTTCCGGAGTCGGACGTACGTGATGTAATTTGGCCACTGCCAGCCCGGTCAGGGCCGTGTTTCTCGGGCATTTGATCATCGCTTTTTCGTATGTCGGTGGCATGCCGTAGACCAAAATCAAATCATCCCCGGGGCTGCAGCTGTGCTGCTGGGTGTTGAGCGAGAGCGAGCGTAGAAACATCGGGATACCTTCGCTCGCACGGTGGAAAAAATAAAACAAAACAATCCACATCATTAAGGACGCTTAAGCATCTCGAGAGCACCCTGCATCAGACGATAAGTACCTTCACGGAGCGGCTAAATGCTCGACGGATACGTTTAGGGAGCAGGTTGGAGTGCTAATGAAATTGTAGTTGAAGCAAATTACGCCTCGGGAAGTTCGCCAAAAGGCACGTGCCCTACCGAGTACGAAAGGCGGGAGCATTTAAGCTGCTAGTGCTTTCTTTTTAAACCTTAAGGTTGTGGTTGGTTGGACATGATTGGTTGGAATTGGGGTTTTTTTTTTAAACATTGATGGTGTCGAGAATAAATAAAAATGCATTTCCGATACAGGGTAGGGAAAGCTCACAAAAACAACAGCAAACGAGTTAGAACGTTGATTTACAGCGAATTCTTTACCATTTATTCTACCTAAGCCGAATCCCGACGCTTCATCCTCACGTAAATTGTTCCAATCGGAAGGACTGCGGAAGGAGCCGCTGAAAAGGCCTTTGTCGTGTGACTTTTCATCTCCATTTGCAGCATATATCCGAAAGCTTTACCGCCGTTTTGGGAACAGATAAGTTTCACGACCGCGGCAAAAGATTTGCACGCACCGGTGTCGCGAATTTCCCAGAACAAGAGGGCGCGCCTTACTTTATCGAATTGACTTACGCGCCGGGTGGTTTAGCGTTTCCGAATCGATTGAAATATGCTTCCCGACCTCCCTCTCCCTCTCTCTCTCTCTCTCTCTCTCCAGAGCGGTGGAGGCTCCGGGCTAAATCTGAGTCTGATTGAGAATAATGGATATTTTTGTTTCAGCTCTACGACGACGAGTGTTTTCTTTCACCGAGAATAGAACGACCGAGACAAAATACAAAAGGAATCCGTATTCGAAAAACCGTCTCGTGTGCCGTGTTTGCTACTATTCCCAGTGCAATTGATGGGTGCAATAATTCTTGTAAATAACTCCTTACACCTTTAAGAAACGAACGTTGGTTAAAATCGTCCGTTGAAGCTTGCAAGATTGAGCTTAAAAAATTAATCAACATTAAATGCATATTTACCTTTTTTCCGCAACCGATGTTCCCACCGATGTTGTTTATCTGCGAAAATTCACCAACAAATACTGGACGGAGCCCAGATCACCTTCACATTGAGCGAAAATTGTCACTGTCCATTTGGTTGTCACGGAAACGAAATTCACACTAGCACCACGATTTCATAATTGACTCACTTGATCTAACACCTCGTGCGCTTCACTTCGTGCCGATTTAGTCCTTGGGTGTGAATCCTTTCGATAATCCCTTTTCGGTTCGTACGCTTTAATGCATGAGGTGTCCTTCTATCTCACCCTCTCTATCTCTCTCTTTCTCTCTCTCACTCACACACACTCGCACACGGGTACCGCTAACTAGCACACGATCAGCTACGATTGTACCGGCCGACTAAACATGCGCGTCCGTCCGGACATAGCTTAAATAGTTGGCCCTCGTCGGCGCGATTACACATGTAGTCGAAATGGATGGCCAGCAAGCGGTTGGGTGGGAGCACCGTGAAGATGATAGTCACCGTCATATCGTGTGCCGAACTACTAGGCTTCCCCTCTCACCCTTCCCCTTCCCTGTGATATTCAGCATCAGCAATATTGCGGGGTGCCGGAGCGCTTTGGATGGGAATAAAGGAATAAAAAAAAAATAAAATAAAAGCTTTCGCTGGTAGGGATGCTTCGGCTGCTCATCTGCCGGGCGACGATCATCATCGCGCGCCATCACACACGTGGACGCGATCACTCGTTCCTCACCGTTCCGGAAGGTGAGCGAACGATCGTGCTCACTCTCGCGCGGTTTCACTTTCGTTGAAATCACTCGCGCTCGCGCTTGGTTCAGCGTGGGGAGGATCTCCGCAAGCTTTTTCTGGGCAGAAGTGGAGATCTTTGGTCGTCTAACGCTTCGTTTTTAGTTAATACTGATATTAGTCAGAAACGTTTTAAATTTTTAATTTCAATTTTTTAAAATATTTCGTCTTGATGTAGTGAAAGAATTGTTAGCTTACAAAAAACAACAATAAAGGTTCCATTTAAAACGGTTACTTATAAAGTTTTACGTGGCTAACAGGTACATTTTTCAATAAACTATGGTTTAGAATGTTAATATTTTATGCGCATTTAAACGCAATCACTCACCAAAATATAGTGCATCACATGGCTGACATGTTTGACCTATAGCTTTTAATTAGATAACATTTAAAAAACTGGTTAGATATTTTTAGCTTTCAAACACATTTTTCGAATTTTAATATTATTGACTTTTCTTTAGATTTCCGTAAAGATTTCATTCTGAAATTTTCTGCAGTGAATTACGTAAAAATGTGGGATTGAATTTTCTTTTTAATCCATTGGTAGCACCGGGAATTTAACAAAACATTTGCTTTTGCTAAAAAAATCGCTTTAATGCTTATTTTTTGGGAAGAAGTTCATAAAAAATTCATCAATTTATTACGTCAATATAAAGGCATCGAGCACTCAAGTTTAAAAGGCCTCTTCTGTTGTTGAAAATAAAAAGTCTCTATCTAAGTATATGTAACCAGTATCAACTCTATAATAATTCTCTTTTTTTTGTTTACTTTCACATTTCTAAACACATTGGAATCATACAAAAAGATAAATTTAATTCCATATTGTAAAAACAGAAACAAACAAAAGTGTAAAAATAAGCTTTTACCGATCCGATTTGCAAAAGCCCCATAGTGCTAGCTTCGGGTCACTCACAAGCACGTGCAGTCAGCCCGACTTCGTTAGCTTTTTGGCGCGCGCTCTCACACACACTCGCCAGCCCAGACCGGCCGCCGCCCCTGTGGTTATGTGATTTCGTGTAGGCTGCTGCCGTAACAAACCGGGAGGCCGGTCGGTTGCAGACGCACGCTCGTGGCAAATTGCATCTGCGGTCGGATGCACGCGGGATGCATCTGATCGCCGTACAAATGGGTGTGGCGTATCGCGTTCGCTTTTCAATGCGATGTCAATCAACACGCGGCCTTCCGAAGGGGGAATCCCGGCGGCGGCATCCCAGCGAGTGGATCAAATATGTGTCAGCGCCGTTCAATGTGTTGCAATACGATGCTTTTATTGATGCCGTCGATAGGCTGATGAAAATGGATTTGCATTTAAAAAGAAAAACGAAACTATAAAACGAAGCCATATTGATGTTGAGTTTTGAGTTGGGTTCCCCAGAAAATGTCCTCCTTTCTAGGTAAGAAAGGGTGGTTGATTTATTCAGATGACATGATTTAAAACTATAAAATAACTAGCCCCTAAAAATATAAATTTAGTCTAAATTAAAAAAAAAAAAAACAATTAATCATAGCAGGCTTTCGGCCACATTCGAAGAAATTACATGATATTTGATATCTGCTTCACATTCTGTTTCATCCTCTAAGCCATTGCAAAAATAACCAATAAACAACATTTTATTTTCATGTTTTCAACCTACAGACCCAACTGTAACATCGTGCAACGAACAGAACGTGTCTTCATACTTACAGCACCCGTCGAAAAGAGGTAAAACGCTTCACTGACCTTGCCGGAGCAAAACGCAATGTGACAGAGAAATGAGCGCATCCTGCTCTTTACTCAAAAAAAAAAAAAACAAAAAAAACCAAAAAACAAACCTGATGCACTCGTGATGCACTCGTGCTGAAGAGCAATTCGTCAGGTTGCAGCAGCTTGCAGACATTCTGGAAGACTTAACTGCCGATGGGGTACTTCCGCCACATTGTATCCAGCAGCCTGCAAGCAAACGTCATCTTCATCCAAGTGTGCCGAATTTGTCTTCCCCACACCACCACGCTCGGCTTGCTGAGTGCGCTCCATTTTCGTAATTTTACATTTCCGCGTTCCATTTTGGGGCTACGATGCCGCATGTGAAAGCACTCCGGTTGCCGCTTTCCATTGCATCTGGGATGGCAACTGCCACTGTGAAGCCACTTTCCCTCCGACGAGTGCCGAATCTTGGAAAATGCAGTGTTTTTCCCACGTACCAGCGGTGTGTGAACGGTGGTGACGCGAGTGCGAGTGGAAACCACAAGCGCACAATCTCGTGTAAGCATGTGTCATCCGTTGTTTTCTTTCGATTTTGCTTCTTCTAGAGACTAGCGACTAGTGGGAAACAGTGGGACGATGTTTGTCCCCCGAGACTGGCAGAAAAACCGGGCTGAAACGTGAGCTTTGGCGCAGATGTTCGGCACAGCGTGGCGTTCGGTACCGCTGATTGATTATCCTGCTTTCGGTGTGAAGGTTCGTACAACTGGGTGCATCCCCTGCTTGCTTCTCGCATAACCTTTTAGAGTGTGGAAAAGCTTCATTCGATCACAAGGTTATTTTTAAATTATAAAAAAAAAAACAATTTTATAACTTATCAATCGGAAAGGAATGAAATCTTGAGCAATAATCCACCTCAAATAACTTCGCTGCCACTCCATCCGAAAACCCTCCAAGGGTTTGCTTTCCATTCGATCCTTCGGTACGCTCGTCACCTGCAGCAGGTGCAGCCAGGTGACGGTAAAGAGCTCTATTACCATAATCGCTGGTAAACGTGATGAGTGATTCGTTTAGCAGCCAACCCATAGACGATAATGTGTACTTAACCTCTTAAGCTAATGGGGCCGGTCGCCCGGTAATCCGTCCCCAGGTTACGCTGGTCGAACGAAGGTGTGCGTTTGATGTGTGAAGGCGAAGGCGACGGAAGGCCCAAAAAGGATGCACACAATGTTGTGCACGGTCGTAACCGGCTGGTTCGGTCAGGCCGATATGAGTAATCGCATCGTTGCTTACTTTCGTAGAACTTCTCGCTTTTATCCTTCCAATCGGAGCTGTGCAATTTTGCACACGGGTTGCGAAGAGCGTATCGTATGACATTTAAACCTAGATGGCATTTAGTCGGGACGATATTAAATTTCTCTTCGCGGAAATGTGTAAATGAAACCCAATTTATAGAGTAGCGCTTGGTGTCGATCCATCGACACGGTGACGACATCTTGGTTGTTGATATGATGGGTGGAAAATATGTTTAAGCTGTGAAAATGAGGGCACGTTTTGTTTGCTTCTAGATTGGAACATTCGTGGAATTGGTTTTCAGTTTTAGCTGAAACGTGTAAAAAATCTTATAGAAGATTTACTAAGTAGCATAAAATCTCTACTGTGAATCTTTCTGGTAGAGAGAAAAGTTATTTTTATTTTTGTTACTTTATTTTTTCTTATACAGCCTGGTCGTTATTTTAAGTAAAACGTAAAGCAGGAAACATTTTCTCAACATTTTCTATTTCTTATCTACACTTCTGCTGGATAAGTTTCACTAATTTGAACGAATTAATTTGTAGTTTTAGCAATCAATTTTTAGTAATCTTAACAACCAAAAAGAAAAGCTTTGAAGAAAAATGCATAAAAATAAAAGGAACGTCGGACGTAGATTTTTGTATTACATTATTCGCAAAAAAATACTGAAAAATGTTTGACCATCACCACAACATGAATGACAAATTTGATGCTCACTCTCATGTATTTTTAATTTAAAAAAATGCTTGTTAAATGCTGACGATCATCAACCAGAGAAACTGTACGTATTCTTTAATTGTTTTATTGGAAACACGTCTTTAAAATTGAGAGGAACGAGACGGGATTGAATTACGAACGAAAGAATCACACGGACTACACTTATTTTAATCCTTAACATGTTCATCGAAATCCATTAATAAATATAATCGAAACAGGAACGAAAGGATCACGCAGATTACACTTATTTTAATCCTTAACACGTTCATCAAAATCCATTAATAAATATAAAATTATAAAATTATCTCTTAGTCGCTATTTGAACTGAATGGCAGCAGAACCTAAACGAATAAAATAATTCACCACATGTTACACGTTGGTATAGAAAAATATGTTATTGATTCCCATAAAAAAAGCTTGCACACACGCTTTTCCACCTTCACCTAGCTTCGGCTGGACTGGAAAGCGAACTGAGCTTGGGAAAACTTTGTAAACAACCAGAAGCCACCTCGAATCCAGCACGCTCGTAAATCAATTATTCATCATTTACGAACCGCTAGTGCACCGATTGCGTTCGATAACGGGTGACCACACTGCACCGTTCACACGCCCGCTGGCAGACGATCCTGGGCAACCTGGGACGGCAGATAGGACGGCACCAAAGCCCGGAAACCAAAGCCACAACCGCGATGACGCTCGCAGCGAAAGGGCACGCTCTGCGACAGAAGGTACACCAGCGGCTCCGGTCGAAGATTGCTGACGACGAACGGGACACCTTTCTGCGCGCGATTCGCCCGTGTAAGTGCTCAAAGGGTGGGTTCTTTTTCGTTGGTTTGTTTTTCGCTCTTATCCAAGGCGTATTCCCTTCCCCATCTCCAGTCGTCCTGCTCGGACAGGTGTTCGGCATCTTCCCCATCTACGGCATCACCGGCAGCGATCCGGGGCAGTTGCGCCTGAAATGGTTCTCGCTGCGGGTCGTGCTCAACCTGGTCGTGGTCGTGACCGCCCTGCTGCAGGCCTTCTTCGAGTACGGCCGGCTGAAGATGATCGGCGTGAACGCGAAGAACGTGAGCGGGCTGATCTTCTTCCTCGATGCGGCCGTCATAAACGTGCTGTTTCTGAATCTCGCCACCGGCTGGCGCACGGTCGCGTCCAAGTGGCACGAGGTGGACCAAACGTTCAACCGGACGCCGTACCAGATGGTTGGCTGGAGCCTGCGGAAGCGACTGCGTGTCGCGTCGTTCACGCTGCTGTTTCTGGCGTTCGGTGAGCGTTGGGTGGAACGTGTATTGCATACCTTTCGGGCGCAACGCAGAGGCGCCCCGATCGTATGCAAGACGAACGAACGATTGCCCTTCTATTTTTGTGTTCTTTTCCCATATGGCAGTGGAACATATTCTCTCCATCGTCAGCACGGTGCACAATCAGTTGAACGAAATACACTACTGTAATTGGACGGTGCCGGATTACTTCAAGCACTACACGCTGCGCCGTTTCGCTAACATCTACCTAAACTTCACGTTCAACCATCTGAGCGCGGTGTTCTTCACGGTGGGATCTTTACGTCTATTAGGTTTTGCTACCGAATTATCGCTCACTCTCCCCTCCTCCCCTCCTCAGTACGTCTCCTCAGCCCTCACGATCTACTGGAACTATCAGGACATCTTCATCATCGCAATCAGCATCGGCATCTCAACCCGCTTCCAGCAGATCAACAACCACCTGCGGATGCTCTCGGACGGGGTGCTGATACCGGGCGAAGAGTTTTGGATACGGGTGCGCACGAACTACGTGCAGGTGTGCGAGCTGCTGGACGACGTCGATCGGGCCATTTCCTGGACGATGCTGATCTCCTGCGCCACCAACCTGTACTACATCTGTCTGCAGATACTGCACGTCTCGAAGTGAGTTGATTACTGGCCGCGACAGTGCCAGTGGGCCAGTCTCCCCGTATGATACCGATCGCTTCATCCGTCACAGGAAGCTCGCCAACCCGGTCGAGGATGCGTACTACTGGTTTTCGCTCCTGTTCTTGATCCTGCGCACGGTGATCGTGTTCCTGTCCGCGGCCCACATCAACGATTGCGCGAAGAAACCGCTCGAAATCATCATGAAAATTCCGAACGTCGGTTGGTGTGTGGAGGTACTCGCTGTCCTGTCTTGTCCACCATGTCTCGGTTTGACTCAGTTTTGATAATTAGTGTTTTTTTTGTACGTTTCATTACCGTAACCTCCAGCTCGAACGGTTCTCTACCCAGCTGAAGAGTGAAAAGGTGGCCCTCTCGGGGATGGGGTTCTTCAATCTCACCCGCCAGCTGCTTTTCTCGGTAAGTGCTTCCGCGGGTGCTGGGGTGTAAGTGTCCCTGTGTTCACCGTGTACGGGTTTCCCTCCACAGATGGCCGGCACAATCGTGACGTACGAGCTGGTGATGCTGAAGTTCGACCAACAATCGGAAAGCATGGGCAACATACCGCTCTGTTCGAAGTTTGCGTTCGAAAAGTTTTGAGGTTAGCAAAACACGTGCTAGACACGCGCGGTGTGCCTTGTTTTATTTTTTTTTTGCACTGTAAGCTAAAAATAAAAATGAAGCAGATTTGCACCACGGATAATGGAAGTCAATCACGTGCTGTTAGTGTTCCTGCGCCGAGTGCAATCGACCCGGGTTCGGGTTCAGGCGAGATTATTTACCCACGTTGATTGCATTCAAACCCTCCCTTAGTTTGTGAAAATCGCAAAAAAAAGGTTTACCAAGCAGGTTTGTTTGGATGAAACGCTTAAACTATGTTCTACGCGCCTCCACTTGAGGGGTTTATGGCTGCCGGCTGCACTTGAGGTGTTGCAACTGAGCATCGCAACTTGAGCAACGGAGAACCGGTCGGATTTGAAGCGGGTCGGGTAACCCTTTCCCTCTGCTGATGGTGAAGATGAGCCGGTCGTTCGTACTTACCGCTCGGTGATGGTTTGAATCGTTCATAAAACGGGTAGAAACAACATTGCACGCTGCTGGGGAGTCAAAGTTCAGCAGCACCGGTTGTACCACCGGATTCGGGTTGGATGACTTTGGGTTTGAATTGACATGACATTTATCGCCATTGGGTGGATGGGTGGAGCGGACCTTGAGGTTTCCTACCGTGGGACACATGAGAAGCTGCCTATGATCGGCGAATTTAAGGTCGATATGGATAGATTGGGTATCGAGTATTGGGAAGGAATGTTGTTGAAAAGCACCTGTCCTTTTGAGAATGCTTATGGCAATCGCTTCTTATTTCAATTCAATAGACACATATGAAATATTTCATGACCAGGCTTTCGGTGGAAGTATGTTTACATTATTAGTGGTTTATTCTTTTAAAATGTTTTAATTTAGTCGTAGTACATGCAAATGAATATTGAAATGTTAGTGCTATACCTGGGTAAATAAGGGTGTTTTGTTCGAGATTTTTTGGATTATATGTTTTATTTGGCGTAATTATATTTTTACCCATCCGGATTTACTCAAAGATACAATTATTACATTTAATTATCAATGTATTCATTTATTCTATAGTTCCATAAATAAAGTTCTAAAAATGTTGAAGACTGTCTCCGTACATAGTTGTTACTAGAGATTTCAGTGATTCGAAACATTAATCAGTGATTGAACTGTGTGAAAATTTAACTAACCTACAAAATATTGTTTCAAATAAAAATAATTCAATACGGAAACCACCTACTTGTCTGTGGTTTTGCAGTAAAAGAATAAATAAATCCAATTCCAATGTCCAATTTCCTGCAAACAAATTGAAACAACTCTGCTAGTTTTAGAGTCTTCAAAACTGGATACAAAAATGTTTAAGTAAATGGTAAAACGCCTGAAATGTGAATAAAATTTTGAAACACTTGCTCCAACTTGATTTTTTTTTCTTCAACTTGATCGTGATCCTTAATAGATGAAATTTGAATAATTGTAAATTATACAACTTAATAGCCTAAAACATTATTTTGAATTTCAAGCACCTATTTAACTACATTATTGTCCGCTTTCCTCTGTTTACATTCAAAGATTGTACCGTAAACAAATAACAAAAAAAAAACTCAACGCCACAATGCTCATTACAATATACGTATGTGATTTTAATCCGTACGTGACACTGTTGTTTATTATTTGCTCGTTAAAAAATTATTGAACTAATTTAAATTCCAATTCTCACTTATCCGTGGCTTGTTTCACCCCGCTGCAAACTTCAATACGACGTGTTGTCCCTTCGATAGATATTCGTGCTGCTACCGGTGCCTAACATGTAGTTCCGATTTCGTTATCGCAACCATCTCAAGGGCCGCACCGAGCGAGTAAACAAAACGCTCTATTTCGTCCCCACAAACGCGAGACTCGGACTCTTTTGCGCACCGGAAAACAAACTCCCCAGTTTGCGCTCGCCGGCGTGCCCTTTGGCGTGCCGTGCCACCATTAGGTGGAAAACCCCCAATGGAACGAACCACACCCGGAGAGAAAAAAAAAATGCACCTCACTTCATTCCCCGCAAATTGAAGCCAGCCAGCCAGCCAGCCAGGGTGGAACGTGATTTATCACACTCAATCGAGTGTCCGTCGCTGGCAAGGAATGGTGGTGACGGTCACAGCGCGCGATGATTGAGATTGGTTTCGGGTTTCAGCTGCCACCGGGACGAGCACCCGGGATGGAGCACCGCCGCCGCCCGCAACCAACCCACCCATCCCGGTGGCAATGGTTGCGAAAGCGCGGCAACGTTACCTTCGTCCGGCCCGCCGAAGAGATTGACGATCGAAAGGAACGCTTCTATTTGGCGATTGCGTCCGGTAAGTGGTTCGCGTCCAGGGTGTGTCGTGAGGATGTTGATGAAACTATCGGCCATTTTTTCTTTTTTCGCACCAGTTCTCCGATGGGCCCGGCTGCTCGGTGTGTTTCCCCTGTCCAACCTGACGGCACGCGTTCCGGACGAGTTTCAGCTTCGACTTCTGTCCCCGTTCGTCGTCCTGTGTGGGTTAAGCGTTGCCGGCGGCTTGCTCGTGATGATTTGCGCCCTAATCCGGCTAAATCGGGTGGGCATTAATGCGATGAACATAGCGGAACCGATCTTTTTCGGCACGTGCACACTGCTGCACCTGCTGTTCGTCCGGATGGCGGCCGGGTGGCGGGAGTTTATGCTGTTCTGGGCCCGCCGGGAGGAGCTGTTCTTCGCCCGACCGTACGGTGCCATCAATCTGCGCCGGAAGGTGATAGTGGTGGCGCTGTTCATCGTCACGACGGCGTGCGGTATGTTGGGTTTGACAAAGTGTTCCCTTAAATTGGAGCTAAATGTTGTGTATTGTGCAGTGGAACACGTAATGTACGTGATCAACCAGGCGTACAACGTGTACCAGGAGAGTCTCACCTGTCGCTACAATGTGACGGATCCGTTCAAGCTGTACGGCTCGCTCACCTTCCGCACCGTGTTCCAATCAGTTCCCTATCATCGGTTTGTAACCGTCTATCTGCTGGTACGTACACCTACTCACGGCGCATGCGCTCATACTCCTAACCTAACATCTTCACGATCTACCAAAACCCTTCTCTAGTACACGACCATTTCGCTCACCTTCATCTGGACGTTTACGGATCTTTTCATCATGCTTATTGCCACCGGCATCTCCTGCCGCTTCGGGCAGCTAAACAAACGCATCGATAAGAACCTGCAGAACGGTTCGGTGGCGTTCTGGTGCGAAATGCGCACGCACTACGTCGGGCTGGTCGAGCTGGTGGAGCGCGTGAATCGCGTCGTCGGCCCGTTGGTGATCGTTTCCTGTGCCAACGATATGTACTTTCTCTGCCTGCAAACGCTCAACGCGGTGGAGTATGTGTTGGGAATGGCTAAAAAAAAAAACAAACAAAAACCCCGTGATAGCTTACAGCGTCCAAATCTTCCCTCGGTTTGTCTTCCAGGGATAAGCCGTACACCATCAGCGAGTGGTACTTCCGGTACTCGTTCACCTTTCTCATACTGCGCACCACCGTGAAGCTCTGGTGCACGGCGGACGTGGACGAAATGTCGACCCGCACGCACAAGCTGGTGCAGAAGATACGGACGGAGCTGTACAACGACGAGCTGGAGATACTGCGCATCTGCTCCGGGGCGGAGGTTTCCATCTCGGGGATGGGATTTTTCAACATCACGCGCAAAATATTCCTTACCGTATGTATCGATAGTAGACGGAAGCGTTTTGGGGGAGAGGTTTTTCAAGCGGGTTTCCACCTTCCCACAGATGGCTGGCTCCATACTGACCTACGAGCTGGTGCTGCTCCGGTTTCACAAATCCTCGCACGGTGTCGGTGAGGATCTGCCCTGCGGCTACATCGACTAGCGCCCCGTTCAGTGGCGGCTCTCCATCTTCGGTTCGTACGAATACTCCACCGAGGAGCATTCCTCCACGATGCCCCGATGCGCTGTGGTCTGGGCGAAGTGTAGCATTACCAGCTCGTACGTGATAATCGCACCAAGCATCTGGGTTGGATGGAGTTAGTAGGTGTGTGTTTTTTTTTACCATAAAAATAAAGCTTTTACCATACATTTTTACCAACAAAATACTCACGGTCAGCATCGTTTTCTTCGTGAGCCGGAACAATCCCATCGCACTGATGGCGATGGAGCTTTTCCGGACAAAGTCGTAGAAGCGTTCCGACTGTAGAGCAGTAAAAGGGTAAGGAGGTTAGAAATAGTTAAAGTGTTGTTCAATCAGCTTAACAAAAATTGGCTTATGCGCTATGATGTTTCCAGACCTACTGCGATTTTATTGACGAAATTGACATTTCCCAAATATGACAGATGTGACGTCACCAATTTAATGCAAAAATAGAATAAGTTGATAGTTCTCCAACGCCATTCTGCAACAAAGTAAGATACTTTTCACGGTTTTCACCATCGTATAAAATCGCAATTCCTCTACAAAATGCTTGATGTGGTATTGTTTGAGTAAAAGCTTGTCTTCAGGATTACCTCACTGCACCAACTACTCGTCGGAACGCGACGGCACAGCTTGATCGGCCGTCGAGCGGCCTCATGAACGGCGGAGCAATGATGCAGCATCAACAAAGTGCGCAGTATCACGCAGAAAAGTGAGAAGTACGTGAAAACGGTCTTGATGATAGACTTTTCCGTTCTGCAAACGACAGAAGTTTCGCTTGTTACGTCTGGCGTTCGGCAACCGGTGATCAGCTGTTTACACTACTTACTCGACCAGATGAAACAACTGGTAGCAGATGAGGTAAAGGTTTGTGCCACAGGAAACCACCACCAGCGGCGAGCAGATGCTCATGACGTGCTCCAACAGCTCACAAATCATTACGTAGTCGGAGTGAATTTCGCACCAGAACTTTTCGCTCGAAACCACCTGCACCGTGCTGTAGAACAGGATTCTCGCGTTAAGCCGATCGAAGTAGCCCGCTATGGCGTCGCTGATCATGATGATCAGCACGTCCTGCACGGTCCAGGCCATGGTGAGTGCCGTGTTGGCGTACTGAGAAGAAGAGCGATTGGTTGATTGTCGATCCTTACGACATGGAAATTGCGAAACACGTACCTCCATAAACAGAAAGAAGGGAAAATTGTACGGTAGTCGTCGGAAAACGAATCCATGGGTGCGACGGGCGTAGTACTCCGGCAGGTTACTGTAGTCCCAATGGCAGAACCGAGCTTCATCCACCTTTCCGTAGAGGGTTTTCGCGATCGACATCATGTGCTCTGCTGTGAAGTGATTAAAGGGAAGATTCTTTCGCTTCTATCACGTTAGCTTGCATTTTCATCGCTTACCGAAGCCCAAACCAAGCAGCAGCAATGCGACCGCTCGAATCCTGCACGAAGAACGCGAACCACTTTCGCGCACAT
This sequence comes from Anopheles farauti, assembly GCA_000473445.2. Taxonomy (NCBI): domain Eukaryota; kingdom Metazoa; phylum Arthropoda; class Insecta; order Diptera; family Culicidae; genus Anopheles; species Anopheles farauti. Next base: position 11,766,635 of record KI915040.1, on the reverse strand, counting down.
TGTACTGCATCACCTCGAGCGCCTCGACCTGTTCCCACTTCGGCACAACGGTGGCCCAGTGGTAGGCCACACGCCACAGCAGCACCATAATGATGACCACGTCCAAGTAGAACAGGGGACCGATGACGTTGTCCGCGTTGACACCGATCACCATCAGCCGATCGTATTCGACGAAGCAGAGAAAACAGCCCATCACCAACAGGATCGCACACAGGACGGACTGGAAGGAGCACCAGCGCAGTTGCCATCGGGAAGCCTTTTCGCTCACGATCCCGTGCACGGGAAACTGACCGAAGAGTTGAAACACGATCAGCACCGGTCGAATGGTGGCGTGAAAATTCATCACATTCGTTGCTACCGCTGCGCTGGCTGGGGGCGAAATCGTGCCAGTACCAACAAATTGGAATGGTTTTGTGTTGCGTTCCCTGCAATTAAGCCAAAGAAATTAATTGCTCACCGTTAGTTGCACCTGTTGGATGGAAATGTGGCACTAATGTGCGCGACTCGGGGGGCAGCTCAGCAAGGTTTGCTGAGATCGTGATTTATTACGATATTCAAATGACTTTTTAGATCGCGGTGATTTGCATTACGCAAGGCAAATGTTAGGCATGTTGGAAAATATATCTTTTTATTTTATGATAATAAATTAGAAATAAATAAGCAATGTTTTAATTGCAGTGTATGGGAATCGTTCAAAATTAAGGTAACACTTGAAATAGCATACTTTTAGGCGCAAATGTTTATATTTGATAATGCACCTAGTAATTTAACGATTTGGACAAATCAGAATTTAGTGCCTCTTTTGTTTTAAATAAAAAAAATTATTATAGTTTTTGTGTACTATAGACCTTACACAAAAATCATTAAAGTATGACATATTACATAGTTTGCTTAGCAAAAATATTGTTTAATTTGAATAACTCTAGGCGCAAATGTGCAGCAATATTTAAAAATCAAAAATTTTGATTATTGTAGTAATCGCATAGACTATAAGAGAATGGCAAGTAATTGCTGAATTTCCACATTATTACGCTAAATAATATCGATTTATTTCTACCAAAGCGTTTATTAATCGTTGATGCTGTTCTAATTGCGTAACTTTATGACTCAAAACCTGTTATCACAACCTTAAAATATGCAATCTTTTTAGTACGACAATAACAATTATTACGTTTTGCTAAAAAAAAGAATACATAAACCATTGTGAGAAGCGCTACGATACAAATTTCGTCAAGATAGAATAAAAACAAATGACACGCTTTGATCTTCGATCACATTTAAAATTATTTGCATTTTTTTTCACGTGATACTGTGGCCTCTTTCTGGTTCGATATCGTTTCTCACAGCTACACTGATAAGTGTACCAGTTCAAGTACTGCATTCGGTTGGCCAGATATAACCATATCTAGCGCCACTGGTAAGCATAATCAATGCTCTTTCTCTAATCATTGTTCAAAGGAACGGCAAAACATATCGCTTATCTCGCCCATCACGGTGAGAAGTAAGAACGAGAGACGGTGACGGTGGGGGTTTCAAGTCGGCAAGTTATCTATGACCTGGCCTGGTTCAACACCGCTTTATCAGCACCGGTGTCGAACTGCATATGTTCGACTGCCTCACGCGAAACGTTCCATGCTCAGTCTTTGCCGAGCGGTTCGACGTTTTATTGTGACGAAGACGAAGCTTGACACGGTACGATTGAAGGTTACCTCATCGGTTCGCCATGCCCGCACCAACGCTGTACTACTTCCCGGTGAGCCCGCCGGCTCGTTCGGTGCTGCTGCTGATCAAAGAGCTCGGATTGAACGTGAATGTGAGTGAATTTCAAGTGATGCCCTTGTCCTTGCCCGTTTGCCTTACCTCCGGCTCAATTCCAGCTGAAAGAGGTAAACCCAATGGAGGGTGAAACGCGCACGGAGGAGTTTATACGCATGAACCCCGAGCACACCATCCCGACGCTGGACGACAATGGGTTCTATCTCGGTGAATCGCGCGCCATCCTAACGTACCTGATCGATGCCTACCGTCCGGGGCACACGCTCTACCCTAACATTCCCAAGGAGAAGGCTCTCATCAACCGTGTGCTGCATCACGATCTAGGATCGTTCTATCCGAAGTTCTTCGGCCAAATTGGGGCCCTGTTCTCCGGCAGCGCAACGGAGATCTCGGAGGAGATGAAAACCACGACCCAGAAAACGTTGTCCGACCTGGAGAACTACCTTATCCGCAACGATTACTTCGCCGGCGAGAATCCCACCGTAGCCGATCTGTCGCTACTGCCACCCATTGCGTCAGCGGTGGTTAGTAACGAAAGCCACAAGCAGTTCACATCATGAAGATACATTAATGCCTTTGCCGTCTCCTTCGCAGCACTGTGGACTGGATCTTAGCAAGTACCAACGGTTGAACGCGTGGTACGAAAGCTGCAAACAGCTGAAGGGTTTCGAGGACGATCAGGAAGCCTCTCGGAAGATCGGCGAAATGCTGCGCTCCAAGTTTCCGTCTGGGCTGGAGGCGTTGAACTAGTAGCAAAAAAAGAAAAAAACGAAACGTCGGCTTACCTTATACGGCTTTGCCCGGTGACCGGTACGTGGGAGATAAAGTAACGCCACTGCCATCCTCGCCTGAACGTCGTCGCTCGATGACGAAAGCAAGATAAGGTGTAGTTAACGACTTACACTGAATGTCTGAATGCTTCGGTGACATGTCTGCATTGAATAAAGGTGTGAGTTTTAAGGTATTAATCGAAACTAGGGTGACGGTTCGGGATTAAACATTTCTTGACAACTATTACTCAGCAGATGTTTCTTGATAAAGTTGGTTAAGAAAATTGTTATAAGAAAAAGGTTATATTAGAAGCGAATCGGTGCCAGGATTTATACCTTTGAGTTTTGATTGATTGGAATTGGTAAAATGTACTCATTAGTGAATTTAATCTAAGATCGAATATGATTTTCAGACATTGCCTACTATGTATCTCTTAACACCAAATTTGTAACGTTTACCACCTCCATATTTACGTCCATATTTACAGATCGTGCTAGATTATGATGCCTAAAATTCAATATTCATTTATAACATTTGTAGTAAATTCAACTATTTACAGTCGTATATTTAAGCCAAAGAGCAAATCAACTTTTACTTATGCACGATGTGCCGTCAAACTAATACGCGATCTGATAACCTATTCCATCAGAATGATCCCGATTACTTCCAATCCGCACCGGTTAATCATCGGTCACGCATTTTAGTGATTAGCCCCAGCTAATCAGTCGCCGCAGGTGCAGCACGAGCATTGGGTGCCATTTTCCGAGCACACCGAGCAGTACGTTAGGAAAATCGGAACAAACTCCTTCCGGCCACGGCAATGCAAACCGGTTCGATCGACCAGAAGCGTAAAAACAACCACTGGCGTGGGAAATGGAATCGTTTCGGGCGCAAGTGGGGCATGCGTTCGGTCGATGGATCGTTTCACCATGCCGTAGCACCAGGTGAGCCAAAGCAAAAATGGTGCTAGCACTATTTCGTTGTGCGTTTCCTTTAAGTTTTTGTGCTTTTATTGTGTTATCTTAGTGTTGCTGTTAGGCCAGTGCTTCGCGCTGCTACCGGTGGTCAACATATTCAACGTCAACTTTCGGACGGTGCGTTTTAAGCTGAAAAGCGTTCGATTTTGCTACACGATGGTGTATCTGCTGCTGACCGGGATCCACTGTACACTGTCCATACGGTGGTACATACGGAAGGGAATGAACATCGCGTACTTCGGTAACAAGGCGCTCTCCATACAGAGCAAGAATAAGATATATCTACTACCATTTAAATATCCTTCTTTTTTTGGCACAGCCAACTGCGTCTACATGGGCGTGGTGTATCTGTCCGCATGGCTGTTTCTGTTCGTCGCAATGCGCTGGAGAACGGTGCTGGAAGCTTTCGCTGCTTGCGAGCGTTCCTTCATGCAGGATCACTACCGTCTGCAGACGAACGCCCGTGGCGTAAGCTTGGCTTGGAAGATACGGTTCGCCGGGTTCGCCATTTTTGCGCTCGCAATGGTCGAGGATGGGCTGAGCTACTACTCGGCGTACGAGAGCAACATCGTGCAGATAGCGACGTGCAACCGGACGAACGTGACCGTCTGGCACAACTTCTATCTGCGCGAACATCCGCACGTCTTTCATCTGGTGCCCTTCAATGGGTTCACCGTGGCGGTAATGGAGGTAAGGCTATGGGCGTGCCGGTCCGCTTCAAAGGGATTCAAAGGGAAACCGTGGTTTGTATCCCAAAGTGGATTAGCCGCTGCATGCGCTACACCTGGACGTACGTGGACATCTTCATCATCGCGTTCTGCTACGGCGCCCAGTTCCGGTACGAGCAGCTCTTTCGACGGCTTGTCGCCGTTCGGGGTATGGCCTGTCCGGCGAACTTCTGGCACGAGATGCGCATGGACTATGTGGCCGTGTCGGAGCTGGTGAGCTTTCTCGATGCTCAGTTTGGGCATCTGATCCTGTTGGCCTGCGCCAACGATATGTACTTTATAGCCACACAGCTTTTCAACGGATTTCAGTGAGTAGTAGTGATAGTAGTAGGAAAGGCAAATTGATCCTTTGTTCCACTTTGTTTTCAAGACGACGGCGTGCGATCGCAAGCTACGTGTACTTTTGGTACTCGCTGTTGCTGCTAATATTTCGAACCATCCTGATGCTCTACGTCGGGTCGGGTGTTTACGTTGCGTCCGTCAGTCCGTTGCAGCTGCTAAGGAACGTTTCATCCAAAAATTGGGGTATCGATGTGGGTATGAAATATTTCAGGCGCTTTCGAAAAATACGGTGAATGTTCTCTCCATCTGACAGCTTCAGCGACTCACGGATGAGGTGTCGTCCGGTGAGAACGTCTTGTCCGGCAAGCAGTTTTTCTTCCTCAAACGTCAGCTAATTCTAGCGGTACGTATGAATGCGCCTGTGGGTATGCAATGGTGTGTTTGATACGCTTAGAAATGTGGTGATGGACGCTCGGAATTGAAAGGGAATATTTTTTCTTCTTGAAAAATTTGAGCTTGGCCTTGAATTGATTCCAAAATCTAGACCTAATTTAGTGCATCACTTCTTTACGGGCCACATTCCCTCTCCCAGATGGCAGGAACGCTGGTTACGTACGAGCTGGTACTGCTCGATCAGGTGAAGAAAATACCGGACTCGTCGACGGATTGTTCGTATTTTTAATCGACGTGACCGTGACGTGCCGCCGGCCGTGATCGCATGCCACACAAAACCCAGCAAAGCGCACGTAAACAGCACCTGCCAGCTTTCGCACGCTATCCTTTATCGGGGCTAATTAATCGCGTACGGCGTTCGGCTGCTCGGTGCAGTCCGGACGGCAGAAGGGTTCAGTTGACCGTAACCTTCGCGCGACCCGGAGCGCAAGTCGCCAGCTTCGCAGCAAACCTCCCCGGGGATGATACATGGTGGCAATTAGTGCAATGGAACCGCCGGAGATAGATGACTTCCACCGGGCGGTGCGGCCGTTTCTGCTCGTTTCCCAGCTGTTCTCGCTGTTTCCGCTGCGCGGCCTGTTCGGCCGCACGCTGCAGGACATCCGCTTCCACTGGATCAGCCCCGGTACCGTCTACAGCTTGTACTTCTTCGCGTCGGCCCTGATCACGCTGACGGCACACATTTATTACAGCCTGAACGTGTCCGGGCTGGGCACGTCGGCAATCAGTGAGTGAGCTCAATGGCAAACGAAAGGAAGGCAGCTCAAGGAAAGCTTCAAACGGTTTCGTTCTCCCAACGTAGGTAATGTCATCTACTATGTGCTGAACCTCGCCGGAGCGGTGGTGTTCTTCACGCTAGCGATACGCTGGCGTACGATCATGGAGCGGTGGCGCAGCCTGGAGGAAACCTTTCTCCATCCACCGTACGCGGTGCGCCGGTTCTGGACGTTAAAGCGACTGATCGCCATTATCGGCACGACGATGTTTGTGCTTGCTTTCGGTAAGCCCATGCCCGCACTGGTGCTCGCAAACGGCCCAAACGGTTCTGACTAGCTTCGAGTTCCATTCGCACAGTGGAGGATGCGCTGCACGTGGCCTCGGTTTACTACACGAACCTACAGTTCTTCAAGCGCTGCGACAACAGCACCCCCTACTGGACGCTGTTCTACCATCGCGAGCATCCCAAATTCTTCCACTATCTACCGTACAGCTTGCCGGTCGTGTTGCTGCTCGAGCTGACGCACAAGATATTCCTCTACGTGTGGACGTTCATGGATCTGTTCATCATCTTCGTCGCCCTCGGGTTGGCCCGCCGGTACGAGCAGCTCTACTGGCGCGCGCTCCGCTACAAAGGACGACACGCGACCGGCCCGGTTTGGCACCAGCTGCGACTCGACTACGGACGCATTTCGGACCTGGTCGCGTACATGGAAACCATCATGGCACCGATCATCATCTGCACCACCGCCTCCGATCTGTACTTCATCTTCTACCAGATGTTTAACTCGTTCCAGTACGTATGCGCCGCTGTGATGGCCTGTGAAGAAAAAAAAAATTAAATTAAAATTATTAATCCTTAAACTCTCCAAAAAAAAACCTCCATCCCTTCATTGCAGGTTTTCCGCCTCACTTCTGTCGGAGGTGTATTTCAAATTTTCGCTCGCTTTTCTCATCCTTCGCACGCTGGCCATGCTGCTCGTTGCTTCCAACATTCACGTGGCATCGTTGCGACCGTTGAACGTGCTGCGATCGGTACCGATGAGCTGCTGGACGATCGATGTATGCCCCGGGGATACAGGGGTCACATTTTAAGCTTACAATTAAATGCTGCCTATTTTCCATTTCCCACCCGCAGGTACAACGCTTCACGCAAGAGCTTCTCACCGGTAGGAACTGCCTGTCGGGGCATGGGTTTTTCTTCCTTCACCGTGGCGTCATACTGACGGTAAGTGTGCTAGTTTCATACCAAAATCCATCAGCCATCGGTCGGAAAACAAATGTTTTCTTTGCTACCCTTTCCACAGATGGCCGGTACGCTGATAACGTACGAGTTGGTTATGCTAAAAGAAGTCGTCCCCGCGTCGGATAAGGACGATTTTTGCGACAGCAAAAATCGTCTATATTGAGAACTGGTTGAAACACCATTCCCGCCCTCCCCGGCACAGGCTTCGTGCACTTCACTTGGTCTTGGGCAAATAATCATTCGTTGCTCAAGCTCGCTCGCTCAAATTATGTGCATTAGTTAATAAAATGAGCTTTTCGAAATTGTTTTCACAACGCATGTTTGAGGGGAGCGTCAAGGGAAGTTGTTTATCACATGTGGTCAGCCGAGACGGACACGTTGTATAGCATTATGATATAAATAGATTCGGTCTCATATTTTCCCTAGCTGCGGCTCTTGTGCGATGGGTTACGTTGATGTTTAACAGAAACCAGTTTTCTTGGAAATAAAAATCTCGATAGGAATAGTAAGAGAGTAGAAATTAAAACGGGTATTTACAATGCAGCTACGATAGCAAACGTTTTCATCTTTATCTTTATTTTTATTTCAATATTTTATGTTGTTCTATTTCCATTACTTTTAACTATATTAGTGCTTTCATTTTTTTTCTTGTTTGGTTCCATTGCATTCTTATATTGAATAAATTAATAGTTATTGTTATCTTTTTTAATGTTATGCGTTTTCTGTGTTTTGTTTATTTTATAAAATTACAAACTTGTTTCTATTGTCGAGTTTTTCAAAATCTTTTTCTTTGTAACATGTTTGATGCAGCTCTCCCAATCGTTGCGTTGTTTTTTGCATTTCATTTATTTTCCTGTCGTGAGAATTCCAACGATAGTTCTGTGAAATTCTCTACAAAGTTTGGTTTGCTCACTGGTCGTCTCATTACGCATGCATTTCTGTTATCGTTCAGCAATCTTGTTTCGAAACAAGAATTCAATTTGCTGCGCCCGCGACCCATTAACCGAAGAGGCCTGGTCTCATCACAGCAAACGCCACCGAATGAGTCTGCAAAACGGTTTTCCGCGCAAAAGACATCGCCATTCAGCTTTCATCCACTTTCCCAATCAACCCTGCCGATACGCGCCATCGCCGGTGGTGGTGATGGGCGCAACAAAACGGAAGAGTTTAATCAGCGCAACAACGGTTTACGAGCGTGAGTGATTTGCATATTTCAATCGCCGAGTCTTGAATGTTCCGAATTGTTCCGTTTCCGTACGCTTCACCGAGGGCGATGCGCTCCATTTGTTGCCACGCGCTGGTTCGGATGGTACAGCGGAAGATACACCCGGGCGCGAACGGAGCCACCGGAGCCCCGGAACAGAGGATGAAACTATCGAAAAGTTTACGCATTCTTGATAGTTAGTAGAACGGTTGTTGGTACCGACGGAAGGAACGCGGCGTTGTTGAAATACTCATCGCATTGCTTCGCATTACCTTTCCACGTGCCGTTCCTGCTGCAGGAGAGCTTTATCGACCGAATCGGGTGCGGTTTATCGGTGGCGATGTTGGAGGCTATTTCTGCCGCACGGTACGCCCGGTACTAGCCGTGGGACAAGTGTTCGGTTTGCTTCCGGTGTCCGGAGTCTGGAGCGGCCGGTGGTGGTGCCTTCGGTGGAGGTTGGCGTCCTGGCGAAATCTTTACGCGTCGTGCGTGCAGCTGGGCGCGTTCGTTATGTCCGGCTTTTCCTTCGCCACCTTCTGGTACAGTGGGGTGGAGTTCGCCAAGATCAGTGAGGAAAACGTTCGCCTTGAATTACACAAGGCTAGTTTAGACTTCCGACGTCCAGTGTTTTTTTTTTTTTGTTATCATTTCAGTGTCATGGATGTTTTTTACGATAAATCTACTGATCTCGATCAACTTCAGCGTTTTGGCCCGAAACTGGACCGCTCTCGTGACGCACTGGGTACGGTTGGAACAATCGCTGCCGGATCGACCACGTCTCAGTGCGTCCTATCGGCGCAGCACGCTCCAGATTGCGCTGATTACGATCGTCCTGCTTACGAGTGCCCTGATCGAGCATGTGCTCTCGAAGCCGGCCGGGCTACACCGAGCGTACCGATGTCCGATTCCGAATCTCATCGAAGCCCACTACAAGCAGGCGTTCCCGGAGATGTTCTCCTTCGTGCCGTACAATCCGTACATTGGCGCGGCGGCACAAACCATCACCTCGCTGCTGACAATCTACTGGAACTATGTGGATCTCTTCCTGATCGCCATTAGCGTGTGCCTTCGGACGAACTTACGGCACGTGAACGAGGTGATCATCCGCTCGGACAGGCAGTACCACCGGCCGACGTTCTGGCGAGAACAGTGTGCTCACTATCGCCGGGTTTTGCAGCTGATCCGGCACGTCAACCGCCATCTTGGAGCGTTCATCGTCATCTCCTACTCGAGCAACCTGTTCTTCATCTGCATACAACTGGTGAACGTTTTTCAGTGAGTGAGCCATTCGTAGGGAAGGTAAAGAGAGATGACTACTAAAAAAAAAGGCACATTTTATATCAATCGTTAGGCAGAGCGCGTCGTTTATAGTTACCACCTACTTCTGGTACTCGCTGTTGCATCTCATCGGCCGAATTTTGGCAGTTTCCCTGTACGGTTCGGCCATCCACGACGAGTACTGCCGGACGCGTTCCATCTTCCACTCGCTCCCCGCTGAGTGTGGCTATCTCGAGGAGGTATTTTTTTTGTTTGTTCTAAAACCTCACTTTTCCACACTGACCACACGGACGGAACCCGATATCTTCGCTTCCACTCGTAGGTGCAGCGGTTTCAGCAGCGCGTCCGGCACGACACGGTCGCCCTCACCGGGTACGGGTTTTTCCATTTGACGCGCGAACTCGTTCTGAAGGTAGGTGGATGTGAGTGTTTTCGGAACACGTCCAACAACCCACTCTTCCCCCCATCTTCGCACTAGTTTTACGTTCTTTCCTACGCGCGCCTCCGCACAGATCGCTGCCACCGTTGTGACGTATGAACTGGTTTTGACACAAGTTAACGAAGCGGAAGCCAAAAATGGCGACGATAATCCCTGTACGTGAGCAGCCTGCTAAAGAGGATCCGCTTCAAAGGCCGTTCTTCAACGGGGGAGAACCGAACCGAAAGCGTCGCATCATGTAGGTGTGTGTGGGAGATGGAGATGGAGATGGAAAATACTGAATAAAATTGTCATACCATCGGATAGGAAAAGGGAACTGGAGGCGATGAGGTAGAATTTTTCGGAGAAAAAAGAGCTGTTAATACGAGCTGACAGCTACGGTGCGGAAACGAAATCACTTTTTCGTTTCCCGATACAGTTGTCCACGTCATGTCCAAGTCCGAAAATAAGATGAGCCAGTCCCTTTCTTACCGTGGGGGCAAGTTCGTTCTCCTGCTCGGTACGTTTGGTGCGCGGTTGGAAAAGAAAAGAAATACACGAAAAGAGGTGTCCAGTGTGTAATACAGCCCATCAATTGCGCAGTACATACATATAAAATGTGTCATCTAGCAGGCTGAGGTTTATGTATGAGTGGTAATAAGCAAGCAAACATCATTTGTTTAACACTAGCTGTCACCGCGCCTAGTAAATGTGGTGCGATTTGACATTTTCAATACTCTGGCTTCAGTTTTACAAACAATTTTCAATTCAATTTTTTAAACACGTTATCGCTATTTATATTCATGATGATAAATCGTACTTTTTCTGTGTTTTTTTAAATGGTCTTTTAAGTGTCTACTAATGCCTAGAGCAGAATATTCGATGGTTAAACGCGTTCTTGTTATTGTAAAATCCACCACTAAAAAAAGGCCTGAGTCCACTCACCAATTATCCGATGAAAGATAACGATAGGTTGAGTTCTTTCTCGCTCCGGTACTTTGTTTACAGAATTGGTTTAGCTAAGGTCACAAACAACAACATCATAATTAGCTCATAATTTATGGATCCAAACTTCAGCTGGCTATCCAGCAAAGCCGAGCGTTTCAGTGGGACATTACCGTTCCCTTTGGGACAGTAGCAAGTACCACTCCCGAGGTATCGACACACGCTTCCGGTGCGCTGGCGATGGCTCTCAAGCTGCTGGAAAACAAGCTGCTCCTACGGCGAACGAACGTCATAAGGTATATTAAACTTGAACGAATAACTCTACCGATGTTCGGAGGCTTTGCACGGATTTCTCCGATTCCCGCAGCCTTCAGATCGACGAGCTGGTGTGTGAGAAGCGCAAAAAGATGGGTTTTGTTGCGCCCGGCAACCCGGACACGAAGCCATTGCTGCAGCCATCGAGCTGGCTCAACCACCTAAAGCGCTGGGGTAGGTCTTGCCTTCGGCGACCAAAACCGGTACGGCGTGCAGGGCGCGACGATTGGATCTTTAACGGGACGTTCCACGAGGCGGTCCGGGGTGTGCTGACAATGGCGCAGCTGTTCTCGATCATGCCCGTCGCCGGCATCCTCGCGAAGGATCCCCGGAAATTGCGCTTCTCCTGGACGAACGGGCGTGCGTTCTACGCGTACTTCTGCGCCGTTGGCATCGGCTTCCTGTGCACGATGTCGGTGTTCTTCTTCGCGAGCAAACGGTTCCACTTCCAAAAGATGGTGACGGCGTTCTTCTACACGTACAACCTGTACGCGATGTACCGATTCGCCCGGTTGGCCCAACGCTGGCCCGCCCTCATGGTGCAGTGGACCCAGGTGGACGAATCGCTTCCACCCCAGCGGGACATGTTCGAGCGAGCCGTACTGGCGCACCGGATCAAGCTCTGCTCGATACTGGTGCTGACGCTGTCGCTCTCCGAGCATCTGCTCTCGATCGTGGCGGCCGTCCACTACTCCAACAACTGTCCCGCGGTGCACGATCCGTACGAGGCGTTCTTCAAGTCGAACTTTGCGTTCGTCTACTACTACTTCGCGTACTCGACGCTGCGCGGCTTCTGGACGAAGTTTTTCAACGTGATCTGCAACTTCATCTGGAGCTACGTGGATCTTTTCGTGATCGTGATCAGCATGGGGCTGTCGCACGCGTTCCGCCGCATTAATGCGTATCTGTTCCTGCACAAGCGCGAGGTAAGTGAGCAGCGAGCGATGGACAGCGGGATGCACAGAGGACTTCCCCTTAGCTGTCACTTTGCTTTGCTCTTGCCAGAAAATGTCCGAACAGTTCTGGGGTGCCCAGCGGCAGAAGTACCGGAACGTGTGCGATCTGGTAACGACGGTGGACGACCACATCTCCGGCATTACGATGCTCTCCATCTCCAACAACCTGTTCTTCATCTGCGTCCAAATTCTCAACAGTCTCAAGTACGCCAGGGGTGATCTTTTATTTGCTAGTGATGGGCACTCGGAATCGAACCGATCTGCTTTCGTTTCTGACGTTTCTTTTTTTTCGAACATGTACTTCGAATTCCGAACCTACTCTGCTGGAAGCCGAAGATCCGGATCCGGAAGTAGGTTCGGAATCGATTTCATTTCAACGATTATTGCGCCCATCACTGTTTGCAACAGGACCTTTTTAATAAGAAAGGTAAAATCGCTGCGTAACTGTGCCTCTTCCACAGCACACGACCCACGTTTGTCCACACCGTGTACTTCTGGTTCAACCTAGTCATCCTGATCGGTCGCACGCTGGCCGTCGCGATGTTCGCGGCGGAAGTGAACGATGAGTCGCGGCGCCCGATCGAGGTACTGCGGACGATACCGCGCGAAGGTTGGTGCCTGGAGGCGAAACGGTTCGCCGAGGAGGTGACGACCGACACCGTCGCCCTGACCGGGCTGAAGTTTTTCAGCATGACCCGCAAGCTGGTGCTGAACGTGACCGGAGCGATCATTACGTACGAGCTGGTGTTGATCCAGTTCCACAAGGACGATGTGCCGGACGTGGACTTGTGTAAGCTTAAGCGTATGGACACGCTGTAGCGTGTGTTGTCGTAGTTTGCTCGATGTTGTTCGTGTTACCTTTTGCCTAGCAGCCGTTCAGTGTTCAGCGTGAGTGTGATGCATCTCCGGAGGGCGCTCGTCTAATGGCCAACGCATTTCCACTCCTCTTCGAACGTCTCGTTGCAGGTTTAATCGATCCGTACGATGAAAAGAACTACTTCTTTTGATGTGCACCAAAGCCGCTTGAACAAAATCGAATCGATTTTGCGCCGGGAGACTGTCACTGGGGAACGCACACTGGGGAAGGTTGTCCTTGCCGGGTATTCTGGCGGGTAATTGTCCACTGATACAAAAGGCTAAAACTGCAATGGACGCCCCTTATCGCTTCTATTTTTGGCCTCAAATCACCTCAATAAAAATCCAAGGACAAACGTGATCAATCACACCAACCCAGCAAGGGACACCACCCGAAATCAATCACCCGGTCCGTCGCACAACCTTCGTGGAAGTCATCTATCGCAACTTGGACGTCTGGGATGGCACCAATTTGAGCAGCGTTTGAACGTTGTCGAGATGTCGGTTGGGCTTTTTTGGTTTTTTTAAGTAACAGGATGAATGTAATCAAATGTAAACCGCTCAGCCGAGCGTGTCCGGCTCATTAATAAACAATCAATGGGTTCAATATAGCACAGAACTCGCACCTATGTCTCGCCCTTTAGTCTAGCGTCTGATGCAAATCGGTGAAGGTGCAAAGAGTTACCGATGAGAAAGAAGGAAAGCGAAAAAAAAAACAAAATCGGACCCTGTATCTGAATTATTAACAGCTGCAAATGGAAAGGATTCTTGGATGAAGTTTCAAGATAATTTTATACCCAAGCTCAAATTCTCAGCGCACAAAGCTTCGCCGTTCGGACGCCATTCCAACCGCAATCCGTCTGCTACGCGTTCAATATTCACGCCGGGCCAAGTTGATGCCGTCAAATTTAATTAAATGGTAATGAGCTGTTGCGCAGGGTGGCGAGAATGGGCGAAATTTTCATCTCAACTAACGTTTGCGTCATGCTTTGAAGTGCGATGAGACGTTTTCATTGATTGATTTGATAACGGAAGAGTGGGGGAAGAGGTATGTCCCTTTAACACTACATTATGGCACACCGAAAATTGGGCAAATTTGGGTTCCAGTTCGCGGAGATTTAATCTTTCACACTTACGGTCAATTACGGTCCCGATGATACGAATTTGAGCTAGTAGACGTGTCATATTCTTATGTCGTAGGACATATTCTAATATTAATACATTTAAGAAGACATCAGTATAAGTAGAGATATTGTTATTTATTTGTTAAGACAAAATTACTTACGTCAATTTGTAGTCAAATTGCTCCTAAATTTGCACTTCCGAAATAACAACTTTGATCTGAGAAATGTCAAAATTTAGCAAAAAACAAATGAGAAAATGTAAAGAAACTTTTCAATCGATGAACAATAAAACCTTAATGCCGCAAAAGAGTTACCACATCGCCGATCGCGGTTTCTCCACAGCACAGTTGACGGTCAATGTGTCTTCAATAATCTGGGTTAATGACACCATTGATTGCCTTCTTCGTGTTGCGCTGAGAATAGGCGAGAGTAAAATCTCCCTCCCCTTGTGCGATGTAAACAAAGGTCTGGTGTTTTCCAAACGATTCTAAGTAAAACAAAAATGTGCAAAAAAGAAAGAAAAAAATCCCCCTCACAATCAGTGGCTAGTCGTGGTGTGCGCACCATGCCGAGCGGAGGAAGTTATCAGTCGAAGGTTCGGGCTCGTGTAAAACTGTCTACCGCTGTCATTGCTAAAGAATGTTTCACCAACAACCACTGGGTCGAGTTTTGATCGTTTCCTGTGTAGTGCTCGCTGTGCTCAACGCTCCCGTTCTTGGAGGAAAGCGTAAGTAGCTGCGTACGTACCTTGTCCATGGTAAAACCTGCTTCTGCACCCGTTTCAGACTCCTTCCGGCAGTTGTGCATCACGGAGGACCAACAGCGCGGACGTTGCGTGCCGGTGAAACAGTGTGAAAATGTGCTGAGCACGCTGCGCAAGGCGTCCCTCACGAACGAGGACATTCAGTACGTGTACGGTACGGAATGTGGCCGAACGGCGGAAGGTAAAGCGCTCGTCTGTTGCGCTTCGGGATCACTCATTCCGGTGGAACCGGCCGCGGCCAGTGTGCGAGTGAGCGGAAATCAGTATCTGCCAGCGTTGGAACCACCACCGGCGATTCGGTGTGGTGTAGCGTCGATCGTGGAACTAAAGCAGACCAACCAATCCCTTGGCCACCATCCGTGGTCGGTGCTGCTACACTACGGACAAGGAGGTACGTGTGCTTTCGCGCGATCAAACAAACACGGGCTGGGCTGAGAAAACGTTTTTTTTTTATTTCCGGAACAGTTCGCGACGGCAGCTTCAACTGCAGTGGGTCTCTTATCGCGGCGGAGTACGTTCTCACCTCGGCAAGCTGTGTGGACGATGTCGAAACCTGGGATAAGTAGGTTCCCAAGCCATTGGAAAAAAGCCTTTTCGTTTCGAATCGAACTACAATTTCCTCCCAATTTGCAGCTTGGTGGTACGCGTTGGCGAGTACGATCTCGAGTCAGCGATCGACTGCATCCTGGTCCCAGACGGTGACGATCTCGTGTGCGCCGAACCCTCGTACGATGTTCCCGTGGCGCGAGTGATCTTGCACGACTCGTACGGTGGCCGTACGAACGATATTGCCTTGCTGAAGCTCGCCCGATCCGTCACATTCAACGAGTGGGTCAGCCCAATCTGTCTGCCAACGTCACCCATCATCAACGAAAGTGCGACGTTCGGTGTGGCCAACTGGAACCTCAACACGTGCGGTAGGTGTGATAGCTCGCGAACGTACCCGCAACAAGACGCACGTTGTTCTGTTTGTGTTCATTCGTACATGTTCGTGTGTTTATTTGCTTAAATCATTAGACGACGGTGCGAGCCGGTTCAAGCTTCCGTCCACCTATCGGCCGCTGAACCAAACGTACTGCCAGCGGTACGTGTCCCCGGTGGCGGGTACCTACTACAACTTCGTGTGCACGGAATCGGCCGACCATTCGGTGGGCGATGCCGGCGGTGGACTGACGTCGGTGCGCACGATCGGGAACGATCGCCGGCCGGTGCACGAGCTGGTCGGCGTACGCAGCTCGCTCTCGAACTGTGCCAATTTTGATGGCGTTTCGGTCTATACTAAAGTTGGACAGCACCTGGAGTGGATAGAAAGCAGGCAGCGCGCTTTGGTGGGATGATTCCCTGTAGTCTTAGGCGAGTCTTTACCCTCAACAAACGACAAAACCCGTTAATTAAAACTATAAACTTGACTTCTTAAACACGGTTGATGTTACGTTTAGAGAACCAGGGGAGGGGGAAAACCCATCCCCCTATGCAGCTTGTGTCCCATTTTCTATGGTTCCAGATTGCCGACGATCCAGTCGATAAACTGATTCACCCGTGTGTACACCCCGGGTACACCCTCGAGGCCACACTTCCGGCCGTAGCTCACCACACCTCCGAGATACATCACCGATTCCCCGTTACGCTGCCCGATGTACATGAGCGGACCACCGGAATCACCTCGGCACGAGTCCTTGTCCTTCGTACCACCGGCGCACACTTGCGTCCCATCGATGTTGGACTGCGGGTACGCCTGCCGGCACGTCTGTTCCGGTACGCCCGAAACGCCGACGAACAGTTTGTACCGGCTGTTCGCCGCTGCAAAAGGAGCATCAAGTACAACTGTTGAGTACGATCGTTCGTCGGTCGATCTTCCGTCGCCGATGCTTACCTTCCTCCGTTTGACCCCAGCCGGCCACCACGAACCGCACGCCATCGTAAGACGCCCTCCGCTCGGATGGTTCGAGCGGCAGGCAGATGGGCTGCACGAAGTCGTTAAACTGCGCCGGACGTGCGAGCCGCAGCTGGGCGATGTCGTTCTTAACGCCCGAGCGTTCGGCGTGATAGTTTGGGTGCAGCAGTATCTTCTCGATCGGAATATCCTGCACCGGGTCGGCGCAAACCGTCTCGCCGTACTCCTGCGCACAGTCCTGCTCCGACTGCGTATCCCATTCGCCCAACCGTACGGCCGTCCTGTTGCGAGAAGGTGTCGCGCGTTAGTCAACGTTCAACGTTTCCGTGATCATGCCAGTGCCCTACTTACAGTGTCCACGTGCTGGGCACGTTCTTGATGCAATGGGCCGCCGTCAGCACGTAGCGCTCGGTGATGATCGCACCGCCACAGTGGAACTTTAGCTCGCCCGCTAGTAAGAAAGAAGGAGAGCAGGTAAGTCGACGGGTTAGTACCCCGGCGGTTCTTCCCACTTACTTCGTCGCCGGTGCTGGATCAGTACGGTCCACGGGTACTCGTCAAGCCGCGCCCGTTCGCCACCAATAATGCGATCCGTGTACTGAATGCCACACTCTCCGGGCAGTAGCGCGAGTCGCTCGCTGTTAGAGAGTCGGTTATTAATACTGGCCGCATTCGGTGGTGCATTCGAAGGTGTCGTTTGTGGCACACGCGGCGGTACATTAACCGGGGGTGGACGGGATTGCGTGGTGGGACGAGGGGCCGTCGCGACCGGACTGGCGGAGGTGGTTTCCGGAGCGGCACAACACACCAACACTTTCCGGTCCATAACGCCACACCGGCTTTGCTCGAGGAAGAGCACATCGTTCCTTGTCAGTAGCGGCTGGTTGATAAGCCGCATCACCAGCGGACACTGTGTCACCGACACGCAGACACCTGCCTGCTGATTCGGCGTACGACACTGGCTCTGATCTGCAACGGAAAAAAAAGGTACAACGATGAGACATTTTATACCTGCGACGGCCGTAAAAGCCCAAACAAAGCATCTGTAACGAACACTTACACTGAGCGTCGCTGGTAGGAAGCGCACACATTACCACGATGACGATGGTAATTACCAGCGCCACCGTCCGCACACAACCTCGTCGTGCCGTTCGCATGTCTATCGTCGCACGTCTCGCACACCTATCGGGATTCGGTTTTGGTTCTCGCTTCGATCAAGCTCGCACGCGCGTACCTGCTCGTGCTCGTGTATCACCGGGCTAGTGATGGCGAACGACAGGCGCCTCGTGTCCGCTCGGTTCGATTGTACGACGGGAACTAAAACAGTGAAGGCCGCTTGTCGGCTTAAGCTGGTTATACAAGCTCCCCCCCTCCTCCTCCTCTTCCGTTCCGGAGACGATCCGTCCGTAGCACGCCGGTAACACATCTGCCTGGTGAAAACGGGTTTCGCCTGCTGTGGTTGCGTTGCTATTCCTTCGCTCGTTCGCTGTTCGACCATAGCAGCTAGAAAATCCCAATCGGATCTAGCGTGTATTGGTGATGGCCGGCCACTCGACACAACATGGGCGAAGGATTTAAGGGGTTCCCTCGCTTGGTTGGCAATTGCTGTGACGGTACTTTCTCACAATAAAACACCACAATTACGTGCTCGGTGGGAGGTGTGCGTGTGTGTGGGCACGGATGATTCATGACTAGGCAAAATGCACCACGGGGACCTGTTTTCAGGGCTGCGACACAAGATTTGTACAGGACCAATGAGCGACCGTCCTTACGGTTGGGTTTTGTGATAATTGTGTTTATGTTTGTTGCTGTAATCGGTGGTGCACAAGTGATCGAAAAGCTTCTTTGCTCGTCGGGGGTGTGTATAAATAATACTTTTGTTTAACTAGCATCGTCTAAAGTGTAAAATTTTGCTGCGCAGTTAATAAAGAGCCGCGCAGCGTAGGTTCGTTGTGTTCGTGAAGACATATAAGACAAGAAATAAATATTATACTTTAGTTAGTGTGATAGTAATTTTGATAGATGTTACTCAAAAATACATTTATTAAAGTTTTTAAACGGAGAGAGACAGTTAGGATGGCAAAGGGAGAGGAAGATTTGTGTTTTATACTTTTAGAAACATTGTCCAATATTCAATGTTGATTAAAATTCACCACTTTAACAGAAAACTAGGCAAGTTTGAATCATGTTGGCATCATGTTCGAACGAACACAGCGTTTTTGTCGATTAGAGCCTACATGAAAACAGGTTTTTTTATCGTGTGCCGAAATGCTGTTTTATAATCTTGATTGTTTTTTTATGATAAGTCAAGCTATTTCTGAGCTTGGATAAATCAAAAAGCAGTTTTTTATTTTGTTTATAAAATATGTAATTCTTGTAACGGAACCGAGTGAAACTGAATATATGTTTTAGTTCAGTTACCTTTGAACGTTTTGGGAAAAATGTAAAAAATGAAACAAATCTGACGCATCAAATGATAGGGAGTTAAATTTGACCAGAGATGGTATTTAAAGTATTATACAAGTATAAGTATAAGAAGATAAGTATAAGAAAGAAAAATCTCAAAACATCTTTGTTTTTTACACAAGCTAGTAGGGGGAATTACGTGGCATTTGAAAAGAAAGAGTTAAATTAAATCTTTTTTTATAAAAACAATGTAAATCCAATAAAAGAGGACTGATAATAATTGATCACCTTTGGTTTAATAAGTCATAAAGTTTGCCTAACATTTTATTCGCCAGCACAAAATCTGCCTGTGGGTAAACCCGAAACCAATTTGTTGCAATTGGCGTTTTTCCGATTATTTGAACCCCATTAGCAATTACTTTTTACAGATTAAGCGAAGAAGCTAAGAAAATGTTTGCAATTAGTGCACGATTTTAAGACGGTTAATTTGGTATGTTTGGTATTTTGGCAATCATTTGTCATACGTTGCATGACTCAATTGTGTTTGATGTTGTATTAATTGTTTGCTGAGGGAAGTTTGAATGAATTTCTTTCGTATGCGATAGATGCATTATTCAAATGAATAATGCTAACAAATGATTCACGACGATACCTGTCTGAGGCACCGCATAACGTCCAGTCCGTACCTCGGCCGTTCGGATATTAATTCGAATGCTTCTCACACAAACAATTGGAACGCACACGGCAGATTCACGCAATAGATGAGATGTATATTTGCACGGTTGAGAGAGAAAAAAACCCCTCTTCGCCGATCCGACCCTAGCTCATGGTGTCCATCACCCAGTCCATGTACTCGCTGAGACGCGTGTAAACCCCCGGCACACCGTCGGTACCGCACTGCTCCAGCCCGAAGCTGACCAACCCGATCAGATACCAATACTGCGAGGAGGTAACACCGTTGCCGCGCCGCATCAGCGGACCACCGGAGTCACCGCGGCACGAGTCGCGTCCCTTCTCGCCGCCGGCACACACCTGCGTCGGAATGATCTCCAGCTGCACCGAGCTGAACGCTTCGGCGCACGCCTCGTTCGTCAGCACCGGCACCTGCAGGTGGAGCTTCTTCGTGCTGGAGCTGCTGGTTTCCGTCTGTCCCCAGCCGGCGACGGACACGTACTTGCCGGTGTGGTTCACCGCACGAGTCTGGGGCGTCAGCGGCAGGCAGATCGGTCGGACGAACTCCGTAAACTCGACCTTTTCCGCGAGCTGCAGCAGCGCGATATCGTTGTAGTCGGCACCGTTCTCCTTGTAGTAGTCCGGATGGACGATCTGATCCTCGATCAGTACGTCACGCACCGGATCGGCACAGTCATCGTTCTGGCAGTCGATCGCGGTCGTTGTGTCGAACTCGCCGAGCCGCACCTGATATCTGCAAGAGCGAGTCGAGTCGGAAAAAGGGGCATCAGAGGGTGAGTTATGCCTTGGGCTATGGCCATCACTTACACGATCCAGCTGGACGGTACCCCTTCGATGCAGTGAGCTGCCGTGAGGACGTACTGGTTGTGGATGAGCACACCGCCGCAGTGGAATCCGTACCGATTGTTACCTATGTTGGAATGAGAATGAAATGCTCCTGATTAGCTCCTAAACGCCCTAACCCCTAAAAAAGATCCTCTTCCTTACCCTTGAAGTATCGAATGCGGGCGAGCCAGGGGTACGCGTAGATCGACGTCACCTCACCACCGAAGATGCGATCCTCCAACGTTGAGCCACATTCGCCCGGTGGCGGAAAGTCCACCTTGCCGAAGCGATTGCGCAGATTTTCCTCCGGACAGCAGACGAGCACCGACCGTCCCTGTTGACCGCAGTTCGAGTTCTTCAGGTACGTCCGATCGTCCGCCGTCATTCCTTCCTCCTTAATGAGCAGCTTGGCCACCGAGTAGCACGACCGCAGCGGGATGCACTTGCCCGACTTGCCGCTGGGCGTTTCACATGGATCCTGCGGGTTCACTGGAAGCGGATTGTTAGCAACCGCTGACACGACTCAGCGACGACAACTTACAGGCCGCAGCGGATCCGATCGAAAACAGCACAACACACACCAACAGCAGCTGCCGCCTGCGTTCCGACATTTCGAGACGATTCTTCCGGTCACTCGAGGAGTGAAACTCACGCGTTCCAACTGGCGGCCACCGTTTCCGAAACGACGCGGTGTGTTTCGTAAGCACGCTGGCACGGTAATGTTCGGGCTTTGTCGACACTGCGCTGCCGATAGCTGCCCGACCGGTTCGATCGTGTTGTGATGTTCGGGATGACGCTGCGTCGACGACGAGAGCCATCTCGTGGCGCACATGCGACTAGAACCAATACTTGCTCAGGGCGGCGGCGGCTGCTCGCTTGCGGTCGCTCTCACACACCAAAAACCTGTCCGTGGGACGCTATCAGTAAAGCCAAGGGTCACCATCGAGGTGAGCCACAGCGATACGCCACCGGGAGCGAGCGGCGTTGCACCGGAGCAGATCGGATTCGGCGAAAATAAGCGATTCTGGTGGGCAGACTGTGTTCGACTAAACGAAGGTTAAAACGCCTGGCCGGAAGATTAGAACAATGAAGCGAAACGAAAGGAGGTTCTCGGTGTTCTGGAAATAACTGGCTCTATCTGGCGACTGGCTGGTTTTCATTATTTCTTTTCTTGCCCGAAACGAACCGGGCCTAGGCGTCTTGCGTCGACCGGTGGCGTCGAATCGAAGTTTTTTTTTCTCTTGAGTTACGAATGGGATTCATTTTGCTTTTTCGTGTCCTGTTGGGCTGTTTTTGGGAAATTTCCAGCAGGAAGTTATGCATTCCCAGCGGTATCAATCAAAGCTGCAAACAAACATATTTGTCTTATATTCCGAAAAAAACCCCAACACACATATGCTCTATCAGCTGTGTTGCTACCAGTGCATAGGAAAGCAGCTCCAGCGAGATCAGGTTTTGCCGATCATCTGAGCCGGCGGTATTTTCGCTGGGATTTCCCCCCGGATCGCGGGAGGTTCGCGCTTACGCTTCGTGGCGCTTGTGTGTGTGAGTGAGCTTGGAACGCGAAGAACGATCCGTGGGGATAACCGAATCACGGCCACTGGCGTGAACTGCCGGCAAACGCACACCGCACGGTCGTTTCCTACGTGGAACGGGTTTAGGTGGTTTGTAATTTGAGGCACAACTCCCACCAGCAGTTGCCGCGCCGATTCCCACAACTTCCGTGCCGCAAGTGGTCGAAACACGAAACTCGCTAATAACAACAGCGAAACCTGTTTGCGCTGCGGGAAGATGTGTGTCAACGCATTCGAGCGGCATTCGATCGTGTGCGTGTGGCCGGGCGTACACGCGTACTCCCAGCCCGGGCGCGGAAGGTTATCATTCGGATCGAAGGTTTTTTTGTTTGTTTTGTGGCTCTCGCTCGTGTTCGGGGGGGTTCGGGTTCGGGATTCGGCCAGCAGCTTAGCCAACGCGTCTTGACACGTCCGTGAGTGGTTTGCCGGGAGAGGCGTTTCGTCTACGGATGCGTTAGGAAATAGATGCTAGCCACCTACTGAGCAGATACAGTCCTCCGCCAACGCTGAGGTGAAACGGTTGTGTCTCGGGTGAACCAACCGACCGTGGCTGACGTCAGAGAGCGGTGTTTGGGAGAGTGCAAATTACAGAGATGTTCGATAGCCGTGCGCTGTTTGTGTTGGCCGTAGGCCTGCTGGCGAATGTTCAGGCACTGGGTAAGTCAAGAACGGGGAGTGCTCTTCCAGAAGCATATGTAGAATAACCGTGTTCCTTCCCGTGCTTCTCGAAATCTTCCCAGAGCTAGACCAGGCGTGCGTGACGCCGGACGGTGCGGCCGGCAAGTGTATCCTGTTCCGGGAGTGTCAACCGCTGCTCACCATCTACAACAAACCGGTCAACACGCCGGAAGACACCAAGTTCCTCACCGCGAGCCGCTGCGGTGCGCTCGATCGCAAAACGCTGGTGAGTTTGGCTGTTTGCTCGTTTGATTAGCTTCCTCTTCGCGGCCCGCTGTCACACGCCACTAATGAGGCAAGGTCAATGAAACAATGCGCTACTGCGCCGCGGTCGGTGTTGACCTGACAGTGAAACCTGTTTGCGCGTGTGTGTGTGTGTGCGTGTTTTTGTTGCGAACCAAGCTGTTGCTGACCAGATGGTTTCGTGTTTGTTTCGTTTGGCGATTGCCACAAGCATAGGTATGCTGCCCGGGACTAGCGGATACGGGTAAGACGTCACTCCCTTCACCACCGAACTGCGGCATTCAGCTGTCGGATCGCATCTTCGGCGGACAGCCGACGAAAATCGATGAATTCCCGTGGACGGCACTGATCGAGTACCAGAAGCCGGACGGTCGGCTCGGATTTCACTGCGGCGGATCGATCATCAACGAGCGCTACATCCTGACGGCGGCCCACTGCATCAATGCGATTCCCCGCACTTGGAAGGTGTAAGTATAGCGCGGGGTTTCGGTTCGGAGACCGAATTCTGGTACCGGCTGGTAGCTAAACACTGCGCTCTCCACAGGCACCGCGTGCGTCTCGGCGAGTGGGATCTGACGAACAGTGCGGATTGCGAGGACGACTTCTGCTCGGCGGCCCCGATCGATCTCGACATCGAGAAGATCGTCGTACACGAGGGGTACAACGCGCGGGACAAGAGCCACGTGAACGATATCGCCCTGATCCGCTTCAACCGGGCGGTGCACTTCTCCGAAACGATCCGGGCGATCTGTCTGCCGCTGACGGCGGCCATCAAGAGCCGCAACCATGCGGGCCTCTCCAGCTACGCCGCCGGCTGGGGCAAAACGGAGACGGCTTCGCAGAGCGAGAAGAAGCTGAAGGTGGAGCTGACCGTGCGCGATCTGAACGATTGCGCACCGGTGTACAAGCGCAGCGGCATCTTCCTGCAGCCGTCGCAGATGTGTGCCGGGGGCGTCAAGCAGAAGGACACGTGCAGTGGCGATTCGGGCGGTCCGCTGATGCGGCAGCTCACCGGCACCTGGTACCTGATCGGTGTCGTCAGCTTCGGACCGTCCAAGTGCGGCACCCCGGACGTGCCCGGTGTCTATACGAACGTGGCCGAGTACGTCGATTGGATCCGGGACAATATCTACTAGAATATGGAGGCAGGCAAAACCGAACCGAACCAACCCGGGGATTGGGCCGTGTTAAAATGTAGGTGACGCGAAATAAATCATTCCACGCTGGAGGTCAACTCTTGAGGCTTTATCTTCAGTGCTTTTTGTAGTAAAATAATAATTCCTTCAATCAAAATCTAAAAAGAAAGAAAACAACGCACTTATCAGTGAAGTATTAATCGACGACAGTTCGTAACGAAACACTAAACACCAACGCTTCTTCACCTGTCACGAGTGTGTTAACTTTTTTCTTCTACTTGTTTTGTTTGCGCGCTACCGATGCTACAAACACGGGAAAACTTCCTCCCTATCGGAAATTCCGCCCAACATGTAGGCCATCGGTGTGGGGTCAATCACAACAAACGCACGCAGCATAATGAAAAGAAACGAAAGATCAACTGAAATTGGTTGACCGCGTGTGCTCCTGGTGCATGTAATCGCTACCACCGTGTGTTGGTGAGCGCGTTCGCGTACGGTGTGTGTACATTTACTATACGTCGTTTCGGCGGACACCCGGCAGTCTTCGTCGAGCTCAAGGGGAGGTAGTTGGTTGTCCGGTGAACGGAATTGGTGAATTGAGACATTTCCCTACGTCACGATGCCGTTCGGTCGAATGAGCCCGTCACGATCGCTGATCGGTCTGTGGCTGCTGCTGGCGGTACAAAGCGTACCCGCGCTCGGTACGTTCGGGTGGTAGTGATTACCTGCGTTAGTCAAGTCTTTTACAGTTAAAACTTCATCTTCCCACCGTCTAGAACTTGGCGAGAGCTGCGTCAACCCGAAAGGTGAGTCGGGCAAATGTATCCTGTTTCGAGATTGTGCACCGCTGGTCGCTCAGTACTCAAAACCTAACCTAACGACGGAGGAAACGCAGCTCGTGGAGCAGAGTAAATGTGGCGTGATGCGCTATAAAGTACTGGTACGTATCGAGAGTGGCGCGACTTGCCCTAGAGAGGGTAGATTTTAAGGTTCTTCACGCGCAGGTATGCTGTGTGGACGCCGGTGCAAGAGAATCACTGCCGGAAGCGCCCCGTTGTGGCATACAGGTGTCGGATCGTATCTTCGGAGGCAACCTGACCCAGGTGGACGAGTTCCCGTGGACAGCACTGATCCAGTACGACGAAGGTGACGGCAATTTCAACTTCTACTGCGGTGGATCACTTATCAACGAGCGGTACGTTGTAACCGCAGCCCATTGCCTCATCGGGATTAATCGCCGCTGGAAGGTGTAAGTGTTGCGTTGTAGTATGGATAGCTGCCCTGGTCCCATGAGTTACGTCCTGTACTTCCTGTGCTTCTTGCGCGCTTCCAGGCATCGTGTACGGCTCGGCGAGTGGGACCTGCAGTCGGAAGACGACTGTTGCGAGGATCATTGCGCCAAAAGTCGACCGATCGATTTGGAAATTGAGAAAATCGTCGCCCACCGCAACTACGACACGCGTGACCAGAGTAAGGCCAACGACATTGCGCTGATACGTCTGAGCCGGTCCGTTGCTTACTCCGATACGGTGCGACCGATCTGTCTGCCGTGGACGGATGCGTTACGCGGCCGGTCCCACGTCGGATACGAGAGCTACGCCGCCGGTTGGGGTAAAACGGAAACCAGCACGGCCAGCGAACGGAAGCTGAAGGTGCTGCTGAACGTCACGACGCTCGAGGAGTGCAGTCCGGCGTATCGGCGCAGTGGCGTTGCGCTGAAACGGACGCACCTGTGTGCCGGTGGCATGAAGGGCAAGGATACGTGCCGTGGCGACTCGGGTGGACCGCTGATGCGTCAAATCGGTGGTTCGTGGTATCTGATCGGTGTTGTTAGCTTTGGACCACAGAAATGTGGCACCGCGCTCGTACCGGGCGTGTACTCGAACGTGGCGGAGTATGTGGACTGGATTCGGGACAACATAGAAGCGTATTGATTGTTTTTATGAACTGAAAAAAGTTGGTACTAAAACTTGTAATGGTGCATTTATATGATAAAATAAAAAGCATATAATCATTTAGTTTATTTAGTGAATTTAATGTTGTGCGTACCTTCTGTGAGAAATCTTTAGGATATAGTACGTGAGAGATACTTCATTGTTGTAACCCAACTGCAATCAAGACTCACTTCACAAATTAATATTTCTTCCTGTGGACACGATAGATAACAAGAAATAAATCATCAACACCGTTTCCGGTGTGTGATGAAATCTGATAATATTTCTATGATTGCTGATGGTGACATTTGGCAGCGTAGCGCACTGTACAGTAAAACAAAACAAAACAGTCGTCCCCTTGGTTTGAACTGTCAAAAAATTGTAAACAAACTAGCAAACAGTATTTGATTATCAACGCAAGCGTTGGCTATTGGGCCCAGTCAAAGATCACGGGCATAAACGTTAACCTTGCCATAGATTTTGCATTTGCCGACGCAGAGAAACGCGTCCAAGCTTGGGTTTTGTTTTCTTCGGATGTTAACCCGCTAAATTCCTCGATGTAGGGCAACTTAGAAAGCGCGACCAGAGCTGTGGTGTTTTGAAGAACACGTGCAAGAAAGCTGCTTCAATGTTGCTGATTGTATTGACTGAAATAACTCTCAAATGTTGTGATCAACTTTTAGTTATCCGTTTTGTTTATCCTATCCTAAATGAGACATTTAGGAAGATTTAATGGGAACAGGACCAATCAACAAAGGCGAAACGATGATCAGCAAACAGCACAGCTCCCATAGCGTTTTAGAGAACACCCTGCGTTCGAAGATAAAAAGAGCATGTACGTCCTCGTTTACTATAATCCAGGATGCATTAGGCTGAAAATCAGGTCAGTATTATCACTAAAATCAAACGTATCTGTTGCAAGGCCGACCAGCGATCACATAACATAACGAAGCTTCACCACTTGCAAACATTCGCGATCCGTGGAATTCTGATCTGTTTGTAACTGCTTACAATCGCTTTTGTTCTTGGAACGATTAGGTGCCCCGCATGTCAGTCCGGTTCCAGTTCGATTGAAGGACCAGAATGAAACTATGGTTATATTAGATTATTCTGGGATGTTAATAGTGATGGTAGAGCAGCTAAGCCGCCGGATTTGATCACAACGGAGACGGCGATGCAGAGCGTGAAAAAAAACGTAAGAAGACGTACGCGAGCTGAAGGAGGACTTCCCAGCAGTTGTGGTAAAAATAATATTGCGCAAGCGAGATGTTAAGTCGGCCTTATCATGGAGCGTGTTATGCCTTTAAATAGCACTGCCTACTCCGTTGGTTGTTCACATCCAGTGTCAAATTGCTGTGGGGCAGTTGCAGGTAGCGCAACTGCGGTAAGTGATCGAAACATTTTTAAGTTTATAGGATGATTGTAAAACTAGATGAAAATTGTTCTTACAGATTTTGTGTATTTTACCTTCCACTGCGATAATCACTCGTTTCGTAATGGCATATGGAAAAATGAGTTTGTACCGATCGGGTCTTTCGTTGCTGATCCTGCTGATGCTGTCGTTCGAAAGTGCACAGGCAATCGTTGGAGGCGAGGTAACGGACATTGACGAATTTCCGTGGACGGCATTGATCGAACACGAAGTATCGGATGGTACATTCCGTTACGGCTGTGCTGGATCACTAATCACTGAGCGTTACGTTCTGACCGCGGCAACGTGCGTGATACCTATGTCAAACCAGAAGATGTAAGTAAACGCAGCAATCGATCCCCTGTTCGCATGCCGTTTAAAGCAAATCTTCCATCACAGAACCCGCGTGCGGTTGGGTGCGTGGAATCTAAACCGAACCAGGGAGTATGAATGTTTTCCCGCGTCGATTGACGTGGATATCGAGAGCACCATCGTGCACGCTAACTACAACCGGCGTTCACGGCTCCATGATATAGCCCTGGTACGACTCGCACGCGATGTCCGATTCTCCGCGATGATCCGACCGATCGAAATGTCGGAAACAAAATCGGTAGAAGGAACTGCTGTTGCTGCTGGATGGGGCAGAACGGAACACAATACTGTTGCCGAGAAGAAGCTGAAGGTGCAGCTGGACATCGTGAGCATGGAGCAGTGCGCACCAATTTACAACGATTCCAGGTTAGAACTGAAGCAATCGCACTTGTGTGCGGGTGGACAGGATGGAAAGGACACGTGCATGGGCGATATGGGTGGTCCGCTGATGCAGGAGCGTTTCGGCAAGTGGTACTTGGTAGGAATCGTTAGCTTTGGTAGGGCCGAATGTGGGCAAGACGGGTTCCCGGGTGTGTACACCAACGTGGTGGAGTATCTGGATTGGGTTAAGGAAAGGATAATTACATAATTGCATCACAAGATAATTTCCTGTAAAATTAAAAAATATTTTTACAATACTTTTCATATCTTTATCATGCCATAAGATTTCGCATTTTCAAGGGTGTCGAATACTGAGAGCAAACATAGCATTTGGTTCGAAATTTATAATGCCACATTTACACATTCGAGCAGTGTATGCGAAATTGCGATAACTTGCTCTAGGTTTTTCCAATGAATTAATAAAAAATCGTCGACAATTTGACAACTGAAACTGCTGTCCATCCCGGGTTTGTAAACATTTTATACCATAGGGAAGTTTTGCATAAACAAATCTGTTTTTTTACGGTCTCAGGAAAATCCAACTACAACACTTTGTTTTTTTTTTTAAAGCGCTTTACTTACATAATTTATATTTCATAGGGCAATAACACGGATCGGTTAGGGCATGGCGTTAGATGCGACACACCGGACGGTTATCGCCAGTAAAAAAAAAGAAACCCACCCAACCAACCGTCCTTCAACCTTGAAAGACGTTCGTCACATCGTTCGGGTAATCCTGCAAAACCTGATTCAGCTCGTAAAGAAGCCACTTTTTATTTGTTTTTTTTTTTTTTTTTTACAGTGCGCATCGCAAACCGTGATGCGTATCGTGTCGGGCGCGTCTCTGCGCGGTGGTGTTGGTGTTGCCGCCGTGTCCGGTCAGCCAGCAATGCGCAGCGACGATGCTTCCACGATCAGTCAGTCGTTGGTGAGTTGAGCGAGCGAACGGTCGCAGAAAAGTTTAAAAGTAAAGCCAAGATGCCTTCGATAGTGCAACGTCTGCTGGTGGGAGTGCTGATGCTGATGGTATGCAGCAAAGCGCTCGGTAAGTATGTGGATTCCGCCCCCGACGTGGAACCTTTCGATTACAATGCAAGCTTTCCGTATCGTTACAGGGCAGGGACAGAGCTGCGTCAATCCGGCCGGCCAGCCGGGTAAGTGCATTCCGTTCCGGGAGTGTCAGCCACTGCTGGCGATCTACAATAAGCAGTTTACGACACCGGAGGAATCGACGTTCCTGCGGAACAGCCTGTGCGGAGCGGTAGAACGAAAACCTCTGGTAAGCGAGCGAACAAGCAAGCAGTTTCGCCGTAACAGGTTCTAGGCGCACGCAATTTATGACACCTCTCCTCCCCACAGGTTTGCTGTCCGGGAGGCACCAGTGCCCAGCAACCGAAGCAGAAAACGACGGTCCTGCCTCAGGCACCTCAGTGTGGCTATCAGCTCACCGATCGGCTGTTCGGCGGCCAGGCCACCGAGCTGTTCGAGTTCCCGTGGACGGCACTGATCGAGTACCAGAAACCGGGTGGCGTCTACGACTTTCACTGCGGTGGTTCGTTGATACACGCACGCTACGTTCTGACCGCTGCCCACTGCGTCCAGGGGCTTCCGCGTGGCTGGAAGGTGTAAGTATCGGTACCAAAGCGATTAAGACAAAATGAAACCTATAGAATATTTCTATCCCCATCCCGTCGGCAGAAATCGCGTACGGCTCGGTGAGTGGGACACACGGACGGAGGTCGACTGTCAGGATGGAAACTGTGCGTCCGCCCCGGTCGATCTGGACATCGAGAGCATCGTATCGCACAGGGATTACGTTGCGCGCGACGCCCACGAGAACGACATCGCGCTCGTGCGGTTCAAGCGGGACGTTGCGTTCAGCGACACGATCCGGCCGATCTGTCTGCCGCTGGCGAACCCGGCCCGCTCCCGGAACCTGGTCGGGCTGTCGAACTACGCGGCCGGCTGGGGACGTACGGAGACGGCCTCGGCGAGCCCGGTCAAGCTGAAGGTGGCGCTGACCGTGCAGGATCTTGCCGCCTGTTCGCGCAAGTATCAAAACACCAACACGCCACCGCTGAAACAGTCGCAGCTGTGCGCGGGTGGGCTGGCCGGCAAGGACACGTGCAGCGGGGACTCCGGCGGTCCGCTGATGAGCCAGCAGGCCGGCACCTGGTATCTGTACGGTGTGGTGAGCTTCGGTCCGAACAAGTGCGGCACGGCCGGCTACCCGGGCGTCTACACCAACGTGGTCAGCTTCCTCGATTGGATTCAAGATAATGTGCAGTGATAATGAATAGATAGAGAGAAAGAGAGAGAGGGGGGGGGGGAGAAACAGGGTAGGAAGAGGGAAAGGAAGACAGAGCAGAGAACGTATCGCGTGTTACTTGGGAAAGCCCTTTCCGGGCGCCTCGCTGAAAGGAAAATAAACATCATGAGAGATTGTTATGCAAAACAAATCCGGTGGTTTGGGAATACCTTCCACACTGTAAACAACCCCCGTATCACAGCGGAGTCGATCGCGATCGATTGCAGTGTAAAGCTTTGCCGCGAAACGGGAGTCCCTTTGGTTCATTTGTGAGGTTACCTTTTCCAACGATTCAAGCAATGGCAAGTACGAGCGGGTCAAGTGCTGTGTTGCGGTGGTTTCTCCTGACAACGTTGCTCGCCATTGCCATTGGTCAAGCGCTCGGTATGCCAGACGTTCCTTCCAGACGAAACGAAAGCCACAAACAGTTACATAAACCTTTTCTTTCCAGAACTTGGCGACGATTGTCTGACGAGGGCGGGTGATCGGGGAAGATGTGTTGAGATTGAACGATGCGGTCCACTGCTCGCCCGGCGGGAAAGGAGCAACAATAAAACAGAGGCACTTGGAGATTTCATGTGTGGCGATACCACATCGCCGGTGCTGGTAAGAAGACATCTAATACGCGTAAGCGGAATGACTTTAGTGACGGTTTTCATTTCAGGTCTGCTGCTCCCGGAACTCCACTCTACCGGAACCTCCACAGTGCGGTACGCAAAGCGCCTTTCGAAAGCTCTTGCACACGCAAGCGCACATCAACGAGTTACCGTGGATGGCCCTGATCGAGTACACGCACTATGATGGCCGCACTATCTACTACTGCGATGGGGTGCTGATCGATGCCCGCAATATCCTAACGGCTGCACACTGTCTCGAGGGTTTTCCGAAAACGTTGCGACTGTAAGTAGCGCTCGTGGGGATTCCTGGAATTGTGGGACTGATTTATGGACGTACTTCACAGCGAACGCGTCCGGCTTGGAGAGTGGAACGTGTCCTCGTCGATCGACTGCGAAGAAGAGTACTGCACTGACGCTCCCGTTGACCAAGGGATCGGCAAAATCATTGTGCATCCCGACTATCGGCGAGGCGATTGGAACCACGGGCACGACATTGCACTGGTGCGGTTCACCCGGGACGTGACGTACTCCGAAACAATCCGGCCCATATGTTTGCCCTCGGTGGAGTTGCTTAGCTCCAATAGCAACCGTTCACCGGTCATTGTTGCCGGTTGGGAGGAGGAGGTGAAAGGTTGGGCGTATTCCACCATTCGGCCGCAGGAACAGTGTGCTTCGTCGTATCGAACGCAGCAGCTTCTGACGATTCAACCCGAGCATCTGTGCGTTGGAGATCCACACGAGCCGAACAACTGCCGGTACACGGCGGGAAGTCCGTTGGTGCAGCAAATCAACGGAAGCTGGTACGTGCGGGGGATCGGTTGCGTTCAGCCGTCGAGCTGCGCCTCGACCGTGGGCAATCTCTACACCGACGTGCTGGAGTACGTCGAGTGGATTCGTGATAATGTGTACTAGATGGGACGTTGTGATGAAGGGAAACAAATGCTCCATTGAAATGAATGACAAATGAATTTCCTGTACATGCATGTAATAGTGAACTCTAAATAAAGGGGATTTTGAAATTAAAATGACCATAAAGGATGAGGTCTGTGATTCATGGTCTCCGTTTTATGTCTTATAAGAACATCAATTTAAATTCAAGTAATACCCAAGAAATAGGGGAAATGTTGTTGGCATTATAGGCGAGCAGCTTTCAGAAGAAATAGAACTGAGAATTGTGTTACACAGAACTCAAAACACCTAGAACTTTTCCTGGGAGTATCAGATTAATCACAAGCCGTCATTCTTTTCTGGATCAAAAATGAACTGATGTTTGAAGTTTTGAAGAGTGGTTTTTTCAAGAGGATCTTTTAAACAATATAATTACAACCATTCTCCACATGACAACCAGATCTCTGATTTTTACTCAATTAAACCGAATAATGAGAAAACTTTGATGCCAGGACGGACGTTGTCGGAGCAACGTTTTAGGATTAGTCTTGGAACTGCAAGTTCTATAATGCATAACAGTTTTCCAAATCAGTGATGTTTAATTGTAGTGTACATGTTACTTTTAACTCTAGAAGAGATTTTTTTGTAAAGTAGTATTCACCGGCAGAAAACATTTCTTCTCTTTAATGAGTAGTTATATACGAAAAAGATTTCGAGTACTTTTGGTTGTAGCTTACAATTTTTATCTTCAATCATACAATCTGAAACAAAAGCTCATTCTTGAGCGTACTTTAGAACAATCTGCATTAGCGTCAAACTGAAGAGAAAAGCTACGACAAGTTTACACGAAATTATTGAACAAAAGTTTTGCACAAGGAAAGTGTTCTAGATTCACATATATGTTGTGTGTAATTTAATTGTATTTTTCTTCCTCATATTTATTTCATCAAAAGTTAAAACAAAACAAAGCGTAAAAAATTTAACAATAATTTACAAAACTTAAGTGAGCAAAAGGCTCCTGTAAAATACATCATTTTGTAATATCATTGTTTTAATTTTCACAAAACAAAATTTCATCACATAATTCATTTATAAATCTCATTTAAACGTAATTTCACAAGCGTTAATAACCATAATGTCGTCAGAAACGTCTTTTTGTTAATTTTTATCGACACACTCTTTACGCGCTACCGATTTGTTTCGTATGACGTCTCACTCAGCTGCAATCACCAGTACGCTTCGGAATCTCGTACCGCTTCACTTTGCTGCTCCATCACGACAACACCATAAACCATCGCCCAGCAGCGCCGTAAATCTTCGCCTCACTGCTAGCGCCACATTTCAACGCACCAAATGCGAACGGCCAAATGGGTAAGAAAGGGGGAAAAAAGCTCAAACGAACGCGTAGGAGGTGTGCGCATTCATCCCAGTGCAGCTCGGGACGCATAAATCACCGACACGTTCGTACCGAGACGATCGCTTGCACTAAGCGCTAAATTACAATCTTTCCTACAAAACCGTTTGGCCACTGACAGGCAGCATCTCGCATTGATGCTAGCGTTCTGGGAAGCTTTTCTACCGGCGTGCCCGACCAGAAACACGAGTGTTTGAACTATGTTTAATGTTGCCAAACGGCCAAAGTGTGGAGGTTGCTCGTGAAAGGTTAGCACCAGTTTTGGAAGAAGATGAAAAATTAATACACACATATTTCGAGCACTTAACGGGCAAAGCATTTCTCTATAATTACTCGACAGTTTCAAAAGATATACACGCCCAACAGTTTCGTTTAAATTTGTTGCACTAAAACTTGCTCCACTCAAATGCTCCAACCGTCGACGCTCGGGTGAGTGACGACCGCGCGTCTCCATCGGTACTCACCGTGCCGCGTGAGAGGCGCTCACACACCGTGAGTGGCAGCCTTGCGAGGTGCGATAAACCGCGATGGCGTTCGGTGCAAAAGACAGTTATCATTCGCCCGCCCGGACTGACGGTAGGTCGGTTTTGGTTCGGTGTTGGTCCCAGTCGTTAGCAACGGGCGATCACTACCAGGCGTTACGAAGCGTTACACGAAGTGAGCAAGTGCGAGTGTTAGTTTAATTGAACGAAGCCGGTAAATATATCGAGAAGCAGCAGCACCATGCTTAACATATTCTTACCCAACCCTTACCGTCGCGTGGTTCGGAAGTGATGGTGGAATGGGCCGCTCGGTGCTCGGATTGGGATTGGTGCATTAATTAAATTATCCATGATCCATACATCGGCACCCGTGTACGACCGGATCGGTAACGATCCCGTACCGCATGAGACGCCGTGGCCAAAGTTGGATGTACACCGGGCGTGGGAAGTCACACTTGTTGAATTCATCAGACCAATTGAGAACGAGCGTGTCGTTGGTGGCGCTGTTAAAAATGGTTAGAGGATTGATTCAGTCACCCGGTTCGGTTTGGTGTGAGTTTTAAATGAAACGTAAAATAGGAAAAAATGTGTGAAAAAATGAATATAAATGTTTCATTGTCCTTAGTGTACCGAAGAGTGTGCCATAAATTATCAAAATAATCGAAAAATGCACTGCTCTGACGAGACAAAATGCGAACAGTGGAAATCCGTTCCGTTTCCGTGTGGAGTGAAATTTGTAAAAAAAATTGTTCAACCAAATGCATTGTGAGATACAAAAACAAAAAAAAATCATCGATATATTCGGTGTGCCTGAAGCGTCAGCTCTATGAAAAAAGGATTAATACATGATGACACGATCCATCGCTCGTTATCAAATTCGACCAAACTCCCAGTGAAACCCAGTGAAATCGGTGAGAATCGGAGCTGAGAGTGTGTTAAGCCTTTCCAGCGATTAATTGAATTCTCTCGTTGGTGATTGACGGATGCATTTTCGTCTGTGCGTGCCGTGTGGTTGGAAAAGTGTTAAATTTTATGTAAATTTGAGTGTGTTTTTTTATTACAAAAATAACAAAATCAGATGTGAAATGGGTATTCCATCACCTACGCAGTATTGTTGAATTGAGTGAACAGATAAAAAAACGCACGTACACACGAAGGACATTGATCCTTATTCGAGCGGGCGGTGGGTTGCGATGGTAACGCAGCGAACCAACGGAGAAAGTGATGGTCAATTAATTTGTAAAAATTGGCATACAATGAAAAGAAAATAAGCAAACAAGCACCCACCACCAGGTGCATCCTTCGCATTATTTCCTCCGACAATGGCGTTCCGTCAACCGTTTCGATCGTTAATTAAACAGAACGAAGCCACCAGTAGGACGACAAAAACCAACACGCCGATGGGCGACAAGCGTGCCAGGTGAATTGAATGTGTTGTTTGCTTACCGGGTGGTGGAAGCCGCCAAACGGCCCACCCCGCCCAACGGCCCAATCAACCCGGTGAGTGAATTGTACCCCGGGGTGGTCATTCAACCGAACGGAACCGCGTGCACCGTCCATTGTTCGCGCGGGGCGGAAGTGAAGCCACTGTGTGCGTGCTGGCCACTGTATGCTCAAATTGTTTGATTGATGTATTAGGTTCGGTGACATAATTGCTTTTAATAAGGGTGGAAATGGGATGTCTTGAACGAGGCATTCGGTTTGTGGTTGAATTTATCGCCAGTGAAGTGAGCCGTGCATTATGAGGCGAACGAAATCTGTGGCCACTTTGGTGAAGAAATTGCAGCTGAAGGGTGGGCAGAAGAATGTCGTCTTGTTGAGGATGGCGTGTTGTTGATTACTTGATGACATCGACCGTCCTCTTATTTATACATTATGCATTGGAAGATGAAAATGTAATAGTTTTTTGAGGCGTTGTTTCAGTAATTCATAGATAATTAATTAATTGGTTGACTAGTTAATCATGTAGTTAATTTATAGGCAAAATAAATTACCTATGTAATTAAATAGAAAAAAAATCTATGCCCTTCAGACAAATTTAGATTTTATCAGACGAATAATTATTGTAAAAATGATTTCGAGGAGAAAGTCCTCTGGAATGAGTTTCTTAATGTTAAAAAATCTAAGGGATTTGTATTAGTATTTTTTTTTTTTTTTTGTTTTTCTTGTTTTATTTTTTTTTATTCAATAGGGACAGCCTCACCGTATTGCTTACTGATCTTATCATTAGCGTCATGTATTTGTATCATACAAACAAACAACCCCACAGATTTAGGATTGATCTTTAGAAAATATTTGGCAAAAATTTACGTTGTGTTTGAAATTATGAAAATTAGTTTAAAAGCGCTCAATACTGTTTGTGAAACTTTATCACCATTGCGAGAGAACACCATTTGCAGCAGTAGCCAATTTGTACTCGTTGAATTCGGCAAACCATACTTCACTTTCGATTTCGCCAACGATCGACGCAAGATGCACCCGTTTGCGATCGAGTTTTTCACACCCCACATGCGCGTCTCGTTCACATTTGGGCCTGGTATTGGGTGGTGGTGGTGGTGGTGGTAATGGTGCGGTGTGAGAGCATTTCATATTTATTTTTCGACAACGTAAACAATGTGGAACGAGCCGGTGATTTAATGAAAAAAAAACAACATTGCTTTTAGGTAGTTAGATTTCGAGAAAAAAAGGAACCAACACCCATCTCAGATTGAACACGTGCGATAAACATTTACACGGTGTGTGTGTGTATGTGCAGACGGAAAGGAAAATACGAATCACACCGTTCCGGTACGTGCCGGCCGTAAATCGTTTTGATTCATGCACAGCATCACAAAAGAAGATAAATCCAAAACTAAACGACTTTATTTGGCAAGCAACTTCAATCAAAAGCGATCATGAATATCTTCTTTTTGTCTTAAAAATTTGAACCTGTCACAAAGTTCAACTGTCCGCCCGGTCACATAAAAGTCGAAAACTTTTCCCACTTTCCCGTCTCACACCGAGCGAGGTGCGTTTACTCGGTTCAAGATAATCCCAACCGCACAACCCGGAAAGACGATAACTTACTCTCAAATCGCACAGGCGGGCGACGTTTCCTGGAAGATACATCCCTGGTTCCCAAGACAACCTGAGTTTTGGTGAGGCGCGTTTTGCAGAAGAAACTTTTCCCTACCCCACGTCCACCACATTCGGCAAACTTTCGTGGTCCGGGTTCGGTAATCTTTTCTTTCCGGCAATCTCTGACCCCAGGCACGGGAAGCGTCGTGAAGGGTTGGAGTCTGTTTGTTATTCACACCGTGTGAAACCGCGACGCGTCGGCGGATTCGATTGATTCCGGTTCAGGCAGAGTTTTGTAATGCAATTACGAGCAAAAGTGATGAGTTGACTGCTTGAAGGAGGAAACTTTCGGCCTGCCCGCCTTCAGGAACGGTTTTCCCGCGAGGTGAAAGGCAAAAAAGAAAAA
This sequence comes from Anopheles farauti, assembly GCA_000473445.2. Classification (NCBI taxonomy): domain Eukaryota; kingdom Metazoa; phylum Arthropoda; class Insecta; order Diptera; family Culicidae; genus Anopheles; species Anopheles farauti. The sequence goes on along the minus strand of KI915040.1, from coordinate 11,729,108 downwards.
AAAACCTTCCATAAATAAAACGAACACTTGCTCGTGCTTGAAACTCCCGGGTCGTTCGACCTGGGCGACATTTAAATTGACTGTGAAATGAAACGGTGTCAAAGGAGGCGCTGTTTTTTCCTTACTGTTACACCCTTCTACCTCCTTGTAGAATCCTCGAGCACAGAAAGGTGGTTTAAAGCGGCGTTTGAGCCCAGCAACCAATGCCAGTGGTTGGAAAGAACGAGACCCGAAATCCTTCCCGGAGCACCTTATCTGCATGCCGGATGTAATTGTACTTCGGTACGTACACAAACAAAGCAAGGCTCGGGCAAGGGTTCGGGCACCGGGGGGAGGGTGGTTGGGTGATATCTTAACCACACAAAAACCGTGCAACCGTGGCACGGGTGGTTAAAGGAAAAGTTTTTATTTTGCAGTTGTGTCGTGCTTTGTGTTGTGGCCCTCATCACTACGAGCCAGCATTTTTCTCCAACCGGAACTCTTAGGGCGATGACAGCGCCCTAATCAAGAGACAGCGGGGTGAGGTAGCATACACACGCCACCCAAATAAATAAAAAAAAAAACAAAAATCACTCCACTCCAGATAACGATCGCAGCAGAAATCTGCATACCTCCGCACAAACACGTGAGGATGAGTTTGTTTGTTGATTTGTTTATCTGTTTGTTTATTTGCACGGTATCCGGTTTCCATTCTTTAAAGTTCCTCTCAGGCTTGTTTTTTTTTTCTTAATTTATTTCGCCTCACGCCTCACTGACCAATGAGAGTGGGGAGCTTGTTTTAAAGATGATTCTTGAATCGATTCCGAAGAGAAGTAGCAAACAAAGATCGAATAAGTTGAACAATGAAATTTCGCTCATACCAATAAAAAATGCTCAAAATCTTCTCGAAATCGGTGGCCCCTTGAGAGGCCTTCAATATCTTGGCAGAAGTGTGAGGGCCTGAGTCAGCGGGCCTTTACGGCACGGGCCACTTTCCAAGACGATGGTGCCCGCAGGCAAAATTCAAACCAGCGTTATTTCTCCATCCATTGTCGCTACGGCCTGCTTTGATCGACCTGCCCAAGGTTAATTAAGAAACTGATCATTTACCGACCGAGCTTTTATTTGACAGGTACTCTTCCTTTTGGCCCTCGTTTCCTTTTTTTTCCCTGCCTCAAACTTTCCCTCCTCCCGTTGCAGAAAGAGTGTAATAAGCCACCCCAATGATGGGCATGAAAGCAAATGACTAATGACTATGCGAAATAAGTTTAGCAAATTAGCACCGATTTCCCCGACCAGCGGAGGCCGGTTTCGGAGGTTGGAAAACTTTTTCAAACAACCCTTCGGAACGCCCGCGCTCGTGGCCGATACGGGGGCCGATAAATTAGGCGCGATAGGTTAGGAAAATTAATTACGCTTATCAACTGATCCGGGTGGTTCGTGTTTTGTTTAAATAATGCGCACGATCAGTCACCGGGCGGTGTATTTTCACCTGGCGGCGGTGATAGAGAATATTAATTTTGCTCACTGCCTAAAATGTGTACAACATCATCCACCCGGAACGCAAGTTTCACCGGGTAAAGAATATCATATGCGACGGCTCGTTGACGGTGACAAGCGGAGATACGCACGGAGGATGTACCAATACCACTTCCCTCCGGTCTTGCGTTTTTTTTTCCCCCGGAAGAAGTGCGACATTACGCACACCCACGGTGACACATGCCGGTTGACGTTCCGGTTGTTTGGCAATGGCGACATGGCAAGGACCGGCTCTGCTATTTTCATGCCCGATTTTCCCCCGACCAGGCGTCGGGCGGACGGAAATAAAGTGCTCCGACTTTATCACATTCGTGCGTTCTGTTAGAAACAGCCACAGCATTTATCCGCAACAAATGGCTTAACCGTGGCCAATGCATGACTGATGAGCGAGGCGCTTTAATAGGTTCCTGTGTGTGTTTGTACTCTTCGAGAGGAAAGCTTACTCGTCGCCTCTCACGCGAACCATCACCAACAAGTACGGGGTGAGGTGAGCGAAAAAAAAATAAAATAAACGAGCTTCATGGCGAACAATGTCTAGAGATTCCTTCACGCACGAGCCTTCATCCAACTCGGCAGACGCCGCACAGTTTTTATTGATTCGAATTGCTCGTGAATCTTTGATGCTAATGACGGGAGTGATACGCTTTTCACCCTCGAAACGTCGCCCCAAAATACTTGCCCAGTGCCCTAATATTTATGCGAACCCCTTGCTTCGGTACGCCTCTTTGGTGTGCCTTTTTCTTTTTTTTATAGTGGAAAATACCCCGGACGTGCCATTTCGCATCGGCTAGCGTTCCCCGGCCGCCTTCACTTTGGCCGGGGGAGGATTTTTTATGTTCGTAATGAGAGCGGGCACTGGCAGGAAATGATTTTGGGCCATTTATTTGCGAATAAATTGAGCCGACTTCAAAACCGGAACCTGCTGACGGCCCCGCAATGGGATGGGTTTATTTTTCTCCGATATTATCTTAGCGACGGAGAACGTTGAGAAATGCTGCTTTCCCTAGTGACGGCAAATCATTAAAAATATAAAACAGCAAAAAAGGGTTTAGTGGTGTTAAAATCGGGATTTAAGGCACGGAATGAAAGATTGTCTCGATTATGAGGGGATTGTGTGGGAAGGGGAATATTTAAACGGGATGGTTTTTGCTTAACAAGGGATTATTATCTAGATCAATAAGATGTTGAATGGTGCTGACAATGCAGAGGCTTTAAGTACGTTGCGTTTCAGCTTATTTCGATTTCCAAGCACATTGTTTGGATTTCATTATTTTTTTTTTACTATTGAATCTACTTATACTACATTTTTCTAATTTTTTTAGTAAATTAAAACTTGATGCATGGAAATGAAGGTTTCAGATAAAGTTTTGATGGATACTGTAGATTGAAAAAAATGCTGCTGCATTTTTATACAAAAATATATTTAAAATTTTGAACGTAAGAAAAGGTAACATTTTAAAGTTAGAAAATTAAATTATTGTTTTTTGGAAAGTTCGGAAGAAAACAGACAAGTTTATGTTATTAACTAGAAAGAAAACAGAGCAAGTAGTTATATGAACAGAAATAGATAGTAAAAATTATAACAAAAATAGATAATTTGATCTTTCGTGCATAGTTTACTAAGGACATTAATAAAGGACTTGTCGTCTAGGAATATTGAACTAACAAAATTTTTTTTTTGCATATGTCACGAACTTATTTCCATCGTTTATTTTCGTCACTTCTAAAGCTGCCAACTTTGGAAATTTATTTATGAGTTTGAAGTACGAATTAAAAAAATATATAAAGAAATTTACGAAAGCGAATTGAGAGCAAATTATTCGTTCCAATAAGAATATTATACGAAACAATATATGAAAATACATGAAGGAAACATGCCAGAGTGAATTTAAAGCAAATTACGTTATTCTCTCGTAGTGAAAATGGTTAATTTTAAAGAATAATGATATGATTTAAACTCTGAAAACGAATCAGCTAAATTCTTCTCCAAAACCAATTAATTAAAGTGTCTCAAAAACGGACATACAACAAATTCAGATAGCTAAAAATGGGCACCAAACATAAATGCATGTGCACATGTGTCACTCACACCGGATGGCATGGACGTCTTGGCTAAAAATTTGATTGTATAAATTAAATTTAATATCCAGCACCATCGTTGGCTAGGCCGTTCTTCCCATACTACCCGGTTCTTCACCTAAAAAAACATTAAAACCCATTTTCACCTTTCGTTCCAGGGGACGCACCTGAGCTGGGCGAAAAGAAAACATACCCCGTGAAGACGTGACATAAATTCATAATTCTGGGCACCCGCGTTTTTTAGTGGCTGTGCTTTTTATTGATGGCGGAAGGTTTCACCATTTGTCACGCGTAATGTACACAGCCTGGTTCCCATTTTCCAGTGTGCGAAAGCGTCATACGCCTTGGTGGTTTGTTAATTCGGGTGCCGTTGGTTTACGGCGCCATTACATGTGCACATGTTTTCTATTTTTTAAAACTTAAACTACAAGAATAAAGTGTGCTACTAGGTTCCTTCACCTTTACATGGGAAGGGTCCATGTGATAGCTTCCGTTGCGGAGCATGAACGTCGCGAAACGAGTTCTTCGCCGGAACGCCAGCGGTTGAACTTGAGTTGAACTTGCAGCCTGCAGCTGCGGCTAGGAACTGGTCGGCCGGTCGGCTGACGTCGGTGGAATGAATGTGGAATGTGGTTGACTCTTGCAGCGCCCACCCTTCGGTCGTGGTCGCGTTCAGGGTGGAGTCGTTCTCATGCGGACCGGTTCTGGCTTGGTTGGCAGAAAACGAAACGGCGCCTCGCTATCGGCGGTGGATTCTGCAAGTGGGCGGTAAATTGAGGGTGTATTCGATTAAACTACCGGCACACTGTGCCAGCAACGCACGTCAAATAGTTCTGTTGCGCACGAGATCGAACGTTTCCTATTCACCACCGTAAGGATGTTTGCAATGCAAAGTAGCTGTTGGTTAAAAGGAATATAATCCTTGCAATTAATCAAGCGTACTCGAGTGCGTGGGATTTTATGCGATAGATTGAACGATGACGCGGGTAGAATATTTAATTTGAGCATTTTTTTAGGTTCATATAACATGATATTTGTTTTAATTACATAAATTGATTTGATTTTTGTCAAGAAAGAAGCTTTTTTTTTTGGTTATAAAAAAACTAATTCTTTCAGTATTGAAATACAAAGTTAAATACTACAAACAAAAGCAGGCAATAAACAAACCGCTTTAAAATCATCTTGAACATATGCCTCGTAAGAATAAATTTATGAAACGTGATTTAAAGCATGACATAGTTAAGTTGGTTAAGGTTCCTGCGGAAGGAAGCAGGACTTTGCTATCCCTTTTCATTGTGTAAAATTCCGGGAGAAGTACAACCAAACATCGTGCTTTCCTTCCAAACTCTAGTTGGGCTGCAGCTACGTCTTAGCTCTAGTTAAAACACGTTTCGTCACGAGTTTCCAACTCGTGGCGTTTACTCTTCAAAACTTCGGCGAGTAAGTAGCGCTATTTGTTTGAGGCAAAAGTTTCACCATTCTTGTAGTTCATTTTATTTCAACCGAATCGAAGCTCATTTTGCTCGCTGCTCCAACGCTGCTGGAAGGAGTTTTTTTTTTTGTAGTGTTTGAGTCGAATCAGAGGAACAACCTCTCCGAACTTGCTGAGCTTTATTGAATTAATGATGAAATCAATTATGATTTCCACGGAAACGTGTCCGTGATGAGGAAAAGTGAGACAATACTTTACGATATCACTGTTAGTGTGAAACATTAATTGCAGTCACTCGTCAGTTGCATTTTCATAGACTTGTCAGTTACACGAAAATGAAACGTACCATGTGTTCTAAATGCCGTAAAATAATGAAACCACAATTCTCACCACTGCTGGCAATAGCAGGATCATTGGCTTCGTCCGTGGTGGTGACAAAAGCGTCAGATGACAGCATTTTGTTAACCGCCATTTTGTATGATTTCTTTTTTCGTAGAAATATCACCGCTTATTTCAACCAGGCGTGTGACCGCTAGGTGTTTAATTGGCAATTAATATGCACTCTGCGTGAGAGGGACACGTTCTAGCTGTGCGTGTGTGTGTGTGTATTTTTTGTCTTCTTCCAAGAATGCAATCAATCTAAAAACGATGACACTAAAACTGTCCGGCGTCCGGCGGTTAGATAGGGTTTTTGTGGTAAATAAGTTATGAAAGTGTGTTAAAATAGTAGATTTGAATAATAATTATGACCCTTTTGCCCTAGGCCTTAAAGAAGAATATCTAACATATTTACTACATAACTGTTACTCTTATGAGATTAAAGTTACATTTTATAAATTTTTAGCTTAAATTCATATTCAATATACAATATTTAAAAAAATTAAGCGGTGCTTCAAAAATAAAAAAAGTATTTAAAATCGTTTAAAACTGAGCACCATTTTAAAAACAATAATAAAATCATATTTATGGAGACATTTTCTGTATAATTTATGACTCTAGACTTAGACTTAGATTTCAGTTTTAGATATTCAGTTTTTGAGTGTTTCATAGTTTATATAAAAAAACTTAAATATATAAATCGGTGTAAAATAATATCCAATCCTCAAAATGAACAGCTATTGCTTACAAGCAAGTACATTTTAATGTACTACTTAAAGTGTCTTACTTAAATAACATAAAAAATAAAGTAGAATCCATCATGTCCGGTGAATGCAAACCAAACAACCGGCAGTGCTCTCGTTTGTTAACTCGAATGTTGGCTATATTAGTGTCAAATCGGTGAACAAAAGGTTGGTTGTATTGCAACAACAAAAAAGTCCTGTTCACCCTGTTCACATTTTTCCATGCGAAAGTTCACCACAACGGTGGAGCTACACACAATGGAAGAGAAAACATTGTTGACAGCGAATGCTTTCACGGCACACGGCACAAGGACATTCGCGTTCCGTGACCTTTCGCACGTAACATTCACTCACCGATGCGATACAGAGTGCGAAAATGCAGAAAAATGCAACAGATGAGTACCTAACGGAGCATTCTTTCTCGGAAAGCTGCAGCTGAAATGAAATCGGATCCACCCGATCCGCCGGTGGTTGATTGAACTATGCACCTGCTAAAGGCGTGTGTATGAATGTTGAGCAAAAAAAAAAAAAATAACCCAACAAAATCGTGCAAAATACGCTGCAATACCCGTTTTTTTTTCATTCTACTTTGCTGATGACAAAAAGTGTACATGGGGTACGTGTTTCATGGCAAGCGAGGTGTGTGTGTAGGCGATAAGGCGAGAGGAAGGGTTTGTCACGCTGCAACTCACCGGAACGGTTGATAGTGTGAATCGGAAAAGCGTTAACCTTCACCAGTGCGTTGCAGCGAATATTCTCACACCGAGAACACAATCATCTCAACGAACGAAACTCGAACGAAAATGATTTCGTCATCGGATCCTCTTCATGAAACGTGGAGCTTTTCGATTGCTCCTGATTGCTATCGCACGCTAGTGCACCTGGGTTTTTCCAGTACCAGTGTCATATTTTTCGTTCAGCGTGTGCAGTTATACACATGGCACCCCGATAAACGCAAAGTGTGATTCTGGTTGCTCGCGTTTCTGGTTGGATGGCACCGTTTTTGTCGATTTTCAAGACACTACATTTTTCACGAGCATTGTTATTGAAATATAAACTTCACTAGAAACAATGATTGTTTCTCATGAATTCTGAATAAAATGCTTGTTTGCATTGTGAGGGATTTTCAAAATTTTATTAGAAAAGGAAAAAGTAGATTTTTTGAACAAATATTGATCAAATATTGGCTGTAAAATTGTTACCAAATATATTTCAAATACGTGCATGTTTATGGGGCTTTATTAGAAAACAATGTAATTTTCAGCAGTTTAAAGTGGTGTTGTATATTTTCTATCCTCACTTAAGCTTGTTGGAGAAATTTATGCAACATTCAAAATTTCAGTAAAATTGAACAACTAAAGGTAAAAGAGATTATCGGATTGCGAGGTGGTTCTTCGTAACTATATTTTTATTCTCCATTTACTCTTTCGAATTTTTTTCTCCTCTCATCCACTGTTTTCATGATTATATTTCTTGTAATTGCAGCGTTAATTATTTGTAATTTATCATACGTTTTTGTTTCTTTTTTTCAATTTCTTATCGATAGAAGCTTTACAAATAACTAATATTTGTCTTAACAAACATTATTTATTTTTAAATTCATATACCAATTATTTCACAGTGCTTTTCGCTCCAAACACTGTTCAGTGCTTTAAGTGCAACACTTTTGAAAAAATAAAACACTAAATTTTACTGCAATAAAATGTTTTATACAGCAAGCAGTTCACGAAATGTGAGCGTAAGAGAATGTAATTTTTACAAGTACATAAAACAGGCCGCTCGTGGCCAAATGCACGACCAAATGCAACCAGTCGCAACCCACTCCAACATAATTGCTGTGACGTAAAACTCCATTCAATGCGTGTTTTTTTTTGTTTTCCCTGTTTACTACCATTGCGCTCTCTTAAAAACTCCTCCCCTCATTAAGTGGAAGGGCTTGGTGGAAGCGAAGAGTTTTATGGATGGCACGATGGATATGAATGCCAAATTTAAGCGCGCAGATTTATTTACGACCAGCGCGGTAAAATTTACAATTTCTTAAACGAGGCCCCATAAATCGTGCCGATGGGCAAGCTGTCGCGTCACGCGTTTTATCATCCACCCCAAGCCCAAGCAACCGGCCACCACCCCCGGCAACGGTCGCCACCATCGATCGAACGCGAAGAATCGTGTGTTGCGCGCACTCTCAAAGGAAGAGGGATGTGATCTCTTTATTTTATTTCATCATGCAGAGTCGCAGCTCTCTAGCCCCCGACTTCCGTGGCTCATTAACTTCCGGCGTGATGGCCGATGGGATGGGATGGGATGGGTAAGGGATGGGACGAGATGGGGCGGGTTGGGTTGGGAACGATAAATGCCTACACGCTGCTTCCCCCGCTGGTAGCCGGGTGCGCGGGTGGTACGGAGGAAAAGTGATACGCTTTCAACGTCAATACTACACACCCCACCTCACCCTACCCCACTCTACCCATCAGGACGGCGTGCGTATATTTTTCGGTCGCCTTTTTATGTGCGTCAGCGTGCGGTCCACGATCGATCGGATTGGTCGTCTATCAGTGAAATTGGATTTTCCTGCTATCATCGGCTGAACGTCCGGTGGCGAATATTGACACCGGCGTAAATAAGGGGGCCGGACTGGTGGTCGCTTATGCACGGATGATTTATACTGGCCACACGGTCGCGTGATGGGTTCCTGCTGAACGGAACGGAACGAAACCTACCCATAGGGAGCTTTTAGTGTTGAACATTAAAGTACAGGGATGCTTTTGATTTCATGCAGATGCGCTGACTAGGCTGGGAGATGATGTTTGTAAGCTTAAATTTGGGACCCTTCTCAAGATGAGTTTAATATGAACGTCTCCTAAGCCTGTTTGTTGTGATTCTTGTTGAATGAATGAAAACATTATTAGGCATTTGGAAATTTGGTATGACTTCTGAAAAAAATAATATTAAATTAAAGATAAAATAAAAATGTAAGCACAATTTACAAACATTAATAGCTGATAAGATAATTAAGAAAAGAATGCTAAAAATAATAAAAATATTAACTACTTTTCGAACAAAGATATTGAAAAAAATATGTTTTGATAAATTTTTGTTTATTATTATAAGAAATTGTTTATTATTGTTTATTAATAAACAAAAAATTCTATTTATTAATAAATAAAAAATTGTTTATTATTATTAGAAAGATTAATCAGAATAGAAAATGTTCATAAGCTAAGGTGCAAACGAGTTTCTTTGGCACAGAAAACTTGCTGATTTTTACAGCTTCTTTTCAAAAGCTTTTCGAAGCATTCAAGTTGAACTTATTGTGTTTTTATTGTGTTTGTTACCTAGATTTGCTTACTTTATATTGCTCTTGCGTAGGTAATATAATTTTTCAATCTTATTTACCTTATCTTTATTCTCAATAACAAATTCTACATTGCTGGCTGAAATGTGACCAATATTTAGACCATTTATTCGCGAAGTTTTTATGCGTGTGATGTTACTTATAAATATAAATTGAATAAATTAAATTTCACCAAGATAAATAGAAACGATTGGCACAATTTACTAGACGAATGCGACTCGGCTGGCTCTCCTGTCCCTATTATTCATCACTTCAAACAATAATAATGAATTGTAAATGTTGGTTCGTAATGAAATTTGGCATAATAATAATTTTAAAAAATGCGGAACCCACTATGTTTACAATATAACTGTACAGCCGTTACACCGTTGATAGCCGTTACACCAAACCGTCTTCGGCATACGAACGCCAGAACATTAATGAGAACCCCGGTGGAGATGCATTAAGAAGATGAAAAATTTCTTTCACCACAAAATTAGCTTTCGGCCCCAAAGGACACCGAACCTGCTTAAGTTGAGCGAGCGAACGTTGCAAAAATAGAGCAAAATGGTGGGCAAGCAGGAGAAAAAAAAGGTTCATCTCCACCGAAAGCTCCAACGCCATCGGCCACGTAACGCCGGTGACGTAAGTGAGCATTATAATCGGTAAAGTTTTTTTTTTGTTTTGTTGTAAAACTAATTACCCCCAAACCCAATCCGGCCAGTAATTCCATTAGCACTCGCAGCGTACTGCGGGTTGAGCGGGAGTTTGTTGTTTTTTAATCGTTTTCCTACACCGTGCACATCCGGTGCGTCCTTTCGGCTAAATTAACCACTACCAGCGTCAAGCAAGGCTCCCCGGTGGACCGTTCCGAACAGAAACGTGGAAGGATGCGATCAGAAACCGCAGTGGTGGTGGTGGGGTAGGGTAGGATGGTAAAAACAACACGTAAAAAGGCACTATTCTATGAAATCGGAAAAAAGAAGTGTAAATAGCGGTCGCTAGCTGGCTGACTGCAGATGACTGGAGACGCTTGGGTCTGTAATCCTTGCCCTCGCCTCGGGCCCCAACCAACGGTGGTTCCGAAGGTCCCGCACCGGTATCGCTATTTATCACACTGCGGTTGGATTAAATCATCAGACAGGGAGAGCACGAGTGGCTTCTGTCGCCGTCGGCGCGACCCACGAAAGATGCGACGCGCAAAATTGGAATGATACGAAACGAAAAGGGGGAGGGGTAGCAAAAAAAAAAAAAACGAAGCAAAAAAACTGGATGAAAACTAACCTCCACGCAAGCGAACGCAAACATCGCGGGAGATAAACGCAACCGCGAGAGACCGCAACCGCGCAAACAACCGCGCTGGACCACGGTGGGTGGCACGGTAAAGCAAACTCTACACGGACGTGACGAGCAGGTGGATGAGGGAGGGTTGTGCGATGTAGTTTACACGACAAAAAAAAAAAGATGAGAGGCTAATGAGACGACGCTTTACTACTGCATTATAGTGTGCTCATCGTCGACGTCCGCTGCTCGGTTGATGGCTCGGTTGATCTCTTATCTTTCGGTGGTGCTTCCAAGGCAGCGAAAAGATGTCAAGTGATAGTAGGTTACCGAATGGGAACACGCTCGCTCGCTTTGAGCCGAATCGGTACAACCGCAAATGGAGCGCAAGAGGCACCGTTCTGTGCGTCGGAGATTTTACTTTAGTTTTGTGTTTTGTTTTGTTTTTTTTTTTTTTTTGCTCCATGGCTTGCTACTAACGATTAGTGAATTATTTATTTTACCATTTTTAGACGGATTGTCGCCAAATTTCCCACTAGATAATCTCAAATGTAAAAATGAATGTTCTCAATCAGGTACACATTTCATTTCTATGCTACATTGCGTTTTTATTCCGCTTCGAGGCAGCATGATTTACTTTTTGGGTACTAAAAAAGTACAACATTGCATACTTTTAGGCTGGTAAAACATTATTTGAACGAAACGAATGATGGACTACGGTTCTCTCTCTTTTCATTTAACCTTCGGGTTACGCTGTAAAACGTGTGGGGTATCCTTGTATAAACTAATTTTGGTAGTTACCACTGATTTTAAGGAATATTTTTCTAGGTAGCGTTTCTATCTCTTTATTTTTTTTAAATTAAAATGTATTTTGTCTAATATAAATGTATTTTTTAAGTGTTATAAAATTGATATGGAAACTAAATTTCAACCCAACTTCCATAATTTCCATTCTAAATTGTCCAATTTCCCATTCCATTCTAAATTGTTAAACATTGCTGAGTGTCGTGCAGCAAGGTTTAAGAAAAACATTCTGATAAAACTGTTTAGTAAATGTTTAGTTTAACATTTACAAAGCAGTGCAGTTTAATGCGCCATTTTTTGAGGCAATCCAACGAACTTATCAAAAAATGGCTTGTATATGAGGTAAACCATCTCCCTGATCGTGCTGATATGATAATTTCCTTCTTTCTTATCCCATTCCAGCATCCCGGACCCGCACATGTTAACCGGTCAGCCTACCTTTCAGGCGCAGCCAGTGACGATACGATCCGAGGAGTGCGTTTTTATCACTCTCACGGAGTTTTACGATCGTAATATTATAAAAAAAAAGTAACGTGCGAGAGGGGCCCACGGCTGTAAAGTGCATTCCATACGTGATAATGGTGTAAAAATTACAACACGGACAAAGTTGTGCCGGGTTTTCGTATGCAATTGACGTGTGA
>KI915040.1:11635294-11716798 GCA_000473445.2 Anopheles farauti | reverse complement strand
AAAAAAAAAGATGAGAGGCTAATGAGACGACGCTTTACTACTGCATTATAGTGTGCTCATCGTCGACGTCCGCTGCTCGGTTGATGGCTCGGTTGATCTCTTATCTTTCGGTGGTGCTTCCAAGGCAGCGAAAAGATGTCAAGTGATAGTAGGTTACCGAATGGGAACACGCTCGCTCGCTTTGAGCCGAATCGGTACAACCGCAAATGGAGCGCAAGAGGCACCGTTCTGTGCGTCGGAGATTTTACTTTAGTTTTGTGTTTTGTTTTGTTTTTTTTTTTTTGCTCCATGGCTTGCTACTAACGATTAGTGAATTATTTATTTTACCATTTTTAGACGGATTGTCGCCAAATTTCCCACTAGATAATCTCAAATGTAAAAATGAATGTTCTCAATCAGGTACACATTTCATTTCTATGCTACATTGCGTTTTTATTCCGCTTCGAGGCAGCATGATTTACTTTTTGGGTACTAAAAAAGTACAACATTGCATACTTTTAGGCTGGTAAAACATTATTTGAACGAAACGAATGATGGACTACGGTTCTCTCTCTTTTCATTTAACCTTCGGGTTACGCTGTAAAACGTGTGGGGTATCCTTGTATAAACTAATTTTGGTAGTTACCACTGATTTTAAGGAATATTTTTCTAGGTAGCGTTTCTATCTCTTTATTTTTTTTAAATTAAAATGTATTTTGTCTAATATAAATGTATTTTTCAAGTGTTATAAAATTGATATGGAAACTAAATTTCAACCCAACTTCCATAATTTCCATTCTAAATTGTCCAATTTCCCATTCCATTCTAAATTGTTAAACATTGCTGAGTGTCGTGCAGCAAGGTTTAAGAAAAACATTCTGATAAAACTGTTTAGTAAATGTTTAGTTTAACATTTACAAAGCAGTGCAGTTTAATGCGCCATTTTTTGAGGCAATCCAACGAACTTATCAAAAAATGGCTTGTATATGAGGTAAACCATCTCCCTGATCGTGCTGATATGATAATTTCCTTCTTTCTTATCCCATTCCAGCATCCCGGACCCGCACATGTTAACCGGTCAGCCTACCTTTCAGGCGCAGCCAGTGACGATACGATCCGAGGAGTGCGTTTTTATCACTCTCACGGAGTTTTACGATCGTAATATTATAAAAAAAAAGTAACGTGCGAGAGGGGCCCACGGCTGTAAAGTGCATTCCATACGTGATAATGGTGTAAAAATTACAACACGGACAAAGTTGTGCCGGGTTTTCGTATGCAATTGACGTGTGATGTGTGCGGTGTCATTGGCATTGCCGTGGTACGTGACTTCGCTGTGATCGTGTGATTATTGTGTGTGGTTGTGTGTGTGTGTGAGTGTTTTTTTTGTTAACGTGGTGCAGTTCATATCTACATTTTATGATAATTTCCAACTGAGCGAGTGTGTATGTAGGTGTGCATGTGCTTACCTGCTGAATTGGATAGCCCAATTAGGTTTATCTAGCTTCCCGAGAAAGAACGTGTGCGTTTGCCGGTTAATTACCACGAGGTAAAAATGTGGATAGGGCAGTGATTGTTGCCTGAAGCTTTCCGGAGGCGACCGGGAGGTCAGACACACACGCACGCAAAACCAAGAAAAAAAAAACAGACAATCCCCTCTTCCTTTCCCTATCCCTCCAACCATGTGGGAACGACCGAGATTCGATCGAGCCCGGTAAAAGTCGATTCGGTGGCAGCCGCGTGGTGCTACAACCGTGCCCAATCTTCCCGCGACCGGACGGACAACCGGAGAAGAAAAGCCCAGATGGAGTCGTTCGTGGTGAACGCGACGGCCGTCGCGTGGTCCTCGACCGTGGCGGAAATGTCTGGCAGTACGGCGGCGTTGCTCCTACCGGAAAGCGCGTACGGAGCCACCATGTCGCTGGATGCACTGCTCGAGCTGGGCTTCGGACCGGACGGCAATGGGACGACGCTCGAGTACGCGACCAATGCGACCGGTGGGATGCCCTTCGATCCGCCCCATCCGTGCGATCCGTCGAGCGAAGCGTTTGACTGCCCCGTCGACGAGTTTCTCGTGTACGCCCGCGGTCCCCGGCGGATGCCACTGTTTACCGCGTTGCTGGTAAGTATCGGCACGGCTTTTCCTGCCGTTTCCTAAATTTGGTCTAATTAATTGCCATTTCGATTAATATCACCGTTAATTAACGGCAAACACATCCCCCCTCCCAGCTATGGGAACGATTCCGAGCTTGCGGTAATTGGGGAAGCGTGCCCGGGGAAGTGCTTTCTTTGAAGCCGAAATTGGAAGAAAATCTTTCCGACCCACGTAAGGTCGCATGGGTCGTGACAAAACGCTATTGAATTAATTTGATTACGCCCCTGGAAGCGCTGCAATCGGTGTGACGCGTAATGGCAACCGGCGTAGGAAGCGGCTCGCGTTAGTCGCGGCACAATTTAATCTACTCGGGCATGAAAATAGCATCGAGAGGGGCCAGCAAAAAGTGAAACAAACGCAAAGCGCATCTCAACACCCGGATGAATGTCACCCGGTGCAGCGGTGGAGAGCGGGAACGTGGGCAAAGTTTTTAATAGCTTTCGGAATGAGTTCAAATTAGTTTTGCGACTGGGATACGGATGAACCAAGCCAAATTATGGACGGATTCGGGTCAAATAGATGGCACGAAAGGGCAAGAACAAAAAGGAGAGACGAAAAAAAACCTACAACGCTTTTAAGGTGTGTGCTTTGCGGGGCTCCTAGCACAAGATCACTCTTACCAGGTCCAGTGGTACTGGCGACCTATTTAGCGAACCTTCCTCCGGCGCTGGTTGCTAGTAAAATTTCCAACGAAAACGTCAGTGGTTGCTAAGCTCTCGGAATCAAAAACATAAAAAAATAAAGTAAGACTTCTCTCGCTTTGGCATATGCTAAAAATCTGCTCGCAAATAAGCAAACCAGCACCAGTCCATTCGAACAAGCTGGCGACCACTAGGGCCCCACCGGGAACACTAACCTAACGCCGGGACGCACTCAAAATGGCGCGAAATGGCTTTCAATGGCGATGATAACTTCACACCGCCGCCACGTTTAACACTGCGGATAAGCAAATCGCTCCCGGCCACCTAAGTACGGTTTCCCGGTGAAGCGAAACGTGCACCGGATTTTATTTTTGTTTTGTTTCACCGGCTCGGCAAGTTGTAAAATGGTGGCGCTAGTTGCGTAGGTGAAAACTCAGCATACAAACCGGGCGCAGCGCAAAATGGTCGACGGTCGGCGGCAATAAAAGTTCGACACATCCTAATGCGCTGTTTGGGCAGCGTGTCCGTATTTGCTTGTAAGCGGATTTCGTTCGTTATAATGCTCGGCCGGTGCGGTACTTTCGGTGGTTCGCGGTGTTACACCTTCTGCCATGGTTACTTGGACCTTTTCTTCGGACGCATTTTTAATAGCGACCTCCATTGTGTACTGCGATGCGGGCGTTGTGGTGTGGTGGAAATAACTAGAAAAGTTTCCTTCTACCGAGTTTCGATAAAAGCCAATTTGGTTTGGGCTTCCAGCGGGTGGCACATCTTGGAAGGGAATAATTATTATTTTCGGAAGAACGGTTACTGGGTATGATTTGGAAGTGAGTGAGTGAGAATATGAGAATAATCGTATCAATCGAAATAATCGAGTGCATTTGAAATGTATCTTCAAATATTTTCAAAATTTTCTGAAAACCTTCTTTGTAAATTTGATCAGCTCAATATTAAACTGTCTCTCAGAACTTGAACTTGAATGTACACAAATTTCCAGCAAAAGGCGAAAAATGAAGAAATATCAAATGACAGTCTTCAGAAAAAGAAGAAAAAAGGGTTACAAAACTTTCTTCCAAAGCAAATAAAGGAAATGAAAATACGAACCCGTCTATTTGCCCTTATGAGATTTCAACTTATCCAATCTATTCTATTCATCTTAAAAAAAAATCTTTAAATCTTACAGTGTCACTATAAAGCTAACTGTTTATACATAGCATTGTCTAAAGCTCGAATCAAATAGCATGAACACTGAACCATAATAATCGTCAACTTTAAAGTTCGTCATAAATCCAGCCCTTGTCTTCGCCATTCGTTCTAGAATCCTATCCACGAATGCATACCGTATCAGTAGGCTGAACAAACACCCTAATGAGTTTAGAATCTGATTTGATGCTATGGTAACCAATCAATTTAAGCCCGATAGTGCGGAATGGTTCAGCGAAATGGAAATCAGCGTGTGCATTTGATAGCGTTGTTTGTGTCATCACCTTTAATCTGCATTTATTTTCACAAATGAATAAAAATAAATATGTTATTCAAATTCACCCATAATAGCAGATTGATTGGCTATGAATTCTCATAATAACTTTCAATCATTCTTCACATAGATAATTTGCATAGTGTAATAGTTTACATAGCTTTATGATCGATCGTTGTACGATAACAATTCCTAATCCCACACAATTATTTTGGAATCTAGCCAGCAACGGAACACGTTATTTCAGTGTAAAAAAAATCCATGTAGCCATATCAGATGCAAATTCTTGCCATTCGATTTTACGAAATAATTACTTACTTATAGTGCGGAATGCTCGAGGAATTTTCCACATACTCACACCTACATCTACCACTGACTGCACGGTGAGCGCTGATAAACAAACGACCGAAACAACCGCAAACCGTCATAATTAACTGGCAAGTCCGTTGTGACCGGTTGTGCATCATCCAGACGTGAAATGATCTCTCGGCACGCAGAAACCGACTGTCCACCGGCTGTATCCTGCAACGAGCCAACTTTCACACCGGTCCTTGCGAAATACTCAAAGTAAGAGCTTCTCTCCTGGACGCTGGTGAGGCAGTCAATGCATTACAGCTGAAGGTGATGCGAGGAGTGTGGAAGGCAACAATTAAAGTGAAATACCTTCCAAACGCCCCAGCCACACAGTACGAGTGCGGTTGTTTATGTGCTGAAAGGAAAATTAATGGTGATCCGCCCGGTGATGCTGGAACGAGGATAGTATGGCTGCCATGGCAACAACCGAAGGCACCGAACGCCACGCATCTCGGTATGGCATTATTTCGCCTAATTCTAGCCCGTCCAGACGGAGGTGTGCACCCGGGTGGTTGGGTTTGGGTTTGTGGGCGGCCGCTTAGAGCAAGCGAGATGCTGTTGACTGTAGATAGTGTTATCGAGACGGCCTCGTACGTCCAGCTGCGGTGTCAGTGGGACGACATGAGAAAACCTCAGCCCGCGTGGTTTCCATTACGGGGTTGAGTTGGTGGGCGCGAGCAATTCGGGCGTCATTTATGATGCGATTATCATCCCCATGGCAGGCCCGTTCGGGGTCGGTCCCGACATCAGGGCAGGGAAGCGGCCCAGTCAAGGCGAGCCGTTTGGAGGCTAGTATGAGTTGATTAACGAGTGACCGTGATGATTTTCTCAGCTTCGGTTGAACTGCTTATTTGTGGTGGTTTATTTGTGAACTTATTTCAATTTCTGTACTATTGAAATATTTCGAAGGGAATATTTCGTAGGGAAGCAATCGTGTAAATTTTCCGGTGGTACTACTCATTCAACGGTTTAAATCATCTCTTCCCTACAAGGCAATTTGCGGTCCAAGCAACACAATCGTTCCACTTGCATTGATGCGCTTATACGCCGCACAACTTTACACAGTGGGAAATCCTTTCCCCAACACATAATTCACAGCTGAACGCAACGATAAACACCACTATTGCTACTATCGGAAGTGATTGCTGCGCTGTAGACAAACGGCGAACAACAATACCTTTTGCACCATCGCAATGTGCTTCGGGCAAAACGCTCGACATATGCATTGCCGTTCAACTTTTATCCATCGTCCCATGGTCCACATGGCCGTACCATCGCTCTGTGTCCCAGGACCAGAGCAGGTTTCCGTGAAACCGACACGGTAAAAGTACAGTTCAAAATTTTAATTAGTAAAGTTACGCCCTGCAGCTGCTTCGGGAAACTATTGGTCGCCGAAGGCAGAAAGGAAGGAGATTTGCCGGATGCATTTCGTTTGTGGTTCGTGTTCGCTCACACACAGCCGTGCGGATAAAGGAAAGCATGTTTCTCGAACAATGCGTGTTGTTCTATGGACCTTCTGTGGTTGCAATTGCTGATGCGTTCAATTTGAATGTTCATTTGCAGGAAGACTAGGCAATTTTCTTTCCACTACAAAAACCAACATCGTCATAGTTCGTTTAAGTGAATATTTTAGGTTTTGCGATCGAATTAATAATAATTGCGATATCACCATTGTAATATTCATTTCAATATTTCAAGAAAATAATCCAACCGTGTATTGAAAAGTGGACACATCGCCCATAAGCACTTACAGCAGTTCTCATATTTCAAGGATTCATTCCAAGGCAATTTTTGATGCTGTTCAGAACAAATTTCTGTTTTAAAATGATCATGGTAATCATGAAGCTAACCAATATCATTAAATTTTCGCATTTATTTAATAATATAATTGAATTTTTTGCATTTTTTTTAAAGAATTGCTTGCATACTCCTAACCCCTTGAACCATGCTTTATAAACGTCATTATAACGTCAAACTGTCAGTTAACAAGACAGGAACGATTGACAATCTTCAAAACTAAGTGCAACTAATTAGCGTGAACCGTTTTAGAGAGATCCGTGGCTAATCTAACTATGCTGCTGCTTTTTGAGCCGTTTTTAACGAGTCTCATGCGTATTGCAATAAATTTACTGCCCTTTTCGGAGAGAAACAAAAAACAACCTTCTAAGAAAGAACCAATTAAAACAGCTCATTTCATGAAGTCCCGATTTTTATTAACTACCTTGGAATTTGCCAACTCGTGTGGTTTGGTGTGATCTTCAGGGGAAAACCCATAAGCTACTGGCACCGGAGTTCCCAGCCACGTTCACGATTCTTCGGATGGAACAAAAATCATCCAAACCAACCGTACCGAACGCGACTGCGTGATTAATTTTCCGCACATAATGTTCGCGTTTGAAGAGGGCAAAATCAATTTGCGCCCAGATACGCACGGGGAACAGTAATGGCAGTGTGAAATTTAATGGAAATGGGTGAGTTTTTCTTTTCCGCATTTCGCGCACTCCGTCCTGTTTCCCGCCCTTTCCCATTTTTAATTCCCTTTTTGCTTCTCCGGTGCTTTTCGGAGCGCCGGAAAAGGGCTTTTAAGTCACCGTTCGTTCGCGGTTTCGTTTTCCCACTACCGGCGGAATAGTAATAAACATAAACTTTTCCGTTCTGCTGCCAGCTGAACAGATTGCTTTTATTGCGTTTCGATTTTAGCTTCGGTGGCCCGGGAAGGAGAAGTGGCCACCCAAAAGGCAGGAGGGGTAAAGTTTTCATCGCTCGCGATTTATCTCGTAACTAAAGCGCCATCCGGTACGGGGGTTTATAAGAGCGCTCGCAAAGTGTTTATTATGACAGGATGAAGCGATTAAAAGGGCATTTGGGCACGACTGTGCCATAGCATTTAATGAGGTGCCAATGGTTCGTGACTCTGTTGGTGGAGCTTATTTTTGTGACCATTTTTCATAGTAACGCGACACTTTTTGAGTTGGTAAATTGAATCGCTACTCTCGTTTCAGGTCACGATCCTGTTCGTCGGTATTCTGGTGACGGGCGTGATTGGAAATTTGATCGTGTGTCTCGTGATCATCCGCCATCCGTCGATGCGTACCGCCACCAACTACTATCTCTTCAGTCTAGCTGTTTCGGATCTCATATTTCTTCTGCTAGGTAAGCAACAGATTCCGACACAATTTATCACCGCTGTCTTCCCCAGTGGGCGCCTAAAAACACTGGAAAAAATCACCTTCGAATCCTTCGAATCACCTTCTCGAAGTAGCGGTTTTAGAAATTCGTGCTTTTCACCTCACCCTCTAATCAATTACGAAAATGATTTATTCCTCTTTGCTTCGTACGTTTCTCTGAAATTTCCACCCAAGCAGGGTTCCCTTCCTTTCCTTAATTAATTAAACCCAACCGAATCTATAGTATCTATTTGAAAAAGATTTCTCCTCTATTTCACTGCAGTTTGCTTCATTTAATACAGATAATTCCCATCCCGAGCGAACAAACGACGCTTCGATAGCAAAAATTTGTACTTCTTACCAACAGAAGGGTTCGTCGGAGGTGTTTTTCTTTTATTATCCCAACTTATGAAAGCGCAAACACGCTCGTCCATTAGACGTTCATCGAAGCGAATGATTTATTCGTCGATCGGCGAAAAGATATTGGATGAACGATACCATGTAATTATTCATAGACACTGTGAAACGGTCGCATAATGGATGAGAGAAGAAGATGCACTAGAAGGGAAGGAATGAGAAAGCATTGCTTTATGTCCGCTAGCTGTAAAAATAAAAGCGTAGAATAAATCTTTATAAATTCGACGAGATTTTCATTTGTTAAAAACTTCGTTTCAAGAAAAATATAAATAAAACACCGTTGAGAAACGAACCGAGATCGCACTAAAATCATTTCAACAATTCCAAAGTAAGCCTTGTTCAGAGCCTTCTTAAGCTCCACGGCACTTGCGGACACCGAATTCATGAGCGTCCTTTTATCGAGGCTACCAATTGTGACACGATTTCGTTCATTCTTGCCTCCTCTCCCACCGACCGGCAGCATTCCAACATTCCCAACCGCTTTACAGGAAAGCCTGGGGAGTGAACCCTTGTCAAGCTGAGTTATGCCTCACCGGTGGGTCCGTGACCTCTACGGCGTCCGAAAACACAACTACATCGGTGTACTCTGTACGATGTATACATTTTAGGAGATAGAGTTTTAAAACTTTTTTGCCGGTCTTTAAAGCACCCGCAAGCGACGGAACGGTTTTCTACAAATGGTTTCTCCACCGAAAGCTTAACAACAAAAACTCACGTTTCACAGTGCCGAAAGGCGTGTGACTTCGTTTACCACAAAACCGACAAAAGTCATTTTCCGGCCCGCTTTTCGACGAACGCGTGAAACAAGCCGGAACGGAAACGGAACGAAAGTCGATAGTAGTGACAGAAGGACAAATATCTTGGATTTATGAGCTTTGGTCAGCATTCGCTCGGTGTTGGAACGAGCGTTGGAGGTGTTAGCGTCCGGCATGAATTTCTTGGGCAAACGAGCGCATTTGACTGGCTGACAGCAACGACATCTTCTTGGTGTGCGTAAAGGTGTTAAAAGCTTTCGAAGACAATCAGAAGAGTTACAGCATCTTTACACGGCTTTGTTGTGGCAATCATCGTATGCTGTAAGACGCGAAAATCTTCCCGGAAACATCTCGTCAAATTTCATGCCCGTATGCATTCAACGAAAAGCTGTCCTAACCGTTTATTTTGTTCCAAAATTTGAAGGACGCCGACTACTTCGCTTCACCGCTTAACAGCTCCAACAGGACCAATTTTTGTCCGTTTGACTTGTTTGAAATTAATTCGCGAAGTAAGGATCCAATATCGAAAGTCGTACGTGGAGCTCCAGGATACCATTAAAATGCCACAGGACCACACCAAAGTACGCCACAATCATAAGCTGCTTGGAAACGATGCTCAGGACACAGCGCGCTAACAGGACGCTCGTTTCGATGTGAGCGCCACTGGCAGACAACGGAAGAGGAAGCAAAAAAAGAAGAACAAAACACCCACCGTTTTTAATATGCTCGCCGGCAAGCGGCTATCAAATTTCAGCAATTTTTTCGAGCACACGACAAGCAAACCTTTCCGTGGGACGGAGCGTAAAGTTTCAAATCAATACTCCATCCCGCGTAATTGAGTCGCTACGAAGCCGCAGACAAGTCGTGTCTGTTGTTTGCGTTTTTCGGTTTGCCCGGCCAGCTTTTCCGCGTGCCGTTCGCGATTTGTTCGACTTATTATTGTTCCGATGGCCCGATGGCGGCCAAAACAAAGTTGGCTTTTGACTTTTCGGTGGTTTGATATTGTTCTACGATGTTTATGCTGCATGGTTTGTTTCTTGTTTGGTGCTGTCAAACCGCTGCTAATGGCGTCTTTCATTTCCCACTTTAAAAATGGCTCCCTGGCAAGAGCAGAATTTAACTTCACCAAAACATCCAACCACAACAGCATTTGTTTGTGCCAAACCTCAAGCCTATTGTGTTTCGACGTGCGTCTTCTTTGGCGAAGCGGTGCCGTCCCGTATCAGAGCAACCACAAATCCTCCCACGGCAGACGGGGTTTGTGGTCTTTTGTAGTTTTTCTCTGTGTTTACGTGGGTGTGTGCATGTGTGTGCGGTTTGCATCCGAATTTAAGACCAATTTCGAGACTTATCGGGTGTACCATGCTTACCCGGCTCAGGCGAAGGTAGACGACCCTTTAGATCTAGTTCCCCTTTGCACAACGCTGCCACGTGCATTGGGCGTTCTGCGGTTAATAGATGGGCAGCCTATAGGCTTCGTCCATCATGTAATAGACTAAAGCAACACCAATTTGCGTTGAGGTTTGGGATTTGAGGAGCGTTGTGTGAACGACAAAGCTCACCATGGCCGAGCGGATGTAACGAACCCGTTCATTGGCAGGTGCAAATTGATCGATGAAGGTCCGAGCTTAGGTCCGAGTCGGAGGTAATCAATTACGGATGCTCTGACCTGTTTCATCCGACGGCAAACGGATTTCCTGGCGGAAGCTGAAACTCGACTATAAATTTATATTCGTATTTATTAATTTTTATTGTGTAATATTTGTAGCAGAAAAAACAGCATAAAGGAAGCGCTAAAAAGCACCGCTGAATGATGAATTTAATACATCAAAATCTCCAGGCAAAAAGACATCAACTGAACGGCCGGCATTCAATATTTGTATCTCGTTCTGATTTTCCAGGAAAAAAACAGTTGGCTGTAGATTCGTCCTCGAAGTTTTATGGTTTCAACAGTTCTCGTTCGCTTTCTGTTTCGATCCAGGCTGCTCCTTTATGCGGATAGAGTAGCATATTCACAGTTAAACATTAAAATAATATCCGAGCGAATAAAATTGCAACACGTTGGCTCATATTGATGGTGGGCTATTTTATCCAATTATCGAATTTTCCTTGGGAGAACTCTGACTAAATGATAGTAGAGCGCATATTGAATCCAATATCCAATTTGCAATTCGATCGGATGTGCGGTTGGAAGTTTTATAATGAAATGGGAGTTTTTTTAATAATCGATTTTTTATTAAATTTATCTTTACTACCTTTTTACGCACTTTTACTTCCCAGCCGCGGTCTGTAAACATTTTTCAACATTAATCGCGTTCCCATCTGGTAGCCTGCTTTTAACACTCTAGATTAAAACTAATTAATATTTACTATCATCTCCGTGAGCGCAGCTGTTTGGAACCTTCAACATATCTATTATTCAAGCTCAACGAACCCATTTAGTTGAGAAACAACTTTTAGCGCCACTTTTTCGGAATGGAAGATCGTCCCCTGGAGCGTTTTTCACATTTATTCTCTTCGGTTCTTTCACTCTCTTTCGCTCTCTCTCTCTCTCTCACTCGAAAACTTTCTCCCTTCACCCTCAAAAACACGCTTAAATCGACCACCACAGCTGGTTAGCGCTGGCCATGATCCCTAATCGTTCTGTCATAACCGCACTAATTGCCCCCAACGAACAGCTTTCGTTGGTGGTAAGATTAATTTTGGCTCGCCGGCAACACGCAAACTAGCGTGCGAAACAAACCGGAAGCAGCAGTGAAACAGATACCCAATTTCTTTCGTTGACTTTTGCCATCCAGCTCCACTTGCGGCTGTAGCTTTAACGTTGATTTCAACCGTTCCAGTCGGGGCCGGTGTTGGCCTCGTCATACGAGAAGACGCTGATGATGCCGATAATGAAATTGTCGACCTACCGGGAACCGATAGCTATCGGTGGTGGCAATGACAATGACGACGGCGACGATGCAGACGACGTCCGGAGCCTCAAGCGTCGAGAGGCTCTTTGGCAAACCGAGAGCAACTTCGATCCGTAGGGCGCCCATAATTGATCACGTTTTCGTTTTCCCGGTGAGCAACCTCCAAAGATGCCGCCCGTGGTTAGCCTAGGCCCCTTAACCCCGCTAGTAGGCCACTTTTGTACGGCCCCGTTTTGTGTGTGTTTGGCTGCTCATTGTGCATGCAGCATGACGTCGTGTCGCCCGGGGGACTCCGGGTTATGCTTTGTTCGGGGTAAATTAAATCACTCTCCTACCCCGGTCACATCAACCACCTTTCAGGGCGAACCGAAATCTAACGAAACCAACCGTCGTATGCGTCGTGCGCTGGGTTGTTTTTTTCTTTCGCTTCTGTTTCCTTTCGCAGCATGTACCTCATCTCAAATTGATTCAAAAGGAACTTCCCAAGCTTCGAAGCTAGGCCGAATAAAGTCGACCTAACGTACAAAAAAACTAACAAAACGTTGGTTTGCAACCTCGCCGTGCATGCGAATCGTAATTGAGTTGTGCTTTAAAAGGGTTGAATTAAGAGCCTTTACCGAGCCTGCCAGTTTTATTTTATAGCTTTTGTAATGATCAGCTAATTACAATCTTTATGGGAAATGAATGCAATTGACTCAAATCGGATTGAATGAAAGAAGTAGCAACGTTATTTATGCTTAGATTCTTAGCTTTAAACTGTGAAAACTATTCTCTGAAATAATATCGACAAATTGGTAGTAATTTATTACGAAAATAGCCAGTTACAATGTTAGACATAATTATTTTTTATGGCTTATATCGATTACATGCATTTTCAATATAATGATTTTCACGCTATTACCGATTTTTTCACATTATTGTTCGATTTATTGTCGATTTTAACTTGAAATTTTCTTTTTATTTTGTTTAAATTCTTTTGAAAATAACAATAATAATAATATTAATAATAATAATAATTACTACGTATACACTGTTTTTTGCATATATAATTTTGTTAGCACATAAAATCTACTAATTAAAACCTATAGAACTTCTGATTTGTAAGATTTTTCATCAAAATAAGAAAGATAAAATATATTTTTGTTATTATTACTTTGCTATGCTACTTTCGGCCTTTGTTCGACGTACATACTGAGAACTTAAATTTAAAATTCGGTCACACCAGCAACGCATTTCATGTGCGAAATTCAATATCTTTAAAAGCTACCAATCTCATTGTATCGGATACGCATGTTTAGCCTTCACAAGTCCATTCCATTTAGGAAATGTCGTCTGTATGCTTCCGAACGAACACATTCCGTGCTGCAAACATGCCTTCTAATACAACGTGCATTCCACGTTTCGATGTAGTCATTCCACCACCACGGACACCATCGTCCGGGAATGGATTTCCGGGTACAGCAACTCAACAGGTTCATTTGTGTCATCACATGACACGCTCAGCATCGTTCCCTTTGCCATCAGCCGCAGGAAGGACCAAAAAATGTGAGATATTGCCCACACACTGCCGGAACGGAGGTGGAACGTCCTTGCTATCGCTTCATATGGATGCCTTAATCGGATGCCTTGCCTTCAAACGTGTGAAAAGCGTACCAAAGCGTACCCGTACAAACACACACACACACCACGGTCGGCATTCCAGGACCGAGATTCCAATTCAATCGCTCCACTTTCCCATTTTAATGGAATGGTAACTCGGGAAAACCGCGCACCGGAACGGGCGCACTTCTCGCGATGAGCTGCCAGGAAGGAATCCGATCCACAGCGCTGGTCAGCGATGCGTGCCCGGCCCCGAAGGGTGCGAAGGCGATCCGTTTTCACTTTTAATTGGAACACAGTGGGCCGCACAGTGAGTTTCAATCATTTCAACCCACGCCCCGAAGGGTGCTTCAGTGCGTCCGCACCAGACCGGCTGCCAGACCGGGGGGGCGATCGGGGCTCGTCCCGGTGAAGGTGAAGTGCGTACGGCGACGGACGCTGGGCACGCGAGGGGGAGGGGGGGGGGTGGCCATACAATGGTGGAGATGAAATTTCGCCCATTGCCTACGCCGATGCGATCATGCGAAAGTGGAGTGTGCTTTCTTTTTTTCTACTCTCTTATTTCGTCCATTTGGCTTTGGCTACAAAAAGCGCCACGAGCAGCTTTTTTGACCGGATGCTTCGCATGCCTGGCATCGGGAACTGACGTCTGCTACGTAGCGCCCATTCCTCCCGCTTTGGGGGATGACGGTGGGAGTGAACCAGCTTCATGAAGATCTTCTTTTGAAGGCTGCTGCCGGTGCTTCCGGAGTGCATGAATGAGATGAACCGGGGCGCCCATCCAGGAAGTGGTTGTTGTCGTGCTGCTGGCAACTCTTCAACCGTTAGGGATGGGGAACATTGTTCCGCAAACAAAACAAAAAATGTTGAAGAAGCCACTGCTTCGGATACATTCGGTACGGTTGCTGGTAAAGCTGTTGAGCCTACAGGACTCCTATCACTTTTTAACCCTAATTGAGTTTATTGAATTTCCAGCGAAATTGTACACACCCGCTAAGCGATATCCTTGTTTCACGCGACGCTATTGACACACACACACACTCTAATAACGGCGGCGTAATTAATTTCGTAACGACGCTTGGAGACGCTTCGTTTACCGAATCATGTTTGGTATGATTTTAAATTTCCCAACTGGATTAACGCAGGACTCGATGCTGCAGTCTGCCACTGTGGAGTGGTCGTTTTTTTGTGAGAAAAAAAAAGACATACAAGCATCCAAACATACACACACACACACACACACCTGCGCGAGCTAAGCAACTTTAACAAGCGCCAGTGTGTTTGAACTTCAAAGGCAACCGGAAGCAGGGTCAGAAAAGTTTCGCCCGTTCGTTACATCGTCAGAGCACACAAGGATGCAAAACGTGTCACACACTCGGGGTGCTCTTGTGTGTTGGGACTTTTGCTTCCGGAAGCACCAAAAACAAAAAGCATCTCAAAGCGATTCGCAGCAGTAACGAGGAGAAACGAAAAATCTCTTTCGATATACCCAAGCACCGGCGGTGGCTTACGTCAGTTTGGTCGAGGAAAGATGGTAAAGAAGCGTAAACAAATAGTTTGTCATCCTCCGCAGCGCCCTCTAGCGAATACATGAACCCAATTAATGAAGTACCGGGCGGCTCCATCGAGTGGGGAATTTTTCCACCGCCTACTTCGTGTGCCAGAGAAGAATCATTCGTAAATTTTGTTTTAAAATTGCCCCATATGGTTACGTTTGGGTTGTTTTTCACTTAATTATACACACAATCAAAGACTATAATCTTCATCGAATGTAGCCATGCTTCACAAACTGTCTCTCGTATCTTTCTCATCACTGTCGGCGAAGAGAAGTGTCACCCTTGCACCCTGTGTCCCATCTGCGGCCCGTTCAATCGGCAGCTACAAAGTCATGCATATATTATGCCACCATTGGCATTCGTACGATCATGACCGAACAGCCGGAACGCAACACTGCACGGGACGCGTGTCTTGCGCTGTTCGCATACATAAATAATCATACCCTGTCGATGAATCGTAATCAAATAAGATCTTTATGTTATTGAATGTCTTCCGAACGGATATTGCGCCAACGGAATCGGGAGGCTACGCCCAAATGGGGGAACTTCTCGAAATCACGCTAACACGCCTATTCCCGTACCGTACGTTGACGGTTGCGTGGGTCGCCCTTCTGCTGTCGTGGATGAAAGGATTAAAATTCCATCGTTTCGTGTTCCCGGATGCTCCGGATGCTGAACCGAACGCCACCTGCACAAGCCGAAATGAAATCAGCTTAGGGCCGGAACATAGGGGAGGAGATTCGATTTCTGTGGTGCGCTTTTGGGAAGTTGAATCATGTCAATAGTTTAACCGGCGGTCGCTGAACCATGTTGCCCGTGAGTTGCGATGTGATTTTGAGGCTTCACAGTGATGGATGGTATTTTTTGGAGGACATTTCATGTGTACTGCCCGAATGCTAGGTAAAGGATGGTTATAATAAGTACAATTCCATTATTCACTTATCGGTTTGGTGGAAAATCGTGCATTTTTCGTATATAATTTAAATGAAAGTTTTTTAAATGAAAGTTTAAATGAAAGTTTTTTAATAAATTGTTTTTAATTTTGTTTATCAAAATCTTCTCAGAAAAATATGTTATAAAAAAGTACTATTTTTATGTGTACGCGCTTCTAACATTGGAATTTCCCGCTGTAATTCCAGCATTGGAATTTGCATTCATTCTCAAACCTTTCCATTATAACCAAATAGTGTACTAAGGCTTCATTTGTGAAACCTTTTGTCCATTTTTGACCCACTGTCTTTTGTTGTTTTGAAAATCTCAAACGTCAGTTTCCGTAAGGTTTGTTTTGATTTTATGACAGTCGTTATTCTGGTAGACATTTTTAATGCAAATTGCCACCGAATTCAAACAATCCTCACATAAACTGTATTTTTTGCTTACCTAGTAAAAGCCTTATATATTGAGCTGAAATACGCTTTACACTTCATTTTATCATATTTTTTTGCGTCAAGCGCTCATGCTGATCAAAATAGCAGTAGTTCTCAGTGTCCCAAATCGTTTCTCCCACTCTCCCACCGCCAGGACTGCCGTACGAGATTAGCCTCTACTGGCACCAGTACCCGTACAATCTCGGGCTGCCGTTCTGCAAAATCCGTGCCCTCGTCTCGGAGGCCTCCACGTACGTGTCGGTGCTGACCATCGTCGCGTTCTCGATGGAGCGCTTTCTCGCCATCTGCCATCCGCTGCATCTGTACACGATGTCGGGCCTGCAGCGCCCGGTACGCATCATAGCCGGGCTGTGGATCGTGAGTCTGCTGAGCGCGGTCCCGTTTGCCGTCTTCACCGACATCGATTACCTCGTGTACCCACCAAGTACGTTACGGGCGAAATGACGCCAACATAATACGAACACTAAATCCAGCAAACAAACAAAACCAAAACAAAAAATACTTATATATATCACCCCACTCCATTCTACTACCTCCCCACAGCGAACGAAAAAATACCCGACTCAGCGTTCTGCGCCATGCTCAGGAATCCGGAGGGATTTCCGCTCTGGGAGCTGTCGACCTGTCTGTTCTTCGCCTTCCCGATGCTCATCATGGTGGTGCTGTACGGGCGCATGGGCATGCAGATACGATCCCGCACGCAACGGACAGCCGAACTCGGTGAGCCGACACACGGACGATCTCGGCGAACGTAGTGCCTTTCCTTTTTTTCGTTTCACATCATCAACCTCTCCATCTCTCTTCGCAGGAGTTCGCAACGGGTCGGTTAATGGGCCATCGAGGATATCGCAGTCGCGGAAAGCCATCATCCGGATGCTGGGTAAGCAGTGTGTTCCACTCATTGCCATTTGGCTCATATTCGTTTCCCATGTATCATTTCTCGCTGAAAGCGTTGCCTGTTTTTGGGAGATGAAAAGGGTGGGAGTACATCTGGTGCGTGGTGGTAAGACGAAAAGAGAAAAATGGCATGACATTACGGGACAGATTACTAGATTCTGCTTGTATGTAATCGTATGCATTGCACAGTTGGTGAGCGTATATTAAATAAGGCTTTTCTGTCCAGTGAAGAAATCTGAGGACGATTCCTGAGTATGAAACAATTCAATTTCGGAACTCAATGTGACCAATTGTATAAATTGATACACAAAAAAATCTGTATATCACAGTTTTTTCCTTCTGAAATATTTTTTTTCCACACAAAACAGTGAGTGTCAATTTTATTGTTTTTAAAGGTATTCATAGCTCAGAGGTAATAAAAATAATATGATAACATATCTGTGACAATTTTTCTATAGTAAATCACCAATTATATAATTTCTATGATAATGTTTTCAAAATACATGAGTTATTTTTGAAAATCTGAAGTATCTGAAGTAATGCATTGAAAATTGGCACATTTATCAAACAGATAAAGACATCTTTTGTATCCAGATCACTTAACTCTCTCTCTCTTCTTCAAACTACTAATGGAACGCTTTATTTGGAACTGTCATACAGGTCAAAAAAGCGACCACCGTGTATAACAGTCTCGAAAATCTTCCAATCGTTTGTGCCCACGGTCGAAACACCACCATTTCACCAAATCGCGCTACAATTTAAGCAACTTCGGCAATGACCATGCGGCGCAATTTTATCCTCCACTTTGGCACACAATTTTCACCACATTAATCGACCGTCAGCCCATTAGACCCGTCCCAGGTGTAATGGTGCGCATGGTCAACCGCGATAGCGATTCAATTTGCAATCAGCTATCCGGCCAGGTGTTTTCGACGGGCGTCTCGGTAGGGCCGTTGACGATGTGCTTCGATGACCATTAATATCAATTGCCCTGTCGCGAGTGAGCGAACGAACCACCGATGCAATTTGATAGCCGTTTCGAGTTCTTGCACTGGACGGTTTGGTTTTCGTGCGAAAAAATTGGTGAACACTTAGCAAAGGCAGTACAGGTGCTTATCAGGGGTAATGGGTGACAATACTTTCGTTCACATCACATTATTTCAATCACCGGAAAATGAGAATAATAGAAGGAACGATGGAAGCTAGATAAAGAAAAACTATTTCCAGGCTCCGCTTAGTGGGTTTCTATTTGGTGCAGTTCAATATGCCGAGAAAGAAAGAGCCGATAAACAGGCAACTATTCTTCAGCCTCTCCCAAAACCGCTAACGGCATCCCAACCACGTAGCAAAAAGGAAAAAGGAATATTGCGACGTGAGAAAACGGCTAGTGCTGTGAAGATTCCGTGTAACTATCGCCACCAGCCAACACGTCTTGAGCACGATCATTCAGCACGCAACTATGGAGATGGCCACTCTCCTTACCAGTTGATGGAATGCATCGAACGACCGACGAGCAACCCGACAAACTAAAGCGTTGGACATTGTGTTGGTTTTCCTTCAAACTAGGGACGAGACGGGCTCGTGTTAGCCCGGAAAACCCACTCACCGCTGGGGGAAGCTGGGAGTGCGAAAATTGAATAGCTGACATAAATCAACCCAGGTCAGCCGGTTGAGCCACGGTCGGATATGACCCATGGCTTCCGGGTTTTCCCCGTCGCCCGTCCGTTTGCCTGCCGACGTTACACGAACGATGACAAATGGGGGTAATTTAGGGGTTTTTCCTGCGTGTGTTTTTTTTTCGTGTGCTACCTCATCAGTTTCGTTGCTCCTTTTTGTTGATGAACCGGGTGTCGCATAGTTTGGGGGAAGAGGAAATGGGATTAGAAACTTCTCGGCCGTTCCAGGGGAGACGCAAGACTCCATGAAAACGACATTGGACGCCCGATGGAAGAGAATGGGAAACAGTAGTTGCTTCACATCTTCCAGATTATTGTGATTAGAAGCGACAAGGTCGAAAGCAGCGCTAGCGTATCGGGAGAAAATTACAATGGCCTACTGCGAAAACCCATGTCCCGAGTATAGAAATATGCTTAAATGAATAATTTTTTCGCATGTGGTTTTTTTCCATTCAAATAAACAATCACTGCATTAAATTCAAATTATTCTGACATGAAAAAAAAACGAGCACAACGTCTACGGAGTATATGTCCACTGTTCCACCCACTGTAACGCTCGGGCCACGAAGCATCCAAGCAACCATGCGCGCGAAATTGAACTTTCCATTGTTCGCGCAGATGGACGAAGCTTGCACGGTTGTCATCTTCATGAAGTAATAAATGCAAATTACATGTTCTCCATCTAGCAAGACGTCCCCTGGACCGCTGGAAAGAAATGGGAACGATGTGGCCCATGACAAATGGGCAAACTCATCGCACCAGCTGCCACTGGCGCGATTTTAATTCTATCAGATTCTATCTCCACAATGTGCCTCATCGTGGTGCGTTTGGTAGCAAATATTGCAAAATACACGACCACAGTTAATCAACTTCCCGAACGCTGTTTTCCCGCACTAGGCACTTTTTTTTTGTTTTACCCAACCCGCAAGTGTCGCCCAACCGTGTGCGTTGCGTTTGCCGTGTTTTTCATTTTCCACTTTGCTCCCGTTTCAGCTGCCGTCGTGATAACGTTCTTCGTCTGCTGGGCGCCGTTCCACGCGCAGCGGCTGCTGTTTCTGTACGCGCGCGAGTGGCAACACTTCAACACGGTCAACACGTGGCTGTTTTCCGTGGCCGGCTGGCTGTACTACGTGTCGTGGTGAGTATCGTTCCCGAGGGTCGTGACCTTCGTCGGCCATCGGCGGGCTTCCAGGAGTCCAAGCAGTCCGGACGATTTTAATTGTTTTTCTTCCGCGTACATGTTTGTTTGCTTGCCATTACGCCGGTCTGTTGAACCGCGCCACACCCGGAGGGCCCTAGCCGGCTGGGTTGGACATTAAAGACTAACGCTGGTTCTCGTCACTCGCCAAACGCAGAAGTGATTGTCCTGGAAAGATGTCCTGGCAAGAAGTCCTGACGCTTTCGTGACGCCAGGGTGACGATGGACGGTTTATCGATTGCCTATTTATCTAGTCCATTTTCAATGACCCACACTTACGCATACACCGACACAGCGGGTAAACAATTTATTGGGACTTGATTCATTCTTTTCCGCCCCGCCGATCCCCACCGGACCCTTTTATTCTAATTCTCTTAGAGTATTTTTAGATCAGAAAGCTCATTTTTTCCGGGCCCCTGCGACGTGCTCCAATGGATGTGACACGTGGAAGCCTCTTGAGAGTCCCGTTTTCCAGTGCGTCCTTCCTTTCCCCAGCATACGGGACAAGCGTGCGTTCGACTCGCACCACCAACAAAAGGGCACCAAATCAAAGATACAATCATCGAAACCGTTCCGATGCCGGTTTCGGTGACCTTTCGTTATTGATTCGACGGTCCTTTTACGGTAGCACGATGGGCGCATGAAATGGGATGTGTTTACTCAGTTGTCCCGCCTATCGGGCGAGCGAAAACTCACGCTAATAGACTTGTTGACCTTGGCATCATGGATCATTTGATGCACGTTTAATCAATGCAAACGATGCTATGCCGAGTGCTGAACGAAAGTTGTTTGTTGTGCAGTGAGCCACTTTTTTGCACCCAAAAAAGGACACTGTTAGTCGATTGATTTCGTTCCACATGCGTTCCAATGCATATTTATCAGGCAGTTTCCTATCAATCATTGGGTTCGAGTGTTATGCTTTGAGAGAATAGCCAACACGGAATGTTTTCGTCACAAATAAACCCTCCAGCAACATTTCGTAAAAAATACGAAGGTTTTTTTTATCATTTTTTTTGTATAAATCATATATCATACCATAATAATACTTTAAGCTTTTATAAAATGATGATGAAGTGGAAACATAAGGTGAAATTCTTTTTTTCTATAAATCATTTTATGTCACTTCTTATTTCATTAAATTTCATAAATTATTTCATTATATTTCATATTTCATAAGTCACATTATATTTCATAAATTTTATGCTAAAAACTGCCCCAAATGGTTAAAAAATAATAAATGGTTTTAAAAATAATTTTCGAAGGGTATCCTTAGGTTTTTTTCACGATTTCCTAAAGTATCTCATTATTTTTTTATTTATCGCCCATTTTTGCACTTTCTGCACAATTTTAGCATATTTGGTTGCATATTTTTACATTTCTCAAATGTTTTCGAACATGTTTGATAATTTTAAATTGTTTCTCTTAAAAGTTTAAATTGTTCACTTTTGTTTAGATTTTTGACTGTTTTGCGAATATTTTAAAATGCAAATATTTTGAAGTTCTGAAAACATAAACATACGAGAAACCAATATAGAATTATGATACAGATTCAGACTAGAAGCAGAAAAATTATATTAAAAAAAACTAGAAACTTCTCGTAAAAGACGCTATGCTGATAGACAAGAACAAAAGTTACGTGGTATAACAAAAAATAAGAAAAAAACAGATCTAAAATATATTTGGTGATGTTCATTTGACAACACTTTAATCAATTAATTAAACAATTTAATAATTTTATCAAAAAAGCAAATCAAACTGTTGAAATATTCCGCTGAACCACTCTCCAAGTTTGCAACAGAATCAACAGCAGTTCATGAATAGCTTTTTCAAATTGGCATCAAACATTGTAGACCACTAAACGTCTCACTAAGCAGTAAAATATGGTTAAAATCTACCACTACTTCCCATCGCCGCGTTCGTAAACAAAAAAGCATCATCACCGAACATATTCACCAGGGATGTTTGCGATGAGCGTGCTTTATTATGCAACTCTGCGTTAAACGAGAGTGGGTGGGGGTTTTCGCATTCGGGCTCGCGTAAAATTTACAGATAAATCTCATTACCATTTGAATGGGAAAACTTTTTCTCACGTCCACTTGACAGCATAAACACGTCAACAGAAAAAAAAGCAAACGGGCGATGATGATGCGCCCACCGGAAAACGGTTGAGCAAACGCGCGTTTGTCGAAAATATCTCGGCTCGGAAAAAATCTCTCATGAGACACCGTGAAACGTGTTTCCTGGAACAATTACACGCGCCTACGCAGCGCGTATGTTGATGAGGATCTGCAATCGCAAAACGGCACCGACCGGTATTCGTTCCTTCAATGTGCAAACGCTCGGGGAGGAGCAAATTTTGCGAGTGTGTGTTTGTCGAGCCTGGCAGAGCCTACTGTGAACTGTGTTTCTCTCCCCCGGAACATTTCGGTTCATTTTAAATGTTCATCCGTTTTTTGTTCAATGTTCATTTTCGTTGTTCTAAATTCTCCAAGGAAAGACGCGTCGTCTCCCATACACACCGGTGGAGGTTTTAAATTTCCGCCGCTTAAAGGGAATCAAAAATCACAACAAAAGCGTAAAATAATCTCCCCCGGGTGGCCACGTCGGCTGTGGCGGCTTGAACCGGGAACGCAACTTTTTGAATTGAGAAACAAAATAAATTAAATTTCATTAGAAAACATTCAACCGATAGGATGGATAGAGGAAGTGTAATAAAAAAAAATTTTTTCCCTTAAATTTCAATTCGGTTGCAAAGGACGTAAAGCACGAGCAAATAAACACAAAAAAAAAAACAATTTTTCACCTGTCCATCTTGCGGACATGTTTTGACTGGATTACTACAACCGAATCAAACACTCCAACCGCTCCGAACGGAGAGACGACACCAAATGCCGGCATGATAAAGTTGCTCGATTTTTTTTTTCAAAACAGGAAAACTTCGCTTTCCAAAACTTTTGCCCTTACCTTTATTCTTCTCGGAAAGCACTAGCCACACGCAACGCGTCCCTTTGAACAACTCGCGCTGACAACTGAGCAGGTGGAAGCGATACTGCACCAGCTGCGGATCGGTTTGCTGGGCGGCGGTGGTTGTCGAATAGAAAACAAATCGACAACAAACGTTCCCGAGCGCGGCCCGATAATACAGCGAAGCTGTTGTACTGCGTCGGGCGCAAATTGGTTTATGCAAATGAGTCACTTCATCATGGCCGGTGGTTGGGCGGCCAGTCGTCGTTAAGCCGTCTAACAGCCTAGGCGCAGGTAACGCATTCTAAGGCAGCCGAACCGAGCTGAGTTGATGGAAAACTCTCACCCAACCCCTCCCCGGGGGACATATAAAAACTTGCGCCAACCTCCTTCTAGGAAACTTTCCATTCGCTCACCGATTGAATGCAGCCCAGGTGTGAATGGGTTCCGTTACGTTCGAGCGGGTTCAGGCATTTACCTGAATTTTAATAATAACGATCGTAACAAAGTGGTGCAAATTCCACGCGAAAAACGCGCGACCATACTTTTTCGGGGTACCGGAAACGGAAAAGGGAAGGGAAAGGGAGCATGACAAACAACAAGCAGTCCGTGCTGCAATGGAAGGCTATGGCCTGCTTGCTCGATGGTAGGCGGCTGTTAATATTGATGGCAAATTGGCGCATGAATCGGTCACGCTTCGACACGCCGAATGAGCAATCGTCATTAGACGAAAACGACATTACCCACCCTGGAACACGACGGCTAGGAGCTAATTGACACCTGAAGCCATAATTACATTTAACGCGCATGTGACACCAGCACATGGGGGAAATCATTAGAGCGGATAATATTTTGCCCGCGACACTAAAGCCGATTATGGTTTTTTTTTTGCTTACGATTGTGTTTGCTAAGATTGCTCCCAGCGAAATGGACCAGGAAGGGAAATTTCGATAAAGGAGCTGATGGCAGCAAAGATTATGTATATTGATTTTGTGAAGGAATTTTTAACGCTTGACTTCACTGCGAAATTATTAAGCTCAAAGGCGTTCATTATTAATTAAACGTTTCACTTTTTAATTCGCGTATTAAAAGCACCATTTCTATTTCAATCACCTGCTGTAAATAGCTTCATCATCATCGATCGAATTTTACGTAATTTAATTTCTAACAATACGAACGAAACCAACACCGGAGGCTTTATTTTAGCACACGTAACACTCGAAGCTGATACCTTCGTATTCGAACAGATAAATTTGCAGCATCGGCAGCTGTGCCGTCACGTTGCGTGGCACGATCAAGCTGCAGAGACAATTCTGGTACAGATACATACGTTCCAAGCTTGGCGGAAATCGTGGCGCGGGCGAACCGAACGAGAACGCTTTGATCATGTTCGATGCCAAGTTGAGCTCGCGAAGGTGCCGTAGACTCGCGAACGTTGCCATGGTGATGGTGGAGATGTTGTTGCCGTTTAGCATGATCCTGCTCACCTGGCTCAGTTTCTCCAGACAGTCCGGTGCCTCCGTCAGATGGTTCAGGGAGACATCCAAGCGTTCCAGGACGTTCAATGGGGGCCACTGGCAAAAGTTTAACTGCGACAGACAGTTGGACGCGAGCAGCAGACGTTTCAAATGGCCCGTGCTTAGTATACCCGTGAGTGTATCGATTTTGTTGAAAGAGACATCAAATTTTTCCAGCCACGTAAACGTATTAAACACCTCTAGATCAACCGCTTTCAGCTGATTGTATCGCAATGTAATTATTTTTAGTTTTGATACGCTAATCGTATTTCTAACACCCAGCACCACTTTCAGCTTGTTATTGGAAAGCACGAGCCGAGTGAAGTGATCGAAGGTGTAGAATGATTTCAGATCGAGCACATGAAGGTTCGTATGCCGCACGTCGATCTCGCGAATCGCTTGCAGCGTAACCACCGAGGGATCGATTTTCGCCAACGGAGCGTACGCGATCGATAAGTGCTGCAGATGAAGATTATCCCTAAACCAAATCCCAGCCAGGTGCGTCTTGTAGAGCGAGATTTTTCGTACCGTGCTGAGATCCGATAGGTGCAACCACTGCAATACCTTCGATTTGTAGATACGAACGTGTTCGAAGACGGTCGAGCTGTTCAGGAGCGAATCTTCTAACACGCTGACATTTACGTTTCGCAAAACGATCGCTTTGTTGGTGACATTTAGCTGCGCTAGCACCGAGAGTCCATCGAGCGATGGGTTCCAACTATCCAGCATGCATTTGTTCGATGGCTGTGGACATATTAGCTGCACAGCATGCGTGTGAGACAAAGTGCATCCTAAAACCAGAAGACTGTAAATAGAGAGCAAAAAGAATCGAAGCCAATCTTCACACAATCACACGCGAACGCTTTCGAGCGAAATATTTCAACCTTGTGAGAATCGTCAACGACATTGACATAGCGATCGTTTGGAATGAACTACAAGCGAGCTACAGTTAGAAACATCGTTTTAACAGGTGATAATGAGATATAAATTGCTGTGAAGAGCGTCAGCAGTACGTAAAATAAACAAAACAACAGCAGTGCGGGAACGTCCATTGTTAGAAACGAGTGATTGTTGTTACAAACTGCCATTTATTTTGTCTGCACAATGTAAAAAAATATTATAAAATTTGTATTTTAATAGATTTTTGAACAGGCTCTGGATTAAAATACATTATTTACTTACCATTAATCGTTGTTTTTCCTTAACTTGTGTTGATGGAATGTAAATTTCTGTAGTAAAATTGTTTGTCGTGAGATGGCGCCACTCAATTATGGTTGAGAGGGATACGTTCAGTTGCTTGGGGATAATTTCACGATTCACCGTTCGGAAATAATTTTTTTTTTAATAAATTATGCGTATTGTTCTTTTATTAATATAACTAATTATTGTTTAATTCATTGAAATTTCTTTTTTATCTAAATTCATATTCTACCGAAAAAATCACAATTACAACTGAATAAATCTGAATTGATATCTTCTAGGAAAGGAATCCTGTTTTTGTTTTTGGAACACTCTTCGTTTGATATTTTAATACAAAATTTTGATTTTGATGTTGTAAAATTACTATATTCTTACGAAGCGTTTTGAGCTTGAAAAGCATCCCTATTAAAATTTGTATCCCTCATTTACGCTGTAAAATGTCATTATATTATGTTGAAATGTTGTAAATATAATCGAGATAAACTCCATTCCCCTCTCACCATCCCACTCACACACTTCGCATTCCATTAGGAGAAAGCGGTTTTGATCTCCGGAGAACAACTTCGCATCCATCAAGACCTCATTAGAAGGCAATATTCCTTACGATGTAAGCATCGTTCCCATCTACCATGACGGGATCGATTTCACGGCAAACACGGTGCCTTAACGAAGAGCTTGCTGACACATTTTTATTGTCTTTAGATTGCCGATTGCACGGAAGCTGTCTTCGATTGAAGCTACCTGCACCGAACACCGGTGTGCAAACACTATCGAGTCACCCGTTTGTGCTTGAACGGTGCACGTTCTCGGGGCGTTCGATCTCGTTTCTCTTCTATCTGTCGTTGCGATACTAACCTAGCCTAGATTGAAACGAGTTTTCGATTATTATTTTTTTATTTTTATATCATCCACCTACCGTGGGTGGGAAAGGTAAGTAAGGAACGCAAGCAGTCGGTAAAAATATCTCACAATGGCAGTGTTTGCCTGGCTTAAACCGAATTTTTTCCAACCAGAAAACCCGTTACCGGATGCGATCTTTGACGAGGCGCTGCGGTTAGTCGTTGCCATCCCGGGCCGGGTTTGAGCTCACAGGGAAAGAGATGAGCGTAGGAATGACATCATGACTCTAAACTGACATCCTTAGAATATCCTTCGCTATCTTTCGTGTATCTTTTCCGCATGCTTCTATTCAACAACAAAACGCGAACGAGAACATGCAAAAAAAAGCATTTGTTCACACGAACCGGAAAACGGAGGAAAATTGCGTAACCGCTTCCCGTGTTCCGGGTTTGGCAGCCAAACACGGTCGGTGTTGTGGCCGTGGTGACGAGGTGAAATTATGCAAACGCGTTTTGTAGCTGAGCTGAGGTAGAACGACAGATGGAATGGAGTTAAAATATATAACAAAGAAAACAACAGCATTCAGTTTACGCCGAGCGAATGAAATTGCGAATTGATGCTGCAAACTGTGGCATCGTTTTTATTTTATTGTTTTTTTTTTTGTGTAAAGGTAGAGAAAACATTTAGAAAAACAACTTAGTTTCACTGCACTGGTTCTTTGTCAAGCAAACGTTTATTTGAGTTTTCTTGAGCACCGAAATTTCATTTTCAGAATTTGTCAACTTGCTTTCAACCTTTCAAGCCGACAGTGAAAACTGCAATGATATTTTTACGTATGTTAAAATTATTGCTTATACCTTCAAACTTTGTTTGTTTAAACGATGTTTTTCAGTTTTGTGAGCTTTTAAAATTTGTAAAACAGCAACAAAAGGTGAAAAAATTTATTGTTTTACCTACTTGTTCTAACATGATTTTGGTATCACTCTTTAAATATGGACCCATAATTATTATTTATTGCCATTTTGGCTGTTCTCGTGACTACAATTTTTATATTTTTAATAAAACATAAAATATTTAAACTTTCATTTATTATACATTATTTCAATAGTAGTTTTTATCAGTTAAAAATAATAATTACAAATAAAAACAAACAAAATCTTGATGAAACACAAGCCAAATAAATCTGCGAAAGAATCTTCATTTGCATTGTACTTTTTGTGAATTTTAAATTGTAATAGCTCTAGTGGTCGCTAGTTGTGTAATAAAACAAATAAACACCTTCCATTCTGCTCGGTTTTAAAATTCTCCAAACACTTCATGCGCTTGCCTAACCCTGATTTGCAGAATTCGTTCTCACGTGGGGAACGAATTGGTATCGCCCCGGGTACCGGGACCGTGCAAGCTGTCGGGAGTTTCCCACCCTTGCGCGACATATGTTTCCTTCACGTTTGATTTTTATTTATTTCCTCCCGGTAGTGGAAAGTGAACGCACGCCTTCGAGTAAACTTTCCACACTAAACGAAAACCAATTTCCTGATCCTTCCGCCAACGGGGAGCCACGATTCCGGGGCGGCCAGAAGCACCCACGTGCGACCCACACGCTTTTCCACCGGCTCGTCCCCGTTCCGGAACGCTTGATGCAAATTTCATTCGCCAGTAGCGAAGGGTTTCCACGAAAAGTTTCCACCGAAAGATAGGCGCCATGAAGGAATTCGCCAAGGGCACACACTTCGGTTGGAGAGAAAACGGTCCGCCGCTTTCCCGCGAGTCTCGTCGCAGATGGGGTAAGGTTGGGAAAACTGCACCACCAGGGCCAGCGGATCCGAGAACCCGGCGTGCCCGGCAGTACGTGATAAAATCGCATCGCCTGCTATTTGCATTCCATTCTTCCGCTCATAATCTCCGAGAACGGTGCGGAGGAAATTCTCTTCCACCAAACTTAACCGCCCGGCGCCGGTGGAAAATTCAAATAATGGACAAATTACTTCCACCCAGCCCAGACCGTGTGCTTTCACCACTGTTCGGGGGAGGAAAGTGCGTGCGTTTTGAGTTCGGCAATGGAATAGCAATGAAGTGTTCGCTTGCCCACCGTTGCATCGTGCACGATCTTCTTCCGTGTAACCTTTCGCCTTAGCGATAGAAACCATTTCCATGCGCTTTGGGAACTGGGAACATGCGAATGGGCATTACAAAGTTAACAAAAAACAAAGCGAAAGAAACGCCTCCATTCTAGAATCTTCCGGGAAAAGGGTGGAAAAGTTTTTGCCACTAGACTCGTACGTAGGCGGGTCGGTTTCGGAACAACTTTTCACATTTCCCGATATCGGTATTGTTACAGCCCAAAGTCAATTGATTGGATTTTGATCCTATCACTGTTTGAGCCAACCGTTAAGCCTAGTGAGATAGTAGTGTTTTTTTTTGTTTTCGTTTCTATGCAAGCGTATCGTTTATTTCAATTTGTGCTATAAAATCACTGAAAAGCATCGCTATCTTTGTCTATTGGTGTGAAGGTTCACATTTTACTAAATTCAAACCGTTGTCTAGACTCATTTTTTTAATTAAATTTCATTTCATTTTTAGATAAAGGGTTTTTAAAATAACCCCCCCATAGACGAGAGGGTAAAATTTTAATGATATAAACAGTGACAGTAAACCTTCGCACGCTCGAGTGCAAACTACTTTCTCCAAACCCAATAAAAATAGAACCATAAAACAAATCCGACTGAAACACTCGCTATCATACATAAAATCAAAACAAAAACAAGCTTCCGTCATGCATCTCTCGGAATCATGCCTCGAAGAAGCTTTAGATAACGTAAAAAACTCCATCCTCCGGTTTGAGGTTTGCAATAAATTTGTAATAAATTCTACGAGCATGGTTTTTTGACGTGCACACGCTTTGTGCGGCGGAAATTTACCTTCCCCTTCAAAACGGAGCACTGACTGGTATGAAGCAGCCGGGCGCGCTTATCTCGCTCGTTATTAGAATATCCGCTCGTTACGCAAATCTTGATGGAACAAGTGCGTGAAACCCACGCCCGAAACCACCGGCACTGGCACGCCGCGTACGTTGGGGAATACGAAATGAACTTTGGCCAACTTCCACGGCGAACCCACCGCCTGCTCATCCGATTCTGATTCGTTGCTCTTTCAACTCGCTCGCAGCAAACATTGACCGCACCGGAGGTAGGAGGCTGTGAGGTAATGATTTCGAGTCACAATAAGTTAAGAAATGGAGGGAAAAACGAAACGAATTTCAATATATTTTTATTTCGCCATCACACCCTCAAGATAACTCAATGCTCACTCGAACTTTATGAAGGTGTGTCGAATTTTCGGTGCCAACTATTTTCGGTGACGGCTTTTTCACGCGCCAACCTTTTCCTGCACACGTGGATTTTTCATGCTATAGGAATATCGTTTTTTTTCTTTCTTCCCCTTTCACGTTCTTCTCGCTTTCTTCCCTTCCTCCTGCAGCACCATCAATCCGATACTGTACAATGTGATGTCCCACCGGTACCGGGTTGCGTTCAGGGAAACGCTCTGTGGGCGACGGCGAGGTTTCGGTGCCGGGTTTGCCCGTGACCAATCCAGCTTCCGGGAGACGACGATCGACGTCAACTTGGCGGGCGGTGGCAACGGGGGCAGCTACGGTTCCGGTTACGAAAGCTCACGGTTGGTAGGTATTACTCCAGGGGTGGGTTTCCAGCTGCAGCTGGAGAGCGGGAATTTATGGGTTCATTTCTCTAGGATTAATGGTAAGGTAATTAGCACCTGCCGTTGGGGATGGTGAAAGGGCTGACGTGAGCAAACGGCTGATGGCTAATTAGTAGCGAGCAGTTATGGCAACCTATCCGGTGCAATCACCTTCGCGTTCCATCGATAGAGCAAATGTTTGAATAAAATTCGCCCAAATTTGCGCTATTGTTTTGATTGAATTTTGCTATATTGCTGGAAATACTTTGGATTTTTTTGCTGTTCGTATCGATCCAAAATAAACTATAAAAAAAATTATTTATGGGTGAATTTGAAGACAATTTTTAATTCAAAATTTTGGAAAGTTTTTTTTAAACTTAAACATTTTAGATCCATCCATCCTAGGAAGTTAAGTCACTTCAAATCTTTACTATGCTTTACTGTTGGCCAAATTAAATGCAAAATTTGCTGAAAAAAAATACATAAAATAAGAGCCACACAATTTTATTGTAAAAGATTTTTATTTTGAATCTAGTACTCTTGAAAACTTTAATACACTGATAATGAATAATTCATTATTGGCTGTTTATTTTCATTCTTTGAAATGAATTCTCAGAGTGAATTTCCATAAAAAACTTAAATAAACCAGTTCATATTTACAAAAACAAAAGTGTGCTTCAATAGTGGGCAGGCAGAGGATGATTTCAAAAACTGTACGAAATTCCAGTGAAACATTGGCATTTAATCGAA
Organism: Anopheles farauti; assembly: GCA_000473445.2. Taxonomy (NCBI): domain Eukaryota; kingdom Metazoa; phylum Arthropoda; class Insecta; order Diptera; family Culicidae; genus Anopheles; species Anopheles farauti. The sequence goes on along the minus strand of KI915040.1, from coordinate 11,685,660 downwards.
ACTCATTCTTCTAGCGAAGCTGCAAAGAACAAAACTTCTGCACAAATCAAACCCATCAGTTGGATCCTTGTTCGAGACAGGTTCAAATATGGTCCTAATCAGATTAACACATGCTTTCGGAACGGATCTTATCACTGTGCTTTTGACACCGACCGGGCGCCTCCATCGCATCAGATTCAGTGACGAAAAAGTTCACCCCGCCGGTGGTTATTACCGTTAACTTCTACCGGATGGTAGAATTTTTGCACCAATATTTGCCTCACTTTTTCCGATTAGAGGCTTTGTGAGAAAAAAAAATCGAACCCTCGAAGTGTCAGATCTCATCACATTCCAACCTCCTCGAAAAATCCATCTTTAAATGCTCATTTTTGTGGCCTGTCGGATCATTGATGGAAATCGGTGAAATTTGAGCTTCCCCAACGGGCTCGCCACCAATCGGGAACATTTCTTAGGAATCGCGTCTGTGATGAACCTTGCCGGCGTACGATTACAAGCAGGCAGTTTCTGGGAAAACTCGATTTTTTTTCCTCCCTTAGTCGCTCCACCTTCCCGCGAAGAGGAAATGTGGATTTTTTTTGTTTATTTTTGCTAGCCCTTCGACCACACGCGAAATGGTGCGCGCGTTTGTCATCGGTTAGTGATGGGTTGGTAAATTCAATTTCACATTCCAGTTTTGTTTTGCTTGCCGCCGCCATCGAAAGCGCAACGAGCACGGTCACGGTTGGTTTTCAGGGTTTGAAAAATTTCTTCACTCAACGGTGGTTGGAGGCTTTCGCCGAATTCGACTTAAGCAGACGTGATGGTTCGCTTGAGATGCTCGCGTGTGTGATTGTGTGTGCGGTGCAAAGTTTTTATTTTCATTTTATCTCTCCGCCCCGTTCGAAACACGGGACTTACGTTCAAAGGATTATTATTTTTGGCCTCACCGCTGGGGTAGGTGGCCTGCAGTACGTGCGATAAGCGCGGGAAATGATTTTCCTTCTGATCCCGTAATTTGATAGGCACTATCCGCACCGTCCGCGGGGGTTTTGTTCTTTTGTACTCGCCGGCACTGAGCCGTGTTGCGAAGGGTGCCATCTACTCGGCCAGAAGCGCGAGCGAAGATAACGTAAAATTTTTGTGTGAAAAAGCTAAATAAAACAATTTTACATTTACTATTTTTCAATTAGGAACTGCACCGTATCGGATTTTGGAGCAAATTAAAATGAATTTATAAAAATAGGGGTCGTTAAAATGTTCAATTAGGCTAACGCGTTTCTTATTAAAAAAATAAAGCTCCACAATATTTTCTTCTTATTTCATGAAGCTTGTTCTAGCGATTGGGATCTATCTCCGCACTATAGAAATCCTTCTCCAGGACCTAAAAACGATTATTTTCCTCTATGTTTCACTCAATCCTTCTATAAGCTCCCCACGGCAATGGTGTTTCTGCCTAGATCGTATCATATTCTCCCGTAAACCCTTCATTACGGTGGCTTAGGCTGTGCGTCCGGTTGCTAAGCCGCACAAGCTTCAAATTCGATTACGTTTCATTTCGCAAAAATGTAATGCATTTAATATTTATGACGCCTACAAGGCAGTGGTTTTTTTGGGCGGGTGTGTTTTTCCCTTTGCCGGCAAATGTGTAGAATGGAGTTTGCTTTACCTTCCCTCCGAAGAGGTATTTTGATGAGTGAGATTGTATGATGTTGATCGTCGTCTCACTAACAACTAAAATCCCTATAAATAATGTTTTAATATAAATGCAACACATATTTTTTCGTGTTTAAATCAGAACCTAATGAATATTGGAACATGTGTGAAGCAAACCCTTTCCAGCGCTTACTCAGTCTCTCCACACGCTGAGTTACCCTTTCACAAATTCACCGTAAAAACCCTTACAAATGCGTAAAGACCTTGCTGGGATCTTGGCGTGTGGTTTGTAAGCCCGAATGAATATTAAAAAAAAAATTTCAACTTCATCGAAAGCGCCACAACTGCGGGCGAAGCAGAAAACTGCACCGTATAAAACCCCGACCATGGTAAACCATGGCGAACCGCGGAAAACATCACGCTGAAAGGAAAATGGTTTTCCTACATCGATCTTCGACCGCACAGTCAGCAAAATTTCGAACAGCGAACGTCGGCGCTGCACCGCGGCATAAAATCTTCCCGTCATGCCATTTAATTCCGCGAAGTGAGCAATCAAGATTTCATTCAATCCACCTGTGTCGGTTAAGAGGATGAGGCTTGCGAAATGTGGTTGTTCCGCGGTCCAAAAGAAAGCCTTCGCTGAGAAGGGTGAACGGGTGTCGAGTAATTTCACAACGAGTTGCGCGATGCCAAGTGCTGTTCGAGTTGAATGGAGAGGATTTTTTACAACAGGTTCATGTTTGACTTGGAGGGAACAATCGAACTGTTAAGCTGTTAGCTTGAAACAAATCGCATGTTTTACTCTTTCACTACAATAAATCCCAGATCGATAAGACATTTTTGCAAGAGAAACAACAAAAGAAGGTTAATTTAATGAAAACTATCCAACTACTAGTCGAGTTAACTTGAGGCACAAGGTTTACAACTTTTCTTACATACCAAGTGAACTAAGAATCTAAGATTTACTGTGTTTTCCGCCTATCACTGAACTATGGTCCCTCTTACTGTAAAATTGTACCATCCAATCCGAAAAAAATCTCTCCCATTTATTGGCAGTTTATAATGCTTATAGTAATTAGATATGATTTTAATAAAGCGATACGTTTCGGTAGATTTAAGTCATCAATCTGGCAATTTAAACACAAAAGAGAAAATGTTCATTTGTTTATTCAGGCGCGGGACATTTATAAGACTGGTTGTCGTTAAGTGACGGCGAAAAACACTGCAATTTATGTGGCTTTTTATTGAATTTTGTCCTCCGTAATTGGCGACATTCTTCGGTTTGCTTCATTCGAATTGAACCAAGAAACACGTCTAGAAATGAATATAAAATGTTGTAGATTTAATTTTACCTTCAAAATTGTGTTTTAAAATACAATAATTTAAAAAAAACTATCCTTAATAAAACATGATTAAACGCTAGTACTAAATATGTTCCTACAAACTTGCTCATTTCAGTTACGCGCCCGCTCGATGATGCAATCGAAGCGATCCCGATTCCGGGGCACGCTGCACGCGAACAACAGCATCCGGTACAGCGACAACTGCATCCGGCGCAACTCGCTGCAGGTAAGCTTTCCCGACGTGCGAAATATTTGTACGACTTCGCCGAGGTTCTCCTTGGGACGTCGTGACTGTGCAAACACTTGAGCCCGATTTCAAGTCCCTCGTCCGTCCATTGGCCTGCGGCAGGGGAACTGCTTCTCGGGCGGCACCCGGGTTTTCTTCTGTGTAATCAAATCCCCTACCACACACCCCTTCCGTTCCGTTTCATTAGCGACCGGGGAATGGGGTGATAAGGATCGAGTTACGTTCCGAAGCAGCCACCGGTCTGAGAGTGCTTCGCCATCTGAGAGTGCTTGTGTCGGATTATTTACTGTGCTGTGACCTACATCAGACGCATGCGATCAGCTACAGTGACGGGTGAGGTTGAGTTTGTGTGTGTTTCTTTTTGTTCTTCTGCCCACTGCCGATTTAGTTTTATTGCTCCGCTGCGAGAGCTGAAATCACATTCGCAAAATGGAAGCTCTTCGTTTCGGGAACGAAGGGCAATGAGCTGCCCTGCGAACTTTAATGGGCTCTGATTGGAAGCTGGCTATTTTCCCCATTTCGCACCAATGTTTCATCGGTTCAAATATTTCATCTTTAATGAGATCTATAGCCCATGGGCAAGCACGACAAGAGCTCAGGAGCGAAAACAACTCGCAATGTGTGCTTGTGATCCCTTCCCCAGTTCGCAAACGGAGTAAGGTTATCATACGACTTTATTACGCTTTCTTCATCGGAAGCAGCAACAGTAACGAGGTAATGCAAATCACTTTATTTCTCGATTCTCGTTCAAACAACACAAGCGCACCCGGATAAGCACCGTATCCGGTGGCAGGACGGACCGTGTAGCGGACATACAAAGTAAGAACGATTCCGTTCTACGTCAGTGCGCGTGTGAGTGTGTGTATGCTTCTCCTCCATTAATCCCGCAATCAGTCCACCCGGTCCACCTTTTCGCCCGTTCAATGTTCACCTTAATCTTGACCGATGTGTTCCTTTCGGACGGAGAATGTGTTGTAGCTCTGTTGCATCTCTCCCAACTAGCGCTACGTATATACCTCCCGATCGGTTTCTCCACCCAAACGCGTTCGTTCTAGTACCCGCTCCATGTCCGGGTAGATGCATTCACGGTAGATTGAACCCAATTCCTTCTCCTTCTGCTCCGGTCTCTGATAAGAAAGATGGGCAGCAATCGGAAACATCATCGAAAATCTCCGTTGCGGGGTTTACCTTCCTTTTGTTGTTGTTGTTGTTGTTGTTTCTCCACGTGCATGTCAATACTTTCCGTCGTACATTTGTCGGTTACGGTCCGTGTCGCCGTGCGCGTAACCTTCCCATCCTCGGTACTAATAATAAATATGTTCACTAATGGACTTTACCACCGCCGGTCGACTTAAAACCGAGAATTGATTGTGCACCAGACCGACCAGAGCGGGGTTGTCCTTTTGGAATACGGGCCAATCCCATCGTATCTGGTCGTGCTGTCCCCGTAGGGCATGTTGTCAGTTTCACAAAAGACAAGCTGGCGTCCTCCCTCGTGTACGTGCTCTGTCCTTGTTAGCGTCCGGTGTGTATGATCCTCTCTGTTTCGTGTATTGCGTCCGAAACAAACAAAAACGCAACCTTTGTAAGGCTCTGCTCGCAGCAAGCGATGAAACCGGGAACGATGACGACGAATGATGATGTTGATGGGATAATTAATATTATTTTTTCGCTTGCTCGCACAGATTGGCACCATGCCCAGCAGCCGGAACTCGCTGTCGCCCAACCTCACCACCGATGTCGTCGTGATGCTCGAGAACAATCTCAGCGGTCGTCCGCGCTGTTACACCACGAGCGCTACGACGCTCGTCACGAACGTCGTGTCGAGCAACTCGACGGTGACGGAGAACAGCTTCAAGATACCGCTGATAAGCATTGACAAGCCGGGCCCGGATAAGCCGGTGCCCACGCTGACCGACGCCGACGACGACAGCCGCAACAGTGGCAGCATCGGCAGCATCGAGGATCCCGGCATTGCGTCCGCTCCTAACCTCAACAACAACACCAGCGGCTGCAACAATCGCAACTACGAAGACGCTGGTGCACACGTGCCGGAGTCGGAGCGAGACGCTGAAACGAGCTCCAGAACTTCGTCCCCGGTCGCTGGTTCACCGCTGCTCGCCTTACCGACCGTTACGATCGTGTTCGAGGAGGAGGAGGACCCGATGGAGGACGTCTGTACGATGCCGTCGTTGGAGTATCACCACGATCTCCACCACGGACTGCACCAGCAGCACCAACGGTGCGGCGAAATGGACGAGGTAGTGCTGCTGGCCGATGCGAAGCGTGAAACGTGCATTTAACAGTGCACCGCGTGCCGCAATGGCCACCGGTGTCTATAGGATAACGGGTTACGAGGAACGCCCGGACACGTGTCGGAGCACACACGGAACTGACAGCACAAATCCAAAGAATACATTCTTTCCACCCTCTCATTGGTGCTGTTATTTCGAGGAAGAAATAGGAACGATGGGAGCCAATGTGATGAAGAGCTTACCGAACCCGCCCCACGTGTTTTTTGGAGAACTCACACCGGAACCGGCGTCTGTTAGCATTGATCGCTCCGACAGTTGTGTACATTAGCTAAGCGAATACCCGCGTGTACAGAAACAAAAACTCATTCGAAAGTGATGTTATGTTAGTAGGTAAGATAATAACGAACGAAGTGCGTGATGCAAGCGATGGGTAACCGACGGTACAAATAGATAATTTCCACGGCCACACGGCTAACGCTCGGTTCGGATGGATGGACGACGGACGCCCCGGTCGGGTAGTTGTTGCACCGAATTTAAGTCTCCAAAACTTAACCAAAAAATCGATTCTCACTCGACACAAACGATTTCACATCCCAGCAACCCAGGAGAGTACAAAATGACTGAGTAATGATTAATTTTTGGCGAAATTTCGAACCACCACTACGAAATCTCCCACCGGCGGTATGACCAACCGGTGCTGGATGTGTTGCTCATATATCGATTGGCCCACCGGAAGTTGGTACGCCCCGGGGCGCGCAAATCGCGACGAAGTGCTTCCCGACGGACGCGAACCGAATCTCAAACGAGATCACCGAAACGCCAAAGCACCACCGGAGAAAAGAATGCACCAAAAAAAAAAAACACACATACTCACATAGCAGGAAGGAAACCCCCCCACAGACACACATACGCGCACACGATCCCATCCGACCTGATCTGGGCGAAGCGACGAGATATATATACGCATATTGCTGTTCGCAGGGAAGATATAAATAAAAAGTTCAAGATTATTGTACACTGCGAGGTCGTGGAGAGATTTCCGCGTTGGAAAGAAAAGGGACGAGGGGGTAGGCTTGTATGCTTATTTGTCCGAATCATCCGGGAGGGGGAGGGATAGCGGGGGGAGATTAATTTTGGCACGTGTTTTTACCGAAAGACCGATCCGCTGAATCGTTGGGAGGGGCAAAAGTTTGCGGGGAAAAAGTTTCCAGCGCGGTGAGGGGGGGGGGGGGAAGAAATAAAGTTAAGTCTCCGAAACGAAGACGGCAGCCGTTGGGCAGCATAAAGATAAGAGGATACTTCGGTTCGCTGCTTATTGATTTCCGGTCAGTTAGTGGTAAATGGTGTCATAACTTTTTCTTCTTCGTTTTACCTCAACCACCGGTGGGATGGGGGAAGGAGGAGTGGAGCGGTACGGTCCAGGCTGGCTAGGCTTGCGACGTGTGCCGGGATGATTTGTTTCAGCAGCACCGGAAGTGGAGAGTATCGTAAAGTTCCGCATGCAGGTAATCCCCGTAGCCTCGGTTGTCGCAGGTTTCGGTGGGAAAGTTCTCGTCCATCTGCGTTTCTTTTGGGCAGTCACTTCATTACACAGTGTGGTATTTTATTTTGGTTAGTCAATTTTCGTCTGATTGATTTCATTCAGGATCTGAGAACCAATATTCCTATTACGATCCACGAAGGGAATTGCAATATAAGGCGGCCATTGGTGAGAACACGTAAACGATAGAAGGCCTTGATTATTTCTCATTAAAAAGCAACTCATCTTTCTTCGTCACTAACGCCGCTTTATTGATAGTAGTTTCTCTTTCATGTTTTACAATTTCAAAATCACATATACACTAGAACCAACAACCGATAGCATCAGCAAATGACTCAAATATTTTTACTGTAATTTTGCTTTTTTTTATTAATTTTCTTGCAATGATCTTTGATCAAACACACTAAACATAAGCAGAAACAAAAACCAACACCACGCAGAAAACCATACACCTACAACAACAAGGTTACTCGCCTACGTACTGTTTCGGACGGGATAAAACTGTCCATAGAAATGGAGTGGTTGGGGAAGGGTGGGAGGGGTGTTTGAAATAGGTAGCAAAGCATAAAATAACCCAAACAATACTCTGCCAACACTCAAATGACGGGATTGTACGAATGTCAACTGGCTTCATCAAATTCGTTCAAAAGAAGTTACTAACGTCCAATATAAAATAAAGCCATATCGACGAAAGAGGAAAAAAAGGGAGCAAAACCGATAGGAGAGCAGGTACTACAGATAGTAAATATTATTCCGGGCCAATTAACGTCTTTCGCAGAAGTGTGAGAAGAGCGATAATCGCTAAACTATCCTCTGGATGCTACAAGATGCAGCTGTACATTTTCATGCCTTATGGGCTGCTTTTCCGCATGGAACTGATCGATCTGCTGGAGGGCAAACTGAAACGGAGTTTTCATCTGGACGGCCGGTTCCTCGCTTGCCACCAGCGACTCCTTACGGCTGCGTCGATACTTCGGTCCGAGAGCGGCAATCGCTTGCTCTAGGCCAAGCTCGGCCGCTGCTAGGAAGTACTTCTTTGCCATCGTACGGCTCGGGCGCAATCCGGCGAAGCCGCGGGCGTGGAACACGCCGACATTGTAAATTGCCTGCGCGTGGCCTTGCTCGGCGGCCAGCTGGTAACATTCCAAAGCCTGAAAGTGGAAAAGGAAATTTATGTTTTCTTCCTGGTCACATCAACACAAAATGCCACTGAAAAGGTATACGTACCATGCGGAGATCCTTCGGTATGCCATACCCCTGCTCGTAGCATATACCGAGATTAAAAGCAGCCCCGGCATGATGGTGACTCGCACCCAGCTTCAGATGAGACACGGCCGACGCGTACTCGCCCAGTTCCAGATTCCGACAGCCCAGCTGATACTCGATCTCTCCCAGCACGGAAAGAAGGTTTTCAAAAGCACCGTCGATGGTTTCGGCTTTCTGGGGTGAGACCGGGTCCTCTTCCAACGGGGAACCGTCTGCAACGGAAACGCTGATTTGCGGGGCGAATACACCTCTCGGTGCAGCAGCTGTTGGTTTTGGTTCGTTGTTCACTTGAAAAACGAAGCGCTGCTGATCGCTGCGATGAGTGTCAGTGTAGTCGATAAAATTATTTCCACCGAAGGAACCAAACGGACCAAACGTTGGCACCAGAGCGTTTCCCTTTGGCTCCTTCCCAAACGCGGCACATCCATCACTGATAGATGGCTGCGAGAATGGAGCGGAAAGGATAGCACCGGATCGTAAACCAAAGTACTGTGCCAAAGCTTCACAGTGACGCGCGGAAAGACGCCGGTGTTCGGCCGCGGCATGAAGTAACTGCGAGGGAACGCAGCGACCGAGGGTAGGATGGTCAAGGTGCTGCGTGCGACGATAAAGACAGAGCAGTTGGCTCGTGTACCATCCACAGATAATGGCACTGGTCTGGAATAAGTTAAACAAAAATTGGAGCAGATAAGAATCTTATCACCAATCGGAGTGGTTTGTTTACGTTATTGAACCGTATTCCGGTAGGCTTGTCCTATCGTCATGAGTCAGCAGGACTTACCCAAGTTATTGCCCCGACCCAGGAGTGTTCGAACGGTGCCTGATGGTATTCCTTCCGGCGAGTACCCTCCTGCTCGTACTGATTCGAACCGGTTCCGTACTCCTTCTTGCAACGGTTGCCCAACGTATTCGGCCGGGTAATGTGAAGCAGACAGTAGCGTCTACCATCACCTTCAGGCGCTTCGCCTCCGGTCCGACCGGCCTGGGCTCCATCGTCCGGTGTGGTTTCGGGACAGAAGCGCTCTCCGGTACCACAGTTCCAGGTGCGCCGTACCTCTAGTACGTGCGCTGTCTTGTCGTACACATCGCGTATACGACGGGAAACATATTTCCACATCGCTTGCCGCACTCACTGCTGCATCGACGGTAAGTGGCCAACTGCACCGCACCGAGATTGTTTCAAATAGACGCGTAACACGTGAAAGATGAAGGAGTTAAAGTGTATGGAAAGAAACTGTTTGCAAAAGAGGACGGCGCGGAGAAAAACAAACGCGATTTTCGTCGCGGCTGTTTTGTTGCTGTGTTTGTTTTTCCTTCTCTCGACGGCCTTGCTTTTGACGCATGACGCAGAGTTGACAGCTACACGTGATTTTAGTTATGGCTGCGTACTTTCCTCGGCATAAACAATGTCATTTGACAGCCATCGCGTGGCTGTCAAACGAGCAAAGCGGCTTTTGTTTATAAAATTGTACGGAAAGCTGCGTAAGAAATATATACATCTTTGTGCATTTCTTCGATTAAATAGGATTTCATGGCACACGAAACGGAATCGGATGGCTCAGGTTGGTATTAAACGTGGAGAATTTACATCCAAGTGAATATTAAATGTGGAATGGCTTTTTGCGTTCTAGGTTCGGAGTCTGGATCAAGCCGCGGCGGTAGCCCTAGTCGGAGTCGTAGCAACAGTAGAAGTCGAAGCCGAAGTGGCACACCTCAGGTAGCTCCAACACCTGGGTTTTCACTGGAGCATCATGATTCTCGGTAAGAACACTTTTTCAAGCGCTATGGGTCACAGGATTCTAATTACCTGTCTAATTACCTGTTCAGATCAAACTCACCCAACCAACGCTCACGCTCCGGAACTCCGAACCGGACCAGAAGCCGCTCAAACTCGGCCGGATCACAGCGGTCACGATCCGGTTCGGGTGGTCGTTCTCGCTCTGGCAGTCGATCTCCCACCCCAGGCAGTGCACAGAAACGCCAGAGTCGTTCACGCAGTGGATCCGGCTCACCAGCCGGTTCCCACCGTTCCGGATCCGGTTCGAGACATTCTCGTTCACGGTCACGCTCGCAGTCGGCGGGGTCCGGAAGTGGACGCTCTCGAAGCGGTACACCCCAGAACCGTTCGGGCAGTGGAACACCTGTGAATAGATCCCGAAGTGGAACTCCTGCCTCTGGTTCGCCCGGTTCGCAGCGAAAATCACGCTCTCGTTCACGATCGGCCCGTTCCGGTTCGGCACGCAGTCGTTCGGGGTCGATTCAATCGCCGGTTAACGAAAAGCGTAAGCGGGCTGTATTGAGTGATTCCGATTCCGAAGGGGAGACTGGCAAGAATGAAGCGAAAAAGAAGAACAAATTGATCGACACGGATTCGGATGATGATTCCGGAAAGGAAACCGGTGGTGCCAAAGGGAAGGATGTTACCGCCGATGCGCTGTTCGGTGATGCGGATGATATCAGCTCGGACGAAGCAGCCGGAGACGAGTCTGGCCGCGAGCGGGATGAGCTGGACGATCTGGAAGATGAGCAGCGCAAGCAGGAACAGGGCAGGGATCGCTCCAGGTCAAGAAGTCGCAGCCGAAGTCGTAGTCGAAGCCGCAACAGTGACCGACGATCGTCGGATGACGAGGGCAATCGGGATCGGTTGGCACGGTGGGAGGAACCGAAGGAGCCTGAACCAGAACCGGAACCGATTCCGGAGACTCGCATCGATGTGGAGATTCCTCGAATCGTCACGGACCTTGGGCGTGATATCCATTTCGTGAAGCTACCCAATTTTTTGTCCGTCGAGACACGCCCGTTCGACGTGGACACGTACGAGGATGAGATAGATGAGGAGGAAACACTGGACGAGGAGGGTCGGCAGCGCTTGAAGCTGAAGGTGGAGAACACGATCCGCTGGAGGAACAACATTGACAACAAGGGAAATGCTCAGCGTGAAACGAATGCCCGCTTTGTCAAATGGTCCGACGGGAGCATGAGCCTGCACCTGGGGTCAGAAATCTTCGACGTGTACAAGCAACCGCTGCAGGGCGATCACAACCATCTCTTCATCCGTCAGGGTACCGGTTTGCAGGGCCAGTCCGTGTTCCGCACGAAGCTAACCTTCCGGCCACACTCGACCGAGTCCTTCACCCATCAGAAGATGCTCATCTCACTGGCCGATCGGTCGCAGAAAACATCCGGCATCAAGATTCTCACCCAGGTCGGTTTCGATCCCGACGCAGATCGTAAGCAAAATCTGAAGAAGGAGGAAGAGAAGCTGCGGATGGCGATGCGCGCGAAGCAGACGTCTTCGAAGCCGAAGCGTGGCCGCGACTCGGGTGCGAACGCCGGTAACGCGTACCATCACGACGAAGGCTCGGAAGATGAGGGAGGCATCTCGATTGCGGCGATTAAGAACAAATTTAAGGGCGACAAGGGAAAGAGTGGCGGTGCGAAGGGCAGCACGGCGATTTATTCGTCGGACGAGGAGGGCTCGGACGTGGAGATGGGCCGGCGGAAGAAGAACATCGACAAGAAGAAGGCTCTCAAATCGCTGGCCGATTCCGACGACAGCGATGCCGGTTCGGGTTCGGAGGGATCCAGGGGTACCCGGTCGCGATCGAACTCCGGTTCCGGATCGGGTTCGGGTGGGGAAGGATCGGGCAGCGAGAAGAGCGGCGGTGGAGGTAACCAGTCCGAAGGGGACAGTGACGAGTAGACGAGCTGTTTACAGTATAATTTTACCTTAATAAGAAACTGATTAAAAATAAAACATAAGTGTATTGAGCCGAGAGTATAATGTTTCCAAGGATAATGGCACAGTGAAATTAACCCTTTCACCGATGAAGAAGAAACAAAAACAGAACAAGCAACGAGCTCTCTACACGCGTTGCTGCCGTTAGCGTCCGAATGGATCGTCCTAATGATGGTTTATCGTCATAGTAATGGCTGTTGATGCACGATAAACATCCTTCATGCAGCGCGCGCCGACCGCATCGGGTTGGCGCTATTCAGACTGACAGTCGTTACTAACCATCGCATGGAGCAAGAAGCTACAACCAGCTACATAATCGCGTTCGCCATGAAGAGAGCGGTAAAAAGCATGTGCTAGTCGCAGCAGGCCGTGTGTGCGTGTTAATTATTATGTAGATTTTGTTAAGTGTTCACCGCTGGATCCAACGATCGCCATAGTTTAGCAATTGTTACAAACGAGAAGAAATGTTGTTCTCATCCATACCGTCGCTGCCGTCGCTGTTCGAGAATATGGCGTCCGATCGGGTGCTGTTTCGGCGGACAAGAATGTGAGTATACAACAACAAAATAACATACAAACTGTTTTGCTTCATTTCCTAACCTACCTTTACGTCAATGTCGGAGCGAATCGGGACGGGTTAATGGACTAACCGGAAGTGGGTCAAGTATATCGCGAGTCTATCACACGAACGCGATGAGCATTTCGTTACGGCACTTTCTTCCGACCCTTTTTTGTCTTCCGTGCTAGCGATGATGATTGATTAGCGTTCGTTACTAGGTTTCGGGGTGTATCGGAGGGGAATTATTGGTTAGAAATGGGCATCTTTTAGCGTAGCCTACTGCGACATGGATGGGCAAGAATTTTTAAATATTAGATTATGGCTTATTATGACGTATTTTTCATTTAGATGTAGAGATTATTTTTTATGTTTGGTACATGATTTGATCCCAAATGTCTCATGTTTACAGCATTTATAGTTATTATAAATTAAAAATTATAAAATTTTAATAAAATCAATGCTATAGCAAATTATGAGATTTTGCTAAGTCTGTCAAACAATTGTTGTCTAGAGCTGTGACAAGAGTAGCATCAACGTCAGCTTGCCTGAATTTACCTACCATCGTGTGCACGGAATAAATGCACCAATAAACTGCAGTAAACATCGTTCCAACTCCAAATTGGCACCTACACCTCTACATTATGGGTCGTAAATATTTGAAATAACTTCCCCGCTCGTTGCACGCTTCCCACAAACCCTAACCAACCACCCGAACTGCACCGTGGTGGTCAGTTCCCAGTGTGCATGCGAGCAAAACCCCGAACGGAACAGACGCAACAGAAAAAAAGTGCATTCCAGACAGAGCCCGCCAGTAGGCCATGCTTTTGTCCGAAGCAGCAGCCGTCAGTCAGTCGGCTGCCGGTGGTGGAAATCTGCGCATGTCCTTTGCAAACCAAACGGCCCCTGTGCGAAGTGTCAATGTGCTCACCGTCCGTGAAGTCTGTCTGCCCATCATCCGAGCAGGATGCTATAGTATCTTCCGAAACTGGTTGCTCTGACTTCCGTGTCGCGCCAGCACTTCATCAAAGAACGAACAGCCGGTTGTGTGCATGTGTTTGTTTTTTTTTTGTTACCATACCACAACGGAGACGAACGGTGCGGTGCATTAGATTTATCGAACTATTTATCAGCAGCATCCCGGAACAGACATGTGGGATGCGGTCATGCATTCTAGTTCCTTTGCGTGTGGTGCCAATTTGCGCGAATTGTGATCGTAAAAAAACCGTGGTGGGTGTGTTTTCGCTGCCAAGGTTTCATCTTTCGGTCCATTTGCTGCGATGCTTCGTGGCAGATTGTTCCGCTTCCTTCGTTTAACGCTTTAATTGGGTGGATGGGCCAAGGTGGTGGTTTGCGGATGTGATTGAAGTGAGGATGCTGATGCCATTCCAGCATCTACGCAGTGGGTGCCCGCTTCTCGCGAATGATAACAAAGAATCTCGCTTGCTCGCTTTCCGCCTTTAGTGTTGTTAGATGTGATACGCTCTAGTTCTAGTTAATAAGTGCAATTTACCGAACTGAAAGGGGTTGTAGAAATCTTCCCCGTATACGCGAGTGTCTTTTTTTTATTCTTAAACACGGAACGAAGCCTTACTTCCGTTTTGGATGTAGGCACCTTTTTGCCCACCACACATAACCCCCCTGTTTTCGGATCGATTTTTGTCGAGCAATCGGGCAAGCTGAGCGTGTTTGCTCCACTGGCTAAATATTTGTGCCAACCATCCGCACGCCGCATTATCTGCTGCACGCCGGTCCGGCGAAACACTATCCTAAAGGAGCTATTTCTGGCACGCGGCGAGGATGCGCCGAGACGAGACGTACCGGCGGATTACGCGCGAGAAGGTGGTCGTTAGAGGAAACACCACCATCCGGACGCTGGATTCAACAGTTTCCTTTCTGCCGATCGTGGAATCGTGAGTATCGTGGGGGTTTGAGGGAGGAGGAAGGGGGAGGGTGGTCGGTGGGTTGGTTGGAACACTCTGGGGAATAGCTGCTGGTGTGGAATTATTTATTTGCCAAGAATGCTCGTTCACGATGGTAGGACGTTTATATGGAATGGATTTTTATTTTGGTACAGACAAACAAGCGAGTTTACCAACAAAGTGCGAAGTTCGTTCAATCTTTTTCTCTTTTATTATTATTAGATATAAATTTCATAGCTCCCTTCCCGTTCATAGGAAAAAAACAACTATATTGTTCTAGCGTATCGATTTGCTCCCACTTGTTTACTATTACTTTCCCTTCGAGCTCACAACCGCACTAGATCATGTTAATGGTGTTGGAAGATAGCCACCAAGGCGTCTTCCGTGGGCTGTTTCGTGATTTTCTTTACTTATTTATCTGTCTTACACTCCGGGCGGGAGGAAACCGAACGAGTACTAACTTATTTATGTGCGTGAAGTGATTCCAGCCACGGTGGGGAGTATTTTTGAAGATTGCCTATCATCTATTGTAGTGCAGGAGCAAATCGGTTAATTTCGTTAGAATATTTCGGGTACTTGGTGTCGAATTACAACACGGTTTGGTGTGTTAATAGAAACGATATATTTAAACTCATTGATGTATAGTAAGAAACAAAGGGAAGGTGATTATTTATAAATTTAGTAGCTTAATGGTGGTTTACGTAAAATGCCGTTGAATATTTGATTCCACTCCAATCTCTGATACTTGGACTAAAAACGTGCGAGTCTCGAAAGATTAATTTTTAAAAATTAATGAAGTGATGTTCTAAAACCTTAAATAAACCTCTAACAACAACTTGTTTATTTGTTGCTTTTCTATCGCGATTATTATTTTTTTAACCAACAACAATGTGGATTAAGTTAAATCTAACACTAGCATAGTTCAAACTGTTGATGAAACACATTGTACTAAAACATGTACTAAAATATTCAGTGTGTACATTGCGCACACTTTGCCTACTTATCCTTTAGAGTGCCAGAGTTCTAAATAAGTATTCCGACATTTATTGAAATTATTACTCCAAATGCTTGTGAACACATACACCACTCAATTTTAAGCCAAAGTAGCCTAGTTTCAGACCACACAAACATTCGATAAAGTCTTGTACTAAAACATGCATTACCTAGTATGTATTTTGTTCCATGATTAATCAATTAATTTAATTGTAGAATATACTCCCCCACGACATTGAAAGTAATTGCAGTACTTGCAGTAGTTTTGTCATCGTATAAAAGACTGCTTACGAACATGTAATTAATCATCAAACAATTGAGATGATGCAAAAACTTCGACCTACACGTTGCGCACCATTCAAAGAGAAAAGCGTCGTATTGTGCAAAAAAAAACCACTCACTGGTCTCCACTGACCTGTTTTGTGACGGCAAAAGTGCGTCATGGGTAAAGGAACAAACGAATGGCGGTGAAGAATTAGTTGTGAACCAATTCCCAGCTTGCTTTGCAGTTAACCGTATTAACTCATCAAAAACCATAAATCCAACCAGAGCCCCAGAGCAGCTCTCCTTAGCGTCTCCAGCGTACCATATTAGCCTTCGCTCCACTTGTTCCTCCCAGACGGGTGGACCAAGGGTCCCCGAAAAGGTAGCCACAATCGATCGACTCACCACTGCGGTCCGGTTAACACTCGCATACTAAGTGACCCCATATTGGGCGTTTGGTTCAAGATGTTCGTCCAAGCACCTGGAGGTCCGAGCAATGGTTTAACCACACGCACGACCACACGAGAAACGATTGTTGGAAGTAAATGGAGCGATTGTAAGACGGTTTCCTTCGCCGTTCTACGCACGCTAGGTGACGGGGGAGAGAGAGAGAGAGAGAGACGCAAGGTGCTGTGGCATTAGTTAGGCCTTTGGGAGTTTGGTTTTGAAAAGGGAGGCCCCTTCTTGAACTTCTTGGACACGCGAATCCGCTGCTCACAAAGCCAAGAGCAAAAAAAAACAAAGCATATACAAAAAAAAAACGGAAAATTCAAACACTTCACAAACGGACCAACGCTTACTCTGTTCAACGCTTACTTGGACCTTTTTTGTTTCTTCTTCTATCCTTCCACCGGTCTACCATCCATTTCTCATGGGAGGTAAAGAAGCGTCGTCCTAGCAGGCTAGTGGTTTGCGTGTCGTTCTCGCTCGGTGTTGTGCGGGGCTGGGAGGGAGAGTGGTACGCGAAGGGACTTCACACCCCACATCCGGTCGGGGTGTTCAACCGTCTGCGGTCAAGCCCGAAGTCCGAAGTCCGAGTCCCGGTGTCCGAGCGGGCAGTTGGTGTTTGATCGTGCTCGGGTTCGGTCGCGATGTTTCCGGCTCGCGAACGCTCGACGGGATAGAGAAGTCACCCGTGTCGCCGTGACCGTGCATTGACTGAAGTGTGTGTGTGTTTTGGCTGTTGGTTGAGTGTTGGTTAATCGGTAAGCAACAAGGAGGACTTCAAGAAGCAGTCCTCGAACGGATGCTGGTGCAATACGGTGCAACCGGAACTCGAATCGCTGGCAGCAACAGAAGCACCACCAGCAGCAACAGCAGCAGCAGCAGCAGCAGCAGCAGCTTCAGCGGTGTGATGAACGAATACCACCACGGCTACCACGGTTACGCACCGCAGCCGTACGAACCGCCGACCCACGGCACCCACGTCGGCACCGGTAATAATCTGCTCGGATCGGGCGGGCACCGGGCGGGCCCGGCCGGTACAGGTAGCACAAACCACCACAACCCTTCTAACGCAAGCACGTACAAAATGTCTCGTACCGTTTCCAACTCGCACCCGGCCCTGGAACGGTCCGACGTACACGTGGAATACGAAGTCGCCGTCCCGATACACAGCATCGAGTCGATCCGCCACACGCCGTACCATTCGCTATGGAACCTGCACGAGTGGTAAGCGCATCTCCTGAAAAAGGAGCAATCTAAACGGGAGAGGAAAAAAATATCATCCCCCAGAACCTAGCTCCTAGCTCCTGAAGTCTCCCAAAGTAGTAGACTTTAACCGAAACGCCGAAACAGCGTTCGTCGTCCATCTTTGCGCATTAAAACAGAGCTCCCGAATAGTACGAACGAATCGATAAAAAAAAATCCAACCCTGTAATTGGCGCTGATGGCCCGTGCGGGAATTTCTATATAGCTCGTCAACACTTTGCCACCTTGGAAAGCGTACGCGGAGGTCCGAAGTGCCGCGCTGATGGAAAGCGGCAAAGAGTTGCTCGTTTTTCTCTTCTTCTGTGAGTGTATTAGTGACAGCGGCGTGACCCACGGGAAGGACCTCAATATCGTGTGGGCACGTGTGTTTGTGTGCGTGACGTGAAGTAAATAATACCCTCGCATCGTCCAAGAAGGAGTCACTGTCCCGCTGGTGGTCAGTTTAGGTCCGGTCCGGGCCGAAAGGTTTGATGAACCCGCCCGTGTGTCGGTGTGTGTGTGTGTGCGTGTATGTGTGCGTGTGAAGGATTCTCCGATGGAAAATCCCACCTAGACGCTAGGACCGGGTTTTATCGGTCTTTCCGCCGACATGGAAACAGCCAGCCTACTCTGATCGTCGATTGGCGAGCTCGGAACGATTTGTTTCCAACGAATCGGCGACGGCGTCTATTTTCGGTGTACTTTCTCGGGGCTTATGTACACGACCCACGTCTCTTGGCGCGATGGCGATGAATATTTTTCGTTAATTTCAAGCAGAAGGCCACGGGGTCATGAAATGTCACGACGGAAAGTGATCAATAGCGGTTGAAATAATGTGGCGAGGAGTTGACGTTTGTTCCAAGCCCAATCTGCTCTATCTGAGTTTTAAACTTTACCGTCCATAAACTTCATGTGCTGGAGAAGAATTCGCAAACCACATGTTCTAATGCAATCGCCGTCTCCGATAGTCGTGCTCTACAATTGTTGGCCTATTTATTTGTTTTTGTCCAATGAATTTACGTACGTACGTTGCATTCCAGGGGACAATTAATTTCCTGAGGAACCCTAGTTCGGTGCTTGGGTACGTATTTTTTCCCCCCATGCAGAAGCAAATTTACTGCCTACGTTCGGTAGTAAATTGCGTTCCTCTAGCAAATCCCCCTTAAAGAACCAAGCGAATTGCTCGGAGCAATCGCGTAAAGAAGAAATTTGTCTTCCCACCGGTACCGTGATTTCCGGCAGGAAGTCATTGTCCCAGTTGGGCCGTGGTAGAGGTTCCACGCTTGCCATGGTGCTTCCGTGTGTTCCGTACGACCACGAGACTGACCACGAGGAAACCCTTTACATAGGGCTCGATAGGGGAACGACGGACAACACTCACACCCGCCAACGTTAGCTGAACGTTGGGCCGTACAATGTGGACGGTAAATAATTGATTAACGAAAGGGAAACACAGCCGGGGGCGCCGGGAAAAGGCCGAAGTGAAAAATTCAACTTGTCTTCGGTGCACATACACACCTGACGGTGAAGGTTCGTTGAACTCGGTTGTGTACGATGCTCTAATAGCAAAGGGGGGGGGGTGTGCAAGTGCAACAGGAATTTGCCCCTTCCAATGGCTATCGTGTCGTATGCAGACAGAAGGATACACCAAAGCCGTAATGGATATCAATCACTCCGGAAATTGTCACTCCGTACGCTGTTGCGCCGATGGACCGGCCATGCCAACGTTCATCGAACTTTGTTTCTTAATTGAAAAAGCGACGACCAGTTTTCCATTCCACATTTGCTAAACTTTTTACCTTTTTATTTCCAATCTCTCTTGGGATATCCACTGAAAGAGGGAGCCATAAAGTATAATTAATTTCCCATCCGCTGCTCACAAACGACCCGTAAGACGTGCGATAGAACTTACCCATTCGTAGAAAGTGTTGAACGGTTCCAAAAAAAGTTTCATCCGTTGGGATAAATATGT
Organism: Anopheles farauti; assembly: GCA_000473445.2. Lineage (NCBI taxonomy): Eukaryota > Metazoa > Arthropoda > Insecta > Diptera > Culicidae > Anopheles > Anopheles farauti. The sequence continues at coordinate 11,666,242 of KI915040.1, read as the reverse complement.
TGTAGCCCACCTGTCAGTTTAACGAAGGTCAAGAAGTTCGCCTTTGACAGCCGCTTCTTATGCGATATGACGTTTAACCGAATAGTAGTAGGCTTTGTGTTCATTCCCGCAGCGTTTGACAGAAGCCAAGTTGATAGTAATTCTAAGCAATAAAACAAACTTGGTCATGAAAATTATAGCTCTATGGTATCATTTTTGAGCTAGTTGAATACCGGAAATGAGCAGCTCTCAAGGGCGTGAGTTGCGTAAAAAGGGGCTAACGCTCTGGGGCTGCCTAACAAGGACGTTGCGAAATGTATCCTGCTTGGGAATTGAGCGCTTTACCACATTTAAAGGGTTCCAAGGAGTTCCAACCAAACGCGACTATAGTTTTATCGTTTTTTATTCTGATGGACTGTCTCACCCTCACTGTCAGTGAAACATCCTTGAATTTCGGTTTCGAGGCCAAACGGCTCCATTAATGATCGAGATTTTGTTTTTAATGAACGTGCGTGCCGTTGGTTACTTTATCAGTGTGGTACATTCGATACGGTTTGGTCGCTCGATCGAAATCGACTTACCTTAGCACCCGTTTCTTACCTTGACATCAATTTCGGGACAAGTTTTTTTTTTCGGGCGAAGAACATTAATTATATTTCCACTCATATGGCGTCACGGGGCGTACGTCGACCGACATAATAATCGCTGCACGCAAACGACACCGTGTGAGTATGGTTAAAGTTGGTCCAGCGAAGGTCACTGGACGGGAAGAAACAGGACTTTGTTATCGGTTGCACTTCAAGCGCAGCCCTTCGGTCGATAAATCATCCAAAAAGAATCCGTCCCCAGCGTTAGCGTGTTGGCGGCCGTGGTATACAGTTTTTGAAAATTTTCCCACCAAATTGCGTGGCTTTCGTTTCTTTCCGACACACTCTAATCGCCTTCGCATCGCCGTAAATGTTTTGTGCTCTCAGAACCCAGGTGTGACCGTGCGGGAGGTGCGCCATTATAAATGCACACTCGCGAGAGGAAACCAACCACTACCGCCGATCTCGTATCGGCCATCGGCTGGCCCGACGGGTACGCCCATGTCGCACGGTATGGCAAGGTCTTTGAACTGCGGACTACCATTTGTCAGCGGGACCTTAGTTGAGCGATTGCGAGTGCTTTGTCAAGTTGCCGCACGGGCAAGTACTGTTTAGTGTTAGTAGGTCAAGTGACGGTATGAAAGATTTCGTTCACTATCGCGCAAAGGAAGAGGGTATTAATATCGTAGCTGATAATTTACATGCATGCTTTCCTCCCTTCCCCATGTGTGGGGGAAGCGTATATGCCGTGGGTCGGACCGGAACGGAGTAAACCCCGTTCTAGCATTGGTATGTTTTCATATTTCTTTCGCGTGAAGGTCGATGCACGTTATTTTAAGGGAAATGTGGATCATTATCCTTGCCGTAATGTCCTTGTGGTGTTGCTGGTCACTTAAATTCATTATAACTGGACTGGTTTAACATAATTTGATCCTTGCCAGATGTAAAGTTGACTTACGCGAATGTTATTGAAAATTTAAACATGGATTACTTTGAATACGATGTTTGTTTTTGGTTGTTGGTTTGGTTTGTTGTTTTTGGTACTAGTGTACTAAAACAAATATTTAGTACATCAAGAAATCGGTTGATTCATTTTTTGTACAATTGAAATGCTGTTTTGCTACCATATTCTGCTGTTTTGATTCTTATCAGAACACCTCTAACGTAGTGTTAATTCCTTTCTTAAGAGAAGTTTCATATTTTTGTTATTTTTTGCATTATTTTAGATTTTACATAACACACTGGGCGTCTCCATTGTAGATTTTCCCGTTGTATTTAAGTCTTAAATTGTTATTTAGTGCCAAAAAAAAGCAAACATAAAAAATTATTTAAATTTTAAATAGAAATGATCAAAACATAATCATCGTTTGATGTTTCTCCTTCCCAGCAGTGTTATCGTACTGAATTCATTGTTAAACATTCTGTCTCAGTAACTTTTCAATTATTCTCTGCCTCAAAAAATCAAAACAGTTTTCAATTAATCAACACGCAATAATCAGTTAGTAGCGTTCCTTCTGAACCCATCATAAAACACTCGCTTTGTCTTGCCTTAATCGCGTGGTCCAACTTTGTCCCGAATGCTCCGAATCACACGCTTGAGCATGCATGTTTGGTTGAGTGACCTCCTTCGGGAAGATATTTGGGCTACCCTCGGCCCCTTAACTGACCCACATTTTATTCACAAACTCCACGACGCCTCCGCAGCAGTGACACACAAAAGGAGCACGATTCGCGCTTCGAAACCAATTAGCAGCGTACGGTTCGTACTAATTTACTCCCTTCTACATTTTTTCAACACATTATCACCCCCAGCTCGGCACCATCCACATCCGGCTTCCAGCACATGGCCCGCATGATGGACACTTTGATCCTGGATAATTTGGCACCGTTTGCCTTCACGAAAATCACCACCACACACCGCCCCACACGGATTAGCGGTGGGGGTGGTGGTGGTGGTGGTGGTGGTGGCGGCGGTGGTGGTGGTAGTGGTGGAGGTAGCGGTAGTGGTGGCAGCGGTTCAGGCAGCAATGGTGTCCCGGGAGGAGGTGGAGGAGGAGGAGGAGGAGGCGTTGGCGGTCTCATTGATGCCCGCGCGGGACCATTGGGGCCGCTGGGTGCGGAGGGCATGTTACGCACCGGACCGGGCGGTCTGGGGAGTGGTGGCAGCATGGGCGTCAAGAAGGCGACGAGCACGAGCAACGTGAGCAACCTGGTCGGAGCCGGTACGGTCAGCACGTCCACGATTCGTGTCAACCTGCAGAAGAACAAAATACCGACACAAGGTCAGTGCGGTGGTCCGCTACACGGTGGTGGGTATAAGCTTCCTTTCACACCGATTAGTGGTCAAAAAAGTGGAACACAAATCGAGCCGAAGTAGGTCCCAGCGGCTAGCGACTTATCTCAGACGGTAACTTCGGCGTTAATGAGAGCTGACACACTTTGCACGTTCTACTTCGTGGTGGACCATTTTCGATATCGCCTATCGTTAACCTCAATACACCACTTTCATGTTGCAATGCTGATCCTGATTTGCAGAATCGTGCTCCGTTTTAACCGTTTTTTCTTCCTTTACAGAAGTTCATCCGAACCCGCGCCATGCCAATCTGGCCTCGAACGCTTCGTCACCACCGACGGCGACCGATTCCCGCTGGATCTCATCGTTACGGCGGCGCGACCCCGAACTGCAACCGACACTGCCCTCGATCAATCACTCCAACCACCACAGTACCTCATCGCTGACGCACCAGCACAGCATCGGTTACACGAGCTCCTCGAATACCCCCAACACGGACCGCCGCAGTAGCCGAACCAGTGGTCAAAAGTCGTCCCTACGCAAGAGCCGCTCGGTGGAGCGTATCCGCGCCCGCAAGCTGGCCACCTCCAAGATCAAGGAACGTCCGAAGAAATCATCGTCCGAGGAGGGCGGTGGCTCGGACGATCAGGAGGTGACGTCGGTGGAGGAGAACTCACCCCAGCAGCAGCACTCGCCGGTCAAGCGGCTCGACAAGACGAAGATGTTCAATCCGATCGGGTACGAGCCGCACCTGATCGACACGCTCGAGAAGGACATGCTGCAGAAGAACCCGAACGTGCAGTGGAACGATGTGGCCGGATTGAACGAGGCGAAGGCGATCCTACAGGAGGCGGTCGTGCTGCCCGTCATACTGCCGGACTTTTTCCGTGGCATCCGGCGCCCGTGGAAGGGGGTGCTGATGGTGGGCCCACCCGGCACGGGGAAAACGATGCTGGCGAAGGCGGTCGCAACCGAGTGCGGCACGACGTTCTTCAACGTGTCGTCGAGCACGCTCACGTCCAAGTATCGGGGCGAGAGCGAGAAGCTGGTGCGGTTGCTGTTCGAGATGGCCCGGTTCTACGCACCGAGCACGATATTTATCGACGAGATTGATTCGCTGTGCGCGTGCCGTGGCAGTGACTCCGAGCACGAGGCTAGCCGACGCTTCAAGGCGGAACTGCTGATACAGATGGATGGGCTGAATGCGGCCAAGTAAGTGGTGGAGCATGGTGTACCAGGGCGGGGTGCGTTTGTGTGTGGGATGGTGCTAATTTCACCTGTGTTTATTGCAGCGACGATAAGGTCATTATGGTGCTGGCCGCCACGAACCATCCCTGGGACATCGATGAAGCCTTCCGGCGCCGGTTCGAGAAGCGCGTCTACATTGGTCTTCCGAACGACAACACGCGCAAGGCGCTGCTGGAGCTCTGCCTGAAGGGAGTGAACATTTCACCGGACCTAAACACGGACACGATCACGGAGCAGCTCAGTGGCTACACTGGGTCGGATATTGCGAACGTTTGTCGGTATGTGCGCTTTGTTTTTACCGTACCACACGAAAGTAATGCAATCAGTAAGCTGATCTAGTGATCCTTGTCATTGTTCGTTCGGGTGCCAAGGAAGCGTAGCGACAATGTTTACCTGTCAAATCCATTGTTGACATTTTTCCTTTCTAGTGTCAGTTTTTTTCTTCTTCGAGCCATTTCAACGGTTTTAGTTGAGATGTTTTTTTCTAAATTCTCGTAGTACAATGTATTGGCCAATTGTTGGTGTTAGCTTCCTTACAGAAGTTTTTGAAGTATTATGAAATTTAGTTTAAATGATCATAAAAACAATGAAAAATCCATCCCGCAAATCGTTTCCTTTCCGCAGCGATGCCGCGATGATGGCCATGCGGCGGCACATCAATGGGCTAAGCCCGTCCGAGATCAAGATGATCCGCCGGGAGGAGGTCGATCTGCCGGTGACTGCTCAGGACTTCCAGGACGCGATGGTGAAGACGCGCAAATCCGTCTCGGCGAACGATGTCGCGCGGTACGAAACGTGGATGGACGAGTACGGTTCGTGCTAGTGCTGACCGGCGAGCCCGACCAAAAGCCTTAATATCTCTACCAACCGACCGTACTGCGGATGCTCAAACCTCAATCTCTCATGCTGCAGTAGGCGGCAGTCATCTAGCTAAGTCAATCCCGGTTCCGCATCCAGACGAGTCACGTCGTAACTCAATAGCTTCGTAGCAAGAAAGTCGAGGGAAATCATACGTTGTTTCCATTAGCCAGTCCATCTTTATTTGAAATGTCCCACCCTCTCCCCCCAACACGTTTGATGTTGCGTAATCATGCTCCCTTCCTTTTCTATGAATAGCCCAATAAAACGCACATGTTAATCTCTATTTGGAATCGTTTTCGATTTGATACGACTGTAATATTCACGATGACGTTGTTGTACGTGATTTTAGTTGAACAATCATAACGATACTCTCCAGTTAGCTCATATGTGGGCCAATTTTTCCAAGGGCAACGACATTTATTACTGAAGGTGGAACGTAATCTACGCCGCACCAATCAATACGGACGACATTTTGGGCAATCAATCCGATTATTACAAGAAATCGATATTTCCCGCTAGATGCCCACAATTGCGAGGGAAACATATCACAAGCCCTTTTTTTAGATAAACCACTTTTATTCATACATTCTTAAACACAGCATAACTTTCGCCTACAAACTTCATAAGAACAGTTTTCAATCGCGTTTTGCACGACGTTTCTTCACTACTATATATATGTCGTCTTAACCGGTACCTCTTCCCACCATTCCGTGTCGCTGCTTGCTTGTATCGCTTTAGCTTTATTCGTCCTACGTGAATCTCGTTGAATATTATTTCCTTCGTACAATAATTTAAAAACAAAAAAAACACATTCAACAGTTGCTTTTTTAACTAAGTCATCTAGCCCTCGTCGAACCTCATCGTAAAGTTAAGTCTGGATTGCTTGGGATCTATTCCGTGTGTTGAGAAAAATAGACAAACAATTCCAAGGATAACGTTGAAATAGAAATGAAACAAACAAAACAAACAAAAAACATACCGAAATCAAACACAAAACGAAACATACGACGCTGATGCTTCTTGAGGGGAGGTGGCAGATAAGCAAGAAACTGATATGGATCGGGTCATCCGAGGCAGCCGGTAGGAGGCCAACCTAATGCAGTCACTGTTGTATGAACACCGTAAAAAGTTCCTGATCAATATGCTCGATTTCGATTTCCCACGCTCGATGGTGATGGTCGCGTTGTTCAGTGCTGTTGGGATCAGTTCCTGATGGTGGTTCCATCGTTTGCCTCAAAGTTTTTGTTTCGTTTTAGTTGTGGTAGTCAATACGCAATCAGTACGATTTGTTATATCTTCAATTCTACGCGTATTAGCTTCAAAAGAAACACGTACCATACACACCGTGTGTGTTTGTTTTTTGCTTCTTAGAACCTTACAGAAAGGTGTCATGTAATCCATACTGGAGTAGGAAGCATAACCAAACAAACCTGTTTTCCTGTATTTTCCTACTTAGACATTTAATAAAAATTCCAACGAACTCGTTGTGGCAGGTTTTGATTGCAGGGTTTTTTTTGTTGCTGTTGCTTCTAGTTGTATGGTGGTGGTAGTAGAAGGTTCGTCTCAATCATTCGGTTAGCATAGCAACGGTGCATGCATATTCGTCGCATCTTTACAGCATGCCGCTACGAGAGCAAACATCTAGTCATGGGTCTTTTTGTTTCAACCAGAGTGAAAGCAGCAAAACGTAAAACATCTACAATTTACATCCGACTACTGCAAACCACGTTCTGTTTCGCACTAAGTATATTGTCTTTGTCGAAGGAGGGGGTATTAGTTTTGCTGAACTTCGATCGTGGGTATTTCTGGGACGTGTGAGTATGCGTTTTGATGGGTAGTGTGCAATTGAGCGTTTTCGATCTGTTACCGCACAGTTCCGGTGGATGGGGAAGAATCCATCGCCCTTACTGTGCCTTCTTGAGCGTTCCACGTGCTCTCCACGCTTTGATCAGGTTCCAGGCGAAGAAGAGCGAGAAAAAGTGCACCTGGAAGGCCATTAGCACGAACCCGTACCACAGCAGCCCGTACGGATAGCCCTACGGAAACGAAACACATCGTGAAAGTGGTGTGCGGGTGAGTAATGTGCAGTGGTGTGCAGAAAGAAAACATAAAGAACAGTGATACAGTGATAGAAAATCAAACACAGCAATCGGGTTAGACATGGGAAGAGTATGTGCAGTAGGGAGGGTGATGAAAATAATGTGCAATACACAGCACAAAATAAGCAAGCCGTGATAAAAACGAAAAAGAACAGAAAGAGAATGGAAAGGAAAATAAGTTGACATTTGTTCCACCGGCCGGGAGTATATCGTTGCCAATCGGGGTACTAACAATTACCTGCCAGACGAAAATATCGGTATCATCAAGATCGGTACCTTCCTCCAGACTGAGATACTCGAGCACATCGTTCAGATAGTAGAAGATGCAGTACAGCAGCGGCACGAACGCGATCGTACTGATACCCACCATATACTTTTTCATATCGTTCACCCGGTTGCCGCGTGCGGCCGCCAGCCCGATAAAGGACAGGAACACCGACAGACACCAGAAGTACTCCCACCAGAGCGGTGGCGGTATCTGCAGCTCCTCGATTTCCAGTATGAAAATATCGAGCCGATCCAGGATGTCGGCGGAGAGTTTGACTAGCATCACGAAGAACAGCACATAGTGGAAGAAAATGCAGTACTTTAGGCGGGATTTATTGAGCGCGCTAAAATGGAACGAAAAAGAAATATTGTAGTCAATCGAAATGATGCGGAATTGCGCAATAAATAAATGGTTTTCAAAAAATGTTTCAGAACACAATCAAATTAACCGAAAAAACACTCTAGCGAGATATTCGACTGAAGCCGGGTCTAAATAAAAAACACCGCCTACTCTTCCGCACACTCCACCCAGGAACGAATTGACGTCTGACGATTCAAAACAAACCTCTTCTCTCTCTGTCACTCACGGTACACGTTGCACCACGCAGCAAATATAGCTGCACGGGCTGCGCGTGGTTTTCGGGGGGATGAAAAGCAATGTGGAAATTTTTTTCCTCTGATGTCCTGCATTCTACTGCTTGTTTGTTGGAATGGCAGGGAAAATGGATACAAAAAAATCATCACAATTCGACACACATGCACTCAAAATTGAACTCGCGGCCCCCATAAAACCACCGTTGACCACCCTTCGCCATAGCGATACCCATATTCCATAGGATCCGATTGTACGGCTATTTTTAACAATGAAGCAAAATTTTGTCTCGGTAGGGTAGCGGAAGCGAACATATTTTAACACTTTCGGTCACTTTCCGAGGACGCTGCAAGGGCTTCACACAAACACTATATTGTAATCGGGCCAGAAATTGATGATGATTTCATTACTAAGAAATCGCTTTTTCAGTCCATTTTGAATCAATCGTCAGCGTTTTTCATCTCACGTATCCTTACGAAAGCATAATATTAGCACCTGATTTGGTAGTGTGCGGCCACACGCTGCCTGTGCTCGAAGTCGGTACCGTCGGTACCCAGAACCATCGGTCCGCCACGGGAAGCCATCGTATGTCGTCGGATGGAAGGATAATTAACGGTTCGGTATTTTTCACCCTGGTCAGCCCGGTCCGCGAGTGTTTCGGTTGTTGACTCGGCACCGTATTTCTACACACGGGTGGTTATCGAATGTCCTACGGCAGGTGCGGCCGATACTAGGTTCCGACGGTTTTCTGGAAAAAAGGCGATTTTCGGATTGTAGCGCGTGAAGAAGGACGAAAGAAAATCGACAAACGAGCACGGAAAACGTACTTTTTCCACGATATTTGGACACCACACAAATAAAAAACAACAAAAAATCTAGCCACTGACAGTTGGTAGCATTTTTGTTGTTATTGTTGCAAACGTCAAAAACTTATCGCTGTCAAAATAATGTGTCGACACGACGTATGGCTGCAAATGGCTGCGTGCGTAATGTTTTGTGTTCGAAATTGGTCGGTTTATAAAAAGGTTTAAGTCTATATTTGTATGTCCCGAGCAAACAAATCTTTAACTACATTGTTATGTGAAGTACAAATATTCCTCTAGCATGTTCACTGCACACTTAGCTTGCTCGGAAAACCTCAACTTGCATGGGAAAACATTTCTCATCCGGCACTTGCTGGCCCACTTGGATCGATACATCACCCTGTGGGCATGCACTAAGCGCAACGAGCAAGTTCATTTCGGCCAAAAACTCTATATGGTCACCCCGACGAGCCGGACTCGGTTTGCAAAAGTACTGCTGGGTGTCCTAAGATCAAACGAGAAACAGGCAAACGTTGGGCTTGAAACCATTAAGACGTGCATCGAATTCAACCGTCCTTACCCTTGTAAAGCCGGTGCACATGAAAATGTTCCACGTGTCATGCACATCCTGCTCGCCCAATCCATGCTCTTTCACGGCCTCCGTGAGGTAGCTGTGACAGCTACCGACACGATCCTTACCGGTGATCAGCTTGTAGATGTAATCATCGCATCGCGTCCCGGCAACGTCATGCAGCGATCCACCGTCCCGATCGATGCCGTAATCCTCGAGCGAATCCTTCACGAACGTTGCCATCGGGCGCAGGTACGGAAAGCAACTCCACAGTCGATCGTACGTTTTCAGATGCGTCGAATGTATCTGGCGCGTTTTGCCCGAGAAGAACCGCTCCTGCCGGGGGTTCTCCAGGTTCCAGAGGTTGAGATCGCCCACTTGGGAACCTTCGGGGAGCGAGACGCGACACAAATCACCCGCCTGCATCGTCCACGTACGGGCCGTTTTTTTCGGCACAATCAGCTCCAACACCTTGATTCCGGCTAGCGCGCGCAATCGCTTTGCGTCATACTCCGCCTGTGAGACAATGGCGGCCGCCGGCTTATCGTAGCAAATCGTCGGTGGATGGTAGTCGAAGGTGCGCTTCATTATGGACACGACTTGTGCACGTTCTTGTTCTGTCGGGAGTTCGAGCTACACTGCCCAGTTGTGTTGCTTGTTCTAGGCGCTATTAATGCCAGTCATTACGGAAGTGTGATTACGGAAACATTTGATAACCCAGCAGGAGTGAGTACAAACAGGAGTGGCGCGAAGAAACACGGAATCGCAGGAGCAAACGTATGCCGATCATAATTGTCCAAACAATGACGCCCGACCGATTTCGCAACCACTCCATCAAAGATACATCAGCAGCGGATCGTGTCATCCGCACGAATCAGGTGGCACATGATGAATTATACAACCCAATTCTCTATTTTTGGCTTCCCGTACCCAGTGCCGACCAGTAATCTGGAATTGCGTACTTCCGATGCCGCTGACGTGATCACACGTAACACCGCATCTCGTTGGAAATGGAAATTGCCAGAAACGCCCGTGGCAGGGAGGCGAAATTAGTCTTGCAGAGTCGTGATTTTTCACAATCACTGCCATTCCAGTTCCCGCCCGTTCGCGGACCTGAACCGCCACCACCACGGTTGCCCACGACTAAACGGTGCAAATTGAACGATAATATGCTGCCCCATTAGTAGGCTGCTGCACTTACTGGAGATGATCCAGATTGACGGCTCCCCGAGGAGGCTGTGTCTTCTCGGGTGGGGAAAGGGAGTGCCGGGTTCGAACTTCCTACTAATGAAAGCTAACTTTCGTGTTGTCGCGTAGCCGGTTACAACCGCGATCATGCGATCGTTGTCGACGGTGAAGCGGTTGGAATTTCGCAGCTGATTACATATCATCAGACACCGAGAAGCAGTAAGTAAAAAGCATCACTGTTTGTGCGTCTGGCTTTGTGCATCCAAATGACACCCACGGGAAATTGAATGGAGTGCTAACTGCGCTTGATAAGCTGCTTGCTTTTGCTGTTGTGGCGGTGTTGGCTGAACTAGTTGTATGGTTCGGTTGCATCGCTGATGTAGCTGATTAGCATCGCCAGCGATGCTCACGTGCGCGTTCGAATAATTGCGTAACCATCGTTGTCCCAGTGAATGTTAAATCCAAGAAGGCTGGGCGTTTGTTAGAACGCTAGCTGGGGCTATGACAAACCAAATGGAAGACACTGAAAAAAAATCGCATCAAAGAAGGCCCACTAATGTCACTTCCCGTTTGGCAGGGTTTCAAGTCTGTCGGTATTGGAAAATTCAAGAAAACCTGTTGCGCTGGCACGGTGCCAAATTCGATCCGGCCAATTATCGCCCATTTGTCAGCCCAACTTCCAGTGAAATCCAAATTTTATTCTACTTGAACGTGGACTATTTACACCCGACTCCCTTTCTTTTCCTTTGCTAGCTGACAATGTGCTAGTGTTGGTGTGCCGCACTCGTTCCATTTCCCATTTTCAAGAGAGAAATAATATTTCCCCCTAATAATCTGGCCCAAACGGTGGTAGGTTCTTATTTTACCATTCACTCTCTTCGATCGGAGAGAATCCTCTTTTCCTCCCCCTTTACGGTGCGGTGCATCGGGCGCGCTTACTGCGGTGTCTGTCCTTGCGGCGTCTGATCAATGTGCTCACCGAAAATAAACTCCGTAAGCACAAACACATGCGCACCGACACGAACAATGTTTCGGTTTTCCACACGCCGGGCACAAACAACACGTACCGCGGTCCTTTGGTGTTCGGGATTTTCATTTTTCCCGGGGACGCTGCTCGAGGCACTACGGTGCTGGTAGTGGTTGCGAGGGCAAGGTAGGAGGGGAAGGGAGGAAGTGGGGTTTGTGTCGAACCATTAGGCAAACAAACAACAGTGTACACGGCGGCAAGAAACCGCCGAACCGAGAAAAGTAAGTCATAATGTGTCCCGAGGGACATTGCCACAGGTTGTGCGGGAGGAGGCAGTGTGGGAAATGGGAGTTGTTTTCTTCGGTGGGAAATGTTCATGTGTTTGTTTTATTTTTCTCTTCGGTGCAGGAGCATTAATAACGAAACCGATTTCTATGTTTATTAGGAAAAAGTATGCATGTAATAAGGCTGTTATTGCATATTAAAATCGATGTACCAGTTACCCTTTTAAAAATCATATAAATTACCTCACAAAACAACCCTAAAATAAAAACTGACACACCAAAACGATGAACCTAAAATCAGACAGTCAACCCCGCCTGCTTAGTTCTATTCTGCTGCATTCGCTATGCGTTTATTCAAAACGTCACCAGACTCGCCAGAAGTATTTTTACCAGCCGTACGCCACGGGCGGGATTCGGGTTTACGAGTTGCACGGCAAGCGAAGCAGCACATCCCTGTCCCATTTTAATCTCGTCACGACGAATTCTTCATCTGGGGGCGCGGTGAATAGTTCATAAAGGCGGTTTAAAAATCCTGCCACGGCTGTGGCACTGTTGACATTTGCTTTTTATAAATTTTGTTGCATTTACAGTACGGGACAGATGTGACGCTGCAGTGGTGTTGATTAAGATGATAAAAATGAAACGGGGAAAAAGAAAAGGAAAAGGAAAAGGAAAAAGAAAAAAGAAAAAAGGAAGTATAATAATAAAGCCAACCTAAAAAAATACAAAAACAACAACTTTGTTGTTATGCTCCTTTTAGTGGCCAAAACGAAGCTACCACTCCCGAACACGAAACGCGTTCACAGCTGGCCGAGGGTGCCGAGACATTTCGTGTGTGTCGGCGCTCGGTCGGTGACAAATGCCAGCACACCCACAACCGACGACGCACAGCAACCGAAGCGGGAAAGCCGCTCGGTACCACGATGAACCACGATCGGCGGCGGCAATTAGGCTGAAGCGACGCCGAAGCCGCGAACGCGGTGTTGCAGATGCTGGTGCAAGATGCAGCGCCCTTCCGCTCCTCCGCTTTTCCCTCGTGCGACTGTTTGCGAGTGAGAGAAGGGAAGAAGGCTGGGAAGGTAATTATTTCACCCAGCATCACCCTCTACTCATCCCCGGGCGTCACAAGAATCGGTAGCCAGAGATGATCGTTGGCCGTGTGCGCGTCGGTGTGTGTGTGTGTGTGAGTGTTTGTTCGGGCGGGGATGGTCGTCTCGCACGTTTTTTTTCTTTGGGAGAGAAGCAGGCGTTAGAATCCGACTCATGACACACATGCACATACACACACACACATAAACACACACGCCCTAGCAGGAAGGGAAATGGAACAGCAGCAACATCAGCAGCAGCTGTTGCGGCCCGAGAAATACTCACAATGCGCTCGGTGTGCAGAGACCGGCGGTTGATGGTGTTTGAGGAGCGGCGACACTCGAACGTGGCAAACGAACAACAAAACGGCAACACCGATCGACGCCCCTCGCACCCGCACCAGCACCAGCTTTCGTCCCACCCGTCCCACCGGCGGGTGTTTAGGGGTGCTTCCGAGACGTTGCGTCGATGCGAGGCCGGTCAGTTTGATTTGTGTAATCTGATCGGACGGATTCGGATTCCGAGTTGCGGTGTGTGTGCGGGTGAAAATACGGTACGGTTGAGTTTTGGTTTATTTTTGTTTTTTTTTTCGTTCGGTAAAAAAAGAAAGCATCGTTTAATGAATTGGAAACGGAACGCTGGAAGGAATTGATTTTCCAGAATTTTGAATTCGAGTTTTTGTTGCTGTTGTTGCTATTAGTGCCACATGCAAAGTGAGTGACGCCGTTCCGTGCCAAAACGGGGCAGCCCTAAAAACGATCGATCCACTGACTTTGAACTTCACCTTTTGCCCCTGGCGGGACCTTTTGGTGTGTTTGGTAGTGTCGGTTTTCCGAACGGATTGAGCCGATTGTTGGATGGTTAATTTTAAATTGTTTCACTCGTCAACGCACGGGGTGCACGGCCTTCGAGTTCGAATTCTGCTCGTATATGTGTGTCCTGCTCGCATCGCAGTAGGCGGTGTGGTATAACGCGTAAGTGTATCGCAAATAATGGCTGTCACTGTATGGTTGTTGTTTTTGTTTTCGTTTTTTTTGTAATCTTTCGAACCACCCTGTAAACGTATTCGCGCACGTTTGACAATTAAAACAATTCGCCATCAAAGCGGGTGTGATCGTGCGAACGGATCGATTCAATCGAATGGTCAAACGAATTTATCGATTTCCGTCCCGCCCTTTTCGCACCACCCGCGAGAGAAGATCAATCTCGTTCTCAAGGGGGGGGGGGGGGGGGAGAGGGGCGGTGTAGACACTCAACCCGAGCACGTGTCGGTCCCAATACAGCGTCCAACCTTGGGACGCTCCCGAGCTTGAAGCCGAAAATGATATTCTCCGCACGTATTCTATCGCGTCCAGTTTGTTTGTTTGGACACGATCGGCCGCAAAAGCAGGCAACGCAGTTTAAGAACACACTTTCATCAAGCAAACGGATTGTTACCAAATTGAGCATCCAAACCGGGGTAATTCTTCCGCGCTCCGGAAGAGCGTACATTTTTTTATGCTTCTGTTTACCTTTTTCAGCGACCGTTGTAAACTGATGTAACAACGATTTGTTTTGGTGCGTCTCCAGCCCGGCCTCTGCACACGCTTACCCGTTGTAAAGGCGTAGTAAGTCCGCCCGCAACGCTTACCTTGGTGACCTTGGTGCGGGCGGGCGGGCGGGCGGGCGCTTTCCGGGGCCGCTTCGAGCCGGTATTGCATAAAACGGTAAATAAAACGATTACCTCTGGCCAGGGGGTGGAGGAGATGGAGGACGAGAGCATCCAAAACTGTCGGTGGAGGCTTGTGTAAATACGCGCCGGTAATCATCTACGTTCGTTCTCGCTTATTAGGAACGCATTCGCACACGTGTTTTTGTGTTGTTATTGTTGTGGTTCAGAAGTCGCTTCGTTTAGCATCTTAATATTGAACATCTTAAATTAGCACGGCGTGTCGTTTGCTTTCGCTCCCGCAAAATACCAAGCGGCCACCATTTGAAAGTCAAATCCAGCATGCGATTCGAGCCGGTTGGTGTGTTTACAGTTTTTGCTCCCGATAAAGGCGATGCCCGGAGTGTTTTTGTTCCTCGGCAAAGCCTAATCGGTCGACACTACTTGAGCTGCATTCCGTTCTCCGGATGTACGTGCCTACACTGGGAGCCGTCTTCGGGCCGGGAAGCAGGTCACTAGCGGGCACGAGGTTTCTCGAGATGAGCCACCAGCTCCAGTAACGCACGTACGCCGTGGACGTTTAGAAGCTGACCGTGGACGCACCATAACCGTCGGTGGGTAGAATTATCGTACCCGATAAACAAACGCGAGCAATAAATAGTAATTAAAGTTAATTTACTTGTTTTCGGATGCGGAGCGATGGCAAACGGTGGGAGGGGACAGGGCAAGCGTCTCATCTCTCCCTCCTCCCCTATCGTCTACTAGGTCGTTTTGTATTATTTAAACGAAACGATATTTGTACGCACGCGAGAGGAAGCAAATGCTCAATGTCGCACAACTTGCTCACGGCTGGGAATGCTGAACCTAGCGGCGGAATGGCTCGATTTAATTAAAACTTATCGTTTCCATGCTTCTCCGTCGCCGGGCGGTCCTGCCCAGTGCAGCAAGTAGGGCTAGTGGGGCTGCTGCTGCTGGTGGTTCCAGTGCCAGTGATGGGAATATAATTGCCGGACCACTTTACGAGCTCGGACGTAGCGTGTATGGGTGCGTTATGGACGCATGCATTGAATGTTGAAGATATTTCTTCGCTTCGATAACGATCCAAGAACATGTTCCGGTAACGATGATGCTCCGTTTGGACGGGGAAGTGATTGGCAGCATTAGAACAGTGGCGATGTTCCCTCTTAAGACGTTGGGGTAGGGCAGTGATTGGCAAAACTTTAGCACCGAGCGGGAGAGAGAGAGAGAGAGAGAGAGAGAGAGAGAGAGAGAGAGAGGAATGTCGTGGCTGGAACAATGCACAGTTTACGTTATATATGTGCTATCATTAGTTATTGGAGTCGAATGAGTCATCTCCTTGGGCTGCCATTTGTATCTTGACCAAGCAGAAGGTTTTTATTGTGAAAAAAGCTGAAAAAGTAATAAAACAAGTTTTAGTTCGTCACACGCCGACAGATGGCACCACTTTGGCAAGGTTAGTGCGATACAAATTGTCTATGGTTGCTATGGTTTTTCTAGTTAAACATCGGAGATTAAAATATGGACATTTTTTTTATTTAATAAAAATCCAAATCAAACGAATTAATACTAAAGCAGTAAATACAGTAATTTTTTACACTCAGTTCATACAAAACAAATTGAAATGCGTTGAATTTTAAATTCTTATGAAATATTACATGTTGAGTATCCACATCGTACTGCATGGAAATGTTGAGATGGTTGAAATTATGTTTTGATAAATTAATTGCCAATAAAGGTACCGATTTTTAGAAAGCTATCATTTTTTCTTTCCTCGAAAAATAGAACTTGGGCATTCATACACGTTTGAAACATTTAAATGGTTTCAAAAAGTACAAAAATAAAAAGGAACTCTTATTCATGTATTAATTAAACTGAATTTCATGCGAAGCTAAGCTGAAGACTTCAAATTAATTAATTAAAATTTCTAAAATACGAGACTTGAAATTTTTCAAACATAAAATGTATAGTGCACATCAAATATAAAATATAAATTTTTCATCTATTAAGCTTAAATTGTATAATCTTTTGTTTCGTTCTTTCGAAAAGAAATGGCCACCATTCTCACGAACTCCGCAAACGATGCCCGCACCTACTGACATGCTGTGGCAACGGTTCTGTATCAATTTCTTTCTATTAATATGACAACCTTCAAAGTTGTTTTCCTGCCGGCCGGCCAAACAAAAACACCTGAAGGTTAATTTTATCTTACCCGCGCGGCCGATGGAGAAGAGGTAGGACGGTTTCCCGCCCGCTTAGGCCCTCTATTAGCGATACTCTTCCAATCACGCGGCTTATCAGCCCGCCCTGAAGTGCTACTGCGCGCCGTCGCCCTTAGCCAAAACAGCTGTCGGTTCGTGCCAGCCCGAAATCGACACGCTTATCACGCGCCATTACATGGATCGCGTCCCGTCGGCATGGTCAAATCTACAGGGGGAAAAAAGCGAAAGAAACCTCCGCTTCGTACCGACTGGGTGGTTGATAAGAAGCCGAGCTCCGGACGCCACCACCGGCCGGCGCATACGAAATTTAGTAGATTTCATTCCGGCGACTGGTTCACATCACGGTACACGAGTGATGGTGGTAATTACCGCATATTGATTGCTTTCTTTTTTTGTTTGTAAGTTTGTATCGAAGTTTTTTCTGCTTCAGTATCCAGAAAGTGTGACAGTGATGCAATCGAGATAAAGCGATGCTGATAAGGTTGTGGTGGCAGTTTAGTTTATTTTATTTGACATAATTGAATTTGGTTGCGTGATTTGCAAGGGTGTCGAAGCGATGAGTCGAATGCGCCGAAGGGATTTGTTTGTTTTGATTGTGGAAGAAGTGAGTAGACAAAATCAGATTATTAGTTGATTTGTAGAAATTGTTGCCGCACAAATCACCTAATCGTAGGAAAAATTAAATACAAGAATTGAACCATTCCGTATAAACGGGGCGGTTACTAAATGTCTACTTTGATCCTGGATCACCACAAAAAGTCGATCAAATGCCTTCCAGACCCATGGATCAGAATGTTTCTGGTGCATTCAGTGTTGTTGCTTTATTTAAGGTTACGTTTAGGTAAATAGTTTTATAACAAATTCCTTCGCAAGAACCCTCAAAGCTCTGCTCCCGTTTGCGAGTGTTTGATTTATTGCCGGTAGATCGTCAACGATAAGTGCAGTCTAATAAGCCCGATTCCAACAATCGGACCCAACCGACAACGGTGTGATAAATTATTGATTGATTACCCATTTTCGAGCCCCACACGCACAAATCAGTGCCAGAGACACTCCGGACGATGACGAACGCACGGCACGGAACGGCAAAGGAAAATGTGGAAATTCGTTCCTGCGTTCGAATGAATCCGTTTCCGAAACCTACATCAAACAGGACTTGACAGGCGACATTTTGCTTCACCTTCTTACTGGGTTGTTATTTAACGTGTGTGCATCTTGTGTGTCTGCAGGCTTAAAGTGTCTTAAAGTGAGTGAGCAAACCTGATTGCTGAGAAAGCGTTAAAAGAACATAAAACAGCGCTCCAACGCCCAAAAGGATACGAGTGAGAGATTTTGAAGTGAAGTGCCGGTGTTTTTTTTTTGTGTGTGTGAATTTCGACAACCATGAGCAACGCTCAGGAGCGCCGATCGTCGTTCGCCCGACGAGCGGAAAGTTTAATGGAGAAGGTAGGTACCGTGATTAGGATATTCTTTCCTTTTTATCTTTTTTTCTACAGCCACCGCGTTACGCACGCACCTCGTGAGCTCAACTTCCCGCCGAAGGTGCGAATAAATTTGCGCGAAGAAACGGGCGCGGTAATGCGTTCAGTAATAATTTCTCACCGACGTATCGAACGAGCGAGCGGTTCGGTACATTTCACCCGAACGCGATGGCCCTGCCTTCTATCATAACCTTGAAGATTACCAACTTGAACGTTGTTGTTCCGTTTTTCCATATTAGCAAACGACTTCATCCCGTTGTTAGTACACCGCGAACGAGCGTTTTATTTACGAGACAACCTTTCAAACACCGGCCACTGCCGGGAAGGATTTATTTAGTTCGGGGTGTTTTCCGTAGTGCGCGAAAATTTCACTACAACCGAGCGAGGGGTTGCTATGATACCGTCTGACCGTTGATTGATGGAGCCGCTAAGTAGTTTACACTTTTCCGATTCCGGGTGTTTTCATTAGTTTTTTCTGACAACGATTGGCAATAAAATTTAAACCGTGAAATTGATAAATGATGGTGAAATAATTATTAACTTTACACGCATTCCTCTCGCTGGGTGCTGTATATGAATGTTTAAACAGAGGTGTTTTTTTTTTTCTCTATCCAAAATCGTGACTTGCTGAGGTTAGTGCAAACGCGAACGCGGATGAAACGTTTCACGAGAAATCTCGCTCGCAAAGCCGGTCGAATTCGTGATTATCATTATGCTAATTGGATTGAGCTTTTGCGTCGCTTACAGTGTGGCTTATTACATGGAACACAGGGGAAGCTCCTTGGCGATAAGGTTGTTAGGGCCACCGGATAACGCGTGTGTGTTAAGGTAACATTCTCAAAGCGCTTTTCATGTCGATGAAAAGAAAGCAGAGAGGCAGACGGTTGAAATTGTGTTATGATTTGGGTGCATAATTATGACACACATACTGAGAGGGATGTTTTTCAATACGATATGGTGATTGCCAAGTGAGGGGCGTTGGGTTCATTAATTTTAAATAAAATATTATAAATGATGTTTATTTCTGTGCTGCTTGCATGATCTTACACCAAATACTTTCGTTTTGTTATTCGGTTTACCTTGAAAAACTGGATTCTAAATTTAAAAAAACTTATATCTTAAAAAAACGTAATAAAAACATTTCGTGACGCATGAGTGCTATAAAATGATTACATAATTTTCGATCAAATAAAAACCAACAGCTAAGCAAGTGATTTCCCTTATAAATAATTGAAAATGGCTACAAGTATCGAATAAAATTTTAATGGAATGAAATATTTTTGAAAATTTATCCTATATTAATAAAATCATTATGTTATATGTTTCAGCTAGTTTTCCAGCTACTCTTTTCATTGTTAACCAATAGTTATACATCATATGCGGATATTAAGAAAATCATATGCAATGATTCTCGCCAAGCAAAGCGAAAAAAGTTTAAATAATAAATCGAACACACACACACTCGCCCGAATCCCAAATCCATGTTTTCTCCCATCTAATGCGCTCGATAAACATCACCTGTCGGTTTTGGTGTTGCTCCGAGACTATGCACTCGGAAAAGGTCGCGCAGGTCGATCCGAAACGGAAAGAAAGGCTTACAACACGGTCCATTTGCCGTTGGATCTCGTAAAGTGTGCTCATAACAGCACACCCTTAAAGAAGATTCTTGTATGGCATGCTTTGTTCCAATTTTCCACTCGCTTTCTCTCACGCTGGTGCAGAGGAAAGCGGTTTGCTTGGTATCGAAGCAAGCGGGCGAGATTTTTGTAAACCGTTTGAGAAGGGTATACTTTCAACTCGTAAACTTGAGAGTACGTTCGAGCTTGCCAAACAATCGTGAGTCGTTGAGTTGGTCGGCCTCGCCGTCGGAATGAATTGATCCGGCCATTTTTCTTACAAATCATCCAACCATTTACCCGACGCCAGCAGGGGGCAAGTGAGTTATTAACGAAGAAAAATTACTGTTATTCCGCTGGAGATTGTCTTTGGTCGGAGCTTTTTCCAGCGCGTGTTCTTCGCGGTTCTGGGTAATGTTTCGTCTAAGACTATGATTCTAAGGTTGCGTGCGGTAAATGGTACAGGCTCCTTTTTGTCACGGAGCCTGTACAGGCTGGGGTTGAAAAACGCCCACACGTTTCAGCGTGTCTCATGTTGCACGGTCTCGAGTCGAAATGTGGACACCGTCAGCAGTTCGGATGACTACGGCCGAGAAACACCTGGGTAAACTAACGCCGACTAAGGTCGGTTACGGTAGGTCGAATCGCGTAATTGTGTGCCCTTTCTTTCGGTGAGGATTCGCACGAAAACCATCCGGCCCACGAGTGGGCCAGGGAACTGGGTGCGGTGTATTTATCATTGTCAGACGGTGTGAGTGAAGCTCGTCG
Source organism: Anopheles farauti (assembly GCA_000473445.2). NCBI lineage: Eukaryota > Metazoa > Arthropoda > Insecta > Diptera > Culicidae > Anopheles > Anopheles farauti. Next base: position 11,645,661 of record KI915040.1, on the reverse strand, counting down.
GCTGCCAAACGGTGCGTCGTCCTTGCGCGACGAGCGTGCGACGGAACAGGTGTCGGCGAAGGCGAATGAATAATAGCCTGGCCCCGTTTGCTCATCGCTACTCATCCGCGTCATGGCGTGTGGAGTGCGCCGAGGGAAATGGAATTTTTGGGCGTTAGTTGAGATTTTTTTTCCCCCTGGAGCGGTTTTGTTTAGAGATAGATCGGAAAGGATAATTGGAATGCACTGAAACCGTGCGGCCGAATGGGAATGAATTGTTCCAAGTGCGAGATGATTGGTTTTATAGCGCCATTTTGAGTTAAGTGGAATGACTATTTTATAGATAATAATAATTGCATTCCAATGATATTTTCAACCATTTTGGATTGGTAATTCTCAAAAAAAAAACTTGAAAATGTTTATAATAATTTGATACGTTATGTTTCAAACTCTTTTGCATTAATAAATTCACATGCTCTACAGAAGGAAGAGTCTGTAAAGAAGAAACTGCAGCAAAGCTGTAATTTTCAAAGAAGCTGCAAGAAAGAGGAATTTCCCAAAACGAAACAACCAATAAAAGGATCATATTCTGGTGTGACTCAGGTGTTACATTGCTTTAGAGTGTGCATACGACTGATATGCACATTAAGTTGATATAAAATATAACCAAAAATATTACATTCTTCAAACTCATTTGAAAAGAAATGTTTAAAATATTAAAGTGTAAAATTCAATTTAAATATTGTTCATACAGCATACACACAATAAAAATACCATAAAATAATTACGCAACACTAACTCCGCATTCAAACTGGCTGGCAGGTTATCTATCTAATCGTTATGTCCGTATTTATTTCACAATAAATAGTAACCCACCTTAAAAACAAATCATGGGAAAAAATCAAGCCTCCTGTCTGTCGATAACCGTGTAATCTTGTCCGCTTCAACACGTGCCACTAATGTGCCCGAAATCGAAAGCGATGCAGGGGTATTCGCTTACCGTGAAGATACCGGCTGTCCCTACCGATGCCAGATAACGCTCGTGACGATTGACACACTCCCCTGTCAGCACCGAAAACTGGTATTGGGATGGGCCATTTAAGCGCGTACACCTCGTACTGGGCCACCCCCTGGGGCCAACCGACCGTGAACGTCATGAGGGCTCAATTGACTTCAAAAAAAAAAAAAAACACACCGATCAATAGATTAGATGAGTGAGAATGGGCGGACTGAGGGGGATAGGAAGCCCGAGGGAAGGCTCCCCAATTGGTGTACACACAGTAACTGATAAATTAGCTCCGAGTGCATCTATCAGCTTCTACCGAGCTGAAGTTCTCCGCTGGGCGGTGGTGCGAATTTATGATCGTCTCGTCTTATCGGAGGAGGGAGGGTGCATAAACTGCACCTGCATCGCCAACGAAAGCGCCCAGCTATCGGTTTTGGTCGTGGCCGCCCGTTAATTGAAATGGCAAACCGATGTGGAAGGGGAGGGAGGGCCTTTCCGCTGCGTTACGATGACCGCACCTAACCTCAATTCGATCGAGGCGGTGGTGGCAGTATGGTCATATTTTACGGCGCGTTACACACACACACACACACACACACACACACACACACACACACACACACACACACAGAGAGAGAGAGAGAGAGACGAACCCATCGGAAGCGACCGTGAGCGTGATCCGTGATCGAGTCGGAACCAAGCGGCTGTTTGTTTGTGAAATCGTTTATTTGGCTATCGCCTTCCATCGTCTGGGTGGGGGTGGGTGAGAGGCGGTGGTGTAAACTCGACCAACCCACCGCCGGGCTCACTTCATCCCCATGCCTCTCTCTATCTCTCTCTCACCCGCCGTACGGTATAAAAACATAAACAAGAAGATTATTACAACCTTCCGTCCTTCGCCGCGTCGCCTTCGTGTGTCCGGCGGCTTCACGCCTTAGATGAGCGAGTTAAGCGCGTGTGTGTGTTTTTGTTGCTTTTTTCTCGCTGCGAATGCAAAAATTACGCGATATCGTCCGGTTGATGCGGCCACCGATCGAGGGCCGCTTTCGTTGTGCCTTTCTTACGCCGTCTCGCGTTCGCCGCCTCTTGATGAATTATTTTTAGCCCCATGCTATGCATGCGATAAATTGGTCCCGTTGCGTTTTTTTTGTTCGGTTCGGTGGTAGATGAGAGCGAGACAGAGGGGGAGAAGAGAGAGAGAGACAGAGAGAGAGAGAGAGAGAGAGAGAGATGTGGGGAGTTTGTTTTGCTACTCTGCCCGGTGGCTTAAGCATAAAGGGAAGCACCGGGAACGAGTGTTGGAGTGTAGCACTTTCATCTGTCCTTACACTGGCGGAAGTGAGTTTACGGTTACAGGGACGTTTCAAGGAGACAATCAATCCTAAATGGGTATCATGATGCTAAAACAAGAACGCAAAAAGACTTTTATCACGATTTTAATTTACTATTTTAGTATCAAAGTGTTTTTCAATTAGTGTGAAAATTAGTTGTTTGAATTATACAATTTAATGTGTTCAATTTATAATTTTTTATAAATTAATACTTAAATAATTTAGATGTTTACATTTCTTTATTTTGAAAAATAGATTGGTCAAAAAGTGAAATAATTCTCTGAAAAATGAGTGTAAAATTAAAAATTTAATGAGCTTATTTTTCACTGTAATGAAAAATTATGTGTAAATGTAATAAAAATTTACCTTTACTCTGTACTATATTTCAAAATAAAAATTAATCAGAATCAGATAAATTAATCGATCAATTATTCGAGAAAAAATAATCAGATTCAGATTATATCAGATGATTTAAAAAATCTTCCAGATGCGGTTTTAACTTTAGTGATCAAAGAGAAGATAAAAATACTTATCAGATTATTTAATTTCATAAAAAAATAGTTTCGATTTTTGTACTATTAAATAAAAAAAGTGTACTAATTTAGATTAAAAAAATGTTTTTTTCCCTTTAATTTTGATTCGTTTGACGTATATACTACAAAATAATATATTTTTTCCAATCCAACCCGCTCTAACTATCAAAACTTCAACGATTCGAGTGAAGAAAAGATCCAAGAGTAAAATAAACGCGTAAGCATTCAATAGCATACCTCATGCACATGTATTTCTTCCCCACACTGTACTGGTTGCCTTCTCGCGCCACAAAGCTGCAATTTCGCTACGTAAATACATTTAATACCACAAAAGTTATGATTACATTGCACTCGCTCCCACTGCCCATTTGTTGACGAGATCTCGGGTGTTGGTTTTAGAGCTACATTTTTGCTGCCAAGATTTCGGATGGAAAATCATCGGCATGGTGTTTTTTTGTTTTGATAAAAAAAAAGTGAGCGACCTTACAAAGTGCACTGCGGCCAAACTTCGTTGGACCGACCGACCCGACAGCCGAGGTTATTCTTAGCATTCCGAGAGTGACGGAAAACTGTTTCTTTTCGGGCATTGAGATGGTGCGTATGTAATTATGATTAGCGTGCATGTGACGAAAGGAAGCGTATAAATTATTCCATAGTCAACAGAAATAGGCGGACGCGTATATGTGTTTTTTTTTCGCACGAAATTAGTTGGTGTCGAGGAATTGGTTCCAAAGAATTATTAATATAGGACGCTGAGGAACGTTTCAAGGTTGTCGAACCGTGCTAGTGTATGAGAAGCAATTTTATCACATCCTTAAACATATACCTCATCACGGACTCATCCAAGCAGCTCATGATACGTCAAAAAGTAATCAAGCATGTGCGCGGTTGCCACTACAATGTGTGCATTGTTTGCGAAGAATTAATCAAAAAAAAAAACAAAAAGGACTTGTGATTAGAATGCATTCTTCCAGTTCCGTGCATGATTCACACAGTTTGAAGTATACACATCTTTACCATTTCACTTTAAGGCCAGTGGGAAGATTGAATAAAACTTGGTACCACTTGATGGAGAAGAAGACGAAGAAAAAAAAAACCGTTGCAAAAAAAGGAAATCTTGACGTCTCTCGTGGGAGTTCTCTCACTTCACTGGGATCACTTCACTATCATTCCATGCTCATTCGCCCGTACAATCAGTGGAGCCTGAGTGGTACAACCGCCACCATGGACAAAAGCGACCGGGTCTTGTAAAAGTTACCTCAAAACAAGCCACATACACGGACGCTTGCACGTAAGCTAAGCATCGAGCCGTGTTACGAGCGGGCTGGGTACAACATCAACGGTCTTAAGGACGACGATGATCAGCACTATTCAGTGCGAGAAGTACACGTTGGGTGCATCCCCTCCTACTTCCCTCCTTCCAGTGGTCCTTGAAGCAACCAGTCTCGTTCTGGACAAACTAGCATCCTTTTTATCGTTGCTGTTTCCTTTTCGCTTACCCATACACATACACCCACAAACTAGTCTGCTGAATGCTGACGTCATCGGGGATGGTGCTTGTGCGGTGGCGTCTGGTGCCGTTAGGTGTGTTTCTTATTATCCATCCCCACCTGACGGTATGTCTCATGACTCGGTAAGTGAGCCCTGCTACTCGAAAGCTACCCTGCCGCACGGCATCCACCCTGGACATGAATTGTTAACCGTGCCGGAGGCGCTGGGTTGACATTACGCCGCTCCGGAGACGCATTCACGCGGGTGTCACCTTAGGAGCTACGTTCATAATTCATGAGATTAAAAATAAGTCCGGATGGGTTGGAGCGGTAGCGGTAGCGAGTGAGAAAGAGAAGGAGAAGAAAAGAAAGCAACTATCTTACAGAGACTGGAACGACGACTGTTAAACGCCCTGCTACTACATGCGGTAGAAGTTAGGCAGACGAAAGGATGAAAACGGTGTAAGATTGGACCCATTCGACGTTTTCCTACCTTCCGTGAGTGGATGGGAAGGAAGGCAAAGGCGGGCAGATCCTTGTGAAACTCTTCACCCTTCGATGCATCGGAGCAGCAAACTGAACTCGAACTGGGAGTTCCATCGGCAAGACCGTAAAGTGCATATGCCCAGCGATGGCTTTTACTCACCCTGCAGTGAAACGCCTTTCCCGAGCGGGCAGGGAAGTGTTTGATAATTTGATACCCACTGATCCACTGGGGCGATGTGGCTGGAACATTCGAACGCTTGTAGGTCGTCCTCGATGTGGCCCGGATTGAAATGGAAACCTGAAACGGGTGTTACCAAAGCTTAGCTTACCTTTACCGGTTTGTACGGGGAAGGTGGTTGTGATTTTTAACATTGTTATGTTTTTTGTTTGTAAAATAGATTAAACTTGTCGGGACCTGGGAGAGCATGTTTTTTTATAACACACATAAAAAAACTAAAATGCTATTGTCTTGGACCACTTTGAAGAAAACCTGTTGCTTGCTTTGCCGGACTAAAGGGGTGTCCTGGAGCCAGGTCCTTAGCGACTCTTTGATATGGAAATTGGAGAGATAATTTTATGCAAACTATTAACGCAATATTGCTGTGAAACTATCCCAACCATGCTATCACCTTTATCGTCTTTGTTTAGCATATCTTAATAAAGAAACATTCTCATAACATTCATGGCTACATCGAGTGTTGTCTGTCCAGCCGAATGAAAGCATCTTCATGAGAAACGGTTATTTAGCATTTTAAAAGTTCTTATGGAAAAGGTACAATTTTACATTTTTTTTTTATGTATTACCCATTTGTAGGTGTTTAGTTTGATGCATTAAAATAAAAAATATTTGGGCTATTATTATAAAAGCTAAAAATCCTAATCTGTTGTTCAAAGGAAGCAAAAAAAATAAAATAATTACAAAAATGCTTTTGATTCTTGTATTGTGTATAAATTTTTGAAAATCTTTTAAATTATTAAAATAATATATTTTCATTAGATGTCTTTTTAAAAGATGACTTTGATGAATGCATAAATAAATATTGGAATGAATTAGATATTAGGAATGAATTGTAATGAACTATGATCTATAAATGAACTAATGACCGTTTAATGAGCTGTTGCCAATTGTACACCAAGGAGTTTAAAAATTGTGGTAAACTTGTAACTTAAAATCAAAGAGATATGTAATTCGTTATAAAAGAATAAAAAAATGAAAATACAATCGGTTGGAAACATTGTATCTTCCACAGGGATCGTTAATTTAACTCAAAGTCTGCATCACCAACACTAGCATTGGAATTGTTATTTTATTATGAACCCGACACTACTGATAAATTTGAAAAAAAAGAAACTGCACCAGACATCAACGAAAACGAAAACGACTCAGATGAACAGATTGAATCATTCAATTCCGACCAAATCAAACAGCTCAATGTGCAATCTCCATTGTTTTGATTGACATCGAGCGTTTTTGCGAACGATACAGATGGATGTATAACGACGGGCTGCCTAATCATGTTGCATTAACGATTCACCACCCACCACCACCCCAATGGTAGTGCCTAGTGGGGGCGGCAAACACTGCGAGTAAACTGTTAATGCTTCGAAGCTGCCTTTCCCATCTCTCATCCGAAGTCCGAAGTCTAAAGAACTGACTCGTCCTCGACGAAGCGTCACAGCATCAGCCACTGGGACGTCCTTTTGACCGCATCGTTCCTGGTGAAAGGTTAACGAACGACGCAATTGAATGCCGTTCACGGGACATCGGGTGTGGGTGGGTGGAAAACTGAGTGGGAAAAGAGCGCGCAAGAGCGAGAGAGAGACGCTAACGGTGGGAAAATGGTCCCTATTCCTGACGCTTCCTACGGGAACGCTTCGGTTTCGGTGAGAGTTTTCCCATCGCACATTACCGCGCTTGCAGAGTATCTCAGACCACCGCGTGCGTGAGCGATTCGTGTTTCGTGCAAGGAAAACATGGCGGGTACTCATGAGCTCTGTTCTGATAACCAACGAAGGGTTTCCCACGAGAAGAACGGGAATCACAACAAACGGCAAACGAGGCGAGCAACCAAACAGCGAGCAACCACTCAAACGCTCGTTCACTCGCGCGCGCCCTTTTTGTGCGCGCAACAATGTTATTGTTTGTGTTGCGCGTGCGTCCATGTGTGTGTGTGTGGGGGTGTGTGTTTGGAGCAACAAACCAGAGCGGAAGAGCAACACACTTCCGTACCGGGCGGGAAAGGGATGCATTCAATGGGTTAGGGAAAAGTGTGACGTACTTAGGGAAACCCTACACGTCCACTCTCGCTTTGGTTCCCCCTACTGACCCCATTTATGCTACAGCCCGACCACCTTCACCCCCCCCCCCTTCCGGGAGCGAATGATAAAGCCCACCGTCGGTATTCCAGCAGCCCGGTCGGGTTTGAGTCCCGAGCTCATCGCTCATCGGGACACAGCCTCGGTACGCTTATCGATGGCGCATTTCAGTTTACCTTCGACGGTCGAGCTAAGCAGTTTGGTAGGCAGACCCCATCGTTGGTGTGGCTCCCCCTTCAGTCTAACGACGTCATTCGGTGCCCTCCGGGTATCCTCCGGACGACGCCGGACGGGAGCGCACTTTCAAGTGCGTAGAAGCGCACTCGAAGCGAAAGGAAAACAAACGAAACAGTTGGAGATTAGTGCACCGGACCCGGGTTTCCCTTCGCCGTGCCACTTTTCAGTGGAGAATTCGAGCGGAAAACGTATTATCCGTGTGTGTGTGTCCGTGTGTGTATGTGTGTGGCGAAGGCCTTGTTTCTACTCTACTCGATTGCAGTTGCAAATGATGGGGTTGGCTTTTGTTCACCGTTTCCGGCCGAGAAGAAACGGGGCTTCACACAATACATTGACGGTTGGACAAAAATCTTTGCCCGCTCGAATTTTCCACCGAAAAGTTCGTTGGGCACGAATTGAAATCGGGTTGGTCCGGGGTGTCCGGAGTGAGGTGGACGTGTACAAAACGAAAGCGAATTTAATCGTGCTTTTTTCGTTCAACATGGAGAAGTTTCTGCCGCTTTGATTGTTTTATAATTCAAGGAATTTTTGCGATTTTTTTCCGGTATAAATATTTCAAAGTGCTTAGTGACGTATTGGAAAATAATTTTCAATTTTCAATTTAAAATATTAGGAAATATTTCAATCCTTCGAAAACGAATAATTGTGCGTTACAAAAAAACGTGAATCGAATGCAGTGAAGCGAATAATTTCAAAACATAATCAAATGTGTAGCAAAACATCGGTAGCATAGTAATTCGTCATCGAGCAGCGTGCGTTTTTGCGTCGTGTTTTTCGCGAGTGTGTTTAGTGGCCGGAGAGCAAATCGGTGCGTAAGAAGTAACGTAACGAACCACCGAACCACCGAACCACCGGGTTGAAGTAACCCACACAAAACAAAACAAAAAAAAAAAATCGGGAGCAAAGTATACCGAGGAAACCGTCCGGATCCAGGAAGCTAGTCTATCCCGTTCGAACGAAACACGTCACGCACACAAACGCACTCGCCCGCACGCCCGCACGCACACTTTGCGGAAAATATTTTCCATCTCCCAAAACTTCCCTCCCGAATAGCGGCGGAAGGCGGAAAGCAGAGACCACCGAAATGGAGAAGGCGAAATCAAACGACGCAACATCGGCCCCGGTTCCGGCCGGTTCACCGTCGTCGAAAGGCGTTCATGTAGGTATCCTGAAGTAGAGACGTTTATAGGGGAGACCATTTTTGGGCCGACGAAAGCGAAAGAAGGCAGCCTAGGGCGAACGCCGCTAAAGAGGACGTTGCCAATATCCTGGGCCTGCGAATGGGGCAGAAGCCAGCGCTTCCGTTTTGTTATCCCGAGCTCGAAACGCTCCGTAGCCCCACGTGCTTACGACCGTCTAATCTTTGTTCCGTTTACGGTGAAGAGCATACGAAGGGAAAGTGGTCGTTAAGCTTAGTGTTTGCGTGTGGGGCTCGCGTCTGTTTTGCTTCTGTGAGGTTTGATTTTCGAGAGGGGCTGTTTTGTTCCAACGGATAGCGAAAGCAATTTCAACAGCCTACTGTGATGGAAACTGGTTACGAATGGAAACGGTTGGAAAACGTTCGCATTATCCTTCAGTTTTTGTGATTATTTATAAATCAATAAAAAATATAAAGAGATGTTTTTATCGTTGATGATTGCAAAGGCTCAAATCCGGGGGTAGTTTTGGGAATTTGATTGCTTTAATATTGTTTTTGACGATAAACATTTATGTATGTTGAAACATGTATTATCAACAGTTTCTAGAAGAACAGTAAAACCAAAATCTTTAGTTGTATAATTTGATTTGAAATTTGGTTTCAAAGTTACATTCGAATTTATATTAAGTTATATTTGATTTGATTTTTATCTTTTCCGACCAAAATAAGGCTCAAATTAAAGCCTTCTTTAGTGATAATCAGTTCATTACAAAATACATAAATACATTTACAAACACAAAAACTATTTAAAAAAACTTGAAAACCTGAACAGTTTTGTGGACTAAATACAGGAAATAATAGAATGAAAATTGCAGGCAAAAGTCTACTTTGTCGGTTTATTAATGAAGAATAGGAAGATATATGCACAACTAGGAAGATATTTTATTCTAATCGATATTTAAATTACATGTTTTTAATTGAATTTAATCTTTAAATATAGTAATTCCAAAAGCTTAAATGATTCCGTAAGTTCACACTAAGACGATATTTAAAAAAGAAATAGTAAGCAAGAAAAATTAAAAGCTCTAGAACATAACACTATCGTAAGAGAAATAGAGACTTTTCCCTCGATCCAAAATCGATTCTCCTTTCGACGGTTCCTACCTAGACTTTTATTTGTTATTAACTTACTCTACAATCACTAACCATTACTCACACACTGGCACAAGCTGAAGCCGTAAACATTGTGTAATGTTTCGGTTTGCGGCCTCCTTGTACTTACTTACCACTGGCTGAATTACCTTACGAGCTTTGAATAGCAAATGAGCGTTCAATCCTGCAACGGAGACAAGGGTTATTGTATGCGTAGCGCGCTTTCGACAATCCTCCCAAAAAAAGGGGAAAGAATAATTAATCGGTTCGAAGCGTGCTCCGGCGTTCGTCTCAATAAATAATCAATGCTTAAAATATGCATGATGAAGCCTGCCGATGCAAGCGCATAAAAATGTGGCAAATTAAAAATGAGCTTCTCTCCACCCGGTAGAAGGGATCGATTTTAACAATCCATACCCGTCTGCCCGCCCCGTCCAGCGGTTCATCTCGCTGTCTCACATGGGATTCCACCGACCATGCCAGTGAGATGATAAATGACTAGCGTTCGTTTACGCCACACAGACAGGCTGAGTCGGATGCACACCCGTCTCGTTCTCCTCCTCCTCCTCCTCCTCCTCCATACTAGGCACACACACAGAAGGCTCCCTGCATTATTTGCTTTGCCCCCGTGGGCAGAGAAAGGGCGCCCGTGTTCGGCCCTGGAACGGAATTTTTGCACTCATAATGCACGCCTGAAAT
>KI915040.1:11589674-11635093 GCA_000473445.2 Anopheles farauti | reverse complement strand
CGGGACAAGCACACACCGGTCGCAAGAGAGGAAACGAAAAACATGGAAACGATATGCAACGCAAACAAAGCGCCACCGGGTGGCAGGAAAAAAAAGTCGGGGACGTCATTGCCGTGGCGAGATGAGCTTTCATTTGTGTGCAAGTGTGTTCATTTCTTTTTTTTTGTCGAGTAGGCTTTGAAATCCGCCCAGCGGGAAGTAGGGAAATGTGATATTTATGTGCATGCAATTTTTTTTTCATCGCTCGTCAACCACCGCCGAAAAGAGAGTTTGAAATTGAATAAGAATTTGATGAGGGGAGGGTCGGTGGATTTGTTTGCAAATTTTTGAAGTTGCCAGTTGCCATGAATCTCGGTCAACGGGCGGAAGCGATGCGGGCTTATCGATTATTTGCTTCAAACACATGCCTCGGGGAGGTTTCTCGGCCTTTTTTTGAATAATAAAAGAAAAACAATAGAAGCGCCTGATGATTGCGGTGTGATTGATTTGAACGTAAGGCAAGTGTGACCGTCCAGAAGCGTCTGGAATTAATGGATTGCAACGTAGCGCATCTTTTGGTGGTCACTTTTCTAACTCATCTTTCTTGATTTATGGTTCGGTCAATGGGGCCGAAAAAAAATGAACACAAAAGAAGATAGATACACTAGCAGTGCACTTCATCAATCATGTGTGCACGTTGCATATGCAAGATGACTTTTTCATGGCCGAGACTCTCCGCGGTCATGGAGAGCATGGAGACGCCTGGTCGCTCTCAGCATCGGAAGCGAATGTTCCGTCCGAACCGACAGCAGCAACAGCAGCAGCAGCAGCACAGTCCCGTTTGGGGAAGGAAGTTTAGATTAACTGCATCATAGGACGATGCGATGGAAAATTTATTACCAGAATCATTCACCCATTGGGTGCTCGAGTTGATCCGGCGGTACGGTTCTGATGAACAAACCGGAAATTGGCAATCTCCGGTGCCCCGAACGGTTGTAGCGAGTGCGTCTTACTCTAATTAAGCAAATACTTATGCAAATTCCTTGTTTGAGTAGTTTAAGCTTTCCACGTTTCTATCGCAGTAGATCGGAGTTTTTTTTTTTAAATCGAGCTGTAGATTAGTAGCAAATTGTCATCGAACGATACTACGGGAAGTATTTCAAACATTCGAAATTCCTTAAGGTCACATCAATTTTTATACCTATAGAATCTTTTAAAATATCTAGTCAAGTTTGTTTATTTGACCTTTTTGATCGTCAAAGCAGATATAAGACATGTATACATGTTTTAAAACTTTATTGCCTGGTGAAATGTTGAAATTTACTTTGAAATAAAAATAATTGATATCGGTATTAATTAAAAAAATGTTCAATAATAATGTTCGTCACAAACAAAGAAATTTTTGATTCACTTCCGTTATCAAACCGATTTGTTTTGCTTTCCATGCCAATTTGACAGCTTTGACAGAAAAAACTTCTAACCATAGTAACCATTGACGAAATGAATTGGTTCCAGAATGAATTGGTTTCCTTTACTGACTAGAGTCCTCTTTTGATCCAATGATAAAATTGTTTATTGCAGTATCAATTTTCATTGGTTCATAATATTTATACTCACTGTTTTGTGCATAAAAAATCGTAATATAATCTTACAAGTACATAAAAAAATCATTTATTAATGCGGTACTGCATGAAAATATCGTTAAATTCGTACATTTTTTCATGACCTTACCGCTGACGCCCATGACGGCGAAAACGGGAAATTAAACAGATTGTTGGCGCACAGGCTCAATAACCGAGCCGGAACCAAAGATAACCATCGACGGTGGTAAAATGGGATGACACCGCTTGAACTGACAGGTGACAGACATATCGAACCGCTCGTCTCCAAACACAAGCACATTGATCCCGCCGATGGTTTTGGCCGTGGTGGAAGCGAATCTGCTCATCTTGGTGGCCACCAAATCGTTATCATACGCCAGCTAATTTAAGCATTCCGCAAAATCGCAAACGTCCAACGATGATGATGGCCATAATGGTGGGAAGATAGACAGAACGAGCCAAGAGTCGCACCGGCGATGGGCATGTTTGCGCGATCGATCAAATGGGCGAACAAATCACGTTCGTAACGGCCTATGCGATGATGGTATGCGTTGGTTTCTTCGTACTCGTCGTCACGCTCTTAATTCATTCCGACGTTCAACCACGAGAAACCAGTGTACGTGTCCAGTATGCTAAACGTGTGGAATGGAAATAGATCGGGAAGCTTTGCTCCAAACCTGTAAGGGTGATGGACCGTTTTCAATACACTCGCACAACCGTTGCTAAATATTATCCTTTAAGGGAAAGGAAAGAGTACCTTCGTTCCGATCGGCCATCTTTCAACGCCGAATGAAGCAATAAAAACGAATGACGTATGCGCTGCCCGCATTTTCCTGTTTCCGTTCGGTGACGGTTGTTTCGGAAAGATGAAACTGAAGTTATGCTGTATGGGACCGACAAATTTGACAACTGATACAACCGTGGAACGAGTACGTGATCGAGTGGAATAAGTATGAACTCATTTTTTGGAAGAATAAAATGTACCCCTAGAGTATACCATCAAGACGGAACCAAGAGAATAATGGCAATATAATGGTATATTCGTCAGAATTGCCAATGATTCATGGGACACGCAGTGAAACCGAATTGATGCACCTTTTCGGCACTAGCTTTGAAATACGAGAAAGAAGGCAACTTAATTACCGTTCGGCCGATACGTTTGCGTCAGCACTCGTGATCCAAAAGGAAAGCGGCAACTTGTTTGTTTGTTTTACGCGAACGATTTGATTGAGATCCATGCATCAAAGGCTGTCGAAGTGGTTGCCGTTCTGCCGTAAACATGTTCTTTTAATTGCCAGTTAAATATAGCGCAAAGTAAATATTGCAGTTTCCATGAATGCAAAAACCGTTCGTTTGAGCTTGAGCTTTTCAGTTCGGTTACGTTACCGCATTTTGCCACCCGTGTTCGCTCGCTCACGTATTTCCTGACGTCGGTAATCAATATTAGTGGGAGATAAAACTGAATTCCTCACATTGTTGCCACTTCAGTGTCCGCTGCTGTTTGCACACAATAAAATCAATCGATCGTAACTTCGTATCTCCATCGTCATATCACCGGCGTTCGTGGGCACAATTGTCTGGCTACATATTCTACAACCACTTTAAAATATGACAAACATCACTTGAGAGCGATCGATCTTGAGTTTGCGTTGCAACAAATCATCCAACTGGTTAGATTGGTTTGAACGAGCGCTAAACGCACGGTGTGGATTGCAATGACACAATCCCGCTCTCTTGATGTACTGATTTGCCACTCGGCATTGGTTGAGGAAGGATTGGGTGTTCCGTACCATTTCTTTAGCAAATAACACCGTGCTTTGGATATAAAACATTCGTTTATTTTTGATTATTTAGATTGAAGAAATAAACGACTTGATTGAAACCAGATGATTTAGGTAAGAATTTCGGAATAAACGTGCGTAATTCGGGAACCCCATTGCTAAGGTAGTGAAGATTCAGTCGTGTGACACTTATTAAACCTTTTTATTTTTTCGTGAATATTTCAATTCGTTTATTAAATTAAATATTCATACATTTACTCATTGATCTCGCGTTTACTCATTGATCTCGAAAAAAGTGTATTTACTTTCTCTGTTTGAATTTTATGTTTAATTTCAATTTCTGTTTCTATACCCTTTTAGAGAAAGAATTGAACTATTAAGAGTAAACGATAATGAACACAATAATGAACCCATCTTCATCATTTACATTTACAGCGAAAATTGCTCCCCCACGTTTCAGACTTTTATAAAGATTAAATAGTCTTTAATTTTGGAATTTCTTTAAAATTGTTTAACAATCTTAAATCGCAATTGTATAGTTTCTCTATTGTACTTATATTCCCCTTCATTCGGTATCGTCGGATTAGAATCATTTTTAAATTTAAACTTAATTGCAGCGTAGATAGCATGCAATGTAAAATACTGTCCCACGAGGTTCGGCTGTCTTGTGCTTGGATTATTTCACTTGCTATCATTTATGCATGAAATTTGATACTCACCGGTCCGCCCGACAAAGCGAGGTTAACGAACTTTCTCGACATGGCCGCGTCTTCGAGCCTTTTACCTACCCCTCCCCCTCCCCACCCGGAGTAGGAAACTCCGGTATCCCAATGGATAATTGATTAATCCGAAGGGATTTCCGGTATCTAGGGGGAAAGGGAGGGGAGAGAGCGATATACGATGACTGAAACGACCTTAGGTAAACGAATTTTATTTTTTATGTGTCTCTTTAGAGGTGGTCTGAATGCTCTACCCAGCCAATACGACGATAACGGACGGTTGGTTTTATTTTTCACCATCAAACATGACTTCGACGAACGAGTTCGCAGTCCAAAACCGCCCAGCAGCAGGTGCACTACGTAGGGGTTTTGTATCCTTTTTTTCCGCTTCGATTTTTTTTCCAAACCAATCGATATTTTGTATCAAATTTCCATCTCTGTGACGGGTTGTGCATGTGTGGGTTATTGCCAGAGAGGGTGGTAATATGTTTTTTCTTATCGATTTTTACCTACAAAGAGAGCAAAATGGAGGGAAAGGAAATAAAACAGTTTCCACCTCGCTTAACCACACAAATGCCGCCGTTGGAATCGCGGAAAGTGTGGTGTTGATTAAATTTCATCACCCAATTTGTACCCCGCGGTTATCGTGGCCAGTGTTTATGCGAGCGAGCGCGGGAAGTGTTGAATAGGGGAAAGCGAAAAGAAAAAAACCATGGAGCAAAAATCGAACCATGCAAACAAACGCGGCAACGTGATGATGATTTGTGGAGCTAATTTAAATTTTCAACCACCAACATCGCACTACCCTTCGCGCATCGAAGCAATCACTGACAATCGAGCCGAAGCGAGCCGGTTCCAATCGGAACCGCATACTGGGAGTGAGGAAATGGGCTCGATCGGCGAAGGCGGGCGGTGAAGAAAACGTCAATAGCGCTCAATTCCAATGCGGGACGCCAGCACGAATCAATTGCGTTTCAAAACCGCCAGCTCCTGTTTCCGATGCGCCGCAGCGTTCGCATTCGCAGCCAGTCCTTGCTGAGCCAGCGGCGCAATAGGATCGGCGTGATTTTTTCTCCCCCAAAGGGAACGATATTTGTCCGCGCAAGTGCCCAAGGGAATTACGACGGTGCGCGACTAATCTTCGGCTCCAAACTGTATATTTATTGTGTGTTCTTATTGTGAGCTCTTTTGTTCGCCGCTTAAGTGTTGTGTGTGTGTTTGGTGTGACAAGCAAGGAAAAACCAAAAAACGAAAAACGGTGCTAAAACAAACGTGATAAAACCTGTGTGCCTTTTTATGTGCGCCATTTGATCGATCATGTGTGGAATGAAATAATTACCGTCGTGCCAAGTGGTGCCTTCATCATTGCGTTGTCGTTAATTTTTTTGCCGCTTCCCATCGAATTATTCACCCCGTTTCGGGTTCTCCATCCATCACTCTAGTCGCGACCGGCGTAATATGCGCGGTATGAACGATCCATTTCGCGGTGCGGCTGTTGCTTGTTCGGTTCAGTTTATTGGACATGAAATGCGCCCGGCCTGTGTAAGGAATAAAACAGCGAGCGACGGTGAAGCACACAAAGCGAACAATCGTGTTTGTTTGGTGGCGTGCGGGTTTTTTTTTGCGTTGGCGGAAAATGGGTTTTCCTTGGGATTCGGTAACATTCGTCGGTCGTCCCGTACCGTCATTATTTACGAAGCATCCCTTTGGGGAGTTGCGAAGGAGAAAAAATATTATTTAAGAAGATTGTTTGCATAACATAAACCGAATCCGGTGCGGTTTCATCGTACGGCGTTACTCGATACTTGCGGTAGTGTAATTTGGGCTTTCCGTCCGGTGCGTTTCCTTCCGTGAATTAATTAGGATCAAAAAAGTTTTGAGTGGTAGTTGAATATAGGTCAAATTCGACTCGAACGGAGTGGTGTTTATTTAAATGAAGCTCAATTTGAATTTGTTAAATTGGGTTGTTTTGTTCAAAATTTGTAAGAGTTTTTAAATCATTTAGAAGATTTTTACGTTGGTAAAATGATATTATTACACTTGTGACATTAATAAGCGATCATGCCGATACCCACTTAAAAAAAAACACGAAAATCTTCTCCCGCATTTTAAGTCAACTCCAAATTATTAACGAATTTAGCAAATTGCAAATAGTGTCCGACAAAAACGTATTTTAATGTCTTAATGATAATTTTTTTTTCAATGTTGATAAGCGACGAAACTTTATACCAATGATATCCTAATAAAAATTGGGTTTGAAAGTTTTATTTTTTCCTAATGAAAATTGGCTTTGAAAAGTTTCACAGCGTACCTTAAGCACCCTTAAACGAGGAAAAGATTTTACAGCACACTAAATAAAAACAAATTTCAAAATTATTTTGTGGATTTTTACCAAATTACTGAAAAGAGTTTTATCTAATGGTTCAATTATTTTATTGCCCAAAAAAAGGGTTCCCAGTATTGGTTGAATGAGCTGGGCTAGTCTTTCCCAAATCTATCACAATATTTTGATGTACTTAATGTACTTAAGACTATGTGTTTTAATTTAAAATAACTTAATAGGAGTTTAACGTTTAGATCAAGCAGCAAAGTTCATGTTTGACACAAATGTAGGAAAAGCTCTTTTTTAAGTTTTTTCTCAGTCTTATCGCACTTATTTAGACTCAAACGTAAAACTTTTCCATTTTTTTGATCGAAATTCGAATTTTTGGATGCATTTTTTGCAGTTTCAGCATGCAAATTTTGTTGCATGTAGGAGTGTTTGCATAGTTTTACTTTTCTAGAGTAAATTTCTAAACCAAACCAACCATCATCTGCTATATGCCTTATATTCAGAACGAAAACTATCAATCGCTCTAATAAAGGATGGCTTTACCATCATAACAGCCCGTCAGCCAGTTTATGCCAGCTCCATGCCAGCTCGTGCCAGTTTTGATTCGCTGCAAACCGGAACCATTGCATCTTCACAGCCGTGTGTCGACATATTCACATGCTCAGCCGACACAGCGGCTGTTGGCTGCTAGTTGCCAGTGCGAGAAAAGCGATTTAATTTAAAAGCAATTATCCTCAATTGAAAAGTTCATTGCAACGCACCACGCCGACGTTGGTGCCCGAGATCGTGCCATGTGGCCGAGCCGTTGACGCCGTTCGGGAACATATGGTTCCCAAGTTCCACAACCTTTCGATGCCGGAGGCCGATGCACACTCCTACCCGCTATGGTCGATCGATCGATCAACGGTCGTTGATTGGAAATTGATCGGAAATGAGGTTTTGCGTGTCCGTGCAGTCGGATGGTTCTGGGGGCTTAGAAGCGTGCCCTTGCGCATACGGAAAGGAAAATCCGGACTTCGAATTGCTCCGAAGATGGTTCGCAGCTACGAAGGAAACGCATCCAGTGGCCGGCGAACATTCGGTGCTGTTTATTTATAGTGCACGATGGCGGAACCGACGCGTATTGCGATTCGGGTGAGAAGATGTATTTTCGCACTATTCGAGTGTGGCAAGCCTGGCGGAAGCCAAAGGAATGTTACAAAATGAAGCTGTCACAGTGAAATGGTTGCCGAAAAGTTCGAAATCCAATCATTTTTATTTTGCCCGGTACTCGATCAAAATAGATTGTGAACATGCTGCCAGCATTCTCTCACATTTAATACGTTTGTTACCAGTTTCGTCAAAGCAAGCGCTTCACCAGTTTATCGCAAACCAGCTATTTACCTTCCCGCTGATTAACCGCTCCATTAGCGGCGTAATTTGCCTGACGGTACGCCGTCAAATGCAGATCTGGCTTTTTAATAGAGCCCGCCAGCGTTTACCCTCCACCGACAGCCATGCGGACAGCCTGTTATCCTTTCGGATCCGTTCGGGTGGATAAAATTCGTTACGACAGCGCCAGCCATCCGGGAAGGGGCAGCGAAGAAAGGGCTCGCGAAAGACTGGCCCCATGGTAAACCATTTAGCGGGATGTTTTCCACTAAACTAGACCCAATTTTGAGACACGATTGTAGCATGCCGACAGAGCATGCGAAAGTGGAGGAAGAAAAACGATACAAGGAAAATTTAAAAACAATGGGGTAAACCACAGGGATTTGCGGAAAATGAGCAGCAAGCTCGTGTAAAAACTGGTGAAAAATAACAGTGTTATCTAAGATCCTTGAGCTATGAAATTCTTTAGAAATATTACAATCCAATGTGATGAGCAGAAGATATTACTTTTGGCAGCTGTGCAAAACTTCATCTTTAAAAAGGAAAAGGATTTTTTCTTCATAGTAGGCTTTATGAAATGTTTCGGCTATTTGTTATATTTCTTCTCTTTTGAAGCTACTTGAAGTGCGAAACTTTTTAGAAATATTACTGAAGATATTACTTTTGGCAGCTGTGGTAAACTTCATCTTAAAAAAGGCAAAGGAATTAATTTTTATTTTACAGTAAACTTTATGAAATGTTTCAGCTATTTGCTGAATTTTTTCTCCTTTATAAGCAATTTTAAAAGGTCCTATATTTATATGATATCTTTACACATTGTTTTTTCATCTACAGCTATTGATAAGAAAATCTGTAATTAAAAACAAAAAAGCAGTAGTTTTATTTAAAAACCATTGACAGGTTTTGTTCGATTGCTCATTTCTTTCGTAATAATCACGTCTGTCCTCGCTAAGGGTTCAACTAGGACTCAGCTAAAATTTATTCTTAACGTAATTATCTTAATCTCAACACATATACATGGAAACAATACGCATAATCAATATTGCCTACGTTTAGGCGCAAACAGGTTTAGTATTACTTTTAAATATAGCTCAGAGTAGGAGAGTAAAATTACAATTGGTACAACATTTTGAAACTTAACGCAGTTTTCCCCTAGCTGACTCCTTTTTTCCGTCCATCACTGTAGCGTTCAAAACCGTACTGATGGAAACGCTTGGACGGAAATAGCTCGCGCGTCCCCCGCGAAGACGCTGATGAAGCCGGGGAGCCAATCTTTTGACACTCGTCCAGCCGTACCGGGCCTGTTTCCGGTTTCGGGTTTCACCTTTCGCCTTTCACGCTGCACCGGAAACGAGAGCCACCGGTGTCACCACGACGTAAATGGTTCGATGTCACGTAACGCTTCCATCCAGGCTGGTCGGGCAAACGCCGACCCAGTAGAGGATGGGATGGGTGAAACCGTTCAAAGGACCTTCGATGGAGCCTCGATAAGTGGCCACTTGTTGATGTGGCACGAGCGTGGCGAGCAGCGTGTTCGTGCACTTTCACGCCCGAAGCCGTCAAGCCTTTCGGTCGCACCGTCGCCGCTAAGATGCTTTCACTGGCACTGGGCGAGCACACCGAGGCACATGTTTACACTTGCTATAAAATAAATATTAGCTTGCTGTTAAAATGGGAGAACAGGAAGTAAAAATGGAAGCAGCAAAGAAGAAGCAGCAACGAAAAAAAAACCCAACAAATAACAGGAGTTTGATGTCAATATTGAAAAGCGGATCGGGCGTAGATTGTTTGCCCTGAGAGGGGCGCGAACGGGGTGGCGATGGGAGAGAAATTGAAACTCAAATAACATAAAAACCCAATTTCCTTTAGCGATCGAGTTTGGCGAGGATGTAAACGAAAATGGAATACATCAAGGTAGCCGAAGGAAGAAACTGAAGCTTTTTTATGGAAAGCTTTCATTTGGGAATTTAAAGCGTTTATTTATGAGTTTGAAAAGATGAGATTTTTCGGAATTAAAGCAAAATTTGCAAGAGCAAACCTTTCCAACATGGATTTATGTTTGTTATATTCTTAAAATATGATCGAAAATGTTAGTACACCATAAAAACACACATGTATTATGCAAGGATCATCCGATCTGCTCCGATTGTTCAAACATAATTTTCGCAACAACAATCCGCTTCCAGCACGTAGCAACGAAAACAAAACGATCCAGTAATGAATAAGTAAGCAATTTCCGGCGCGTGATGGAGCACCACAGTGTAAGAACAGAAACGCAAGAACTTCGCAAAACACGCTAGCGAAAAACCGGTCGCGTCCCTTTCGCGTGCCGCCAGCACTCTGGGTAGCTGTTATTTTTTCCGCGAACGCAAAACAAGGCCTCCGCACCTCGGGCGCAACAAGTTGAGGTGGAAAGCCGAGGAGAACAAGCAGCGAGTGAACGAGCGAACCCATCCTTCCCAGCCACACGACCACCAACAGGCCACCACGTGGACAGTGCCAAGGAATACAGCACGGAACACAGCACCGTACGCAGCCTTCGGCAATCGGCCTTCGATTTATGTTTATGCAGCCAAATGGGACGTCGGGTAAATGCGAAAAATATGTTGTGCGAGTAGTGTAAGGCATGCAAGGGTTAGGGGAAAAGCGGCCCAACATGGTACATAATATGGGGGGGATTTTATTTTTATTTATTTTTTTTTTTGTTTTTGCGAAGAAAGTCAAGTCCAGCACTGCCATGAGTGCAGTAAACATGGCGAGTGTGTCAGTCCCTCGGTCCGAGCTTTTCGTACGCGATGCAAATGAAACAAAGAGCTCCTGGAGCGGCGTGGCGAAACACATACACCTCGATCGCTTACATCGCTCGGATCGGGTTTTTGGCTTTGGTTCATGGATTATTCATCACTCCATCTCGCATCCTGCAAAAGCCCCGTCCGGCCCGGATGCCGATCACTTTAGCTTGTATAATGGTGAAGTTTTCATAAATTTACAAATGGTCCCATTCGCGTGAAATATGGTGATGTGAGACCGGAAACGGTTCGGTTGTCGCGTGTGCCGCAAGCGTACCTGGCGACGAGCTAATGGACTTTTGTGGACGATTTCCCCACCGGTTTCGGTTCCATTGCGGCTTAACTATTGTGTTTTGAGCCGGACTGATGGTGGAAATCGGTGTGGAGCTGGAAGGGTTTTTGTTATTTCAAGCATCCGGTGATGATGATTTTATTCAACTGGATCTAGTTACCATTGGAAAGGTAATAGATCTCGAACGAATGGAAATAAGGTTCGGGGAACATGTTTTCGTGGCTTAGTCAAGATGTATTGTACGCTGGCTGCAAATTTATTGCTGTACTGCATCTCAATTGGCTGTGAATGAAAATAAACGCAGCAAAACCAGTAGAGAATGTCCACATCCTTAGATGTTTTTACACCAACAGATCGCCTGTTGGTTTTCTGTGCATCTCTCGCCTTGACTCAAAGCAGTTTCATACGTGCTCTTATCAATTACAACTACGGTCGATGCATAGATTGCAATTTACACCAGCAACCCAGGTAGGTTTCATGAGATAAAGCTTACTGATTGCATGCGAAACACCTCTTGACAGCGTATGATTCCGATACATAAATTGGAAGTGTTTGCTAGCAGCATCGTTGCCAACACGTTGCCACTCACGATGTCAATGTTGGCTTCGCTTAATGGATGAATCGATCACGTTCGTTAACGATTATCCATCACCGACGAACCTGGAAGATAATTCTTATTCTCAGGTGGGGCTTTAATGATGGCTCCTGCAGACGCCATCGCTCGTTACCGCTCATGGTTTTGTCTTGGGGATGGGGATACGTAAAAGATAAAATATGAACGCCAAGTCTCTGTACTAACTTACGCTTCGTTCTCTTTGCTTATCTCACCCACAGCGATATGCAGTCAATACGGAGAAGAGTGGTGAAATCATCGTCACAGTGCAGGTAAGTTTCGTCTTTTGTTTTTCCACATAAAATCCAATTCAATTTTTAAGAACTGCTCAATAGTTTCATTCGATTCTCTTTTTCGTTCGTTTTCCTTCTATTCCATGATAATTCCCACAATTACTTCAATGTTATCAATTCGTTCAATTCTAATGATTTACTGGCCAATGGTGGTACTGGATGAAATCAAAACAAATCGGTATAGCTATCAGTTTAAGTCTTCTATCCTATAGAATAAACACAAAACAGAAACTTTGAAATATGACTGTTTTAAATCGCTAAAATTAAATAGATATTCAATATGTGAAGGATATGTGGATAACTTCCTCAATATTTTTAAACAATGAATCAACCAATGATTTTGTTTTAATTTTATTTATTCATATTTATATTTGTTCTCCAAATCACCGATGTTGATTACATCTAGAGCCTCACCGCCCGCTCGCATTCAATCCGAAAATTAAATACTGAACCCATTTTCTCGGCTATCATATTATACTGAATCCCAAATGCGCCTATTTAAACACATCCTTTGAGACAAAAAAAATAAATAAAATAAATTCCTTGAGCCCGATGCTTCCATCTCGGACCGGGACTCAGCCGAAATACTTTAGAAGGTCGCCTCTACAAGTGATTAAATGTGATTACCACACCACTTACTGCTTGAGGCAAGCATTAATTATGTTTGCAAAGCTGTGACATAAACTAAATTAATATAAAACTTACACTCACGCTATACCCCCGTTCCCCGTTTCGTCTGTTCCATTTGCTCTCGCTCGTGCAGTATAAACAAAGCTTTTTCGGTCAGCAGGCCAGCGAGAGAACCCCAAAAATGAACACGAACCTCAGCAAAAGGTTCACGGCAAGCGGAGATGGGTTTTGCTAAACTTTCCCACTCTTCCTATTCGCGCTTTTGCCTCTTTTGCTGGTACACATTCCTCATCGGGAAACTTTGGCGATGGCATGGGAAAACTTTCCTTTCCTCTTTGGGTTGGGAACAATTCGGGAGCAGTATTGCGTCGATCTGTCCATCGCCGCACCCGGCAAACGAGACGTGTTGTTTTAAGCCAGTACTAACACCGCTCAGGTTTGTGCTTCACAATCACACCCACTATCGAAGAAGAAGCTCTACAAGGGCGAAAAGTTCAGTGGAAATGAATAAACTTAACCCAAACTTCTCACTTTCTCACCTTCCCTGCGTTCCCCGTTTAAGCCATTTCAATAAGATGTATTTTTATCACATTTCCTTTCTCACATTTCTTTCACCCTCCCAGGGCGATCTTTCGCAGCAGGAAAAGCGTGCCGTCTTTCTCACCGTGCACGACCTGGGAACGAACCGTAAGTAATGACGTACTCAGCTCGCTCGCTGTTTTGGGTGGGAAGGAAGGGAGCGCGAGAAACTTGATACGGAAACTTTTGCTATTCCCTTATAAATGTGTACTTTTGTTTTGTTTTTTTTTTTGCTGTTGTCTTTTTTTTACCACCACCCCAGACTCGTCGTTCGAGGAGTTCGTCAACAGTGCGTGCATGATTGAAATCAAAGAACGGTCGTGCTTCATCCATATCGATGTGCCCGGCCATGCGGATAATGCGCCAAATTTGGCCGACTCGTAAGTATGACCTCATTGAGAAATGGGAAGCCAGAACAGATTGCAAATTAGAGGTAGCAGGAAGGCTGATCGGTTTGTTTTCGTTCCGCCTGTGCGCATTCCCGGATGGAGCGGTAAATTGGGTATTACGTTCGCAGCTGGCTGACGGTTGGTTGGGGTTTCAGCGATAGATTCGCATTTCGCTGCTCCCAGTTTCAATCCTGTTCGATCTTGTAAGCTTCCGGATCGGATCAAATGTAATTAGTTTTTAATGAGCGTACAAGGCACCAGGCGTCTCCTTTGCGTTGAAGACGTACTGGGAGGCATATTTAGGCTATTTATCTCCCGCGTTTTCCCCCTATCAAAATTGATACTTTTTTGAAAGAGTAAGAGTAAACATATTCCAACACATCTTGTTGAATCAATTGAATTATGACAAATTTTGGAAAATATTATGACAGTAATGGTATGACAATGTAATGATTAAAATTGAAAAAATAAAACCTGTTATTTGATAATTATTTCTGGTAACGGAAAAAATGTTTCATGCTGCAAAAAATAATACATTATTACAAAAAATATATGTATTTCTATAAAATATAGAATTCTAGAATTTAAAGCAACATGAGAATTATTGAAAAATCTCACAAAAGTAAGTTAGTAGTGGTTTTTTTTTTATTTTTTACTTTTACGGTACAGATTGTAGTAAATGCGCCGCAACGAATGAAAAATACTTTGACAGCTCTGACATCAGCGCGATTTGTTTGTTTCGTTTTTTTTTTTAAAGGAGTTGCTGACTAGTCTGTTATAGCTCGCTAAAACCATTGTCCCGATAAGGAAATGATGAAGTGAACACATATTTTTGATTGTTTTTATAACGCAAAATATTTCATACAATTTCTATTTTGATTTCAATCAAACCGGTTCAGGCTTGTGTAATGAAAATGCTGTACATTAGCCTACTTAGATCGATGTTCGTTTTATATCAAGTACGTTTGTTTCGTTCGCAAGAATACCGATTGGAAAACTTAAAATCATCCAATGGTGTCAATCAAACAACTCTCAATGTAAGTTTACATTGAAATTCCACAAAATTTAAAACGCTCACTCAGCCAGCTGACAGATGCGCCCTGCTCTGCTTATTGCCGTGCAGTTGAAATATGAAAACTTTTGCGTCACGTTTCCCTTTCCATCACGAAACGACATGTTCAGCGAAAGGGTTGCTTCCTACGTTTGTACATTGGAAACTAAACTCGCTAACTCACCTTTTCCCTACCGTTCTCTTCAGGTTCCAGTTTCCGTCGCTGCAGCTGCTCGGCGAGGAGCTGGTCACGGTGCTCGATTTCCTGCACGTGAAGTACGTGATCGGCATCGGCGAGGGTGCGGGCGCGAACGTACTCGCCCGTTTCGGGCTCGCCCACCCATCCCGGTGCCTCGGGCTCATTCTGATCAACGTCACCGGGTCGGCCGCGTCCGTGCTGGACGTGTTCAAGACGAAGTTCATCTCGTGGAAGGGCGATGAAGTCGGCCAGTCCGCCGAAGACTTCCTGCTGTATCACAAGTTTGGCTACGTAAGTATCACCCGGGAACACGTACGTCCCTTACGTCCGTACGTCCGTTACGAGCGTTCCCAACCCGTGCGAATTCCTCGCCGGTTACGCTAGTTTCGTGCACTTTCTTTTGCTCTCTAGATGTCGTCGAGCACGAAAATTTTTGTGATATTTTTTTGTAACTCGAACTCGAACCAACCCTCCCCGTCCGTCCGTCCGTCGGGTTACAAACTCTTTTTTTCCCGTTGAATTGGCTTTCGGTGTGTTTTGCTAGAATGCGCGTAGGGAACGGTGGCGTTATCTAGGTAGTCGACATCGACCGTTCCCAGCGTTTCGTTTCCATTTCTAAATGTCCAGTGTTTGATTGCAACCGTTTTCCAAATCATTCCTTCGTGCACAACGATCATTCCGTGTAGGGTGGATTTTATTTCGTTTTATTCATGGACTGGTGTCTGTTGACAGAAAAATGTGATTGAATTTATAAAGAATTCATGTTACTTTACACACAGAAACTGATCCCATTCTTCCTAAACAGTCAGCCCCGAATGACATCCATGGTTTCCATGGTGATTTGTTGGTGCATTGGTGGAATATCTTTATATTTTTTAAATATTTTGACATGAAGCAGCATGTTTTCTTCTAAAAGTCTAATTATTCGTAGATATTATTTAAAATGACGTGATAATTTTAACGATTTAGAGTTTTTGGAGTCACAGTCACAGTTTTTATGTATAATTTTTTTTTAATACTTTTCGTTAAAAAAGACCCCAAATTTCATGCCTTTTCTTTTCTCATCAAACAAAGCACTGACCGTTCCATCATAACCGACAAAATATACAACACACATAAAAAAAAAACACACACACACACACACACAAACTATTAACAGCATGCTGAACATTAAACATACTTGTTTTATTTTCTCGTTTTCTTTCTGTGTCTCCGGTTTCTTACTCGTTTTATTTTGAGAATTGTTTTCCTCTGCGAAAAAAAAACCATAAATGAAACTGAGCTCGTTTTGTTTATGTTCGTACGTTTGTCGAATCACCGGCAATCCACCAAACCGTACCAAAAAAAAACACTTTGATTTAACTTTTTTATTAATCTTATTTCTTCACCGTTATGTACGACTTTTAAACTGAATCGCGAATTAAAAACGAACCAATATAATACTACCATCATCGACCGGTCGAAATAAACCGAATGACAACGAAAACGTCGTCACGCAACCACCGTCCGGCATCCTGCATCCACTCGCGACACAATGTCCTGTTGCAATCGTGTTGCAACAACGACACCAACAAACCAAAACCAAAATAATAATCACGCAGGTGTTCTCGGAGGTATTTAGTGCATCCCGAAATGTTTTGATTTAGCTTTGCGTTCTGGACCTAGGCTTGCCCACTGCTAGACTCGATTAGGTGGCTCACTGTTTGTTCGCTTTTCCGCTTCCGTCAGCTGCTACTGCTGCTGCTGCCGTTGCTGTCATTTCGCTCGTTGCTATGTGGTGGTGTAGCCGATGTATTAACTCCGGTAAAAACGAATCGAGTTGTCACAGGAAAATTGGACCGATAGAAAGCAAGCAGCAGCAGTGGATCGTCGAAGCACTGGCCGGTTCCATGGTTGATGTTGTAGTTGGGGTGTGAAAATGTGCTTTTTGTTGCGGATAATAAACGTTGGCTAAGAAGTGGGAAGTCCGAATGCGATCGGCTGTCCAGTGCGGTGTTTTTTCTTCTTCTTCTAAATTTAACAGGCTAACATCGAGCTACAAAAAATATGATTAAAAAGAAGATCAGGAAAAGTGGGCAAAATTGTACAGAAAATTGGGTGAAAAAAATAGAAATAGAATGACTTAACTATGGAGCACAAGAAATCATTTGGTTTATTTGGGGAAAAAATAGATACTAACACATTCTAATATAAAAATCATTGTAAAACCTTAGTTAAGAAGTTATTATAACTAATCACTCTTAAGGAGACAAAACAAAAAAGAGCTCGATAGGACTTCCCAGCTCTTGTTTTACTGATCTTTGCATGACCGTAGACGAATGTAAAGCAGTGAAAAAGGTACTCCTTTTGAGCAAAAAAAAAAAACACAAACACACACACCATCACACTTCACTCTCAATGTAGCAGTAGAATGTCCCCTTTTCATTCCTCCCCTCACCACGGTAGCTTCCGAAACGGAGTCGTCTAGCGCCGTACGATCGATGTTGTGTGTTTGGTGTATTGTTTCGTTGTTTGGCTGTTGTTTTAAATTCTGACCGTTCCACTCACACCAACACGCTGTCCCATAGCTGGTTTCGTAGTTGCAATGTGTTTCACGCTGCAAAAAAAAACACACGCTTTAAAAGTCCTCGTGCTTGGCTAATTCCCGCTCGTCCTTACAGCAACTGGTCGGCGACAATCCGGACAAGGAGAAGATTGTATCGGAGTTCCAGAGCCGCCTGCACAGCTCGCTGAACAACAAAAACCTAAAGCAATACGTCAAAGCATTTATGTCGTGAGTATGCCGGGCTTTCGGAGTTGAGCTCGATGGACGTTAAACGCACTTTCCTCCGCACTTTCCGCAGTCGCAAGGATTTGCCGCTGAAGAACTGCAAGGTTGATCTGCTGCTGATCACCGGCGTGATGAGCCCGTACGCGAGCGTCGTCGAGAAGCTGTACAAGGATCTGAACAAGGAGAAGGTCACGCTGCTGAAGGTGGAACGCGCCGGCGATGTGCTGGCGGATGCGGTAAGCGGCCTATTAGTTGCCTGCATGTGTTCTAGTGGAATAAAAAATGGGATTTCTTCTCCCCTTTTCAGCCTGCCAAGGTGGCCCAATCGATTCTGCTGTTCTGCAAGGGCCAGGGTCTGCTGACGTCGGTCGCGATGCCGGGTGTCGATCGTAACCGGGCCTACTCGACCAGTTCCGGCGGCTCGAACGAGGGTTCGACCGGTGGGCGGCGCCTGTCGCGCGGCATGTCCATGGAGGACTACGATAAGCCGAACATCCGGCGGCTCAGCGTCACGATCAACGAGCAGCTGCCACCGATCAAGAAGTAGAACGATCGGGACATGCGATCGGGCGAAGGCGACGATCGCATGATAGGCGAAGATCCGGAGGAAGAGTAGAAAGCAGGAGGCAGGAGGTGTTTGGGTGGCATCTCTTCGACGCTTTCCGGCTTCGACGCTACCTTGATTTGAACGTCGCGGCACGCGACGAATTCGAATGTTCTACCCAAAGCCACCACCCGTTTGAGCAACAAAAAGAAAAAGATACAGAAACAGAACACCGACAACCGATCCTAACGATATCTACTTCCCGCATATACAACCTACAGTAGTGGAACATTTAGTAAACAAAAAAACACAACAAAGAGTAAAGCAAATTTTAGAGCATGAACAAGCGCACGCGTACGTTTCACCCGTCGCTCCCGTTCGGGGAGGAGCCCCGAGGGGTTTTATGTAAATGTAGAAGACAAAACACAAAACTTGCAACCAATGATAAAGGACCTTTGTAACCTCAGCCAAGAAGAATAGCAAAAGAAAAAAAAACAAACAAAACAACGCATCGTTTATGCAACTAATCTCCCGTAATGTGGCTTGTTCGATGGCGAACACCATCGGACGCAACTGAACACAACCGAACCGGCTCTCATTAGCACAACTTCATCACCCTGCCCGCCGTTGCCAGTGTTGGGAACATTGGGTATTTCATGCTACACAGAACAAATTGAGCAAGGGAGAGAGAGAGAGAGAGAGAGAGAGAGAGAGAGAGAGATGGAGAAAATAAAACAAAAACCCAACATGATATAGCAACGGAATACAGGCGCCTCCACCATCGTTTGGGACTGTTGTTGTGGCATCTATTTGATAGCGATATATTCATCAATGTAGGCATCGATTTGTATTTCATTTCCCGGAGCCTACCCACATATATACACACTCACACAAACACTCGACACACAGCAAACCAGCAAACTATATATATATATATATACAATATACGGGCAGAAAGTCTATACGGGAACTATTTAAAAATGGGCCACGTGCTAGCGTGCGAAACGTGACGGGCGATTTCGGTGGCACTTTGCGAAAGAAGAGGCAGTAAAGTAGCAGAAGTATAATAACTCGTAACATACTAGGATCGTAGAGCGAGCGTGCGGTGAAAACAAAACTTGTTGAAACGTTTCAACTCTCCCGATGAGGCAAACGAAAAGAGTAGGCGAAGAAAATCGATTTAAAAAAAAAAATATTAAACTATACATTAAAACAAAAAAAAATATATATATACACATGAAAAGCTATATTTTGTCTCTTTTTACATTTTGAAAACGCAAAACCAAACCCCCGTGCGGGCAAACGCCACCCGCTGACCGTGGCTGGGAAGGCGGTCCGGGAGAGTTTCGTTCGTTGCGGTGAAACGTTCAAGTCTTTCCAATGTGTTCGGGCACACCGCGAGGTGGCCGCGGGCAGCCAATACTAACCTTACATGCCAACAAATGCTAGAAAGAACGCACGAACGGTTGCGAACAAGTGGCCACTTCATCCCTCCCTGTGGAGGGTGAAAAATAAAAACTCTCGGCACAGCTTTCCCAGCAGCACGCGTCCGGGCGAGAGCGTTGCTCCATGCAACTGGCTTTGCAAACGCAATAACCCACGGTTCGCTCCCCACGACGGCAACCCAGCGTTGACGCTAGGCGCCCCGGTCCGTGACGGAAACGGGAGTCGCAACCGGCAAGGGTGGAGAAGAAAACCAAACGCTAGCTAACGCAAACTGTGTTCTATTGGTATTAGTATCGAGATATTTAGTGTGAGGCCGCTGTTGACAAAGCTAAACGGAACCGGCGCAAACCAAAGCACTGTAGCGGACGTTATCCCAGCCGGGTACGGCTAACGGCTGCAGCAGCAGTCAATTGTTAGTGACGACGCATCGAGGAGCGAATAGGGATGCAGCCCTTCTCAGTATAGCATGTTTTTATTGTTCATTTGTTGGTTTGTTCCTTTTGTCAGAACTTCACCGAACGCATTAATCACGATCAGCCAGAGCGCGAACAGTAACTTTCTAAAGAGTTAAGAACAATGCATAAAACACACAGACACACGCAAATATAGCATCTTACTTAGTGAATATAGTTGATAAAAATGTGACCCGAACCGTGTTGATTACTTTTGCCGAACGAAATAAAAGCAAAAACATCCTAAAACTCCGACGCCTCCGCTTCGCCATCTGTGGAAGAATGAGAGAAAGAGAGAGAAGTAAATTGAAACACGAAGAAGCCTTTCACTTTCTACAGACGAGTTCCGGTCACGAACCTGGCTGGCCTGCCTGGGCTGCCTCACGATAGTCCATCTCGAGGCAGGCGAGATTTTCACGGGCTTCCCCAAACTCTGCCAACTCCATCCCCTCCCCGGCGTACCAGTGCACGAACGCCCGCTTCCGGAACATCAGATCGTACTTCTCGTCGATTTGGCTCCACGCGTCCACAACGGCCGTGCTGGAGGCGAGCATCGTCACCGAGCGTCCCACTGGCGCTAGGTCCCCGCTGGGAACCATTGTCGGGGCCATCGAGTTGATTCCAATCTGCGGTGGAGGTGGAAGAAGCGGGATAAAACTAAGCACACACTCCGTGAACCGCGCCTTCAACCTTGAACCCAGTGGGACACCAATCGACGAACCGGACGCTGCGTGCGGCTTTCATGCTCGCGATGGCTTCGTTGATATCTTTCGGCAGTGTGTGGCCGCGGTAGAGCAAACAGCACGCCATGTATTTCCGTCCGGTGCGCCCACACCGTACCAGCTGGCTGGCCGGTTCGAACAGCTGCTTCGTCAATGCGCCAATGTCGAGCCCTGTTTGCGCGAAGAAAGAGCGATAGAGAACGGAAGTACATCGTGCGAGTTGAGGTCGGTAACTTACGCTCATGGTTTACATTTTCGCAGGAAACAATAGGAGCGAATGAGATGATCGGGAAATGAATCCTTGGAAAGGGGACTAAGTTCGTTTGAATCTCGGACATATCGACGTTGAGATCTCCCCCCAAACGTAGCGATGCGGTAACGCCGGACACCACCTGGCCTACGAGTTGATTGAGATTTCTGTAACTCGGTCGATCAATCGAGAGTCTGCAATGAAATTTAAAAAAATCTTTAATTACTTGCAATCTTTTTCACCCGATACGACCTACCGTGAAGAGCAAATATCGTACAGCGCCTGGTTGTCCATCAAAAACGAACACTCCACGAAGTCCATGGTTCGGTTCGTCATCAGCACGGTGTTGTACGGTTCCACCACGCTCGTGCCCAGGTACGGCGAAGGGTACACGGAAAACGAGAGGCGACACTTCCGCGGGAACTCCTCCGTAAGCTCCTGCAGCAAATGTGCCGTAACGCCCGACCCAGTCCCACCGCCGAGCGAATGATACAGCAGCAGGCCCTGCAAGTTATCCGCATCCTCGGCAAGCTGACGCGCTGATTCCATCGCACCGGCCAGTGTCGAATGGGATAGGGAGTAGTATCCGCGGGCGTAATTATTAGCGGCGTCCTCCTTGCCACGCACCAGATACTCCGGATTGAATAGTGACCCCATCTCCGACGTTTGTAGTTGATCTGAAAGAAATAAACTATTTGAGAAAGGAGTAATGTAAGAGATGTTGGTGTCCCTGTACCGATCACCATTGGCTCCGTGTCTATAAATATTGCCCTTGGAATGTATCGTCCTTCGCCGTTATCTGAGTAGAATGTAGGACACTTGGCGCCGATACCATCTTCCGAGCCATCGATCCGTTCTCCGTTCTGGCCGATACCATGCTCCAAACCATACTGGTCCCATATTGCTTCACCGATTTGAACACCAGCTTGACCAATGTGAAATGAAATCGTTTCACGGTTGCGTCTTGGCTATATGATAAAAAACGATGTGTTCAGGATTTATTGAAATCTCAGCACGGAATGTGCAATTACCATATTTTTAGGATTTTATTCTTAGTTTATTTTTGTTCACTGTAAAATTTTGAATTATACAAATTAATTTCTTCAAATTTACGTTTGATTTATGTTTTGGAAACCATGGTTGCTTTGATGTATGTTGGAGACAAGCTTGATTCTCCAGATGTTTTGGAATAACATAAGATTACAGATCAGTGTTCCAAATGTATTGCCGAACGTTAAAAAATACATGAGTAACATAAATTCGTAATGCATTTTATGCGCGGAAATAAAGCTCAGCTTTGCTGATTAAATTCGTTAAACCTTCAAAATAATTGTTCACTGTTTCACTACATCCAAGTATCCTTTGCTGCTGGCATGCCGCAGTACTCCCACCAATCGTTTGTCCACCTCTTCGCCGCCACAAACCCGCGTCCAGTGCGCCAACTCCTTCGAGTGAACGTCACGTGCGAAGTGATACGACAGCTGCTCGCATTCTTCCTCCGGACACATCATCCAAGGCAGAAAATGTAACGTAACGATTACGCCGTACACCGCGTGCTGCTTGAAGTGGTCCATGAATGGTTCGTAACGGTACGGGGCTAGCAAGGGATCTTCCTTCGTTGTCTTCAAAATTGCTACAAGCGAATCCATCAGTGTGCTTTGATACTCTCGAACAAGCGAATCCCAGTGCCGATCACGCAGTTCCGCCGTCATGCTCATGTACATAAAGAATGTTAGATCGATCACGGGTGTTGCATAACGATTTTCCTGAAAATCGAACATCTTCAGAGCGATCGGTTTGCCGTCAGCGTCCGACTGGAACAGAACGTTGTTGCGATTGTAATCACCGTGTAGTATGACAGAATACACATCATCGCGTCGAATAAGATGCTGCATTAATTCGATCGGTGTAACCCCGTAACGCTGGCGAAAAAGTTTGATATCCTGCTTGAAATCGTCGGTGTCAAGTTCTTCCGAGTGGGCGTCCAGATATTGGAACAGTCTGTCTACCCCCAGCTTAAACAGAACATCGTAGCTGGTGAACTTGTTTTCACCGCAAGTAAACTCCAGCGGAATAATCCCGTCGATTAGTTTCTGCAAACGGGGATCCTTGCGGATGCGCATGGCATAGGTGCACGCGTGAAACGATGCAATGTTCCTTGCCATCATGCGAAGATGATCTTCCTCCAGATCAAGTCTCGGGCCCGCTTTATACCCCATTGGTGAGATGTCCTCCAGCACGAGAATGGTTTCATACTGATCGCTGTAGGTCGGTAAGTGGCCTGCTTCTCCATAGTACACTTTCGGACACCAGTTGGCCGATATGCCGCTGCCTTCCAGTAGCTCCTTGAACACGGGCAATACTTTCGTGTAGATATAGATTTCGTTCGTGAACTGTGTTTTCGCCATAGAAGATTCGCGGAATTCGTCGCTTCCCTTCATCACTTTCACCATCAAATTCAGTGTTCGTGCATCGCTGGAACGGGAATTGAGATTTCTAATCAATGAAGCAAACTTATAACATTTGATTTTGACTATCCATTAACCTGCCGTTGGCGCTCTCGTAGGCAAACGAAAGTTTATGTATCGTCGACATAAAACCATCCAAATGGTCGGGTGTTGATAGTTTCACGTCGGAAAATTTTCCTTCACTATCCAAATCTGGACTGTGGTGAAGAATTCTCCTCGGTAGTTCGGTCGTTAGGAATACGGTTTTCCTGTCGGACGCCATCTCGTTGCCGCAATGTTAACGTTACAAACTTGTTTAATTGGTTGACTGCGGAGACCGGAATCAGGCTTGCTAAACGAGAAGATACAAAGCACAAACAATACTCTACATTGATAACAATGGGTGTTCTTATCGGTTCCTGTAGCACAAACTTACAATGAACCTGACAGAGAATACCGAAAATGGATGGCAAAGTATACCTTATCAGTACGATTTGATTAATTGTTTACTTTTTAGATACGAGTTATTTGTTTATTCGCTCGTTGACATTTGGTCATGAGCAATGACAACAATTACAGTGAATTATTTTGTCATACTGTCGGGGTACAATTTCTGTTGAAACGAAAACAATTTAATGTAAATACCTTCCATAGTGCATTTAATTGCCAAGTTTTATACTCATTTTTACAGGAGTGAGGCGAAAATGTGTGTCTTAGAATTGTGAGAAATATAAATATGGGAAAATATGTATAACAACTTCCAAGAAATAGTTCGCAACGAAATGAAATATTTCGCAACGAAATGAAATATTTCGAAAGGCTCCATTTTTGAATTCGCCGTTACTCAATTGCAAAGCCATGGAATCTGTTTACATCACTGTTATCAAATCATCATGTTATATTTTTACCGTGTTGATTGATATGCTGGTAGACCCTTTCGCCACATCTGCCTTCCTTGTCTGTAGGGAAATAATTTACACTTCTTTCTTAATTCACGCCTTTTTGATACTGCTTTCATGCTACTTGAAACTCATTATTTATTCATAATGAACAAACTAAGAAGTGTCGCATTAAAAAGTGACTATTAAAAAAACTATTAAAAATAGACCTTATTAATTTTCAGCCTTGACCTACGACTATAATCGATTCCCCAACTAAAGCCCCAGAGGAACAATTTGAGACATATCAACAAAGACAGTTTAGCTTATTGAGTATTCACTTAAAAACAGAAAACAATTTCCATCTTTTGCCCCTGCGAAGCGCTCGCGATAAATCGGCTCACGCATTCTCCACGTCTGGCAGCGTGCTATCACAACTTACGCGATACGCCACACTCAAACATCGACCACGAAATGGCACGAAAAAAGGTTCCACAAATTGCATACATTACCCGCAATAAATTCATATTAATATGATTTATGCCATCCCTCCGACGGCGAAGGGAGGAAATTGGTGAGTGTTTTTTTTTGTCGTCGCCCTCCCGTCCCCTGTGGGCTTTCTTTGTGCCATCATCAAGGACTTCATTTGCCGATGAAGTTGGCATGGGGTTGTCGAAAAAAAAGAAAACCCCGAGATATGGCGTTTTCGGCTTTTCGGTTGGAGCGATTAGACCTCGTATCGGGGTGCTGGTGTTTTATTGCTACGAATCCGATCATGGTGGGAAAATGCATGGAAAAAATGGGTATGCAAAAAAGATAAATTTCTCCCCCGAAAAGAGAGAAAAAATATCCCTCCACCCAATCGAGTGTCTATCGCGTTTAACGCGACCATTACGCAGCGTTCCGTGTCGCATGATTTATGGATCCACGGCTTAAACGCCGTGCTCATAAATCCACGGACACAACAATCGACAATATTGGCACGCAGGTGATCGTCAACCTGGTGCGAGCTGCAAGTGCTCTTCTCCCTTTTTCCCAGCATTTCTGAGCACCCGAGACCATCATCGTCATCACGACCGGAACAACCGGAAGATGAGTCGTTCCGGTTCAATTTGTCCGACGCTGGGGTGGTTTCTAATCTTTCGGTTCCGGGTTTTCCTGCCACCGTATCACGTTACGGCCAGTGCGATTTATGCTGCACCGGAAGGATGTTACGCATCGATAACATGGCCCCGTCGCACGAGATTACCTCCGTCTCCCGGTTTCGGTCACCCCGGAGCGGCTAGACGGATCGCAACAGCTTCGATTGCGTTGCTTCCGATGCGCTGCGACACTCGCTCGCATGCATCCAGCACTTTCTTACACGCTAATTTGGATTTCACCGGTTGCGGTTCTCGTGGGAAATTAATTGAAGTGTGATTCCGGCCCTGGCAAATTGGTGTGAAGTGAAGTGAAGCGAACCGTATCGCCTGATGCAGCGACATTACATGACGTGCGATGACGGCCGGTGCATCATAGGATGCAAATGTGTTACAAACTGTGACGTGACGGTTGGGGAGTTGTTGTGAGCAAATCGTGAAAAGAAAAACAGGTTTGTAATTGAAATATTTCATACTGTAATTGAAAAACGTCATAAACTAACTTCATGTTCCATCGTAGCATAATGTATTATGATTATAAAACATGGTTCATTTCATCATAATAAACACACATAACCTATTGTAAATATGCAGATTTAAACCCAAATACTACGAAAAATAATGTAATAAAATAAAATGTAATATCTGTCTCATCCAACGCAACAAACGCTATCGACAAAAAGCGCACAACAAAGCCCTCAAGAGCACGTCCAATATGAAGAAAGTGGAGTTTGCTGAATTACTCCTGTCCAGACAAGATGAGAAACCCGGACACCAAGTGGTGCATGATTGTTGCAGGGCAGGACACGAGCTCATTGTTGGGAACATATCCCATTAATATGGAAATTGAAAGCAAGCTTTAAGGCCGAATGTACGGCCGAATATCACATGATTCAAGACAAACATACTGAGGGACTTTGTTCGAGACCGAGATCTTCGTGGAGAAGTTGTGCAAAATAAGGAAGGAGGTTATTAATTTATTAGTTTTATTAGTCAGGTATTTAAAACCTCTTAAAGCCTTTTTATTTTTTTTTTTAATTTAAAACATTCCCCATTTTGATTATATTTTTGCTGTGTATACTTTAAACGGCTTCAATTTTAAATTCTATATCGGATATAAAACTGTTTGATGCTTGACTCTCGGTTTTTGTTGCTTTAAGCTGTTATTAAATGGATTTGTTTAGCTCTATTTAAATCACCGTAATGGAGGTGCGTTATGGATGTCGATGATATCGATACACCAAAGCCGATCGGGATCGGAAACGACCACGGAACGTGCTGGTTTTGTTTTTCGCACAAATAGTTAACCACCATTGATTGATGTTACGCGCAACGACTAATTAATGCGATTAAAAACAAAGAGCTGCATTCGCGTCAACAAATGGCAAACAAATCAGAGCCTTTGGCCAGGGGTGCATGCCTAACTTAAATGCTGTAATAATCGTCGAACGGTACGGTACGCGTTAATTGATAGCGTGAAACGCTGTTCACCATTTCCACATAAACGTGATCGCTTTGTTTTGTCCTAAGCGATACATTTAAGCGATAAAAAATAGGGACACTCTTTTTGTTACATGGAAAATATCATTACAATATTAACTCCTCACATTATTCGTGGTGTGAATTTCATTTGAAAGCACACGTGCCGGGAAAGGGATGCGATTACATCGATTCATTTATTGTAGGAAAAAATTAAAACCCGCCTACTAGGGACGGCTAATGAACCGCTGCTGGTTGTGGTAAAAAATCTGTTTTTCGTGTTTGTAAAACAACCGTTAAAAATGTTTCCTTCTGGAGGGCATGTTTGGACGTTAATGAAGTATTTTTTTACACGTATTTCCATCACTTAATGACAAATTCCCGAGCTAACATGGGGATGCAAAAAATAACATTAAAAAAAGATCGAATATTACTTTAATGAAAATGTTGTATCACCTTCGTTGCTAATTGCGTCTCACAAAGCTTCTTGTCTTGTCCTTACTTTAAACAATTTATTAGAAACAAAAGTTGTCTTCCAGTTTTAACGATAATTCCTATCTATTGTTTCCATATTTTCTTTAAAAAGGGGCCTAAGAAATCAGTTTATTGTTATCTGCTTTAAGATGCTTAGGGTACACAATAAATTAGATCAGAATTTAATAGAGCGCTCTGATGTGTGAGAATTAAATAGTAATCATTTGAAAACAACGCTTCCCTCGCCGGTTCGGAAACTTGCGAGTAAACATTTAACTTTTTCTAAGGCCTAGATGTATGCCATGTTGCAAACTGCCACAATCAAACACGCACACAAACACACTCCTTCCTGCTCTATCTTCCTCTCTCTCGAGAGGTATCGTTCGTTAATCAACCGGAACGCACGTATGTTTGTGGAAAAAGTTACCTTAAGACGTTCGCCTCCCACGTCTGGCGCACGTTCGCTTGGATTGAGATGGCGGGAGGGAGGCGGGGTGGCTTAAATCTTCGTTAAACAAACTTCCACCATGTGCACGTTGCCGGTTCGGTTCGATTCACCTCCTCTAATCGATTCTCTAATTTTCTCCAAATGATACCGAGCACCCCCCGCTCCCCCTCCCCCATGCCGGGCTCACTAGCCAAAGGGGACGTGCCCGCATGGACGTGTCGGATATGTGACTGATAGTGATGGGTTTTTCGCCCTTCACCGACCGCCCGCTCGGTCTTCCGTGGCGTGGCGTCTGGGCAAAGTTGTCCAAATATTTATCGACCTAATAATGGGCAGCCGGGGTGGTGGAGGTGGTACGGGGAAACTGAAGATTGGATCGATCCGTCCCTCTGCAGGTCAGTGCTGGTGATGTTTGGCTGGGCCAAAGCCAGCCAACGAGCAAAGGACGAAGGTGTAAATTTAATGCATAATTCATTTTTAGCAGTAATCCTTTCTTCGAACGCTCCAAAGACAGAGGGAGAGAGAGGGAGATAGCACCCGAATGGGTACATCGTGAACGAAGGTGATGCCGGCAGAAACAAAACTTCATCAGGCGAACCTTTATCACGGATGTATAATCGGCTGACATTACCAACCGTCTCGCTTTCACTCCCATTCGCCTCAGGTGTTTTGCGAGCGTTCGATATTAAGACACCCGAACCAGACGCTACGATCCATCAAATTTTTATCTTCCACATACACACTTTGGGGGCTCCCAGTCACCTCGGTTTGGGGGTGGGGTTGGGGTGAAAAATTATCTTCGCATCCCCAGCAGCCTGTTGGTCGGTGACGCACCTTTAGCTTTTCGCTATGGCTTCCGATGCCCACACACACACGCAGACAGCCCAGGTTTACTGGGGCGTGTTGATGGGGTTTTGGGTAGGATTTTTCCACACACACACACACACACACACACACACACACACACACGCACACACACAAAATCCCGGTGATAACACGTGTGTGTGAGTTTGAAGGCGTGTGTGGTCGGTGAACCCTAATCGTATGCGATCGGTCCCGGGGTTGACGGGTGTGATAATATTTTATTCAAACATCGTCAAAAAGGACGATAAATCTCCGTTATCGTGAATATATGTGTGAGAATATCTTCATATTCTCGTCCGACAGCGTGTCCGCCGAATTGTTGGTTGTACAGTGAGGAACAAATTGTAAGCACGTGCGTTGTTTGGAGAGACTTTTCGGTATGGCCGATGGTTCGATTGGTTCGATATCTATACAAATGAAGAGCCACTTGAAAAGGTAAAAATTTAGAATTATGGCGCCTAACTCGCTTCATGATATATTAATCTTGAGACCGATCAGAATAAAATAGTTTCTCATAAAATCAAAACCAACCATTTCTAGAATAAAATAGGTTCTATAAAATCAAAAACAAAAACACAGCTAAAAATGGAATTATTTTATAAAACCATCACCTGTCACCAGATGGCGCTGCTTTATACCCAAGTAATTGATGTGATATTTTCTACGGCTACTATGGTACATAAGAATAGAAAAAAATTGTTCTGTGTAATAAATAAAATAGAAAAAACATCAATTTTGAATCCCAAAATGAAAACAGTCAATCTTTCCATTTAAAAATAAATTAAAAATGCGAAT
This sequence comes from Anopheles farauti, assembly GCA_000473445.2. Lineage (NCBI taxonomy): Eukaryota > Metazoa > Arthropoda > Insecta > Diptera > Culicidae > Anopheles > Anopheles farauti. The sequence goes on along the minus strand of KI915040.1, from coordinate 11,605,767 downwards.
GTTTAAACATGGCGAACTGCAAATTTATTTTAATATCATAGCATTTTTGTTTCTTAGCTTTTATTGCTCTCATTATTCAGATGTCATATCCTTTTATATTAAAGAAATCGTCTCCATTGGTAGGTTTATTATTTGAAACCAAGCAAGATTATTACATTTGTTTCAGAAAATTGTAAAAAATGGTTGTAAATCGCTAGTATGGGATAACATTTATCACATCGACCTGTTGTCAATAATGGAAATCTATCATCTCCGTTCGCATAAGCCTCATCCTCGTCCCGCATGAAACGAACGGACGGAAGGGAAACAAGCTTCCCATTTAATTCAATCCATTTCTCCCAACCCTCGCAGCCGGGGAATCCAAAGTCCCACGACGTCAAAACATGACGTTCGCCGGTTTATGGTTGCCGTTGCCCCTCGCTCGTTCCCGCACGAGCCGCCCCGCTCCGTTTTGTCATCCGAGCAGCACTCGACAATATCGCGACCGACAACAATACGATGATGGAAAGCCTACTATTCGCCCTGATGGCTTCTGACAGTTTGCTCGCACCGTCTCGCAGTCTGTCGCTTCCAGCGTGACCTGATCTGGGTCACCGGCGGGCAAATTCTTGCCCGGAGCCGGAGACTGACGCAACGTTCCCAACAAGAATCGGTTTAGAATTGACATTTATATTTAATGCGCCATGAGCTGTCAACCGATCGATTCGAGCCGCTCGCTCGCCGTCACTGTCCGGTGAAATAAAACCGATGAAATAATGGGATCAAGGTGAAAGGGAGACGAGGAGGGAACGGTCTTGCTGTCAGATTCTCTCGTCGGCCATGCTTGGAACCGCCTAGCGACACGCGTATCTCAGTAGGCATGGGATTGGCCTCGGCAAGCGGCTCCTGAGATGGCCGACCAGAAGATGAGATGGGAAAGCTCACACACGAAAGGGAAGCTGTTCCGGGTTCGTTCCCGACGGGATGCTAATTGTGTGCGCTTTTTCGCTTTCGTCGATTACGAATCGGTTCCGCACACGGCCGGGCGCACCATTCGATCTTGCTTGGTGAGTTGTGCTGAAAGCCTCACAAACGGTAGGTGGTAATTTTCGTTTCTCCTACTCCCATTCCACAAGAGGTTTTGCTGAATCGATGCCCGAGCTTTGCCGGACGGCAAAGTTTGCTTATCAAATTATTGAACTCGGAGAAAACTCGAAACCTATCGAGGGAGGGAAAGGGGGGACGGGGACGGGACGTTTGCCCAGGCCAAACTGTTGCTGCCGTGGACATGGGAATCGTATCTCTTTTCCGGGCCAAAAGCTTGAACGCCAACGGACGACAAACTGTTGAATATTCAGACGGTAGAGTTGGTAGCGAGCCTCTCTATCTCTACGATCGTTCAGCCGGGGTTTTTGTTGTATTCCGGCGGTAGGATGGCCCCCGGTCGCTTCCGGAGCCTTCGATACGCATTGGGCACGAGCGTGCTCAGCCGTCGTTGGTTTGGATCGGTGCGGATGGGTTCGGTCCGGCTCGGTCCGGCACGTTAGCAGCCCATTACGGTCGGTGCGTAATCGATATTTTAGAGTTGTGCCAGCCCCGGCCGAAACTTGGCAGGCTAGTCGAGACGAGGCGCTTGAGGAATTTATGCCCAAAAACGGTAACTTAATTCCACCCTTGCTAGCAATGATAAGGAGATGGGGGAGGGGGAGGGGGAGGGGGAGGGGAGGAGTATCGAATTATTCGACCATGATAGGTTTCCGATCACAAACCTGTCCGGTGGGAAGTTTTTGCGAGAAAGTTGTTTGGTTGGTATAACAGCAAACAGACGGTGATGTATAGATAGCAGAGAGAGAGAGAGAGAGAGAGAGAGAGAGAGAGAGAGAGTGGAAATTGTGCTGGACATAAATGACCCCCGGCGGGGGATAACACGTCAAAGTCACAGGTGTTCCATTTTCCACACCGTCCCCGGGTAGAGTAGGGACAAAGAGAGGCAAGTGTTCGTTCTTTAGAAAGAGATCGACATTTTTTATGGGAATGAAAAAATTATGTTAGTTTATGCGTTCGCAGGGATGCTTTAGAGGTTCTGCGAATGCATTTTATTTTATGAAAAATTATGCCAGCAACCACTGACGGTGATGGAGGGATGGTTACGGTGCTTAAATAATTTCCTACATGATCGTTGTATAATTTGTTGGATGACATTTGTAGTGGTGGTTATCTATATTTTAAAGCTGTAAATAGTCCAGGACCTGTCTATATATTTAATCTATGATCTATTTAATCCATATTATGAAGTTTTTAGCTATGAAATATTACGTTTCTTTTGGTCATAATTTTGATGTTTTTTTTTTTAATTTCAACTCAACGCCTCTACATTCTCAGTATTCAACTCTTTTATTTTGCCGTTTTGCAACCCATCGGTGTATTCTCAATCCTTTTGAAACTTAAACTCAAGAGCAAATCGGTTAAAGATTTAATGTCAACATTTACCAATGCACTTTTCCTGTTCGCCATCGAGTGTGTCCGGTATGGAGGGTAAACAAAAAACGAAAAACTTTCATTGGAACAGCTGATGCCCAGGTCAGCATATGGCGTGCGAGATGCAGTAAAACTTTTGCAGTCTTTCTCTCTGCCGACTGGTGGATCCAGAGGTATCCAGAAGGCACACTGCCCGAGATGAGGTGGAGATAAATTATGCAACGGGCCGCCCGAACGGTACCGGAACCGGAATAGCTTATATGCTGTCGCTTCAAACCTAAAGTTCAAACTGAAGATGGCAGCAGAAATAAAGTCCCAAAGCGCAACCTGTCAAACACACACACACGTACACGCTTGGGTGCATTGAATCGTGTTCGTGTTTTTTTTTCTTTTCGTTTTTCTGGCAAAGACTTTATCATCGGTTAGGGAGTTTTTTTTGTCCCAAAACGAAATAACAGCGAAAAAAAAACAACATATCGTGATAGAACGCGAACCGATCAAGAGTTGTTTTCTTCCCGTTACTAAGGCGATAGCTGACAGTTGAACGAAAACAGACCGCCTACTGCTGACGCTACCACGGAACGAGATTGACGTTTGACGTTTCGGTGTTCATGTACGGTGGTGTGGGTGAGTGTGATCTCCTCCGTGCTGCCAGCCTACTGTCAGCTGTCATTTGCCGTCCGGTATTTTTTTGTCTTCTTCTTACCATCTCGCCCGCCTCTTTACCGTGGGGACGCACGGGGAGCGGCGGATAAACTAAATGTCAAGCGAGTGTGCGATAACGAATACGAAATCGCACCACCGGAACAACACAGAACAGAGCAAGCAAAAAAGATAGGAAACAAAGGGCATCCACAAAGCACACTCGTGTACGGTACGGATTCGGCCAGAAGAGATTATTGTCATCTTCGGGGAGGCAGTGGGAGGCAGGAAACCACCGCGTGGGTGGGCTCCTTGCGCTGCCACCGATTGTTCACACGGTAGCCGTGACCGTCGGTGTGCGCGCATCGGTGCGGAATGATGAGATTGAAATAGTATCTCCGGTGACACGGCGAAACAGGGATCAAAGCTGAGTCTGACAGTCGAAACGGAATGGCAGCATGGGCCACCCATTCCCTGAACAGAAAGCCGAGGTCATCGCCGAGGTCGCATTGGCTCTGTGTTTTTGCTACCGGTGCCGCTCACGATGAGCTAAGCTTTCCGCTGCTCCGACAATCTGATCCAAAACAGGAACAAAAGGAAACACCTTTTCGCGAGCCCGAACCGGGACCGCAGACGCAACTCGCAAGGATTTCCGGCTGTGAATGACAGCCGGCTTTGGGGCTGTGCTCCTGGGGTGGGAGAGGGCGGAAACGAACATGTGAAAGAAAAAAAAAAACACTCCAAATCTGTCGGACAGCTCTGCCGTTGTTCACCTGTTACGCGGCACCGTTTTTCACGAGCACAACCGGAATCGAAATGCGGCCAATGATGCTGGACGAGCGACCCGAAAGGACGAAGCGGATTATGCAACCGAGCGCTAGAAGAATGGCCATCGTCGTCATCGCCGCCACGAACAGTCCCAATATGCAACCAGGAGACGAAAAAAAAAACGCAATTTCCATCGAAGCAACCGTTGGAAGTTTGTCGGTTTTGGGTTTATTCATCGTCAGATCAGATTTATTGGAACAATTTTTGCTTTAGTTATTCTTATCCCAGTGATTTCACCGGCTCCTTCCGGTTTCCGGTTTCGGTTTCGGTTTAACGCCTTATGTACAGGGCAGCCAGTGCCAGCCGGCCGTGGCGAGCGCGCGCAGCAGCGAACTCCTCCTAATAGTCGAATATCGAGATGAACGGCAGCGGACTGCTGCGGCTTATGATTATGTTTAGTAGGTTGGTTTTCGCTCTTCGATTGGTGGCTGTTTTTGTTTTTTTTTTTAATCGCTTCCCATTCGATCATATCGAACCGATTTCAGACCGAATCCGACCACCGGATATTTCTTACACATCGCTTTAACTAATTATTTGCATGCTTTCTCTTTAGCGTGCCGCTTTATAATTTATTCAAGTCATTTACTCACTCATCCGCATCAGCTGCACCTCGTTTAAGTTGTATATCTTATAGCATCGGTTTCGGATAATGTCTCAATATAGCCTATCTCTCTCTTTCTCTCTCTTTCCCTCTCTATCTCTTTGCTTGATTTATCTATAGCGTTCTGCCGGTTCGATTGTATTTGTCGAGCCACCTTTTTTTTTCCCTTCCACCTAAAATGTACGTCAACAGTTGATGGGCTGATGATGCAGGGGAGAAGTTGCCTTCCACTCTATACACTAGCAGGTTAAAGTGAAACATTAAAGCTAAAATCAAGCTGTCACAAGGGCTGTTCTGTGTTGTATGGGTGTCTCTTATGTGAGTGTGAGTGTGTGTTTGGAAGTTACTGGCAAGCTGTCGTTAGTATATTACAAATGGAAAGGAACACGATTGCGCTGTTTTTAAACAAATCCGAAATGAACTCACGAACTGTGCTGCTGATGATTCGTTCTGCCAGAAATTACCCGTAAGCGTGTTAATTACGCGTGCCCCTGCTCGACGCCTACTTTTCCGGGTAACAAAGGGGGAAAAGCAAATACAAAAAAATAATAATAATAACAACAAACCCCCCCTGCTTAATAGACCTCATTGGCATAAATGCGCACCGATCCTGCGATTATTGGCGAACACCGATAATGGGGCGCACTTTGCAGCTCATCAAACACGCGGGAATCAAAACAAAATCAGGTTATGAAAAATCCATTCCCATTCATAATGGGTAGGGAGGGGGGGGGGGGGCAAAGCGAAAATTATAATAAACCCAAAAAAAAAACACTCGTACGCACACTCAAAGCAGCGCGTATTGAATCCTGCGGCTTCTCGGTGTAGTGTGTGGTTTGAAAAATGACTCACCACGTCGGACTCGGCGCAAGGAAGGAAGAAGAAGAGGGGAAAAAACGCACAAACAAACAAACAAAAACTGATGCACAACATGATCGATGGGACGCGGAACGAAACGAAACCGCGAACCGGACAGAAAACACCGTCAAACGGGGTGGAAGCCGTGGAGATACCATTAATTTTCATAATTAATTACTACCCCTTCTCTCCTTTTCGAATGAAATTCTGCCATAAATTATGCACACAAGCCCGCCGAATCCTTTCGAGGTACAAAGTCTTGCGTGCGTGTGTGTGTGTGTTTGTATGCGATTTTCTCTTTTCTTTCATCCTTTAAAAAATCATTTTTTCCAACTGCAATCGAGTTGATTTTTACCAAGCGCTGTCCTCGCGCCGTACGGTCGATTCGCGGCAAAGATTAATCACGTTGTACGCTCACTTACGCGGTCATCCCAGAAACACTGCAGCAGGGGCAGTGCAGCAAGCCAATCCCGATTCAGCAGGGTGTAGAAAAAAGCAGAGAAAAAACGAAAATAATAATAATGATAATAACAAACGCATCGTGTTCCAGGGGGCAAGATACGCGTCACACGATGGCTTTTTTGTGCTCTCCCGGGCGGTTTTCTGGTGGAATTAATTACCTCTAGATATTTACAAAGTTCGCTACCAGATAAAGGGAAATCGGGGAGCAGGAGAGAGAGAGGGGCTGGGTATTCTTTTTTTGTGTCCGGGAGAGGACGGGAGCACACACTCTCCCTCGCGCCGTCGTTATTGTATTGGAAGTTTTCGTTTGCATTGTATTTGGTTGATTTGCGGAGCTGCTGCGTCGTGGCACGGGTTTCGACGGAGGGAGCAGACGTTTTCCCTTCGGCTGAGGGAGTTCTATTCGTTAATTAAAGTTTGCAAAATACATGTATGCATTAGGTGAAAAGATGCAATTTTTGCTCCTTTCCATGGGTAGTTAAAAAGGAGAAGTTTTGACCAACTTTCGTGTATATTTCGAACCGGTTGCACAGGTTCTTGCTGCTCGTTTAATAATTCTTATCCTCATCTTTCAATGCAAAAGTGGGGAAAATTAAACAAAAAACAAACTTTTCACCAATGTAATCGATGCCGCGCTCGGGCTAGATTATCATCAATATCTTTCCCAACGTTCGCATGCCGAGAGAGAAGGTTTTTTTTTTGTCCCAATCGACAAAGAAAAGAGACCGGGAACGCGCTTCGGCAAAGTTTGCCTCCAGCGTCACCGTCCCGTACCGTGTCGCTATGTGTCGCAGTGTGTTGCATACCCTGCAGGCGCACCGGACCTGACACAAACCCCATCCCCGGGGGCCAGCTGACCTGTCGAAAGTAGCGATAAGTTACACAGTTTAGCGGCAGCTTTATGCAGCATGCAGGCTGCAATTAAATTTGATTCACAGTTTAACATCATTCAAAAACTTTTTGCGGACTTTTTGCCGCAAACCCGATGGAGGCGCCCGGTCGGACGGGACGCGTACGAAGCTGGGAAAAGGGTGACTTTCTGCAGCTGTTGCTGCACGTTGCCGCACCAGTGCAGGCCCTTCCGATGCAGGCGCTGGGAGGAAGGAAGTTTATTTTGTGTTAAGTAGGATTTACCTTCGAAATAGTTGTGCGGAGTTTTGCTGCTGCCGACGAGCAGGGGTGAAAGTTTTCGCTTTGCGCTCCGTTTGCGAGCATGTTTGCGAAACGGGGATGGGGTACCGTGTTTTAACTCGATTTTGTGGAACGCTTTGCATGCGCACCACTTTAGAAGAAGTTTGCAAATATGCCAACCCAACCCAAACACACGTGAGCAAGTGAGTGTAACAAAATTGAAATGAAATTTCCAAAGAAAAGACAGCATCGGGAAAAGAAACTCATTTGTGGCAAAAAAACAGCAGCTACTTCCCGACCCCGTGCACCGTACCGTTGGGTCCGCTCCCGTTCCGCGTACCCGTGCGTTCGCCCAGCAGCACATTATTGTTTGCTTTTATCTCTTGCTCATTTGTTGCGTGTAGAGTTCGATAAAACTTAATCGCCACCGTCCCGTTGCGGGTTACCATCGTGCGGCCCAAACAGGTGCACCGAAGTAGCAACATGCAGCCCGGACCGTTCGTTGGGCCCGCGGCCACCACCGTGTACGTGCTGCGGTCGGCAGTGGGCGGGTCAACAGCAACCATCGATTCGATATCAGGCACCGGATACGTCGGAACGCTGTCATCTGCTGCCGCTGTTCCGGTGGCTGTTGCTATCGCTACCGGCGGAAATGGCGGTCCGTATCGTGCCGACCGTGCACGATACGATCAGCAGCAGCACCAGTGGGAGCAGGTGTCTCGTTCGGTTCGGGTGTAGGGCGCTGGTGGCGGAGTTTCCCCGGCCCCGTGCTGCCTCCGCTAGACCTGCGATGAAAGGGAAACCAAATTAACGGGCGTCTAGTATGGCGTCAAGCGGAAGCAAATTGATCTGACATTGTGTGGTGGTGTTAAAGTAGGATAGTTTTGAGGACATTAAATGCTCGTGATATTTCTATTTCGGATGGATTAGTAGAATAATATTCAATATAAAATAAAGAAACGTGTTTTTCCGTCCACCAATGGCCATCAGAGGGCGCTGTGAAAAAAAGGTTTCTATAGTACGAGTGTCCACAGCATACTTGTTTTGTTATAATTTTTTCAGTAGCCTTTTTTGGGCATTTGATTTAAATCATCCTTAATATACTACTGAAATAAATCATTTTTAAATCATAGTTATATTTTGAATCAAGTTTATTCAAAATGTTAAAAATGTCAAATTTTTATCAGTGATAAAAAGTAAAATTTTTATCAGTCTGAGTTTTTATGAAAAAATCATATTTGTGTACGGATTAAGTCAGTTGATAACTTTGCAAGGGAAATATCAAAAGAGAGGTTAAATAAAATGAGAACTAATAGTTATCTCTATATTTAAATAATATTTTAATTATACTATATCATAGCTCAGTAAACGCCCTGAGAATACAAATGTCTGTCTGTAGACCTGGCCTTATCTTACCTGGCCTATTTTTTATTAATTTATGTTATATCTTTTACAATTGGTATTTAATGTGGCAGGACATTTTTGACTGATTTATATTGTAATAGTGAAAAATAACAAAATATTTCGATTTTTAAATATTTTAAAGCTTTATTATAATTAAAAATACCTATTAATATGTTAAAAGATTATTACAAATACTGTCAAGCCAATTAAATAACTCCTACCGCAACCAACCAACCTAACTATTTCCGTGAACTAACCTCCACTAAACCAAGTTTACCACGTAGTACAAACCATTAACGCGAACTGGTTGCTTAGTGCAACATTACTTGACAACGTAACACCCCTCCCACCGCCATTAAACATCCGGAAACGACCCGGACCACTACCATAACGACGACCTGCCAAAAACGCACCGGTTTGATGATTACAACCATTCGCGAGAAATGTGTCCCATCAACATTATGTTCTATCGCTTCATTACGCATGCTGGTCGGAATGGGATTTCTTCCCATAAAAAGAAACCTCTCCTACCCGCTAAACGAGACTAGTGGCGTCTGTGTGGGCGTGAGATTGTGTGTGTGTTTGTTTGTGTATCTGTCTGAAAAGAACAGCGAAAGGAACCACTTACCTCCAATTATATTTAATTGATCGTCCGTTGTTTGCACACCGCCCGGATGAATTTTTATTTCTGCGTGGAACGAAAGGAACGACAAAAAAAACGAAACACACGGATGAGTGAGAGTGGCACGAAAACGGTGAGAAACCCTGTCCCAGGGCAGGGCAGGGCAGGGCATTGATGTTGCTGCGCTTGATTAAGAGCAGGACAAAATGACACGCAGGACGATTAACACGGACGTCGAAAAATGCGACCCGACACCCGGAATGGAATGGAATGGAACGGAACGGATCTCGTAATGGGGCGTTCTCGTATCTTTCGGGCATGGACTTGGACTTGCGAGGTCTGCGAATCAACACCCACGGTGAATGCGACCAAGAAACGGCAGGGGTGGGGTTTTTCGGCAAGAAAATGAAAACGTAAAATCGGACGAACCGTGAACTTCGTTTCCATTTCCATCTCGACCTTCCTCAAACCCTGTCCCTCGCCCCCCGACACGTGAACACAATGCATCAATTTGTGTGCGAAATTTGTCCCTTCCTCCTTGCGCCCGGGACGGAAGGAGACGAAACGCCACGATAAGAGAGGAAGCACGGAAAACGCAAAAAAAAACCTCTCCACTCGTCGCGTCGCGCTGATGATGGCGAAGCGAGGTGTCGAAAGGAAAAAGCGCACCCGAAAATAAAAACCCCAACGAAAAACGCAAAAAGGAGTACCGATGAAAAAAAAAAACAAATTCCACCGAATTCCTCGCCGGCCCGCAGCAAAACCAGAAAACCGAATCCGGCGGAAATCCTTCCCTTTGATGATCTCCCGGTTTGGCGATGGAAATGGGATTTTTTTTTGTTTTTTTTTGCGAGCGGAAAGTTCCATTTTCGTGCGTTTGCTCGCGTTTTCCGTGTTGGTTGTTGTTTTTCTTCCTCATCTTCTGCCTCCTCCTCCAACGCTTGTCTTTCTAGCGCTCGGTTTTGTTTCGCATTGCGTCCACCGGAACGGGCTGTCATTTTGTCGTATTGAGCCATTGACGCAACAATGAATCGCACGAGCGAAAGGAGCTTCTGATGATGATTATGTTGATGCTGACGAGCTGCCACGCACTCAATGCCCCTCCCTCTCCCCTCCCCCCTCTCCAGCGAGAAGGGGAAACCGTTGCCATTCCGGCTTGATAATGATGTTGTTCGCCCCGGATCAGGGCCGGTAATGCGTCCCGAAAATGGAAAAGTGGCCAACCCGGCGCCACACCGGGGGCGTGATGAGCTAATGCTCTTTTCCAGTTGAAAGCCTGCTGTATAATGGGTGACACGATTGCACGGTGGTGCCGGGCGGGAAAGGACCGGAGCAGAAGAAGAAGGGATCGGTGAGGTGAGAGGTCGTGAAACGGGCGTGAGTGGAAAGCAACAAAAAGTCCATTCAAACTTTGCAGCTCGTCTTTTTTATTGCACCGCGCGACGGTGCCTTTTCCATCATTTCCAGCGCCTGGCAGGTTCTTTTATCGGGTTCTGTTTGCTTTGCGAGCTTTTGTTTTGCGCCTTCGCTGCAAACGGGGCGCTTTGTTCGTGTGAGAGGCACTGTGTTGTGAGGGTTTTGACGCGTGAGGATGGTTAAAATTTGCACACTTACAAATAAGGTTGCAGCATTCTGTGATAACGGTACTAGTTTGTTAGAAAAATAGAGTAAAAATATCACAACGTTTTTTAACGTTAAAATATACAAATTGTGTACAAGTAAATACGGTAGCAGCGTCATTTTGGGACATTGAAGCCGACAATGAGGAACAAATAATTTTTATCCTAAGTTAAGAATATCTTATTGAAAATTATAAACAAGTAATATGACTGTTCAGAATGATTTTACTTTAAAAATAGCTTCTATTTTTTTGATGTATAATAATTTTATGTTTCAATACAGTCATAATTGTTCCTAATAAATAAATTAATAAATAACGTAATAAAAGAGGGGTTGTGAGGTGTATGACAAAAAATGCAAATTAAAAAGTGTTTTGAATTTAGCTAAGTAAAAAATAGAATCTTTACAAATGAGAAAATTTTACTCTTCTGTTTATTTGAACGAATTATTTTTTCCTCGTTTTTGTTTCATTTGAAATTTGCTATTTGCTAGCGCTTATTCCGAAAACCCTCAACTTAACATATTCGGTAAACGGATGATCCGGACGTTTATTGATTTGAAAGCATCAATATCGGTTGCAGGGAATTAGCTTTCGTTGGACGTGTGCGAATGCATTAGGAAGTTAATCCTTAATAGAAACGTTGGAATGATCTTATTCAGCTCGGATTAGTATATTATTGCTGCAGGTCAGGATATGCAAATTTATTCGATACATTTTGTGAGGACACTGACTCCGGGCGGGATAAAATAATCCTATCCCGCAAAACGCGCTTGCTTTGTAATCTAGCATAACCTCAAATCCTGGCGACGAATAACTCATTTCTTTTTTTCCCAAATGCCTGCTTGCAACCTGGGCCGGATTAAGCACATGCATTTTCATTTGCAACCCAATTAATGCTACTTAATAAAGCCGAAATAAAACAAAGCTGCACCGAAACTCTGATCCCGGGCCCGGCGAATATCGGCGACGAAATCATGCAAGAGCAATCAAATCCCTTTGATCCTTTCTGCGCTTTGTTCGAATGGCAGCATCGGTACGAGTGTTTAGATAATAAACACATTTATTCTGGGCTTCGTGCTTTACCATCGAAAGCCCTTCATGCCGTTCATGCCCAGCGAGCAGTAAGGCAAACGCGGGCGGGCAAGCCAAACTCATAATTAGTCTCACGTTGAAGGGGTGAGTTTTGGGGTTGGATGCGGATAAAAAGCCGAAAATTTGCGACGACTCTTTTGTGTTTTAATTACAGCCCTTTGATTGTTTTTCACGCTGGCACACCGTACCGGCCGTGTATTGTGGAGGGAGAGTGAGAGAGAGAGAGAGAGAGAGAGGGAAGGTTTGGGGCAAGGAATGGTGGGGGAGCGGGAATTAACAATAGAATTCATTCATTTCGGCACTCGACGAGTCGGTCCGGCTGCACGAGATAATCTTTCAATCGGATAAGGTGTAGATAATTGAAGGGGTAAATTGGGTAAGGGGGAGCAAGCAAAGTGAAAATTTTAAAACACGCTTCTCTAGAGGGGACTGGGGATTCCGAGAGAGAGAGAGAGAGAGAGAGGGTACAAATAGTACGTGATATAATCATGGCGATGAAAGCAGTTCCCATTTGTTCATTGATGTCAACGACAAGAAGTATCTGCCTTAATTAGACTGAAATCACGGTTTATGCTTGAAATAAACTCTTCAAAATGTTCCAATGGTCTTTATTTGCTGCTGAATGGTTATTAAAATTCGTTCAAAGACGAAGGAACATATAAAAGATTATTTTAAACTTTTAAAGATTCTTATTTTAGGATTTAGCGCTTTCCAAAAAGAATCTTTGAAAAACTGTGCTAATCCAAAGTAACTAAAATGTTTAAAGATAATAATCAAGTTGTGCTACTCGTCAATAGATGGCGCAATTTCATTGAAAATGCTTGGCTACATTTTGATCATGACTGGTTTGACTATTTTGCCAATTTTTTATAACATATAAAATATGTGTGTTTAGTAATAAGCGAATTGTAACCTTGACTTGGCAAAAACGTTAAAATTATCAGGAAAATGTTATTTTAACGACTGAGTGTGACAAAATAACGTGTGTAAGGTTAACAAATCGTACAGTAATTAACAACGCACTGTAATTGATTAAATTCTGAGAAAAAATAGCGTTTACCGGTTTTCCTTTGAATTTTATTCAATTTTTTGTAAACTTCCTAATAATGAGTGATAAGTAAACGCATACAAAACGTGTAAAATTCGCCTCTTCGCAAGGCCTTAGCCAGCAAAAGCTAACAAGAAGCTAACACTCGCGCTTCCCCGGTTGGTGCAGTAATAGATCATAAACATTGTTTACGTCCACTGATTGCAATATCCTGCATCCGATTGCAATAGTGTAAATCCAGCGGCATCGATGCAAACAGAGCAGCATGATTATTGTTTGCCGGTTTGGCAGAATAAACAAGCACATTCAGCCTCCCAACCTCGCTCTTACATCACCGCACTGTGCAAAGTATCGAAGCAAAAATCGTGGCAAACCGTGAAGTGCAAGCAGTTGGTAGAGTTTAGTTTCCACCGTCGCTCCGCTGCTCGATATTTCCAATGCTAAAACTGAAAGTCAGCATTTGTAAGTGTATCGCCCGAAGACGTCGGTGCGGTGCGCGCCCGTATTTTTCTTCGGCTGTGTAGCTCCTCTCAGAAGGGAAGCTTCATGTTTAGCGACGATGGTACCTGCCGTGCCGGGGCCGAACAGCAATCAAACCTGGTTTTGCCGTCGAGGAAGGAATCACGTAGCACACATCTACCTGGGATGCGATTTGCATTGCTGCCTGCATCGTTTGCCGGGAAGCCGGTTTGCTGCGTGCTCTGTTTATTTTACACGATTTATCGTCTTGCTGGTTCGGTGGATAGGAAGGCGTGGAGGATGAGCGATCGTTAGCGATGATTGTACGATGCTGATGTGGCCGGACAGGAGTTGGAGGATGCTGGAGGAGTGGAGGAGGGAGCTATCAAGGGTATATTCCTTTATAAAGCGAACGAAAATATGCTGCTAGTCGTTTAGACCATACTGCGAAGATTGTTATTATTATGTTCGGAGCCGCATTAAGGTAGATGTTTCATAAAACGACGATATGAAAAAACAAAAGCGATGGACGTTAAAGGTTGGCAATCGTTTTACTTGCGCTCAAAATCGAAATCCAAACATCACAATGATAGCGGCAAGGTTTGGGACATCAGGCAAGAAGGACGATCTAATAACGATGAGAGTACATTGTGAAAATGCCAAAAATAAAAGTAAAGAAAAAACTCGAGTAGAAAAGTTAGTTTGCCGCTGTTAAAACTCGGTTGTTTTGTTAATAATGTGTTTATCATTCCATTCGCAGATGGACTGCTCACCAAAAATGAAACTATGGTTTTTCTAGTTCGCCTTCGTCTCCGTGTTTTACATATCAGATTGAATACTCGCAATGACAGATTTGTGTCGATTTTTTCGGCTTGAAATTCGATCTTTTAGTTATACATGTTACTCCATTATAGGAAATGCAATTGAACGTTATCGATGAAAACTAGCTACGGGAAACATATATTGATAGAAAAAAAAAACACATTTAAGGATTTTGAGGGTCATTTAAATAACTGCACAAGAGAAACATGTCAGCGCCATCTAACAAGAAAGCTTAGGACTATACTTCAACTCTCAAGTTGAATAAAGATGCAAGAGTTATTGGCAAGAGCATTTAACTCTTTCGCAATGTATGCTAGATTGCGAAAATATGTTCCTAATAATGACACACAAAATGTGGTTAATGATGTAAAAAAAGAAATATATTTTATCAACCTTAATACAAATTGTGTAGTACTTTTCCGATAAATACTGAATCCTCGAATGTCGTATCGCGATGATAAAAATAAAACAAACACTTTGTTGCTCATTAAAAATCTACGAACTGCAATACAAATCCACCTGATAATTGTACTCTGCAACGTTCGCCGAACAACAACTCGGTCTTACAGCGCCAGTAAGGCAAGCACGTACGACCGGCTTTCACCGGCGTCTCCTTTTGTCGAACGTTGCTGATTCACCCCGAGGAGCTATCACTCTGCGTATCGTTTCACTCTCCCTCCGTCCGCCCATCGGACTGCGACGATCCATCATAATCTTGCAGCGTTATTGGATTCCTATTCAAATCACGTGCCCCGCGTGATTGTCCCGCGTGCCGTGTGTCCCTAATGCATGATGCCGCTGTCCCGGGGTTTTTTTACCCTCCCTCCCCGGGGTTTCGAACCGTCGGGACAGCTGGGAGTAGGTGCGAAGGCGACACTAAATCGGATGAGCCAGTCACCGAAGCCGGTCGGTGCTCACCTTACGGGAGCATAATTTTTCATACTTTGTGGCGGGTAAGGTGACGCGGAGGAAAGTGCAGCAGTGATAAAAAAGAAAAACGCAAGTGGTAAGGTCCATTGGCGGGATATTGTGATACATTTTTACTGCCCCGGCGTGGCAGCCTCGACTTTTTCCTGCCGTTGCCCCTCTGCAACACCGGACGTCGTATGATATTCCGTATCCTTCCCGACGTACCGCGTTCACCTACACACCCAAACACACAACTGGCTTAACCGGAAGTGAGCGTAATGGAGAAAAATACAGGCTTTTCTGACGTTCCACTCTCACCTCACGCTCCTCCTCTCCCTCCCGGCCGTGGAAAGCGCTTTTGTGCAGCGCAATGGACAGTGCCATCTTGGAAGAATGGAAGATGGAAAAATACGACCAACACCAGCAGCATGCAAACGGGCGGTCCGTTCATCCTTCAGGATGGTCGTATCTTCCATACTTTACTGTCCCCCTACCCGTGACGCCTGTTTCGTCTTTTATCCGCGCCCCCGCACGAGCTATTTATTTTGAAAACGATTTCTTTTCCTCATTTTTATGACATGCGACACGGGTACAGTGGGTGGCAAACTTTGTGCAGCGGATGTCCAAATCAATTATTCTCTATTTTAAAAGGAGCTATCACCGTATGTGCAGACATAATATATCGATGAAATAAATTTCCAGCACTCCCTGTCAGCTCATTTTCTGTATCGGATACCGTGCGGGACTGTGCAAAAGACGGGAAAAACCTGCCGCACACCCGGGACAATCCCGGGTCTCTTGGGTTAAAAGTTTTCTTCTGCAAACAAAAAGCGAAAAAAAAATATTCCGCTCTCGCGTGGGCCAGATTTTATTTTCATACTTTTCACTCGACGCAGCGTTCATCGACGTGAAAGCTTTCCGTGCGTCATGCAGCCGACGCCCGGCCAAGGGACCAGCCCCCGGGTGCAACCTCGAGGCGGTCATGCAAAAGGGCAACAAAATGGTGCAGTTTGAAGCGAGCGTTAACACATAATTAATTTATTCATGACAATGTTGACGACCGCTCGCTCGCTCGCTCGCTCACCGGCTGGTTTGAGCTTGAGTGGCATATTTTTCCCCTTTCCTCTTTTTTTTTTT
>KI915040.1:11556180-11568534 GCA_000473445.2 Anopheles farauti | reverse complement strand
TAAAGCACCGGGTGGAGGTGATAGAGGCGTGTGAATGCACACAATCCTTTCATGAAGTGTGGCCGTGTATGTGTGTGTGCGTGTGTGTGTGTGTGTGTGTGTGTGTGTGTGTGTGAAGAAATCTCAGCTAGCTAAGCCTTTTAACTGAAGCCTATAAGGGCTACGGCGGATCCAAACCGTGCGTCATCTTACAGCGCACTTACACCAGTTAAATCTTAACCAGCTCCTCAGCGTTTCGCTTTTCATCAATATTCAATTTCAAAATCCCACCCTCGAACCACGTGCTGCAGACTGCCGGAGCGTGCGGAGATCGTGTACAAAGTAGACGACGGTGGTAAATGCCACCGGTAAGCTTGGGCCGTAATCCGAACAAGGCAGTTGCGTGCAGATCCCGTGAGCGTAGCCACACTTCCACACATACACAAACCCACCGGTGTGGAGAAAACCAAGCGAGTGAGAGTAATTCGATACCGAACATTGAATATTATATTCACATTTAATGATGTTTAACACGACATCCGAGTGGGCTGGTTACGGGCTGGTTTCGAGCTTTAACGAGCTCGCTGGGAGTTACTCCTGTCGTTGCACTAATGGGAAGGGATAGTTTTTTGGGATAGAGCCACAATAGGTGCGGGAGCGAGTGTTGCATTCGAGATGCTCGGTGGAAAATTGAAAACGAATGTGTCGGCATTGGCTTTCGTTGAAAGATTGATGGTTGCATGGTGATTAAAGTGAACCAGAATCGAGTAAGGCTTGCTGTCGTCGATCCGTATTGTCTAACCAGTAGGCAAAGATCGATCGAGCACGCCATGGTGTGGAGATGAGTAAGTCATAAAATCAGGCTGACTTTGAGTGATGGATGGTATTGTGAATCCAGCTGGCGCTCGTTGCTGAACCGGAACGAAGTTACTGCAATCATTTATTCATCTCCGGTGCGATTTCGCATCACAAGTTCGGGTTAAAAAAATATTCTTTGATGAACAGGAGCTTAAGTGCAGTATTGGTTTTATTATATCAAGCCCACTTGCACGTCAAATGAACTAAAAAATGCACGGAAAGTAATTTTGGCAAATTACGTTCCACCGCTCCGTCGTGCTGATTTAGTGTTTTTGATGAAAATGTTCTCCGAGTGCTAATGAATAGGCATGTACAGGATTTAATTGTCTTTTGTTTTCTATCTCTCTATCGGTAGGATACTTTTCATACGAACCAACCATGTTTCAGCTTTCAGCCAAAGGGATTTAAGGGCGGTGAAGAGCGAAGCAAATCAGTTTTACTGCATTTTCGCTCCCCACAACTTGGATCCAAATCGGGATTGCTGTAAAATACTATCCACCACCGATCGATGGTCTCCGATGCTCAACGCAGCCGGTTGCGATCGTTTCGAACTTCTTTTTTTTCGCTTTGTTGTCGCTGAATGCGCTACATCCAATGGTTGCACATGAATTGTGCACCATCGACTCGTCCAAGGATGGACTTTCTGGCTTCCGGTACACGGGTGCCTTCGCGGAACGAAGCGAATCGGTCGTTTCCCTTGGATGCGGAAGATAGGATTGGAAGAAAAGAAAGGATGGATTGAAAGCAATGGGGAAGCTCCGGGAGGAAATTACTACCCGTGCACAACCTGCAACGGAAGCCACTGGCACAGGGCACACGGCGATGGCCACTGTGAGCAACAAAGAGCAACAGCGAGCTAAAAGACGGATAATTACTCCAGCGCAACCCTAGGAAAGTAATTACACCTCGGAAATCGCAGCACGTTGAGCGATCGGGCAAACCGGACGGAAAGGAAGGCAGGGCAAAACGCTCACGAGAGAGAGAGAGAGAGAGAGAGAGAGAGAGAGAGAGATAAGCGAAGGCAAACCTGTCCAACACGCTTGCATGAGACTGATAGAAGAGAGAAAATAAAAGCTAAAAGACACAACAACAAAAAAACCTACCCTCACTCACACAAACATTGTGCGAGCAGAACAAATGGAAAGAAACACGCCACGGTCGTGTGGAGGAGGGCTGTCGGAAGTACCGGTGAGAAGTAATTTCATGATTCCGAAACCCACCCACCTGCCCACCCAAGAGGTCACCCCGTATTTGTCTTACCTGAGGGCAACCCAGGGTTGAGCAGCGTTTTTCCATCTCCCCGCCACACTCATACAAAAGCGAGGATACCCATCGCGTCGTTAATGAAAAGATTCCTTGGCTCGCTACTATTGCCAACCCGGTCTGATCCGTTCGGTCTGCTATTACTTTGCGCCTTGCGATGGGGTGGCAAAGGCCCACCAACGACAATGTGCGGGCTTTGTGAGGGCGCGAATCCGAACGAAAAGGGAGTCGTCGCGAGCGAATCCTTTTCTGCAACAAAACACGACCCCGAAACGGTAGCGGAGTCGTATTTTGAAAACCAAGAGAAAAGCTCGGAATGCAAAGTACACCGTGATGAGGCTTTTGAGCTTTCTCTTTCTCTCTCTCTCCGTCACCCTCTTCCCCTGAAGAGGAACAAGGTACGGGTTTCTAAGGATCCCTGATTTTCGGATCATTTGCAGCAGAAAATAGGTAAGCAAGGCACCCCGTTTCGGCCGCGTTCGTTTCGTTTATCGCTGCCGTATCGTTCAGCACAACAAGCATCCTTACTTTTGGCCTTTTCTTTCTTGTAATATCTTTTTCTTTTTTTTTTTTGGTGCGTTTGTTCGTGTGCCACACTTTTCTTCGTTCCACGTGCCCACCGATTGGCAATGATGGGAAGGAATTCCTATTCCGGTGGAACCATTCCGAGCAGATAAGGCCGTTGGGAGGGGGGATGAGCGGAGGAATGAGAAAAGCGAGGTTATGAACCGGTAAGAGACGCCTGAGGGACTACTGATTTGCTGCTGCTGCTGCTCTCCGGCACCACCGGTGCAGAAAGGGACGCAGTCAATGGGGCTGAGCCGCCGAGAGAACTCTCATTGATGTCGGAATGACGTTTCGCCGAATGTTTGGCGTTGTTGTAGCTGTTTTTTTTCACCTTTTCTTGTTTGGCTCTTTGCATTTCTCATTTGGCAGCTCATTGGAGAAATTCTTCTTTTGATCATCGCAACAAAAAAAAAAACAATGTGCACATTCATCAGGACATTGCTACGTCGCTGCTTGGAGACGGGCCATCGGAATAACTTGCGCGTCGCACTGTGTGCCGTAAATGTAGGCAGTGTTCCTCCCCCAGCGGAACGCACGCACAAGACGTTACTTTCCGTTGGCATGCAATGTATTTGTTGTCGTTCGCTTCTCGCTCGTTCTTCTCCCACCGTCCTCCAGCCGGCAAGCCCTCCCGAGGATAAATAAGTTATGCAAATATTTTTGGACCAACCACACCGGTTCGGTTTGCTCGTTTGCCGCCGGAACCGGTCGGTGGATGGTATTTCCCGAGAATGATATGGCGAATGAAGCGACGGTATTAATACACCTGTGCTTTGGATTGGCACCGGTTTCGGTGTGGGCAGCACCGTTTTGTGACTTATTTTTAGACTGAAGCATCATTAGAATGGGTTTGTCGAGTGGAGTTCGATCTATTTTTGAGCCACACGCATACTCAATCGCAGCCACGTTTGGGTTGAGCACGGAAAGTAAATGTTGTTCGTTTGGTGAGGTGAAATTAGTTTTCCGTCTTTCACTTGCTGAGTTAAAGCATAGTCAAATGTACAAAAATCAATTTGTGGTATAAAAAAGTAATTATTTAAATATGGTGCAAAAAGCTTATTTTTCCCATTTTAACATTGTAGTACAAATCAAAGCGAGCTTGGTAAACAAGTTTTTTTTTTTTTAATAATCAAATTGTGATTTTTATTAATAGTACAACAGTAAATAACGTTACAAAAATAGAATAACGAGATCCTAATGATTACATAGCAGAAAAAAATACACAAAAAGATACATCATTCGTCTCATAAATATTTCATCGTAAAAAATAATCGTTTGTATAAAACAATTAACATTTCTGAAATGTTCCAACTTTCTACAATGATGAAACGAATACGATGAAACTATTTAATGGATGAAATTTATTTGGAAGAAAATTACATAAATATGAATAAACTAATGCCAACTTGCATTTTTATTACCATGCCTCTTGATTACTTTTTCTCCCCTACTTTTGAAATCACTCTCAACATAATAATCCAATTCCGGAACGATTTCGGATGCAAACAAATAACACACTAATGAAGCGCTAAGTGCAACAGCTAAAGCAAAAACCACTGCCCCCAATAATCCCGACCGCAAATGTTTTCTTCATTATCGACCAAATGGCAATTCTCTTCGAAAATAATTGCAAGCAGAAATAGTGCGCACAAACACACACAAACCCACACATCGAAAAAAAAGGCACGTCCAGATTGAAATTCAGGCCAAAAACCACAACTACAGCAAGAATCATTTCAACAACTTAATTATTCCGCCCGTTTTAACCAACCCTGCGTGACCGTTCCGATCCGGCACCGGGGGAGGGAAGTGATTAGTTCTGGCCCAGGCCCTGGCCCTGGCCCTGGGATAATCTTTTTCTCGATAAAGTCATCCGACACCGGACCGGGACCGAGAATCTCCCCAGGATCCCTACCCTTCGATGGAGCCCTGGTTCGTTTAATTATTCCAACCAATTCCATCTTTTTGCTTCCGTCCGGGTGTGCTTCGAAATGCAATATCTCCAACTGAAGGAAGGAGGCCTCCGGGATGCTACTGATCAAGACGCTGCTCACTTTGGATTTCTCGTTTCGTCTCGGAATCGAAATCCCACCAGCCCACCGGCATGCATGCGGTCGATTATCGCACCGTTCACCCCCCCAGAGGATGCACTGCCAGCAAAACAGCTTATTTGGGCACGAACGAAGTGCATTCCAAAATGGAATTCAATTGCTCTCTCCGGCAGTGGCTTTCGTTGGGAACAATTTGCGAGCCTTCATGCTAGGAGCCACGCTAGTGGGGTGAGCAAAAAAGAAATTATTCTTCCATCGCTTTCTCACCCATTTGTGGCTTATGTTTTTTTCCTATTCAAGCACGAACGTTCCCAGACAACAGTATCGCATCGTAGGCTATTGTTTTACGCTCAAAAGAAAGGGAAGTAGAACGGAAAATGGAAGCAGTATGACGTTAGGAAAAAAAAAATTGTGCTGAAGTGGTAACCCAAAAAAAGGGACGAAAAAAATTAATGCACAATTGAGTGGTTGAGCACTTCAAAAGAGAAAAACCCACTCAGAGTGCATCCTTCCGTGGATGATCGCCAAAAGACTCGAAAGCTTATTTACGAGCAATGCGTCTTGTTGCATCGTGGTCGTTGAACCATAAATAAAATAGTAAAAGGAATGTAGTCGCGGCAATTATGTTTGTAGAGGGTTTTGTATAATTTAAATGAGACAAAAGTTCTATTAATTTTAACTAAATGCAGACATATAATAACATTTTCCTGGTAAAAATCTAGTAAATACACAAAACGTGCTATTATCTATTACGAAATAATATATATCCATTTCTTTTTAGAAACTGTATACATTTATTGTTAACATTATAGTATGCGCTACTTCATTTAATAGTAATTTTCCTATTTGATAATATACATCTGTCTCTATATATACTAGAGAGCTTTGCTATACTAATGTACACATATAGTTCAACACACGGTTGTATTAGCTGCCATCAGCAGAACTTAAGAAACGAAAAAGTAGCAAAGCAGCATCAGAAAAAGGACATTCCGCTCTTCGCACGAAGCAATAAATACCGAGACTCCCCGCAGGCTGAATTCCCCCGAGGGTGAGCTAATTAAATGAAAATGAAAGAGATAATTCACTGATTTTGTCGATGTGTTTCCCACCGCGCAAAAGAAAGGCCGAACACCGAACGCGGCGAGAGACCGACCGACTTACAGCGGAGGAAAAGCATAGTAGAGGAAGGAAAACTTTTCGCAGCCTCACGCAAACCGGTCCCTCGCGCGCGGTCGAAAATATTAGTCCGTTCCACGGTGTCGGCCGCGTTGCTCTGCGGGGGCCACATTCTCGTAGCCACATAGTTTAGGCTGCGGCACCTTCGCACCATCGAAAGCAGCTAATCACACCGCCAACTGGGTTAAGCGCAGCGCGAGCACGAGTTTGGGGCAACTTCTTAGCTCGGCAAGGGCTGGCTGCCGTAGAAAGTTCGGCTGCGGCAACACGTGGAACGTTGCGGCACGTTTCGCTGCCGTCGACTTTTGGCGTCCGGATAATTAAGTTGTCCTTCCCGATGTCGATGTTGGTGGTGCCAAAAACCAAAAAACAAAAAACAAAACCGAAAGAAAAACTCCTGCGAAAAATAACCGAATGGAGTCCGAATTTCGGGAAGCAAAAGCAAAAGCAAGCTGCACGTAGCCGGCAGGTGATTCGTGCTGCGGCAGGTGATTGCGGAACGGTACAATATCGTCCGACTGCTGGGGGAAACTTTTTTCCCAACTAGCGAGGAGGCGAAAACCGAGGGGCGACACGAATTCGTCGATCAACGTGTTTACTGCGGCGATGTGATGTGCTCTTTACTTTTGCGCCGGAGCAATAATGCGACCGGTTGTCGTGGCCGCTTTCACGCTCATTTTCCCTCGATGTTTCGGTCGGCCGTTTGCGGTTAGTTAGGGGGTATGAATAATTCATTAGCAACATTGTCGCTCGGCCGTTCGGAACAAACGGAAGCAATCGAATCGGGTTACGCTTTCGGCCGGTGCGGAGGTTTTCGGTGGGGTTGTGACCGTGGAATTACTTTATTAATGCGTTATTTGTTCTCTGTGTGGATTATTATAATACTTTTCGGTACGAGTGAGTTAGCGCGACTGCATGAAGCGGCAGTTTCGATTATTTATGCTCGTATCCGTCCAATTTGCCACATCGTAAGTATTCAAGAGCAATGAGTGCATTGTGAATTGCATATTAGTGTAGTCTATCCATTACTGTTTGTGATAGGTTGTGGGGAAATTATGCCAATATTTGGATTGTGAATTCAAAATAGTTTTAACGCAGCTACTCATCGATGGATGGCAGCACTAGAAACATGTAAATAAATTGCTTTATGATTATGCTTTGATTGGTTGAAAAATGCTATCTTTTTATGATTTGCATAAAAAAATGGCAAAAAGTAATGCTATAATAATATACATAATCTCCCAAATGAGATTATGTTTATAATGAAATGATCTTAATAAAAGGAAGGAATTTCTTTTAAAAAGCCTCAACAAAATGTTTTGCAATATTTGAAATCATATTGGTGTGAAACTACAAAACTTGTTTCACATATTAAATATATACTTTACACTGATAGATAATTTTTATTTTATGCTCTAGAATAGCTGTGACAAAGAGGATGTGGAAGAAATATAAAAATATGCTATTTTAGTAAATTTTTATGCATTTCTTTAACTTAAACTTAATAAGTTTGAAATTATTTTAAAACAAAAAAAATCGTTTTATTTAATGTTTTGCAGGCATTTTTAAATTTCTCCGGTAACAAACACAGTTTCTTATGTTTTGTGTGGATATTTTGTAAATGAAGCTTTTTATTCGTTGATTATCTTCTTACAGCTTGTTCTCGATTTGATTATTTCTTTTCTGCATTAACTTTTTACGATGGGATTCATTCAAGAGATTCGCTTCAAGTTGCATCAAAAATAACAAAAATGTCTGAGAAGCCATAAAAATTTTGTCAGACGGATTCAAAATCTATCGAATAGAAACACATTTCATTCAAATGCGACAAAAAAAAACTATCTGAAAGATTAAAAATAAGTGTAAAAAGATAATGGGTTGGATTCAGCAACTCATAGGAAAACGTAAAAAAATATGACACAGATTAATACAATATTTAAAAAAAAATGGCAAAACGTCAATAATTTTCGAAGTAGGCTACACTATGAGACAAAAATATGTATGATTTCCTCAACCCCCTGCAGGAGTCTGGTGGTATGCGTTCAGAATTATTGAAGCAGCACAATACGAACAATTGTTCGAACGTCATTATTCCACGAGATTCGCTTCCATATCAATCGCAATCGGCTGTCCCTGATACGCTCGTGGTATTTGAATGCCTTCACCACCAAACGGAACCGAATCTAATAACAAGCATTCTCATATTGTACTGATTCTTTCAATGAAAATGCCTTCCCTCCGTTCGCCGCCGGCTTTCATCTCCCCGGTACGCCGGATTTGATAATGCAATCGAACGGTTAACAGCCATGGCATATTCACATCCTTCAAAAAAAAAAAAAAAAAGAAGCCACACTACATACCATGCCAGACGCCGGTGGGAGCATTCTTGACGCAAGGACACATTTGCGACCTGGGGGACTTGCGATTCTTCCGCCAGCGTGGGAATCCTTCGTCTTCGAGCAAAACACCGAAGAACTTTCCAGGCTCCCGGCACGTGTCTGTATGCGTGTACGGGCCGGGTAATGGGCGGGAGAATGTCAGCAATGAAACTAAATCGAAAATTCATCCTCCCGTTCCGCCCGCCACCTACCACCTTCGGGTGTTTGATTGTGGAAAAGCAAAAGTCCTACCGGGTACTCGGAAGCATAAGCGTCCATTTGCGAGCCACGCTCGCATAGGCCGGCAAACATGTGTGTAGCATGTGCATTATCTGCGCTCGTATATCACGTCCCAAGTCTCCCCCGCTGGCCGGCCACCTATTCGCCTTTTCCCTGTT
Organism: Anopheles farauti; assembly: GCA_000473445.2. Taxonomy (NCBI): domain Eukaryota; kingdom Metazoa; phylum Arthropoda; class Insecta; order Diptera; family Culicidae; genus Anopheles; species Anopheles farauti. The sequence goes on along the minus strand of KI915040.1, from coordinate 11,559,861 downwards.
CGGTGCCTTATTCAGTGAACCCTCCAAAGGGAGGCCCGTTGCGGCGGGGAAGGTGCAGAGGATTCCCACAAACTGTATCCCAAATTCCAATCATACATTCAATATTGATTTTGCTATTCGCAAATTTTCAGCCCAACTCAAGAGGAGGGGACGTTTCGGTTATGGAGCGTCCGCCCGTATTAACGGTGAGTGGGTCACCACCGACGCCGCCTTCATTATCGTTCGATAGAATCGAATCCCATCCCCACCGTGTTGGGGACGTGCCTGGGGACGTGCGGGGCGAAATATTTTATGTTATATTGCACCGCTAAAGAGTAAAGTGCGTTGCAATCAGCTCCTGCCAGGGATGAGCAACTTGGACGCAACGGGTGTGAAATGGATGTGGGAATGGATTGGAGATTTTAAGGCTAGTTTTCAAGTGTAGTATCGTATTCTTGAGGGAGTCGCACAACAAATGTCCCTGTGCCAAGCAAAAAAACAATCAATGAAAAAGAAGAAAAAAATATATTTTTGAAATATCAAAATAAAGCATGACATCTATAGCTACCGGAATTTTTTCGGCAGCAAAATTCAATGAGATTCCCACGACATTTTCTTTTTATATCGTCTAGCATGTTGGGCCGTCAATGAAGAAAAACATCGATCGCACGTAGCCATCAAAAGAATTCACCGAAAAAATCACGTAGAAAGCTTTTCCCCACGTAATCTCTCATATGACATTTGATAAGCACGTGCTTATAACTAAACGTTTTTTTTGGGGAAACGGTTTTCGTTATCTCAAGCCGATGGCAACGATGAAAGAGGTTTGAACAACCCGATGTTCAATCATCGTTATAAGTCAGAAATGGGAAAAGAAGTATATTTACAAAAAAGATGTGTTTCAAGATATTTCTTTAAGCCTTTATTTGAGTGACGGTTGAGTTCTGTAAACATTTTCTTCCATGTCGTTTACAGTTTCGCTTTCTATGAAATAAGGTATATTATAAACCATAAAACTTCCCTGTTCATGGCTGTATTTCATTAAAATTTGTCCACTAAAGTTTCGAAAATATTTTATTACTTTGAAAACAAAAACGGCCTACTATGATAAGACACTTTTCTGTACACAAACTTTGTAAATAAAAACAGCGGTTTTTTATATGAAAATATGTATAATCACAAAAAAATGATATTAAATGCAGAGATTATAAGTAACATTATAAACATTCTTATGATAAAACTTATACAGCCAAACCCCGTCTTCAAACCCAAACCCATTCAAATACTCCATGAGTTGTTCTCCACTGATCAACCCATCCTAGTAGGTGGAAATTGTACGCCGGCACCAGCACACATTGGGCCAACTTTGCTACCAGACCGGGTGCGTGAATAGAATTCAGCAAATATTCCCTAAATTTAACGTACTACCGTTCACCTGCGTTGACCCCCACCCCATCGCGACCCACATCCGGACGACCTTCGCTCCATCAATCGATTCCATCAATCGAAGTTTTTCGCATACAGCGCAACCGGGGCCCCGCCCTCCGGATAATACAATTTTAATTAAAAACATAGTTCCTTCTGCACTCGTTCCACACACGCACAAACTCACGTGCCTATACACACATATACGCACATTGAGGAAGAATGTGAAACATTCGCCAAAATCCACCCTCACAAACATATGCGCACGGGAGGATGCTTCAGTCGCGGGTGGGCGCACACACATGCACAAAACGGTGTGGTACGGTCAATATTTAATTTAATTTTGAGCTTCACGCAGGCACACGCAACCCACGCCGGTTTCGACCCCGTTCCTTGGTGGGGGCGTTCGCGTTAACGCATCGGCAGTGGCAATGAAAAAGAATCGTACAAAAAAAAAACCACAAGTGCGCGAAAATGCGCGTGGAAATTGGGCTTTGTGAAATACCGCGCGTTGCTTTTTGATGAAAATAGTTTCATACTGCAAACCGAACCGGGTTCCGGGAGGTCAAGGTAAGCTGAATGGGAGGGGGTTCTTTTTTCGATTGTTCCTTCCTCCCAATAATACTTGTGATGAGTCTCTGGTTTGGAGCTGCGGAAAGCTAATCCAACACACGGGCACGATCTGTTCCACCTACCTTGCACGTCGATACAACCGATCTGTTTCTTCATCGGACTGGCGTTGATCTGGCACATGTAGCAACCTCGGTCGGATTCGCGCAACTGCCGGATCCGCAGCCGCCACGTCCGGAAGTCCTCGTGGACGACGCTGATGCGTGAGTTGTGCGTGACGACGCGGCCCTGCAACGCTAGCACCGTTTGATCCGAGGCCCGCAACCACCCGACCTTGTACCGGCCCAGGTTCTTCACCGAGCAGGTCAGTATCGCTTCCCGGCCGGTCGGGGATGAGATGTTCTGGATCGTACCTTCGAACTCTGGCTCCAGGTCGACCGGTGTTTGCTGGGGTTGGTTGAGATCTGCAAATGAAACGCATGGGTGCAAGTGTTAGCCGTTTGTGTTTAATCATTTATTGAACATGAAACATTCAGATTTTACCCTGGGAAAACAGTCACACGAGTAACATGGCAAAGGGAAATATTTTCAAACTTCAAATTTTAGAAAAACCAATGGTGAAAACGAACACTTTTAAATAAATATTCACAAGCGCATTTTAATTTCCTTGCAACAGTCGCTTAGACGTCAAAGGTTTAAGCAAAATCGAGCAGTTAAAAATATAAATCACAATTAAAAATCTCTTAAGTACCACAATGTCTGTTTAGAAAATTTAATCTAGATTTCATACTAAACAATTTCGTCGATGAAACTGTTTGAAGTTGAAACTAGCAAATGTGATGATCCATTCGGTTGATGTTTTCATTCCGAACACATAGAAGTCGCGTGCGTTGAGGTTTATCCAGTTATTCAACGAACTGCATTTCATTTACCTTAACTTTAGCTCAAAGTATGCATAGTGCAGCCAAAATTCAATCCGATTTAAATACCATGAAATTTGCTTTTCATTAGAAAATAAACGAAATACGGAGCTTTCGGTTTGATTTTATAGAAATTTTACATGCGAGGTAATTCTTTCATCTACCCGGATTTACTTATTTCCAACAAACATTTTGCGAGTACTGTAGCAGGGAAATATGTCCGGTGGGATGGTTCTTTTATCTCTCGCCGTGCGTCCCTGCACTAAAGGAAGCCGCTCGCTGTGAGTTTATTCCCACCCGGCGCCCATCCGAGTTTATCCGTCCGAGGGAAAAAAGGGTTGATTGCAAAGTTGGGATTTTATCTACAAATCCTGTAACCCATGCAGTTTGGGGTTCTCCGTACGGTCCAGCCCAACCTTCCTTGCCACAATTACACACCGAGCGCCGAGCGTCATAATGTAATAGAAAAGGCCACGGTATTCATGTGGGAAGGGCACCGGAAAATACCGTAACATTCGTTTAACATATTCATACGAAACTTTTCACCGCCCAGCTTGGTGCCCTTCCGTCCCCATTCCGCCTTCACCGACCGGCCACCATGCCCCGTGGAGCTGCCTAACGCTTCATAGATTTATCTTTGGCTTTATATCGTTCCGCTACTTCCGCTGGCCGAAGTTGATGAATAATTTTAAAACACAAAACCACCGTTGGAGTTGAGTGGGCTTCCGGTGGCGGTGAATTTGGGGTGCAACAACTGGTTCCATTCTCGACCTTTGCTTATTTTTCG